>OZ014520.1:114765166-115379765 GCA_963966055.1 Lathyrus aphaca
GTCAACACTCCATCATTATATTCTATCTCAATGTAAGCATCATTTAACCTTAAACACGTAATTAACATCACAAAGTCGTTAGCACTTAATTATAATCGTCTATTCATCGGATTCCACTACAAACAACATATTGTATTACCTACACCTTTATATCAATATAACTAATTCCTACACATCGTTTTTACCATCCCTAGTCATAGGACATCATCAGTCTCTCATTTAGAACAAGATTCATCATCTATAGCAACATGTCTTTAGTTCAATATACAAAGACTCACCTAACAACATCAATTCATATTATTTAAATTCTTTCTAGAAACTTAAGACTATTTTTAAATGAAAGTAAAGTGTCTTAGCTCTGCACAGCTTCGAAGGGCGCGCAAATCGGACACTCGAAACTCAATATATGAATTTTCGAAGTTTTTGAAATAATGTTGTCACGAGCCACTCGCTGAGCGAGCTTGGAGCTCGTTTAGTGAGCTATTTGCTGTCCCGACGAGTTTCTACGATGACAGAACTTCTCTCACTGCAATTTCACACCGTTAAACTGTCTTATTAACCCCAATAACCCCCATTTTAGTCCTTAAATCCCTATCTAACACATATACATCAATTGCATCAAACATCACAAAATAAATCATCATATTTATCAATTCTACATCTTTAATCCTAGATTATCTCTTAAAAATCCAAATCCCCAACATAACCCTTCAATACATCCACATCATAATCTTCAACAATATAAACATCAACAACAAATATCTCCATAACATATACATCAATAACAACTATCACAACATATCAATTCATCCAAATTCACTCAAACCCCCAAACCTCTAATCAACAACACAACCTAATTCTCATTATAGAACCCTTAAGAGACAGAAGACTCCCACCCTTACCTTGGTTTTAACGAGAGTTCTCTTATTTCCTGCAGATTCTTCTCTTCAAGCCTTTCACATTGTCCTTCTTCTTCCCTCTATTCACGATCGATATATCTCTTCACAAAAACACAATTCTCTTTTCTCTTTTCCTTAATTTCAACATAACCCCTTAGACCCAAACTATGGTCTTTCATATTTACCCTCACTATTTTCACCAAATAACCACCTTACCCTTATCTCTTTATTTTCCAATTATTTAATTATTCACCAAATAATTATTCAATATAATATAATTCATATAATTAAATATCATATTAAATAATATTTCTTTCTTCCACACACAAAATACCACAAATCCAAATTAAATAACTAAAATAATAATTGGGGTGTTACAACTCTCACTCACTTAGAATATTTTCGTCCTCGAAAATTCACTGAATACAAACTACTTCTGATACGCCCTCACAACCACTAGTCAACTACTACTTCCTGGAAAACAATACCACGAACAATGCAAACAACAATACAACTTATCGACGACAATCATAACAAGGCACATTTCTCATGCAATGCATTCTACAACCAACTCAAGACACAAAATAATCAAACTACGAACACACAAGTTCACTCTTGAATCGGGCACAACACAATAGTTACCATCATCTTAAGTAACACCTCCCTAATTCCCCATCATAGGAATTAGCTACACACACCTGAACCATCATCACAAGCAACATGTAACAACAAAGATAAGAACACCAAAATACATAACACGACATTACCACAGCTAAACCATTAACTTTTTGATCTCACAACTTCAAGACATCTAATCTACAATTTCCCAATCGAACACGCAACCAATACACCCGTCCATCTAGCAGTACAATATTAGCAATTTAACTTTTCTCTATCTCAATTCCATCATGGAACATTCAATGATCTCATTATTCTCGTCAATTCTATCGTCAACCTTCGAATTATTACAAGTTAAACCATATGAACAAACTACGCTACCTCGCGCTCCCGCTGTGCACTCTGATTACCTACCATTGTCAAATGCAACAAGTTCACATTTAACTTATTATGCTTTCTAGAAATCACCATACATCCCTATTCACATTTAGTATATCCAACATTCTTCCCATTGGGTTCTCTCTCAAACTAGACATAAAGCTCCGCCTACTAACTCAATCCCAACTCTCTCTAATCACCAGATCAAATTGATGAAAAGACTTTCGAATTAACTCATCAGGAATCCCAATCCTTCTTGTCATCTTATATTCTATTTTGGTAGACCAAACAATCGTTATATACTTTTATGGTTATTAACCACTCTGAATTCTAGGCCCGTAAAACCATATTCCTTAATCATTCAACATACCCACTACCGCAACCCCAATCCAAATCTTGAGCAGAATAGATCCTTTCATGTATCATCTATTATCGTAAAGCATAAATTATAGCTTTAACATCTTGTATTTATTCTCTTCCAACCTCGTCACTCACAATCTCAACACTCTACAAACAACGTATTAGGATTAGACCAAATCAAAATGGAACTATAGCCGACTTATACTCCGGTGCTCCAATTCCTCCTATTATAAACATCCCAACATACAATCTTAATTTTTGCAAGTTAATTAAGATAACAAAATGGCTAACTTGGAAAATACCTTCCAAAACCCGTATCCAAAACATCTTAATTTCTTTACCTACTTTGGAGCTTCCTCATTGTAGGACTACGTCATATCTTATGGATTTACAACAATACCTTCATTCGACTTGACATAAACACGCAACTTCACCTCTACCAACCAAAAATCACTCTTTGACAACTTATCATACAACTTTACTTCCTTCAATTAATACTTATAATTCAAGTTCCAATTATTCTACACCTTCTATTTATCCCTTCATTGGGTCACCTTGCCAAATCTTCAAATCTTAAGTCCCACGTATTCTCGATTCATGAATTCCATAAAAGAAAATTGTTGCATACTTTACATTCTATAAGCATCTTATCAATCCAATACATATAACCATACCTCTATCTTACCATTACCGTCCTACATGGTTTACGGTGTTTGATTCCAATTACCACACTTCGTACTCATTCTTCATCTCATAGTCCACTAATACCATCAGGGAACTTCAACCCATTTGTGATTCATCACACCTCAAATCCAAGTTATCCCAGACAAAATTGTGAATTCCATACTACTCCTTGACCAACACACAATCCCAAGCCATCGTTCTCTTATTCATCAATCATACCAAAATTCCCCACAGTGGCATTTCTGATTTCATAATTTCCTTTTTTATCAAATCATTCGACTACTCTTTTCTATCATACTAACATCTCGTACAATACCATAGAATCCAAGACCACAAACAGAATTCCAATACAATTCCATCTTCCTCTCCTAATGGAACATCTAATACCTTTTACCGAAACAACTCTAAAATCCACGCACAACCAGTAGTCTGTCGTTGTGACCTTATATCTGATTCCCATAACACCGTCTTTACATCCATGGAAAACCTCACATTCCTGAATCTGTCTCACCTTCAGATATAGGAATTTACATCGACTAATCCAAACACTCTGCAAGTACTTGGCTTAACTCTGTACCATTCACTGCACATGCTAATTTATCTTAGCAAGTCCAGTTTATCCTATCCAACATGATCCCGTATGTAATCAACAAGAGATTAAGGGTGATCGGTTCCTCAATATTTTGATATACATCCGACAATAATGATGTGGTATAAACCATCCTCACCAAGTCATAATAGCGTTCAACTACATAATATATCATCCTCTCAATGATTGGCAAACACATTGTTTAACTCCATCCATTCATTCCAAGAATAACATCGCCTTGTTCCGACTTAAATATAATTGTGTACCTCCTAAGGAAACATGTCAGGATACTCCACACACCATCAACTCACAACTGGCCTAAAACATCACTTTCCCCCTTTCACTAGGAAGCGAACAACAAGGACACCTGACTGCCTCTCTTCGAGAGTAACACCATTCTCCAAATAGTTGAACAGTCCATACAACACTTCATCTTAAAGTAACATGATATCCAATCTCTCAACACCGGGAATATCCACGAGAAACGAACGTTTCTCCCCCATTTTTTACATTCCCAAACTGCAATGAAAAACAAAAACAAGTACCGACAATGTTCTCACACACATGTCGCATACTAAAGACAACACAACTACGCAACCTGGCCAGACAAACCGACCTGCTCTGATACAACTTTGTAACATCCAAAATACTCCCCACGAATTTACATCTAAAATCAGAGTAAATAAAAATCATCATTTTATTCTGAGTGTCACAATCAAAAAAACTTATGGCTCAATGTGATACATCTTACAAAATATTTTAAGTTGCAGCGAAAAACTCGAAAGAAACATAAGGTAAGAGTAATTTACAAGATCTTTTTCTAAAATAAGTAAACAACGGAAATATCATCGACCCGACACCCCAAAGCACGTATCAGAGCCGACTCATCTAAGTGTGAAGTACATCGACTTCACCGACCTCCACTCTACTAATCCATATCACCTTCACGTTACCAACATAAGGGTAACATTCAAACAAAATGGGTGATACTTACATCATCAAAAGAGAAAGATAATAAGAATCAAGCAAGTATCGAAAATTAGATCACCACTTCAAAACAACAACAACTAAACAAACACACCACAACACATATCAACACCATACACATCAACAACATCTTATGCAATGTGACTCTACTTGACTTTAATCTTCAACAATAACCCTTCAATACATCCACATCATAATCTTCAACAATATAAACATCTACAATAAATATCTCCACAACACATACATCAATAACAACAATCACAACACATAAATTCATCCAAATTCACTCAACCCCCAAACCTCTAATTAACAACACAACCTAATTCTCATTATAGAACCCTTAAGAGACGGAAGAATCCCACCCTTACCTTGGTTTCAACGAGAATTCTTTTATTCCCTGCAGATTCTTCTCTTCAAGTCTTTCACCTTCTCATTCTTCTTCTCTCTATTCACGATTTGTATATCGCTTCACAAAAACACGATTCTCTTTTCTCTTTTCCTTAATTCCAACATAACCCCTTAGACCCAATCTATGGTCTTCCACATTTATCCTCACAATTTTCACCAAATGACCACCTTACCCTTATCTCTTTATTTTCCAATTATTTAATTATTCACTAAATAATTATTCAATATAATATAATTCATATAATTAAATATCATATTAAATAATATTTCTTTCTTCCACACACAAAATACCACAAATCCAAATTAAATAACTAAAATAATAATTGGGGTGTGACAAAGTATGCTACTGACTTCATGCATAGGCATCCACATTTATATGTCATGTTGCATCTTTTGTCTCCCCTTTCAAGTATGAAGCATCATTTTCTTATGTGACTTTCTTTTGCATGATTGTAGAGTTGTTTGGTCTTATTTGCTATGTGCATTTGATATATCTATAAGTGCATCTTTAACATGCCATCTTGGTCATATGCTATTGACCCTCATCATATCATGTCCATTTTTGCTTCTTGACTTTCATCTTGACTTATGTTTTCTTCTTACATGAACATATGATTATCTTCCTATCCTCATCTCTCATTCTATCATGAACTAATTCATGCACTTTGGTATGCTCATTTAGGATCACATTAGGCATTCTAATATGACTTAGCATTATAACTTTGATGTTTCTCATGTGTCTTCATCCATGTTAGACCTCTCTTGCATCCTTACTTCTTCATAAGTGTTTCTTTGAACTTCCTTAACACTTTGGTGCTTCTTTGCACATGTTTGATATGGTTTGGTTTCTTTGAGCTTCTTTAAGTTCATTTGTGATTTGGTTCTAACTTTTAGGGTTCATAGGCCTTTATATCTTTTCCATTTACTTTCTTTGTGTGTTTGGTTTCCATTTCATGTCTTATGAACTTTTGTGTTTCATTTGCTAACATTTCAGGGGCTTTGGTAAGTTGTAGGAGTGTGGATGTGCTTCCATATTCCAACCTCTTCTCTCTCTTTTACATTTCAATCTTGTGTTTGTGTAAGCATCCAAGATGCTTTGATTTGCATAATTTATCTTCTTTCCCCTTATAAGTAACTTAACTTCCATCTTCGAAGTAAGTTGTCTTCTAATCCTTTTCTTCTTTTCTTCTTCTTTCTTCTTCTCTCCTCCTTATTCTTCATTAGGATATAGATTTTGAACCTCACTAACTTAGGATATCCAAGCATAACAACTTACTTAGGATTGTTTAGTTTGCCATTAGACCTTTTACCTTTTGAGTCTCTTTTGGTGTCTTCACTTTCTCATCTCAAAACAAAAGCTAAAAAACACCTAATAAAGGTTGAAATGACTTCTTGTGACATATCCTTATTCCATGGGGCACTTACATATATCCTATATTGGGGTAATGTAAGCTTGTCTATCATGATGAACAAGTCTTCAACATGAGGTTGTTTCACAAAGAAAATCTAAGAAACACTTCTTCACCCAAAAACAACAAAACACTAAATAAATAAAGTAGGCTAGTGTGCTTGAGCCTCAATCCTTAGAACTAAGCTTGGGGATCTTCTCCATCCTTAGGTTTTCTCCTCCTTCATTCCATCTTGGAGTGATGTAATAAGTACACACTCTATTGAATGAGACTTGAATACACTCTCCTATGCAAACTCTCAAATAAAAAGCTTCTAAAAGATTTCAACAAACAATAAGTGTCTTTTCTTCGGGAATTTTCTTCTCATCTCCTTCATTCTAAACAAAAGAACTTGCTTATACTTTTCTTTGGCAAGACGGTAAACGCACTCGTTCCAGACGAGCCTACAACACCTGAGCATAGGCATAAGCAGTTCAATCCCAAAAACACAAGCAAGTTGTGTCATTCTTATTGAGTCGAACTACGATGTCCTGACTTTCCTATTGCACAAAGGGGATACATAGGCACAAGCAACAACGCTTGGCGAACAAAATCCTTCAGTCTTTTTCCTCGTTCTTCGTGCCATTGCTTATCCTTTCATCTCATTCTTTCTTATTTCTTTTAAGTCCTTTCCAATAGCAGTTGTAGCAGTAACAGATACCCTCACCCTTTGAAATAGTGCTAGAAAGCGTGGATCCTATTGAGTAAGACAGACAATATAAGGTACTAATACATCCCCAGTTCGTAACTGACTCCCTTACCCTTTCTCTTTTGTTCGCGAGACCCCACTTTCTCCCTTCTTCTGGGTTTGTGCAGCATTACCCTTCCTTCAGGATAAAAATGTCTGGCTGGCGATTCTTCCTTTTCTGCACCACTTTTGCGTCTGTACCAGGATGGAAATCTCGGGAGCGATAATAGTCGCCAGAGATATCGTCAATCCAACTCAAGTAAAAGATGAATCTACTACAGAGTTTGTTTAACGCCTGAGGATTGGGATAATAAAATTCACTAGATCATCACGTGGTTGCGCAACACGTATGTATCATCTATTCATATTCAGTTTAATAATTATGATTCTGCAAAAGAAATTTGGGATATCATGAAAAATTTCTATCAAAGCACTAGACTTGCACATTATTATCAATTATGGTCTTATGGACCACACTTCACAATACCAAGCAAGAATCTGATAAATCAGTGAATGATTTTCTTGCTCAAGTCCAACCATTTTGGCATCAAATATCTCTGGCCAAAATCAGTGAAGACCATCTTCATATCATTCAAGTCCTTATGAATCTTCGGCCCGAATATGAAGTCGTACGAACCTTACCGCTGCATCAAAATACGCTTCCGTCGTTAGACACTTCTACTCATGAAATAATTTTTTGAAGAAACACGACTAAATATAGACAAAACTCCTCAAATGGATGTTGCTCTTGCAACTACTAGATTCTCACAAAAGAAATCGAATCATCATCCATGTAAGAATTGCAACCGCAACGGTCATATATTTGCTAGTTGTCTTACTATAGAGTGTAGGTATTGCCATGGTATTGGTCACATTCTGGAACATTGTCCCACATGACCTCCAAAACAAAATTGTGGCTCCACGGAATCCAAGAATGTTCCAAAGTCTGGATCTTCCTCCATCTCTATTGCTGCCAAGGAGGGTTCAATTGCCATTACTATGAGTGATATTGAAGCTTTAATCAAACAAGTTATGTCTTCCAATAACTTTAGTGTCATGCCTGCTACTCACGGTAATTCTCATTCATTTTTTGATTCTGCCTGTAGTAATCATATGACCACTAGTATTAAATCATTACCTTCTGCAACACGTGTTTCATCTCTGCCACTAATCATAGGCTCTCTTTTTTTGCTTGTTCTGTCCTTTTTAAAATTCTGGTCTGACCTGAAAGCCTATTTACAAGCCTTTTTCTCATTAAGGTTCTCAATTATTCCATATTACTTAAGAAGCTTTATAGGATGACCTATATATAAATATATAGGCCAACCTATTTAGAATTTTCTCTAATATATATGCATATATAAGTTGACATATGTATCCTTTCTTTTCTAATATATATTCATATATAGGACAACCTATTTAACATAATTTTAATATATATGAAAATATAGGTCGGCCTATAAGGCTTCATAGGCTTTTAAGTCTGACCTATTTAATTAAATAGACTTTTAAAAAAGTCTAAGTCTGACCTTTTTATTAAAAAATTCTGGCTTGGTCTTGCCTTAAGTAGGCTAGACTGTAGACCCTTGTAGGTCGGCCTTACCTATTCTCACTCCTAATACCAACTAGAGTTTGAGGGAGGGTGTTAAGAGAAATTATGTTAATAGTAATTATATGGATATTTTTTTAGGATAGATTAAATATTAGAGATGCTTTTTGAAGATAGATTAATTATAGGAGATTTTCATAAATTAACTAGTGTTGAGTTATATATATATATATATATATATATATATATATATATATATATATATATATATATATATATATATATATATATATATATATATATATATATATATATATATATATATATATATATATATATATATATATATATATATATATATATATATATATATATATATATATATATATATATATATATATATATATATATATACTCATATCCCCATATTGTATTTCTAAAACAATAAAGCAAACAGAATCACAATATGATATACAATATTTTTCAATTCCAACTACTACTACTAATAATAATAATAATAAAATTTCGTTGCCTATGCATAACATTAGAGGATGAAAATTCTGATTGCTCTATTTTATATGATTAAGATCGTGTTGGGAATAATTTAGATGTAACATATGTTTATAAACAGTAACAGTTAGAGGAGAAACCACCATATGAGTATAAAGTTTGATTATTATTTGTATTGTGGTGTAAAAGTTAATCAAAAAGTGCTTTGATTTTATGTTAATGTATGATATATAATATGTTTATGTGGTATTGTGTTTTTTACTATTAAAAATAGTACATTTGATTAATGAATAATTTTAGATTAAATATAATTTTTCATTCTTTAACTACATATCTAGGTCCATTTTGATATTTTATCTTTTAAAATGGTTAATTTGATCTTTTATTTATTCAAACAATATCATATAAGTCTTTTCTGTCTAATTTAAATTAACATTGTCTATTTTTGCACAAGTTGCATCCTATGTAGCATCTTGTCATAGTCTTCTTTCTTTTGCTTTACCTAAAGAAACATCGTGAATAAATGCATACCCAGAAAGGTAATTTTTTTTAAGGAAATAATAACTCACATATCGAACTTCTTATTGGAAAATCAAACTTTTTCTCATTATCAACTCTATCACTAATAATATCAATTAGTTGATCAATCAAATTCAAACACTGTGTATTTTTCTGATTAATTTTCTGAATACAAAATTAAAACATAAATGCAATGAATGGTAAGAAAAAAAATCAAAAGCCGAACTAAAATAAAAAATCACGAACAGTACATTTTCTAAAGAAAGCTTAATGCAATTGTGAAATAACTCGAGAGTTTGGTTTTTGTTGAGACAAAGATGTTGTAACATGTGATCATACATTACTAACTCATCCTTCTCTTTAGCATGAGAAAACAAATCAATAATGATTTTTCTTTGACTATTTAAAGACTGATGATTAAACCCTATATTAGTGATTACATTACCTTCTTTCCTAACTTTAAGAGTTTCATTCAATATATTTGATCCATTGTTCAATATTCTGAATTTTGTCAGACTTTCAACCTTATGAGTCTATAGGGTCACTTCATCTTGAAGATTAGTTATGGTATCTAGAAAACTCTCTTTTTCTTCTTGAAGATGTGCTATAAAATTCTTCTGCTTTTCTCCTAACTTACACACTTCTTCACTTCTAACACAGAGTTCCTTGTATGAGGCAACTAGTTCTTCATAAGTTATTTCTTCATTACACGAGTCTTTATCTGAGCTGCATATGCCAATGAAAGCTGTAACATATTTGGAAATTTTGTCATTACTTTCTTCAGACCCACCAGCCTATAGTGTAGGATTCCCTTTCATCTGGTTTTTGGTAGATTTTGGGCATTCATATTTATTATGACAAAACCCTCACAATTAAGACATTGGATAACTCTGTTTGGATTTTGTTTCTCCTATGTTTTAGTTTTTCTCCGAAGTCTAATGCTCTTGTTGATGTCAGATGAAATATCCTTGACTTATGTTCTAATATTCATATCCATATTTTCCAGAATCTTATTGAATTTATTTCCAAGTAATACAATGGCTTTAGAAATTTCTTCATCAGCGTCTAAGTCAAACTTATCCTCGTCATCATTGATGTTGGAAGTTAGAGATATGTTCTTGTTCTTCTGTCCAGATCTGTTACCCATAGCTAGTTCAAAGGTTTGAAGAAACCCAATGAGTTTATCCAACCTTAGTTTGCTTATGTCTTGGGCTTCTTCAATTGATGTAACCTTCATGTCAAATATCTTGGGAAGAGATCTGAGGATCTTCCTAACCAGCCTTTCTTCTGACATTTTCTCTCCTAGTGAACTAAAAGCAGTAGCTATTTCAAGAACATTCATCTAAAAGTCATGAATACTTTCATCTTCCCTCGTGTTTAGATTTTCAAATTTTGTAGTGAACAATTTAAGTCTAGAAATCTTTACCTTAGATGTGCCTTCATGAGTTGTCTTGAGAGTTTCCCAATCATCCTTAGCCACAATGTACATGTTGATCAACCTAAACTCGTTTTTGTCAACTTCATTGAATAAGGCATTCAAGGCATTGGAGTTTCCAAGAGCAATCTCATCTTCTTCCTTGGTCCAGTCTTTTTCAGGTTTCAAATATTACTTCTCATATTTATCTTTAATCACGTGATAATCCCAACCCTTAATTATAGATTTCCAAGTTTTGATACCCATGGATTTTAAGAAGGCCACCATGTGTTCCTTCTAATAGTCGTAGTTGCTTCCATCCAAGATGGGTGATCTGTTTACATTCTCTCCTCCTTCCTTATCCATTGTGCCTGATACAAACCAAAACGCCTCGAGCTCACCCAAAAAAGAACAGGGTGACCTGCTCTAATGCCAATTGAAATTCTAGCACACAAATAGCAGATGTCGAGATAGATGTCACAACACTAGGATCAAGACAATCTAAACACACAAGTAAATATGCAGTGAATTTAAATGACTGTAAATAAAAACAAAAGTTGTTGTTAACCCAATTCAGTTCAACTCAACTACATCTGGGGGCTACCAAGCCAAAAAGGAAATCCTCGAATATATATATTTTTCTTCTTCTTTCCATTTTGAGGAATGTTATTCTTTTAAGAATCATTAAACCATAACATATTATCTTGAGTGAGAATGAATGAACTTGTCTTATTTATTTCCACTCACGAGCATACATCAAATAACAAATAAGATCATAATTTTAATTATTTATATAAGAGTTTGTTATCATCAAAACATCAAAAATAACTTTTCCTCAACAACTATAAGGGCGAATAAGCACTGGCCAACCTTGAAGTAGTTGAAGGGCCCGTTTCATTTTGCGTCTGCTAGATTCCCCGTCTTAAAAGGAGGATCGCTAACTCATTCGTCATTAAGCCAATAAATAATTATTACCGAAGGAAACAAATTATAAATAATCTAGTTGATGACAAAGAAGCCAAGTGCATCCTAGAAGTACGTAAAAAATCTTCCTTTCTTCCTTAGTATGGGCATCCATCAGTAGGTGGGTTTCAATGAGTCGTTTTGAGCACTTGCATGAAGCTTCATCACGAGGAGTAGCACCCCTAGGGTAAACTAACTCCTTGACGACACCCATCAGCCGCCTCTTCTTGTAGAAATCCTCCTGAAATAGGCCAACCCTTTTGTAGACATATAAACCATTCTCCATTAGAAAATGACCATTGTTCAAGTAGTTGGGAAACAAGATAGTGCATCTACCTCACATTCCATCCCTGACGGCATATTACCGTTGCATGAGCCTTGGATTGAAGGGGGTAACCAGGAAGAATCTATTTTCAAAATGCTCCAAGCCTTCCGAAAAATCCCTGGAACTACTGACCCTTGGTAAATGGTGAATCAAACCATGATCCCATTCCTGATTCGTAGAACCACATTGCACTTTGAAAAGATGTAAAAAAAAGGGGTTAAAAAGGGTTTCCCTTTTAAATATTCACATAAATATTGGAAGACTTTTACATACGCCTAACTCGGATGGTGCAACTACAACAGAGCAACCATCAAATTATTTAGAGAGCTTTGATTATGAAGCCACTGAATGGTAGTTGGAAATCCAAAATCGAGAAAATACACTCGTATAAAGGGATGAAACAATCACTATACTCGCTACAAATTCTCTGATTTTTATAAGGAGTCAAGACACCTAAGTTTAAAGATGGACCAACATTCAGAATTGCTCCAGAAGTGAGGCTCGGAATTGCCATACATTTTCATGACAAATGTATTATATTCCTCAAGATGTCCATCAAGAATCAAATTAATTTGATCTTCTTCAGAGAAAATATCACCAAATGCAAGCAACAAATTCATACTAGCTTTAACACGTAGAACATATTAAGTGATATAATTGTTACCTTTTTTTTATGAATTTCAATTCAATACGAAGTTTCCAGACTTAATATTTCACGTGCGCATTGAAATGCATGCTTACATGATAGAACACGATGTAACATTAATTCTGAAATGGTGGAGAGAAGCCAGATGAAGATAGTTGAATCTTGCATTATCCATGCTTCATACTCGTCACAAACTTCGCCTTCTTCTTGAATCTCACACAATCTTGAATTAAGAGGAATCTAGGGTTCAACACTACTTTGTGCATTCTTTGATCGAGAATTACACTCTTCACTTGATGATTCCATAATAAATAGTTATTCTATTACAGTTTGATCGGGATTTTTGTTCCAAATTGATGTGAGAAAGACGACTCAAAGGCATTTATAACAAAACTCTGTGAATTTTGGACCATGCTTAAAATATACACTAATCTCTTATAAAAAATTTTAAAATGATATTGACACGCCATCTATTTTTTAGCAAAAAATTATAAGTATAAACGATATTTATTTACTATTTTTCATTTGTCACTAAAAAAATTCTATTGGTATATGTATGTTTAAAGGAAATTCTTTCAGATTTTATAATTAAAAAGAGGTTTGTGTAATTCTCCCTTATAAAAATTACTTTCTTAAAGAATGGGTTAAACATTGACATTTTAAGAAGGAATCTAGGAGTAATACCAACACTTATACATTTTAGTGTATATATTTGTAAAGGACACTAATTAATTGTATTCGACTAATTAAAATCTTGTTATATTTTTTTTATTACACTACATTGAATAAGTAGCACGAGGTTAATAAATTTTGCAATTAATTTAGATGACACACATGTATGATGCATGCATAATACTAATAGCTAGATTGAAGTTGCACATGAATAAACAGATGTATAATAATTGAAGAGCAAGCAACTGTATTGTTGTTGTTCCTAGTTCCCACAAAATTGGGACCATTAAGGGACCCACCCTCAAGCCAAGGGACAAGGTCTACATAGTTTGTTATCTTCCTTACACACATGGCTGTTACTCTGCTATGCTGGCTAGAACAGCTAGCTAAGGGGATCCAGGTTGTAACGAATTGGGGTCCATCTTTGTGATGGGATGCTCCATTTTATTGGTAGAAAAAATCAATGGCTTAAATCAGTACTAAGGTTTATCTATGGCCTATCCAAAGGTCCATTTCGTATCGCCGTTGCTACGCTGATTATGAATGAGTAAAATAATGAATTTATACCAAAAATATATATATTTGATCTCATAAAGTATTTGAAAAATTCGTAACATCTTCTTCTTTTGTTGTCCCGAAACATAGATTCAGTTGTTTTCCTGTCTGTCGATATTAAGGTTGTGTCTCATTAATCATTTTTAGGTATCATTGATGACAACTTTTTCTTAGAGTAAATGATTGAAACCTTAATTTCAATGTCCCTTCTACTCTATCCAATCGCAATATCTAGTAGTAGCAATTACAAGTTAAAATAAAAATAACTTTTCCTCCATCCAATCTTGAAGAAAAGAGACATATTTGTAAGACCATATGGGTAGGTTGTTAAGTCTGTCTTTGTTTGCTTGTAAATAAAATTGGGGCCAGGAATTATTTGAGAAGCTTGTTTTTTTATTTACAAAGATAGTAGCTAACAACATCAAGTACACCTATTTAAGATTAGTTATGCCTCTGCACATTACACATGCTATGTTTCTTTTTTCTCTTTTCTTAAATTTTTGCAATGTGGCGTCATCATTGTTCAGATTCTATTGAGTAACTGTTTGATGGATGGTGGAGCCATTATTGGTTTTTTTCTGTTTTCATTTTCTTTTACTTTTGGATCTACCATTATTTCCTTTTCATTCTCTTCTTATTATTGCCAATTATTGTTTTTATCCATAATATTCTACATGTAATGTCCATTTTCTCCTTCTTCTCTTTTCTTAATGAGTGGGAATCTATCAATATTTGAAATTTTGTGTGCTGGATGCCACATATTTCATCATCTCTATATTATAATATATTTTCCTATGATTGAATTAGTTGGAATTTAAATATATATCATTCATCACTTACCTAGCTATAGAAATATTCAATTATATGAGATGGTTACATACATATAATTTCTTGTTTTTTCATAACCTAGGACATAATTGAAGGGAAAAATGTGTTTTTAATGTAACTGTTGTGAGTAAAGGATTAAAAAAATTCTGTTGATTGATGCTGAAGTTGATTAAAAGAATTAATGTTCGATCTTCCATAATTATAACGGAAAAAGAATTGATTTTCGAATTGGATTAGTCGGTCAAATCTCATTATTGACAAGGACTTTGATATTTAGTATAATATAATTTTTAATAATTCCCAAACATTCTTCTTGATAGTAGTTAGGCTAATTTGGCTTAATAAAACCGAACAACTTAATTATTGCTAATGCTTAACTATAATATAAGTGAAATACAATTAAAACAATATTCTTGAATCATAGTACTGTAGAAATATAGGTAGTTGGTATTATACATAATTCGTCTCAATATATTTTATTGAAAAAAATTTAAATTTCATATTAATTATAGAGATAGAACCTTAAATGTTTTATACATATAATAACCTTTATCTTATAAGTTACTAGTTTAGTAAAAATAAATTAAATCAAACTCTAATACGATATCAAAGTCTATAAATTAAATTATGAGTTTCTCACTGATAATACTCACGTTACAAACTCCAAAGAGTATAGAGGATGAAAGATACAGTGGAAATATCCTGTTAGAAATTTAAACCTGAATTAACAAACTTAGTAATTAGCAAATTATATAAAGTTTAGAGAACCAATTGGGATTAAAAAATTAGGTTCATTGAAAGCATTCCATCCAATCTAAGAAACATGTATGTAGACGAGGAGGCATAGTATGACCCAAAGTTCTAAAGATTCTTCTCTTATAAAATTACTGTTCTAAGATAACATTTTTTAGTTGAAGTTTGTGATGCACGTCTTCATCTAACTCACCACTTACTAATTGATATTATTTATTTATTAATTCAATTGACGGCTGAAATAAAGTAGTATAATGTTAATATTTTATTTCTACAAATGAGTTGGATTAATATTCTATATTTAAATAAAATAAAATAAAACTGCCTCGTATTCCCACATTTTATCCATTATATGGTTTTATTTTATTTATCTTTTCAAGACCTCTCTGCAAAAACTCTGTGGGAAGCACGTGTCTTGTGGATTGGATTTCATGTGGAGATGCTAACCCATGTGCATGCACTTTTAACATGTACTATAACCATAACCATTAACTAAAATCTAATCACTAATCATACACTAATACAGCTTAATTTGGTTGTGATCTACTCACTCTGCTGCTAAATATCTGAACAAGTTTGCTAATAATGTATCATCACTTTCTAATTCATATTCAAATTTTGAATACATTTCTTATATTTATTACCCTAGTTGATCGTTTAACATTTCTTTAATGTGTCAGTAATGTGTCCATTAATTCTCTGAATATATATATTTAATTAAACTAGATCTATTTGCTTATGAGAAAAAATAATATTGTAAGAGTTTGGATGTTATCTAATATCAGTATATAGTTGTTTGTTTAGAGGAATATTAATTAAGTTACCAAACTATGTAATATATTCAGTTTTAATGAAGTGCAGTATTAACACATATTTTAACTAAAAAGTTGGCACTAAGTTAGTTAGATCTGCAGGAAGAATAAATTCAGAAAAATGTTAATAATTGGTTGAATGAGTGGGAAAGTTAGATCGGTACGCTCCCAAAAGTGAGAGGCTGCCCCTAGAGAATGATTCTTCTAACAGTCATCAATTAGTATTGATTAATTAAAAAAAAATATCATATGTTAAATTTTAAAAAATATTCTATATTAATGCTTAAGATTCAAGTCATAGCGACTGCGACAAAATAATATGATTAATACCGATGCAATTATTAACACATTAGTTAAAGATTTAAAATCAAGTCGTTTTTATTCAGATTGTAAGAGTTTAATCTAATTTATTCTTATAAAATCGACTTGTAAGATGAAAAATATTCATTCATATAAATTCTTTCAATATTCTATCTCCAACTAACGTGAATATAAATGGTAGATCACTCATGATCTGATCGATAGACAAAAAATAAACACAACAAAGTCCGTAAAAGATATAACAAAATAAATAACGTAGAATATAAATTTTAACTCGACTATACAAAAAAAATAGAATAAACAAACATTTCAGGCGCGCACAATCCGTTTTGCAATATGTATAAAAGTGAAAATTGAAATATTGACCAAGCATATACACATTTCTATAGGATAAAATTTTCTGTGTGAATGCTATTAGATTTTGTCAAGGGCCACAATAAAGTCAAAAATTTATACAATTGCTGTCAGGCTGCCAAATGGGTCGATTCAACTCAATTCTCAAAACCATTGACATATGACAATTCTTTTATTAGTCCTCATCAAAGCGATTCACTAACCTCAGAAAATTGCAACATTATTTTTGTACTAACATAAATTTAATAACCAACCTTATGACTATGTAAAGTCACATTTTTCAGTCATATAAATATCAATAGTAGTACTTAGTTACATATGCCCAAAAATGAACATTATAACTATAGGGTTATTAAATTCTACATCCAAAAAGAATAGACATAAATTATCCAATGTTGCTCTTTACTTATTCTAGTTATATCATATTAGTACATAGCATAAATGAAGCATAGAGTCTCCTCAATAATTGGAAACATTTAAGATTTTTTTTAATAGAAAAGTTAGACATGAAGAAATGAAATCCCTCGTGGGATGTACCCTTTTTTCTACATCATTTTGAGCCCCCCTTAAAATAAATCAGCCTTTGATAAAGTCTTGTCTTAGAATAATAATGAGTATAGTTGTAAGACAAAAAAAAAGGAAGATCTTTTTAAATTAATTTTTAATAATTTACTTGATAAATATATTCTCTTTTAATTTTTTGCTGTAAGAAAATAAAGATATTATTCTTCTGAAACCAATCCTTTGTTAAAGCCATTGCCACCACTACCAATTGTTTGATGAAGCTTTGAGTATAAATGTTAAAGTAGAAACTTGAATGCAAAGTCAAGCATCCATTTATAGTATTTTTTTTATGTTATTAAGTAAACAATATTGTGCTGGCTCATACATTTTATTCATTCACTTTTAACTTTGTATAGGATGAGAATATTTCTTAGAATTAAAATAGTAATTAAATTGAATGGTTTTAATTTTTTTTATCATACCATATCCATAAATTGCATATACTACTTCTGACACTATAATGATAAAAAGAATACTTTCAATTAATTTGCAGGCCTTTTTATTTCCCTTTGAATTATTACTGTTATTATCACTGAGGTCCATCTTGACCGATGAATAATTCCACAAATCAAATGTTGAATATATATATGTTGTAATTTTTGGAGTGAGGTTTTGTTGGGGAGAGCACATGCTATGCTTGGTTGATCACTCATGAGTTTAGAAGTGGATCATTATTAGTTTACATGTCACGTGATTGTCATTATAATGCACTTTTCCTTGTTTTTAGCCAACAACTCTTTTGGTATACTACTTCTTGTTTAGGGTATTCAGTTATTCTTTCTCGATTAAGAATAATTAAATTATAATTATTAAACAATGTGTTGAAGAATCACGTAATCAAGTCTATATGCATTGTTGTTTTTATTTTTTTCCTCACCAGCAATGTGAATATTTCTGCTTTTTAAAGTATTCCAGTTACAGCAAGGGGACCACATTATTGTTGAAAAGAGGAGTATATGGATAAGACTTTGATGAGTATGTTCAAGTTAAAAACTAATACAGTAATAGTATCAGTTAAGAATTGATATATGCCAAAAATAAGTAGAGTGTCATATTGTAAACTGTATGTAAAAGTAAGAAACAAATATAATTGAAGTTTATTTCCCTGTTTAATTTGTGAATATATATATATATATATATATATATATATATATATATATATATATATATATATATATATATATATATATATATATATATATATATATATATATATATTAATAATCTTACTTATGAATCTTTTATAATACTATTATTTTTCCATTAGTTTTATTCAGCTTAATAGTTTATAACTTAATATATACAAGTTAGTAGTATTGTAATCGATTCCGTTTAGATTGATTTCTGATAATAAAAAAATATGAAGATTCTTTCGTTTTGGTCCTTAGAATAACTTTAATAGGAATTCTTAGTTGGTTCTTCTAAGATGGTAAACGTGATTTTCTTTTGGGAATTTATTGGAGTTGGCCACAGTGACCAACCGTTGCATTGTGATGCAACATTCTTCAACTTAACATATCTAATAATTTTATATTAAAATTAACAATATTATACTATTTTATTTTATTTTATTTTATTTTATTTTATTTGCTAATAAATTATTTACTCATAAAGTTTATTTTATATTAATAATTTTATATGTAATTTTTTTTCATAAATCTTAATTTTACTTTAACAATTTAATAATAATATTATTACTTTAATTATTGTTATAGATTTAAATTTAATTTATTTATTTCACATTAATATTGATTTAAATAATTTAGATTAATATTTTTAATTAAAAAAAATTTAATAAAATTAAAATATTAAGTATGAGATAAAATTGTGGGACCCATTACATATTCTTTAGAATTGCACCATTGTAGTAAAAATCAAATGAGTTGTTTCAAGATGATGTGTCTTAATGGGTCTCACAAAGAACCCAAAAATGGGTTGTACTATTGGAGATATTCTTAGTTGGATTTGGACACTTAAAAAGCTGATGTGACAATGACATGTTGGCATTTTTTTTACTGAGCTGGAACGTGGCATTTATGTATATTATTTATTTCCTAAAATTAAATTATCTTATTTATGTAATTAATTTAAGAAAATGAAAGATCAAATAAAATCAAATGTCCAAGGAATCAAATCGTTTACACCCGTGAAACCTAATTTAGTAAAGTGTCTTCTTCATCGCCTCCTTCAACTCAGAAACACCATTGACAATTCTGAAGTTGCGTCAGGTACATTTTTCAAACCACAAAACCTTTCTTCTTCATCTCGTTCACATTCTTAACGCATGCATGTCTGATTTTTCCATTTGTAGGTATGACACTATTCAATGTAATCTTTCACATGGTGGTTAGTTTGTGCGAGAAAGCTTTGTTGTTTACAGAGGAGGAAGTGAAAATATTGTTAGAGGGCAAGATTCAGACACATGGTCGTACTACGAAGCTATGAGTTAAGTACTCGAGTGTTGATTCGACAGTAGTGGAATCCGATTGTGGAGGAAAATCGAAGGTATTAACGAAAGTTTCTTTGACGTGATTGGAGATGTTCATGTTATGATATTGCCAATCATTCTATTTTGCACAAAGTTGATGGACATATTTGGCTTGAGCACATTGCTGGACACAACTAAAAAAGGGTGTTAAATCCAAATATTGTAAATGTTGGTGAATAGAGTGATAATGTTGAAGATGAAGAATCTGTAGGGATAACATTTAGGGACAGCGTGGAAGAAATAATGGATGATGTGAATGAAGGCTTTGTGGTTGTGGAGGTTGATAGACTTGATGAAGGTAATAGGGTTGAAGTCCCAGGCAATAAACTCAAGTACAAGTTAAGAGCTAACAAGAATGACTCAACTGTAAGGTCTCCCAAAAAACATAAGTTGTGTGTTCCTTCAAGGGTCATTGATAGATAATCAAAGGCTGTAGAGCAAGATGTAGATTATGAAAGTGAAGAGTTGGGTAGCTCTGATCTAGATGTTCGTGATAATGAAAGGATGCCCAAGTATGAGAAGCTTAGAGGGGATTTGCTCAACAAAGACTATGAGTTCAAACAAGGTATTAAGTTTAAATCTCTTGTTGAATTTAAGGATGCTATAAGAGAATGATCTGTTCTAAATGGTAGAGAGATTAGGTTTGTGAAAAATGAAAGTAATATGGTAAAGGTAGAGTGTAGGGATAAATGTAATTTTTTTAGGCCTTTGTAGTAAAGTTGGTGACAAACATACTTTTCGAATAAAGACTTGGGTGGGGACCCATACATGTGTTAGGGTTTTGAACAACAAGTCAACAAACTCTAAATGGGTGGAAAAAGTTATAGTAGAAACGAGGCAGGCTAGTGACAAGGTCAAAGTTTCGGATCTAATGGCAGGATTAAGAAGTAAATACTCAGTTGGGATTTATAAGGGAAGTGCATGAAGGGCCAAACACATAGCTGAAGAAATTATTGAAAGCGACTCTTGTAGACAATACTCTATGTTGTATAGTTATGCTGCAGAGCTCAAGAAAAAAATGTTAGAAATACTGTGAAGATCAGCGTGGAGAGGTTAATGCCCATACTTCCACCAAGATTTGGAAGTTTTTGTTTTGATGGCTGCAAGAAAGGATTTATCCATGTTTGTAGACCAATTATTGGTGTAGATGGTTGTCATCTGAAGACTCGGTATGGTGGCCAACTACTTATTGTTGTGGCTAGGGATCCAAACGATCAGTACTTTCCTCTAGCATCTGATATTGTGGAGATAGAGAAAATGGAAAGCTGGAGGTGGTTCTTAAAACTGCTTATGGAGGATATTATACAAGAGAGAAAATATGTATTCATATCTTACCAACAGAAGGTGTGAAACAATTTCTATTCATTTGTACAGTTATGTAAAATGCATTTGTATTTCTATTTATTATTATTCCTTTGTTGCCATTTTCACAGGGCCTTGTGGCTGTATTTGAAGAGATGTTTGAGTCAATCGAGCATAGAATATGTCTAAGGCATTTGTATGCCAATTTCAAAAATAAATTTGGTGGTGGAAGTGCAATAAGGGATTTAATGATGGGAGCGGCAAAAGCAACATACCTACAAGTATGGGAGAAAAAGATGTCTAAGTTGAGGCAACTTGATAAAAAGGCTTAGGAATGTCTAATGGGTGTTCCAACCAAGAAAATTAGGATTAGAGAACATGATGAAAATGGATCTAGGATGAGAAGGTCTGGTGTTAATTACAGGTGTACTAAGTGTGACAGTATTGGACATAACTCAAGAAAGTGTAAGAGTACAGAACAAAACCATGTTGCTTTAAAGAGAAAGGTGTGTACACTATTTATTTATGTTTTTGAATTAGTTTTACTTCTGACATTATATTCAATTTATATTGTGATTATGTTTTTGGTTTAAATAGAGAAAGGCACCAAGGAAAGCACCTAAAACAAATAATGTTGCTTCCACTAAAATTGAGCAACAAGGGATCAATGCAGAAGGGATACAAACTGACAATACAAATTGCCAGCAAATTGTCAATGCAGATGGCCAGCAAACTGACAATGCAGATGGCCAACAAACTGTCAATGTAGATGCCCAAAAAATTGTCAATGCAGATGCCCAACAAACTCTCAATGAATATAGAGAAGTTGCAACATTTGAAGTGGACTATTTTGAGGGTGAATTTGATGCAACAGTTGAAGCAGTGGTGGCCTCAGTAGAAGCTCAATATCAAGCATCTCAGATAGTGAATCCAACACCTACAAAAATCCTCCAAAAAAGAAAAAGCAATTGTGCATAAAGAAAAAGCAAGTGGGCTCTAAGAAGAAATGAAGACAATTTATTTTGAATGTAATGCTTTGTAATTTTACTGGTATTTTTTTATGACATTTCTTTTTTAATGCATTGAATCCAGAGACATTTTGTTAGGACCAATTTCTCATGATTGTAATGTTTTGAAACTTGACAGTTATATTTTGATTTTTGAATTATGACAATTCATTTTGAGTGCATGGTAATTTGTTATGATCTATTTCTTATGACCAATTTCAATTCTTCTACCAATTTCTTATGACCTGTAAAATACTAATTATAGTTCTTATACCAATTTCTTATAGCTTGTAAAATCTAGTAACTTCTTATGATGAAGATTACATATAAAAAGAGTACAGATGGTAAAATATACCAATTGGAACATTGCATTCATATTTAAATAATATAAAGAGTACAGATGGTAAAATATACCAATTGGGACATTGCATACATATTTTTTTTCCATCACAACTAATTATTATACCAAAGAGGACAAATGGTAAAATATACTAACGTACACTTACTACCTAGTACTATACATGATAGCAAAAAAAACCAAGATGCAATTAGATGGGGAGTGATGACATTAATGGTCTTCTCATCTTTCGCAGACTTTGTTTTTAGTTTGTCATTTTTCTTATTATTCATTGTCTTATAAAACTCATGCACGAAATCCTTCCCAAACTTAACTCCATATTTCCTCATAACCTCCATCATATTTTTACTTTCAATGCAACCACCATCATATCTTTGTTCATAAAGTTTTCCAATGTCGAGTTCATCATCCCAGTGAAATAGATGACAATCATCATCCTTCTGGAAAATGGAAAATAGATGAAACTTATTTAGAATACAAGAAACGAAATCTGGAAAAATATTCATATACATGAACGTTAAATTTGAACATACCCCCAATTTTTACACTTCTAGTATCTTCTTCCTGGGTTTGAGTTTGATTTCGAAACATGTATTCTCATGGGAAGCTCGTGCCCACAAGTTGGAGATTTCCTTCCAATGTAGTTACTCCCTAAAGTAACCCTTCCTACCATGTATGAAAGAAATGAAGAAGATGATGAAGCGGTGGCATTAAGAAGACGATGAAGCAGTGGCGTGAAGAAGACGATGAACATATGAAGAACCCTAATATAATTGATGTTTACTATGCTTTATATTAGTAAATGATTTAAATAAATGAAATAAATAAATAAATGAAATTACTAAATAATATACATAAATGCCACGTTTCAGTTCAGTAAAAAAAATCCAACATGTTCTTGCCACATCAGCTTTTTAAGTGCCCAAATCCAACTAAGGACCAAAACGAAAGAATCTTCAAATTACAGGGATGGAATCTGTGTTTGACAGGGTTGTTTTTGGAATTTTCCTAATATGGCAGGGGGAAAAAGGATATTAACCCATATATATATATATATATATATATATATATATATATATATATATATATATATATATATATATATATATATATATATATATATATATATATTAAGGGAGATCAAAATGAACTCCAAACCAACACATAGTTACAAAAGAAATTCTGAAAAACCAGTACAAACTTAAAAAAAAAATTCAACTGGACATTTGTACCACTCATAATAACTGCAAGAATTAAATTGTAAGCTTCTAACACCCAACCACCTCCATGATAGCAAGAGAATTCTATCAAAAATAACAGTCACACTACCAACTTCATATTTTAAGAGAATTTAGTTTTGACTCCGCCAAATACACCAACAAGTGAAAAACCATATTTAGTTGACGGTTGCACCTAAACTTAAATTCCAAGCCAAAACATGTTCACTACAAATGTCTTCTTAAATAATTGGAATGCTCATCTAAACAACCATATTGTTCCATACCAACTTAATCAAAGGACAAGAGAAGAAGACATGAGAAGAGTCTACAAAACTATTAAAACAAAAGACACAAACCTACTCATGAGGGTTGACAATTATTTTTCTTGCTCATAAATTGGTTAGCTGATAGCATGTCCCGAATAAGTCTCCAGTTAAATAACTTAACCTTCAATGACATTCTAGTTTTTCACATAATATCTAAGGCTACCATAGATGAAGCATCCAACATCAGTTGTACACCAACCTGCAACAACTACTTGTAGCAAGATTTTACGAAAAACATGTTACACAATCCAAAAAGTTTTAAAAGTTAATATAGTTCTTATTTTGAGTTTTATTTTTTATTTTTAAAATTATGTTAATTCTTTTTATAAATAAAATCAACCTGAAACATAAAAATAAAAACAAGTACTCATAATAAATATATTTAAATATATTATTATATTTACAAATTATTTAAAATACTATAATTATTTTTATTTAATAGTAATTTTAATAATAGTGATTATGCTCAATTGTTGTTAGTGAGAGTTCCTTGTTACAGTGTTGATTGTGATAATTAGTTGTAGTTGAAGTAGTCTGAGTTAAAAGCGGTGGCACGACTACGAAGAACATTTTTAACCTCTGTTGGATATAAGTTGTTATATCAGTTTCATGTGTGAGTAACGAAGGATTTTATAAAAAAAATGTGCTATTTTAACTCTCAGTTTTAAATTCACCGACAAGGAAGGTGTAATGGTCATGTGTTTGATCATCAACGACAAATTTTTTTATTTAACTGACGCATTTAACAAAATTGAGTTTAATATTTCTTATGTGGATTGCTTATTTCACCAAACCCTAACTGAACGTATAACTTTTCAAATTAGTTTACAAAATAATTATATGAACAATTATGTTATATTTGAATAATAATTTACACTAATCAATGATTTTTAGCATATTGTAACTCATTATTCATCTTTCAATCTTTAATGGTTTGAATCTTGTTCAACGTTTCAAGTTATTCATTCAACACTTCCTTATATACTAATTCGTTCTTTAAAGCATACAACTTGATGCTTTGCAAAATTAACAAGTATAGAAGAAAGTTGAATGAATTTAAAAATATTGAGAGATATTTTAACCATTAAAGAATGTGAGATGAATGATGAATTAAAAAATGCTCGAAAAACATTAATTAGTGTAAAATATTTGTCAAATAAAACATAATTTTTCATACTATTATTTTCAAAATCAATTTAATAAATTATATGTTCAAAGAGGAGTTAGTGAGACAAACAATTGACATTGATATAATAAAATCAACTGTATTTACTATCACTTTAACGTCCATTTGACATGTTATGCGGAATAAGACGAGAGTTACATAATGAATCACAAAAACACAATCTCATTATCAAACTCAATAATAGCAATAACTAAACAACAAATAAAGCTTTCAAAACTTTGTTTCGTATAACAACTAAACATGTCAATCTCAAACTAAATAACAACATCTAAAAAAGAACAACAATAACAACATCAACAACTCACAAGAAACAACAAATAATAACATCAAGATTAACTTTCAACCTCAATCTAAACAACAACAACAACAACAACATTAAACAACAACTCAAAAATAAAAACATGTCAACAAAACTACATTAACCTCAACATCAACAATAAACCTACAATTTACTTATCATATAACATGCAATCTTAGTTTAAACAACATCAAGATTAAACCTCTAGGGTCTAGGAACGAGTGTTCTAAACACATCCAATCTTTATATTTCTTTACTTTTTTTATGAGTTAGAGGATTATATGTATTTAGGGCGCCTCTAGTTATCTAAGACTCTTTGATAGGATTATGTGTGTATTGTTTTAGACAGGTGAAATTGAAAAAAAATAAAATAAATAAATAAATAAATATATATATATATATATATATATATATATATATATATATATATATATATATATATATATATATATATATATATATATATATATATATATATATAACCAATGTGAAAAGAAATTTATTATTGAATTAAAAATAAAATATAAAGGAAGGCGCTACTTTTAAAGAAATAAAAATATAAATTACAATTGTTGAGATTCAAAGCATATACTGTGAATTAGTTTACCACTTGATTATTTACGAAAATCGAGGGATATATTAGATTGATTTTGTAGAGAAAAAATAAGTGTGGAACGTCTAGGAATTCTACCTCGATTTTTCGTTGAATGAGTTGAAAGTGTTGTTATACAATGTAGGGTTAATATCTATTTTTCCCCCTACCATATGAGCATTTTTTTAAAAACCCTGTAAAAAAAATTGCATGGACTCCCCTAACCCTGTAAAATTATTTATTTTGTAAAACTAACCTTCCCATTTTCATACAGGGTTTGTTTTACAACAAAAAAAAAACTATTTTAAAGGGTTCAAACAAAAATAATTTTCATATGACATGGTTAGCTTTACAAAAAACAATTTTAGAGGGTAAAAAATATGAGAATTTTTAAATGTTAGGGAAATTTATACAAATTTTTTTCTACGGGAGAATTTTATAAAAAAAAAAATCCATATAATAGTGGGCAAAATATCTATTAACCATAGAATGAATTAATTATAGTAATGTGGTGATCAATGATTAGAATGATACTCAGAATATAACTCAAGATTAGAGACTAGTGATGACGACAATAATGGTGGTCTATGGAGGTTGGAGCGATGCTTACAGTGACAATTAATTATATTGGTGGTCAATTTGTGATTGAAAGTGGATGAAATGGTGATCGAAATGGTTGTTGTCGATAGTCATAATAATGATAATGAGAGATGCTTTGAATGAGTATCATAGATAATAAATAGGTAATGTGGTGATTAGAGGTAACTGAAAATGATCAATTATAACCAAGTATTTGTGCTCGAGTGGTAAACGAGTTTCTGCTAAGAAACGAAGATTCGGGGAATACTGAGTTCGATTCCTGTTGGAAACAATATCTTGGTCAGACCACATACCTCTCTGGCTGAACTCTGGATTATTAAGGCTATGCTTGTTAGTCAATTAGAGTGGTGATTGAAAATGATCGAAATGACATCTTAACATTAGAATAAAAACATAAATTATAAAATTTATTTATTTATTTGTTGAATTTTATTGTTTTAAAATAAAATAAAAATTCACCAATATCTATAACTCATTCTTAGTTTATTTTATGGGAGATTATTAGGCTAAATTATTCACAATCGATAGTGAAATCTACCTGGTATTCTTCAACTTGTATTTGATAACCTCGCATATTTTGTTAATGCTACATATATTTATATAGTTTTTATTAATCAATCTTTGCAAAATTTTCTCTTTGGGGTGAAAAATCTGGTAGTGCCTAACAAATTTTGATATATATCTTTACCGAATTATTTAAATTATTTGATGTGTGGTAAAAGATTTACATGAAGTTTTCGAAAATACAGTATAATGAATATTTCTTCCACCTCTTAAAAATTAAGTAGTGTAAAAGGGAAAAAAAAGATAAAAAACAATTTAGTAATTTTATGTATGAAAAAAAACCAAAAAAAAACTTGACCTATCCAATTTTTTAAAATATTCGATCACACATTTACATATACAAATAATTTAAAAAAATTTATCACTCACACACACACACACACACACACACACACACACACACACACACACACACACACACACACATATATATATATATATATATATATATATATATATATATATATATATATATTGGCATTTTAAAAATAGTAGGCACACACACACACACACACACTATTGCACCCCAAAATTTGTCCTCACCTAGTCAAGACATTGTGATTCAAGGTGTCCCAAGAGGTTCACAAGGTTCGCAATTTATCTCAAGAGGTTCACAAGGTTCACAATGTATCCCAAGAGGTTCACAAGGTTCACAATTAGTCAGAAAGTTTGACAATTCCTTCAGACAAAGCATCCTCTTAAGCAATGCATCCTAAACTAGGGTTTTGAGTTTCATCAGGCTAAATGGACTTCCAAGGCTTCAAGTGAGCTTCATAACATCCTATATGTCTTCAAGAATCCCTATGTCAATTTTCAAGGCTTTCCCAAAAAGTTTCCTCAGTCAGATGATTAGATATGCAAAAATCAGTCAAAGTAGTTAAAAAGTCAAACTAAGGACAATTGTGGTCAAACCAAAGTCAAACTTCATGATTTTTTGCCAACATCAATTTTATGAAGTAAAATTCATCATTTAATCAAGGGTTGATCATGATTCATCAAAGAGGTTTCAGATCATCAAGAATCAGGAGTTTTTAAATTAGGGTTTTCATAGGAAAAGTCAACTGAACTTTGACCAGCCATAACTTTCACATGCTTCATCAAAAATTTTCCATTCAAAGCTCATTTTGAAGGAAATTGAATTCTCTACAACTTTGTGTCTTACAAGCCAAGCCCAAAAATGCTTTATTTGGAAGGTATGAGCTAAGACATTATAGGTCATTTTAAAAGTCAACAAAAAGTCAACATCTTTCAAAAGGCATAATTTGAAAATGGTAAAGGATATGGACATGAGACCAAAGAGGTTGTTTGAGGACTCTCAAGATTTCCAAAATGTCCAAGAACACCTTCATAGCCTTAAAATTGAGGGATTTGTGCCTTTGCAAAGTTGGTAAATTTTTGAGAGGTATATTGAGCAAATGGGGTCTTAGAACCAATTCTTTCCACATGGGTTTGCAATTTTATGATCCAATATCTACCATGAAATCATGCACGATTCAAATATCATTTATTCAGATTTTTATAGTTTATTTTTTATTTATTTTGATTTTATTCATTTAAAATCAATTTAAATCAAAATAAAATATGAAAAACTCAATATTGGACATGATTCTTCTTCTAGAAATTCATAAATGCCATTTAACATGATTGGATCTTATGCAAATTCGTGCTAGACCAGATTGGTATGCAAATATTTGATTTTTTCACATTTTTTTATCATGACATTCCTTCACACTCAAGGCATTCAAAAAGCCCACAAATCCACAAGATTGTTGACCTAATTCACTCTACTACATAAGGATAACAAGACCATTGCATTGTGGACGAATTTCCAACCTCCAAAAACATCATTCAACCTTCAACTTTTCAAAGAAAAAGTCAAATTCGGATTTTGGTTTTGAGGCTATTTCAAAGCAAGATAAAGGTTGTAATACCTTCATGGGTGTTCATTAAACCTATTTGCATCATTTGCATCATCAAAAACACCCTTGAATGCATAAACCGAATTCATACTTAAGCTTGAAATTTTGATTTTCGATTTTTCTTATATAAGCTATATAAATGGAATTTGATTGTATATTGTTGTTTATATTGATGTTTGCAATGTTTCTGGGTGGTTTGATTTGAGTTTCAGTGCAGGATTGATGGTACACCATTATTAGGGTTTCGAAGGTCCAAAATCAGGAACCCTAGCTACGAGTGATTTCGTTTGAAATTGAGACCTTAATTGGACTTAGAGGACATGCCTTGACTGATTTGAACCCTTGAAACGAATTTATATTGTGTATTCTACGTTTTTGAATTTCCAAGACCTATAGCTACGAAGAAAATCCGTCACTATAAGCTTTAGTGACGGAAAGATGTCACTAAAAGCCTAAGACGACAGCTAAAGGAAGGAGATAAAGTCTGGCGCGAAATTAGGTTTTCAAATTTTCACTTATTTTATTATATTTTGTGTGCGTTTGTATTTCAGATGTGTGGCTTGGCTCAGTTGGTTGGTGAGGCGCGTATGGAGGCAGAAGGGATGGGGTTCGAATCCTTGGTTCCAACTTTTTTTTCACATATTTATTTGTTTTGTAGGATTACAATATAGTGGATACGTTGCACATGGCTTACACCAGCGCGTGCTGGCTCAGTTGGTTTTGTGTGTTGTTGTTGAGGTAAAGGACCTGGGTTCAAATCTCAGGTCCTATCTTTTTAGGCATTTTCCATGATTTCTTATTTTTTTTCATATTTTCTTTATTTTTGATTTTTATTAATATAATTAAAATGTTTTATAAATAATAACCAATAATATTTTCATAAAACTTTATATTTTCTAAAATTCATATTTATTTTTTCCATGTAATATTCGTAGGTTTACTTTATATCTTTATTTTTGTAAATATTTTACTGTATGGTTAGTAATCTTAGGGTGTGCATAACCTATATGTGATTAAAAATAACTTAGAAAATTAATTTAAATAAGATAAATACCTGAATATAAACACTCACACACGTAAGTCGATCTTTGATCGCCATCTTGCACTTTCTAGATTACCCCTCTCACTTGCCTTAAATATGGTCAAGTCCCTCGAATATAGGGGTGTCTTAAGCAAAGTCCCTTAATAAAATCATCAAGTCCCTACAGTTTAAAAGATCAAGTCCCTTCGAGGTTGCCTAAGGAATAATGATCTTGTCCCTTCGAATAAATGATGATAGTCCCTACGAATTGCTAAAGACATCCCTTAAGTTGCCTTCTATGACCATACGATGACCCTACGCTTGTCCCTTAACATCCAAGGTAATGACTACCTATTCCTTAATAATAGGGATATCTTACCATTGAAAGAACATACGAGAACACATAAGACTTAATCTAGGGTAGGTACCTTATAGTTACTTGCTCACACTTTTCAAAATTACTTTTACAGCTCACAATTTCTAAACTAGGTTTTTTATACACCCATACGAGGGTCATTACCAAGTACTTAAAGAAATTTTTCTAATCACACACTACACTCTTCAAAAAAAGAATTTAAGTGAGCTAAGTAACTAAGATCCCATGGATAACCATGGATATAAAGGGTGCTAACACCTTCCCTTTATATAACCTATCCCCCGAACTCAAGTCTTTTAAAATAGGTCTTTCCTGTTCTTTTATGTCCTTTCCTTTTGGATAAAATAAAAGTCGGTGGCGACTCTTGCTATCCGCAACATTTATAGAAAGTCAGTTCTCCCACCGTGTTACAGAACTGGCGACTCTGCTGGGGATTTAATAAAAGAGGGGTACCCTTAGGAATTAGATCACTTTAAATTGTTTGCTTTGCTTGCTTTATATTACTTGTTGGGCTTTATGTGTGAAAGATCCTAACCCGGATCTAGTGTACCTTAGGTAAATGGCAATAGACCAAGGAAATTGTACGATGTATACCGATATGGTTGATCTGGTGGCCATAGTTAGTGTGACTTCTTGGTTGGTGCTTATGTTCCTTAAGTAAGTTGAGGATAATATGAGGCTGCCATAGGTTGTCAATACACTAACTGACTTTTAGAACCCTAGTCATCCCATCTTGGCCTTTAGAAAAGTAGTGAGATAACCGGCTTTGGTGAAGACTGAAGTTGGTTGATACTCGATACTACGCTCATTGAGATACTAAACTTGGAGGGTTTTGGTTGGCAAGTAAGTTACCTACTGAACAACCACCCTTGGGAAGGATCAGTAATATTGAGATCCCTTAGAACTTAGTTACTTTTATAGGACAGGATGAACCAACTAACTTCAGGGGAGGGTACTTACCTTTAAACCTCATGCAAGCCTTCACACCTAGGGCTGTTGTGTGACTTGTTTGTGTGTGCCACATGTTTGTGATTGAGCATAACATCATAACATCATCATGCATCATAAGCATAGCATTTTCACTAATCATTTCAAGGACCAAATGATTTATCTTTGTTCTTTGTTGCAGGTCATGGCTTCTGCTCGTAGGAATACTATCCGGATCAATTTTGTAGGAATACCTCCTAAGCTTAAAGAATTGGTCTCTCAAGTTTCTGAAAACTCCCAATTCATCAAGAGGCATGGTCACCTATTGGATCTAGTCACTTCAGGGTTCAATGAAGACATGATGAGTGTTCTGTTTCAGTTCTTTGATCCTAAACATCATTGCTTCACATTCCCCGACTATCAGCTGGTTCCTACAATGGAAGAGTTCTCCAAGCTACTGGGTATACCTATCCTTGATCAGAGACCCTTCACAGGCTTAGAGAAGGAGCTTAAACCTGAAGTCATTGCTGCAGCCCTACATCTGAAGAAATCAGACATTGTCCTAGAAACGAGAAGTGGAGTTAAGGGTATCCTTGCCAAGGTATTGATGGAGAAAGCTCAAGTGTTCCTGAAGGCTATGAGTTATGATGCTTTTGAGGAGATCCTAGCCCTATTGATCTATGGCCTAGTGTTGTTCCCTAATCCAGACCAGTTCATAGACGTACACGCCATCAACATATTTCTGACTCGTAATCCAGTTCCTATATTACTTGGAGACATCTTACATTCTCTCCATACCCGTACTACGAAGGCACGAGGAACTATGATGTGTTGTATACCTCTATTGTCCAGGTGGTTTATATCTCACTTTCCTCAATCAGTGATGAAGAATGAACAAGGGTTCAGATGGTCCAAGAGGATTATGTCACTTTCTCATTCAGATATTCATTGGTGCTCTCGATTTATGGAGAATGTTACTATCATTGACCGTTGTGGAGAGTTCCCTAATGTGCCACTCCTTGGCATAAGAGGGGGCATTACCTACAATCCTTCTTTAGCCCTACGTCAGTTTGGTTATGCTCGGAGTGATGGTCCTCATGACATGCTTATTCAGGGTATTGTGTTCGACTACGACAACGATCTGCAAGGTTACCGTCAAAGGTTCATATGAGCTTGGGGAAAAGTGAACAAGGTTGACAGCAAGACTCTGGAACCAAAGTAATCCATTCCTATGGAACCTTATCTCAGATAGGTACGAGCACGTGCTCAGACTCTTATGATGCCATATCCTGCTATCTTGCCATTTACTATGGAGCCTGTTGCTGAGGGAGATATTCCTTATATCATCCTTCATCCAGACATGCCCACTGACATGGAAGAGTTGCAGAGGACCTGGATCCAGTTGACGGAACAAAGGGATACTTTTGAGACTCATTTCAAAGCTAGTCAAGAAAGAATCCTGGAGCTGACAAGACAACTTCACGAGGAGCAAAATCTCAACACATACCTCAATACAAAGAGGAAACGTCCATGGGAGACTTAAAACCCCATCTTTGTATTTATTTCATTTTGTTGTAAGCCCAAGAGGCAAACAAGTTTATTGCTTACTAATAAAAGTTTACTTTCTGGTTGTTTAAACAAATTTAAATCATGCGGTCCTTGAAAACATTGCATATGCATTTACATACCATATCATTGCATAGAAGGTTTCTTATGAACAAGTATCTTATCTTCTCGCTGTTTATTTCAGCAGAAATGGCTCTCGAACAAACTGTTAAGGATCTCCAGGCTCAGAATGCACAATTTCAAGAACTGATCCTGAACTTGTCCAAGGGACAAGATGAGCTGAAGGCACTTCTGACTAAGAAGAAGAAGAATACTAGAAAATCAGGGGGCCTCATCAACCTGGGTAGAAGATTTAGAGGTCCTATCAAGACAAAAGAAGAGGTTGAGGATTTTGAGTCTGAGAATTCTGAGAAAGAAGGAGGTAGTCTCCATGATACTGTGGAAGATTTTGATTCTGAGGCGAACTATTATCATGATCCTGCTAGTGGGGAGAATTACAAGATGTTGGAAGACAGAATGAATGCTATGGAACTACAAAAATCTTTTGGGCTTGATTTTGAAGATTTGAGTTAGGTTCTGGAGTGGTTATACCTATTGGCTTCAAGGTTCCTATTTTTGTGGTGTATGATGGTGTTTCATGTCTTAAACTGCATTTGAGGTCCTATGTCTGAAGGATTCAACCACATACTGTTGACAAGAAACTGTGGATTCATTTCTTCCAAGAGAGTTTATCTGGAGCTCAATTGGAGTGGTATTATCAACTTGAAAGTGTTAATATTCATGATTGGAATGATCTTGCTGAGGCCTTCTATAGGCAGTACCAATATAATGCTGATTTAGCACCAACTCGCATGCAGCTCCAAAGCATGTCTATGGGTGCTAAGAAGATTTTCAAAGAGTATGCCCAGAAATGGAGAGACCTGGCTGGCAGAGTTCAACCTCCTCTAACTGACAAGGAGCTGGTAGATATGTTTATGAGTACACTGAGTGGTCCTTTTTACAGTCACCTCATTGGAAGCTCATCATCCGGTTTCACTGAGCTGATAATAACTGGAGAACGTGTGGAAAGTGGTATAAGAAGTGGTAAGATACAGGTGGATGCCTCTTCATCAAGCACTGCTAAAAAGCCCCCTAGTGGAAAGAAAGAGTATAATGTTGTGTATGGTCAACATAGTCGTAACAGGAGTCACCAATCTGTGGGAGCAGTTCACATCTCCAATCCTGCCCCTACAGCACCAGAGCAACAACAAAACAATCAACAAAAGCCTAGAAGACAGTTCACCAAGATCAACATGTCACTGGCCCAAGCCTTGCAACACATGTTGAAAGGGGAGCTAATTACTTAAAGGGATCCTCCTCAGAATCCTAATACATTCTCTCCTCGGTACAATCCTAATGCAAGATGTGCATATCATTCTAATAGTCCGGGACATGACACCAACAATTGGTGGGTGTTGAAAAATAAGATTCAAGACATGATCGAAGCTGGGGAAATTGAATTTGACCCTCATGGGACCCCAAATGTGATCACTGTTCCTATGCCCAATCATGAGAAGACTGTTAATGTTGTTGATGAGGTTTCCTATGTTTCCTCAGTAGCAGAAGTGACTACTCCTCTATCCATTATCAAGAAGAAGCTGGTGCAGGCTGGGTTCTTTCCAAGTTGCAATGAATACTGTTTTTACTGTGCCTATAAACCTGATAATTGTTGGAAGTTGAAGGATGGCATTCAACGCCTCGTGGAAAATTACACCATATTGTTTGAGAGGACTCCTTCTGTGGAAAGTATGTGTGAACATCTGACTCGAAGCATGAAGCTTGAAGATGTAGCTATGGTTGATAAAGTACCAGTGAAGATTACCTCAAAAGGTCCTGTCAGGATTACATCCAAAGGACCAGTGAAGATTACTGCTGAAGGTCCTGTGAAGACTGTTGCTGAAGCTAGAATGGCTCCCATGATCATTACCACTCCTGGCCCCATTCCTTATACTTCTGATAAAGTTAAACCTTGGAATTATGGTTCTGATAAAGTTAAACCACGGTGTCAAACAAGAGTCTTTGACTGATGCACCTGTTACTGATGTTAGTCTTGATGTTGACAATATTGCTAGATCTAGTAAGATCACCAGAAGTGGAAGAATCTTCTCCCCTCAAGATACCTCTAAAAGTACAGTTACTCCAGCTCATACCTCTAATCATGGGCTAAGTACTGATGCCCGGGGAAAAGGTCATGTGATTGAACCTGTGCAAGCTGAGGCACCAACTGCTGAAAATCTGTCCAAACAGATGGAAGAATTACTGAAGATCATTCGCAAAAGTGATTACGATATTGTTGACCAGTTTGGGCATACTCCCTCCAAAATCTCCATGTTATCTTTGCTGTTGTGTTCTGAGGCCCATGCTAAAGCCTTAATCAAGTTCTTAAAGGCTACTCATGTGCCAAATGAAGTTTTTGTGGATCAATTTGAGAATTGTGTTGCACATCTGACTAGTGATAATGGTCTTGGCTTTTCTGATGCTGATTTGACTCCTGCCAAGAGAAACCATAACAGAGCTCTCCATATCTCCATTGAATGTAGGGGCACTACTCTGTCTCATGTACTGGTGGACAATGGTTCTTCATTAAATGTGCTCCCTAAAGAGGTTATGGACAAGCTCAATCCTGAGGATGTTGTGTTAAGATCAAGTGATGTAGTAGTAAGGGCCTTTGATGGTTCAAGAAGAATGGTACATGGAGAAGTAGACCTCCCAATCAAAGTAGGCTCTCAAGTCTTCAAATCTACTTTCTATGTGATGGATATTCGTCCTGCATATTCTTGTTTGCTTGGGCGCCCCTGGATCCATGGGGCAGGTGCTGTGACTTCCACCTTGCATCAGAAGTTGAAATATCCAGTGAAAAACAAAATTGTCACTGTCTATGGTGAAGAAGAGTACATGGTTAGTGTAAACATCCCAAATTTTCCCTCACCCATTTTCACCATGGCTTGTTATCTTTCATATTTGCATAAGTTTAAGCACACTATCTCATATTGCATTTTTTGTTTCACTGCATTAGTTCAAGTTCATCTACATCTAGGGTTTGTGATCTGAGCAATCCAAGGATCCATTTGAGCCACTCCAAAGGTCTACAATCATTCCAAGAGGGTCCATGTGTGTTATATCATCATATTATATCCCTCAAAGATTAAGGAAGTCAAGAAATCACAAGAACTTGGAAAGCATGGAAGCAGAGCTAGGGTTTCACTGCACAGATGACCTGAAATTAGGGTTTTGGTTTCAGAGGCCATAACTCCAAATATTTTGGTCATTATTGTTTCTCATAGTCTCAATATGTTATAAGAATCATGTGTACTAAGTTTTATGAAGAAATTAATTATGGAAGTCATTTGTTCACTGGGTAACTCCTTGAGCAAGTCAGAGCAAAATCAGGGCATCTGAGGCCCCCTACAATGGAACCAAAGTGGATTTTTCATCAAGTTGAAGTTACATGATCTTTATTTGATCATTGAAGTGCTTGGAAGTTCAAAAAATTGAATAAAATTGAGCTAAACCAAAAGTTACCAAAAATGGAAATTACTTGTAATGGAAACTTTCCATTTTGGGAAAGTATTTCAACCTCCTCTTTCTCAACCAAAAATGCTTCAAATGAAAAATTGTTGGTCATAAAAGTTATAGATTGGATCATTCCCTTTTCAAAAAGTACAAGAACAAGTCCTAATTCATTATGGAACTCAAGTTATGGCTTTGCAAAGTTGGCAAAAATCACATAATTTTCACATTCATGCCAAAGAGGGATTTTTGCAAATTCACTTGCCAAGCAATTTTGTGACCTCTAATCACTCTCTAAGTATCATACAAACATAATGAAATGCTTTGTGACCAAAATTGCCCAAAGAATCATGCCATTTCATGCCTTGAACTTCAAGAAATTCAAAAAGGGGCAAAATTCCTCAAAATTGCAAAATGATACAAAACCTCTCACACACTTGCTGCATCACCCCAAAACATTTTCCATGGTTCTCCTTGATCTTTGCTGAGCCAAGACATGCCAAAAACCAGCTGCAACATGAGCCCATACCTCAGGTACAAGTTATGTTGACATTTTGACAACTTGCCCATACCAATCACCACAGGCCACCACCCACTTTCTGACCTATCAAACAATGTTATGTGGATCAAAATCAACTCATAACATACATCACACAAGCATGGAACCTCAGAATCACCAAGTTTCTCAAAATCACCCTAAAAGCAAAAGCTTTCGAAACAATCTGTCCAGCCACAAAAACTCCAAACAAACTTCACCATTCAACTCACCATCATCATTAGAACATAAACCAACCATCAAACAAGCCTAAAAGCCAACCAAACACAAACACGATTCCTGGCCATTTGAGTTGCAAGGCTTCATTCCAGCCATTCTAAGCTCCTTCCAAGTATTACAACTTCATCAGGAGGTCAAAAGGAGTGAATTTGCACAAGAGAGGAGGTCCAGAAGCTCTAAACTGAGAAAGCTCAAGCTCAGGTAACCTCAAGAACTTTTTTCCATAACCTTCATTTTAAGTTCTTAATTGATTCTATGTGCTCTCCTGATGATCATGATGTCTTTACTTTTGAAAATGATTGAGAAACAAGCATGTATGAGGCTTCTGAAATTTTTGCGTGTTTTCCGTTTGCCTTTGATTCATGATCTTGAGTGAATATAAATGATTTTGGTTGCTGGATTCTTGTTTAGAAGTGTCTAATGAGTGTTTCTGGAGATTTTGGTGAAGTTTCATTGTGTTTTGAGAGAGATAGCATGAACGAGTGGCCGGAGAAGATGATCGGAGCTAGCTCCGGTCACCTGAAAATGTTTAGGGGTGAGATTAGGGCTAATCCAGTCAGTTTGAATATCAGCCGTAGGATCCTGTTTAGTGCGTGTTTGTAAGGTCCAAATTAATCCACTTAAGCCCTAATTCAGTTTAATTAATTTAATTAGGTTTAATTAATTAACTCAGTTTAAATTTGGACCATTGGATAGCGCGCATGGTCTTTCCCTCCAAACCCCAATTTTGAATCTGATCCATTGGATGTGTTGACCAGCCTTTATTTCATTTTTATTTTCATTTTATTCCATTTTTCTTGCATATTTTATTTAAAATACTTAGAAAATTCCAAAAAATATTTTTCTTCTGCATTTTGTCTTCAAATATTTTTCTTCACCCAAAAACATTTTTATTTTTGGTTTAGAAACATTGTCAAACCATTCATACAAATTTCTTTTTGGTTTTGATTCAACTTTGACATTTTTCTTGAATTTAGGGTTCATAAAAATCCCTTTTTTGAACCCTAACTTTGAAAATTATTTTCTGCCTAACCATGAAGGGTTTGACATTGGTTCTTTTTGCATTGTTCTTCATATAGCATGTAGTATCTATAATATTTTTCTCATAAATTTATCTTGCATTTTCCATTTGATTTGCATTTTCCCTCTTAAGGTACCCAAAAACCCTAGCAAACTTAGAAAATTCACAATTTTCTTTAGGTTAAGAGTTAGACCTTATCTTTTGGGGTATGATATCATATGGGATTAGGTTTCCTTTGAGTTCATTTGCAATTTTTTATCATGTGATTTGCTTCTGTTTTTGATATTTGCATCTCATCCTTTCATATAACCCTAATCTTGCATCCATACTTGCATCTTACATTGCATTGCATGAACATGTGAACTTTCCATGACATTCTAAGAATTTGTATGCCATCTTAGGCATCTTAAGACATTGCTTGAACATTACTTGATCATTTCTTCATACATTTGCTATGCTTTGCATCCATTTCATCTCATAAGTATACATGTGTTTTCATGCTTCCTACATGCTTCATTTGCATTCTTTCTCTTTGCATGAACATTCATAACACTTGACATGCCTTTGCATCATCTCATAGCCCCATTTGCATCATGTGTTTGCTTCTGGTTTTGGTTTTACCTTTGCATATGTTTCATTTTCATTTCATTTCTTTCCTTTATGTTAACCTTTTCAGGTGGTAAGTAACTTGAGAAGTGAATTTGCCTTCACTTCTCATTTCTCTTCTCATTCTTCTTATGCATCATTGATGCATTTTTCTTTGCTTTAGAGTGAGCTTGCTCATTCATGTTCATCATTCACTTTCTTTCTCCAAGTTACTTATATTCTTCAGTGAAGTAAGTAACTTGTTTCTTCTGCTTCTCCTCCTTTCATCTGCTTCTTCCATTGGTGGCTTCTTTGAAGATCTTTCTCAAGCCTTACAAACCATAGGAACATCCAAGCATGATAATAATTAGGGTTGTGATTAGTCCCCCTTTAGCTTTTCCCTTTGTGTCTCTCTTCTCATCTCATCATTAGAGACTAAACCTTTAAGGCTTTAAGACTTTGTGATTAGGGTTATGCCTGCATCATTCTCTTAGGATGGAGTGTATAACTTTAATCCTAAGTATTAAACCCTTAATTTGTTTAAACCTCTTAATTAATCCATCTTAATAATCACTAAGACAATAACTTGCAACTTGGGCCTTGCATTAGGGTTCTAATTCTTCCTTTATTGGTTAAGAAGGACTAACCCTAGTGTTAATGGACAAGTCCCCCTCAAGTTGTCTTACAAATCATAAAACTCACTTCTTAATCCTACCCTTAATTAAAATCCACTTTAATAAAGGCTTGTTTTGTCATGAGGTTAATCCCTAATCATGGATTAAGTTGAGGTATCTTCCTTAGCTTAAGTGTGCTCATCTATTATCCTTATATTAGGATGGTGTAATGGGTTCACTAATCCTTGATTATGGCTTAAACTCATTACCTAACACTAGACAAAAACCCAAAAACATCCAAATAATCACAAGTAGGTTAATGATCTTAATCCTACATCATCATGGTAATTAAGTTGAGATGATTATCTCATACTTAAGGTATTCTCATTATCCCTAATCAAAGGGAGGATATGATGAGTTTACTAACCCTTGATTTAGGCTTAAGCTCATTAACTTATGACAAACACCAAAAACAATAAAAAACTGAAAACACAAAACAAACAATAACCGTCTCTTTCAGGATTCTTTTCTCATCACACTCATTCACAAACGAGAACATGCTTCTTCCGTCTAATGCAAGACAGTTAGCACTCGAGCCAGACGAGTCATACACTTGAGCATAGACAAGCAAGCAGTTCACAAGTCAATTTATCTTTCAGTCTCTTTGATTCGAACTACGGTGTTCTGACTTCCTCATTGCACGAGAGGATACATAGGCATAACTTAACAGTTATTGAACAAAAGTCTCTTTGTCCTCCCCCTCTTCCAGCACTCTTTAAAAACCTCAGTTCCTGAGCAATTCACCCTTTTACACTGACACTTGTATATTCTTTTACAGCTTTTGCACACAGATAGCACATACACTACCCCTTTAAACACAATCTTTTAAGTGTGGATCTCGTCGAGTACGACAGACAATCTGGGTGCTAATACCTTCCCAGGTTGTAACCAACCCCCTTTCTCAGTTTTTCTGGTTCGCAACCGTCTTATCCTGCTTTTTCTAGGTTTATGCAGCATTACCTTTCCTTCGGGATAAAAATGCCTAGCTGACGACTCTATTCACTTCACCTTCATTTCTCCTTTCGCCGACCATTCGCGTCTGTACCCTATCTGACCTGGTGTCTTTTCGGGGGAGCGACAGTTAGCCATGTGAATACTTTCAAATATGTAGAAATGAAGGGTGAAATGGTTGAAACTCCGTGTCAAACATTTGAAGTTGTTCCTTGCTCTGCTCCTGTTCCCCAGTCTGTCCCTGCTTCTGAAAGAGTTCATGTGGTTACAAGAATGCCTCCGGCAATGGCCTCCCTCAAAGATGCTAAGGTTGTGGGTGAAAAAGGTGGTTCTGCTATTTGGGATCAGCTTCCCAACATCCCTTACAAGTATGACAAGTTTGGTTTGGGTTTCACTGCAGAATCTCAGAGGGCTGTTCGTCGTGCTCGTGCTGTTCGTATCACTAATAAAGGGATCACAAGAGATCAAATCAATGTTGTGGGTGACCATAACAAAGACTACAACCTGGATGACTGGATCTTTCCTACCATGGGTGATGGGATCAACAATTGGAAGTCTGAAGACGTTATTCCTATCTCCTTTAGTCAGGAGTGAATACTATTACTATGTTTTGTTTTAAGTTTGTAATTTCGAACAATTAAACCTTTTAAGCCTTGTGCCTTACCCGGGGCACAATGGTATGCTTGTTTCAGGATGTCATTTCATTTGCATACTTCATTCAATAAAATCAATGGATGTTTCGTTTTCGTAAATATTGTGCTCCTTGTCTTTCTTTTATTATTATTTCTGTTTTATCAGCTATGTGTTCTTACACACACCCATATCACTAAAATGCAGATCCTCATCCACTCTGGATCCTGTTGATAACAGTTCTACTATTGCCAATTATGACTTTGAGAATCCGATCTATCAAGCTGAAGATGGAAAGGAGGGAGATTGTGAAGTACCTGTAGAGCTTGCTAGGTTGTTACAACAAGAAGAGAAATCTATACAGCCACATGAAGAGCCAATCGAAATTGTGAATCTGGGAACAGAGGAAAACATGAAAGAGGTCAAGATAGGGGCTGAATTAGAGGATGATGATAAGAACAGATTGATCCAGATGTTACGTGACTATGTGGAGATCTTTGCTTGGTCATATGAAGATATGCCAGGGTTGGATACTGATATTGTGGTTCACCGTCTGCCGGTAAAAGAAGAATGTCGTCCAAAGAAGCAAAAGGTCCGTCGCATGCGTCCTGAAATGTCAGAAAAGATTAAAGCAGAGGTGATGAAAAAATTTGATGCAGGGTTCTTAGTTGTGACTTCCTATCCTCAATGGGTTGCAAACGTGGTACCGGTACTTAAGAAGGATGGTAAGGTACGCATGTGTGTGGATTATAGGGATTTGAATAAGGCCAGTCCTAAAGATGACTTTCCACTTCCACATATTGATGTTTTGGTAGACAACACTGCTCAGCATAAGGTATTCTATTTCATGGATGGTTTCTCTGGGTATAATCAGATTAAGATGGCACCTGAAGATATGGAGAAGACTACATTTGTTACACAATGGGGCACTTTTAGTTATAAGGTGATGCCATTTGGCTTGAAGAACGCTGGGGCAACATATCAGCGTGCTATGGTGGCTTTGTTTCATGATATGATTCACCATGAGATAGAGGTATATGTGGATGATATGATAGTTAGGTCCCAAAATGAGGAACAACACCTTGATCATCTGTGCAAGTTGTTTGAGAGGTTGAAGAAGTATAAACTGAGATTGAATCCAAATAAGTGTACTTTTGGAGTTAGGTCTGGTAAACTCATGGGTTTCATTGTCAGTGGAAAAGGTATTGAAGTGGATCCTGCAAAGGTAAAAGCTATACAAGAGATGTCGGCTCCCCATACTGAAAAGGAAGTTAGAGGTTTCTTGGGACGACTGAATTACATTGCAAGATTTATTTCCCAGCTAACTGCTACCTGTGAGCCAATCTTCAAGTTGTTGAAGAAAGATCAGGTAATGGAATGGAACGACGAGTGCCAGGTAGCCTTTGATGAAATCAAGAGGTACCTCCAAGAACCTCTAATTTTGATGCCACCAGTTGATGGAAGACCCTTGATTATGTACTTAACAGTATGTGACAACTCAATGGGGTGTGTGTTGGGGCAACATGACGAGTCTGGTCAAAAAGAGCAGGCAATATACTACCTTAGCAAAAAGTTTACCGACTGTGAAACAAGATACTCACTGCTCGAGAAAACTTGTTGCGCTTTGGCATGGGCTGCTCGCCGACTAAGACAGTATATGTTGACTCATACTACCTTGTTGATTTTGAAGATGGATCCAATCAAGTACATATTCGAGAAACCTGCTCTCTCCGGACGAATAGCGAGATGGCAAATGATTTTAACAGAATATGATATACAGTACACTACTCAGAAAGCAATTAAGGGCAGTGTGGTAGCTGATCATTTGGCTCATCAGGCAGTGGATTATTATTAGTCTATGAATTTTGAGTTCCCGGATGAAGACATTATGATTGTTACTAAAGAAACTAGATAATATGACGAACCTGAACAGGGATCCCGATGGACTATGGTTTTTGATGGAGCTTCTAATGCGCTTGGTAATGGTGTTGGTGTTTTGATCATTTCCCCTGAAGGTTGTCATACCCCAATTACTGCTAGACTTTGTTTCTATTGTACCAATAACATGGCTGAATATGAAGCATGTATCATGGGTATCAAAGTTGCCATTGAAATGAAGATTCAGTTTCTGGACGTATATGGAGATTCAACCCTGGTAGTTAGTCAGATTAAAGGAGACTAGGATACCAAGCATGCAAATATCATCCCTTACAGAGAGCATGTATTGTCTTTTATCCCATATTTTGAAGAAATTACCTTTGGACATATTCCACGAGGAGAGAATCAGTTTGCAGATGCATTAGCCACCATGGCATCTATGTTTGAGATTAGCTGGGATGATGAAGCTCCCAAGATCACTATTGATAGATTTTAGAATCCTGCATGTTGTAATGAGATTGACACTGAAGGAGTAGAGGGAAAGCCTTGGTTCTATGAAGTGAAAAGGTATCTTGAAGCTCAGGAGTTCCCTGAAGGGGCATCTGTCAATGATAAGAAGTTTCTGAGGAGGTTATCTTCTAAGTTCTTCTTGAGTAATGGAATTTTGTACAAGCGCAATCATGATTCGACTTTGCTTCGTTGTGTGGATAAGAAGGAAGCAACAGAGATTATGGAAGACATGCATGATGGGATCTTTGGAACTCATTCTAGTGGTCACACTATGGCAAAGAAGATATTGAGAGCAGGTTACTATTGGTCTACCATGGAAGCGGACTGCTATCAACATTCCAAAACATGTCACAAGTGTCAGATTTATGCTGATAAGGTGCATGTACCTCCAGTTCCATTGAATGTGTTGACTGCTCCTTGGCCTTTTGCCATGTGGGGCATTGATATGATTGGTGAGATCAAGCCTACTGCTTCCAATGGGCATCGTTTCATCCTTGTTGCCATTGATTACTTTACAAAGTGGGTGGAGGCATCCTCATTTGCATCTGTTACTAAGAATGTGGTGGCTCAATTCATTAAGAATAATATCATATGTAGGTATGGCATCCCTGAAAGGATTATCACAGATAATGGCTCTAATCTGAACAACACTATGATTACTGACCTCTGCACGCAGTTCAAGATTAAGCATCATAATTCTTCTCCGTGTCATCCAAAGATGAATGGGGCAGTAGAAGCTGCTAATAAGAACATCAAGAATATTCTACAGAAGATGACTGTTACGTATAAGGATTGACATGAGATGTTACCATTTGCTCTTCATGGTTATCGTACTACAATACGTACTTCAACAGGGGCAACCCCATTTTCCCTTGTCTATGGTATGGAAGCAATTCTACCCATTAAATTTCATATCCCCTCCTTGAGAATCATGAAGGATGCAGGCTTGGATGAAGATGAGTGGATTCAGACTCGACTTGACCAGATAAATTTGATTGATGAGAAAAGGCTGACATCTATTTGTCATGGTCAGATGTACCAGAAACAGATGATCAAAGCTTTTAATAAGAAGGTTAAGCAAAAGGTATATCAGACTGGTGACTTGGTAATCAAGCGTATCATATTACCACAGGGTGATCCTAGGGGCAAGTGGACTCCTACATATGAAGGACCATTTGTATTCAAGAGGGTATTCTCAGGAGGTGCCTTGATGCTTACTACTATGGATGGTGAAGATTTCACACAACCCGTGAACGCAGACATAGTTAAAAAATACTACGCATAAAAAGAGACCCGCTAGGTTGACTGGCCTAGGCAAAAATAAGGACATCCCAGCGAACCAAAAGGGTTCGGGCAAAAATTAGGGATATATATATATATAAAATGTACACCCGGCAAGTCGAAAACCTGAAAAGGCGGCTTGGGCAAAAAAAGGTATCCCGGTGGATTGAAAACATGAAAAGGCAATCCAGGCAAAAGTTAGGGATTAAAGGGTATGACTATGTCTCGTTGGATCACTCAGGTAACTCCAACTATTTGTGCTACCTGGATCAAGTTCAAACAGATAAAGATCAATCCAATCATTTCCATCTCAACAGCAAAGGATGAGATACTTGAAGATAATGACAATAGTAGAATTGGAACTCAATAGGATTATTTTTCACATAGCTGCTTTTCTTTGTTTTTGTAAAACTTTTATGACGAATTCCTCTTACTAGGATTTCTGTTTCCTTGTACAAACTTGTCTGTGTATAGGCCATTTTCTAAATAAATAAAGTCTCATGTTTTAATCCAAGTTTACTTTCCCCCTGTTTACTTAAGCGAAAACGTTCATTGGTTATGTTTGAATGTATGTATGCTTTTGAATATGATTGATGTTTACCAGAAATGCATAAAATGCAGTAATAGTATTTACTAAGGACGAGCGAAGGTAGGAATTCAACGAAGCTTCGCCGGTCCATCCCCACGGAGTAATCTTTACGGATGTCCTTACGGAACTCTTCAAGTAGTATCTTATACTTCCCACTCGACAAAGTCTTCAAGCAGTTTCATATCCTCCGAAGAATTAAGTCTCCCGGATTTATGTCCATCTCTTTTATCCTCAGTCAGGATATTCAGGAACTTATTTCTTCAATAAAAAGCACGACGAACAAAGACGGGAGGTTCTGAGTACCATATTATTAAACAAAACGGGAACGAAGACTTCATGTTCCTCAGCAACAAACTGGGATTTATTTTCCCCAGCCAGCAGTTGATTATACAGAGATACCCAAACACTTCAGGCTACATGATTCATACATACATCATTTACATTATATCATGGCATATGCATCCATAATTCATATGACATTCTTAATTAAGTGCATCATGCCATACATGCATACATCAAACAATCTTGCATAAACTAACCTTTTCTTTTCAGGATAGTTGCAGACAGATAAACACTATCAACGACTCGAAACAATTCAGAGACGATCTATACGAAGATCTAGTATTGATACTTGATTCAGAGATAATCGCTACGAAGATTCATTTATGATGATCAATACTCAAGTTGTCCTTGGAAGGGTACGTAAATGATCTATACGAAGATCTAGTGCTTAATCCAGGAAGTTTCCAGAGGAGATAATCGTTACGAAGATTTATTTCTGATGGTCAACTATCTTTGGGATAATGTGTAAATGATTTATACAAAGATCTAGCACTTAATCCAAGAGATTCTTTCAGAAGAAGTTCAGGGATAATTGCCATGAAGATTTAATCCTGATTTTCTTTTTGTCCTTGGGAAGGTATGTAAATGGTCTATACGAAGATCTATTACCTAATCCAGGATATTTCCAGAAGAGATAATCGCTATGAAGATTTATTTCTAATGGTATATTCAACAGTTTATCTGTGGGATGATACATAAATGATCGATACGAAGATCTTGTACTTAGCCCAAGATATTACCAAAAGCAATTCAGAAAAGACCGCCACGAAGATTTGATTTTGATGCTTAAATTAAAGTATGTTCCTAAAGATGGTTCAGAGCCGATCTATACGAAGATCTAAATACTGACACCTAATAAAGGATATTCGTTTCCACCAGAGATAATGCAGAGACGATCTATACGAAGATTTAGTGCTGACATTCAACACAAACCATGTTACAGGAATGATTCAGAGACGACCTATACGAAGACCTAGTACTGATATCTAGTGACAACATAAAGATACTATCACCTTCTGATATTATGGATGGCATCTACAGGCCCATCTCCAGTTCCTTTGAGTGGCATCTTTCAGCCCACTCCAGCATATACAACCAATCAGCAGTGTTACTTTACACACCGGCGAGTGCAAATTTTTGGGCTTTTATGTTCAATCCCCTTCAACCTTCCAAGTCACAAATGGCACACAGGCCAATCTAACTCCTCAGGTTTCAGAAAATTGAACAGGGGCAGCTGTTGCACCCCAAAATTTGCCCTCACCTAGTCAAGACATTGTGCTTAAAGGTGTCCCAAGAGGTTCACAAGGTTCACAATGTATCCCAAGAGGTTCACAAGGTTCACAATTAGTCAGAAATTTTGACAATTCCTTCAGACAAAGCATCCTCCTAAGCAATGCATCCTAAACTAGGGTTTTGAGTTTCATCAGGCTAAATGGACTTCCAAGGCTTCAAGTGAGCTTAATAACATCCTATATGTCTTCAAGAATCCCTATGTCAAGTTTCAAGGCTTTCCCAAAAAGTTTGCTCAGTCAGATGATCAGATATGCAAAAATCAGTCAAAGTAGTTAAAAAGTCAAACTAAGGTCAACTGTGGTCAAACCAAAGTCAAACTTCATGATATTTTGCCAACATCAATTTTATGAAGTAAAATTCATCATATGATCAAGGGTTGATCATGATTCATCAAGGAGGTTTCAGATCATCAAGAATCAGGAGTTTTTAAATTAGGGTTTTCATAGGAAAAGTCAACTGAACTTTGACCAGCCATAACTTTCACATGCTTCTTCAAAAAATTTCCATTCAAAGCTCATTTTGAAGGAAATTTAATTCTCTACAACTTTGTGTATCACAAGCCAAGCCCAAAAATGCTTCATTTGGAAGGTATGAGCTAAGACATTATAGGTCATTTTAAAGGTCAACAAAAAGTCAACATCTTCCAAAGGGCATAATTTTAAAATGGTAAAGTATATGGACATGAGACCAAATATTTTGGTTAGAGAACTCTCTCAGCTTTCCAAAATGTCCAAGAACATCTTCATAGCCTTAAAATTGAGGGATTTGTGACTTTGCAAAGTTGGTAAATTTTTAAGAGGTATATTGAGCAAATGGGGTCTTAGAACCAATTCTTTCCACATGGGCTTGCAATTTTATGATCCAATATATACCATGACATCATGCACGATTCAAATATCATTTATTCAGATTTTTATAGTTTATTTTTTATTTATTTTGATTTTATTCATTTAAAATCAATTTAAATCAAAATAAAATATGAAAAACTCAATATTGGACATGATTCTTCTTCTAGAAATTCATAAATGCCATTTAACATGATTGGATCTTATGCAAATTCGTGCTAGACCAGATTGGTATGCAAATATTTGATTTTTTCACATTTTTTGATCATGACATTCCTTCACACTCAAGGCATTCAAAAAGCCCACAAATCCACAAGATTGTTGACCTAATTCACTCTACTACATAAGGATAACAAGACCATTGTATTGTGGACGAATTTCCAGTCTCCAAGAACATCATTCAACCTTCAACTTTTCAAAGAAAAAGTCAAATTCGGATTTTGGTTTTGAGGCTATTTCAAAGCAAGATAAAGGTTGTAATACCTTCCTAGGTGTTCATTAAACCTATTTGCATCATTTGCATCATCAAAAACACCCTTGAATGCATAAACCGAATTCATACTTAAGCTTGAAATTTTGATTTTCGATTTTTCTTATATAAGATGTATAAATGGAATTTGATTGTATATTGTTGTTTATATTGATGTTTGCAATGTTTCTGGGTGGTTTGATTTGATTTTCAGTGCAGGATTTATGGTACACCATTATTAGGGTTTCGAAGGTCCAAAATCAGGAACCCTAGCTACGAGTGATTTCGTTTGAAATTGAGGCCTTAATTGGACTTAGAGGACATGCCTTGATTGATTTGAACCCTTGAAACGAATTTATATTGTGTATTCTACATTTTTGAATTTCCAGGACCTGTAGCTACGAAGAAAATCCGTCACTATAAGCTTTAGTGACGGAAAGGTGTCACTAAAAGCCTAAGACGACAGCCAGAGGAAGGAGATGAAGTCTGGCGCGAAATTGGGTTTTCAAATTTTCACTTATTTTATTATATTTTGTGTGCGTTTGTATTTCAGATGTGTGGCTTGGCTCAGTTGGTTGGTGAGGCGCGTATGGAGGCAGAAGGGCTGGGGTTCGAATCCTTGGTTCCAACTTTTTTTTCACATATTTATTTGTTTTGCAGGATTACAATATAGTGGATACGTTGCACATGGCTTACACCAGCGCATGCTGGCTCAGTTGGTTTTGTGTGTTATTGTTGAGGTAAAGGACCTGGGTTCAAATCCCAGGTCCTATCTTTTTAGGCATTTTCCATGATTTCTTATTTTTTTCATATTTTCTTTATTTTTGATTTTTATTAATATAATTAAAATGTTTTATAAATAATAACCAATAATATTTTCATAAAACTTTATATTTTCTAAAATTCATATTTATTTTCTTAATGTTAATTATTTGTATTAATTTTATAGTATATTTGTATATAATTATTATATATTTTTTTTTAAATAAATAAATAATGTATTTTAATTATAATCAAAAACCCTAATTTTCTTAATTAAAATGTTAATCCTATTTTTTCTTCTAACCCTAAAAATTAACTTCTTTTTTCTTTCTAAACCCTAATTAATATATTAATCTTTATTTTTATTTTTATTAATATGTAAATAATTTAATATTTTGTTTATTATTATTAAATTTGTTATATTTTCTTAATTAACTTCTAAAAAATTTCTAATATTTATTTAACCTAAAAATAATTTTTCTTTTTAAATTCTTATTTTCTTTCTTTATTTATTCTAACCATTATTATTATTAATATTTTATTATTGCTAATATTTGATTATTTTTTATTTATTATGCTTATTATATTTATCATTATTATTTTTATTATTATGTAACTGCTAAAGCCATGTAATATTCGTAGGTTTACTTTATATCTTTATTTTTGTAAATATTTTACTGTATGGTTAGTAATCTTAGGGTGTGCATAACCTATATGTGATTAAAAATAACTTAGAAAATTAATTTAAATAAGATAAATACCTGAATATAAACACTCACACACGTAAGTCGATCTTTGATCGCCATCTTGCACTTTCTAGATTACCCCTCTCAGTTGCCTTAAATATGGTCAAGTCCCTCGAATATAGGGGTGTCTTAAGCAAATTCCCTTAATAAAATCATCAAGTCCATACAGTTTAAAAGATCAAGTCCCTTCGAGGTTGCCTACAGAATAATGATTTTGTCCCTTCGAATAAATGATAATAGTCCCTACGAATTGCTAAAGACATCCCTTAAGTTGTCTTCTATGACCATACTATGACCCTACGTTTGTCCCTTAACATCCAAGGTAATGACTACCTATTCCTTAATAATAGAGATAGTCTTACCATTGAAAGAACATACGAGAACACGAAAGACTTAATCTAGGGTAGGTACCTCATAGTTACTTGCTCACACTTTTCAAAATTACTTTTACACCTCACAATTTCTAAACTAGGTTTTGTATACACCCATACGAGGGTCATTACCAAGTACTTAAAGAAATTTTTCTAATCACACACTACACTCTTCAAAAAAAAATTTAAGTGAGCTAAGTAACTAAGAGCCCATGGATAACCATGGATATAAAGGGTGCTAACACCTTCCCTTTATATAACCTACCCCCCGAACTCAAGTCTTTTAAAATAGGTCTTTCCTGTTCTTTTATGTCCTTTCCTTTTGGATAAAATAAAAGTTGGTGGCGACTCTTGCTATCCGCAATATTTATAGAAAGTCAGTTCTCCCACCGTGTTACACACACACACACACACATATATATATTGGCATTTTAAAAATAGTAGGTATGGAGAGATATGCATTTTTATCGGTAATTTCAAAATTAAATGTTAACACATAAATTGTCTATAACGAGTACTTCTAAATTATCATTAAAGTTATAGATGACATCTGGCTTTTCATGAAGAAGTTTGGCTTTCATTCTCAACCTTCCTTTACTTGCAGGCTTTTTATTGAAGAAGTTTTCACCTGTCTATGGACTTGACTGAAGATAGTAAGGCTTGGATTCACTCTACATCAAGAACATTATCCATGAATGAGGTATATGCTTTTAAATCTGAAAAATCCTTATCTGCACTCTTAAACCAAGGCATTTATGGAATCTTGACATATCACCTTCTAAGATTTTTTTTTTAGTTTGGAGGTTATATCATAATAAATAAAAACCACTAATAAAAGTTTGTGTCTTAGAAATCGTAATGTCCCTTAAATGTGCAGTCTGTATTTGATGAATCAAGAAACCACATAACACCTTTTCTTTCTCTTCACTTTTGCATCAATGTTTTGGCAATGATTTTTTTCACCCATAGAGGTGCTGCTTCTTCTAGTATAGTTGATATCTTGATCCTGTGTGACAAGAACTTGAATAACTAATACAGAGTTGCCATCCAAACAACCATTGCTGCTCTTCATCAACATGATTTTTCAAAGTAGGAATCAAACTAGATTCTTCAATCGTTGCTTGCATTGGAAGAAAGCCATAAATCTCATTTATGTTAATGGTTTCTTCATAGGAAACATCACCACAATGGCTTATAACTCATATATCACATTCTTCACGATTATAAAGAATTTCAAGATTCTTATCCACCATTCTAAAACCTCTAAGATTCTTGAGGTTGTATGTCACCCTTCATCCGATGATTGGTTTAAATGTAACATTAATGATGCCTTCTCATCTCATTTGGCTTCTTATGGAGGTCTCTTCAGAGACTTTAAGGGTGATTTCATCTACGCCTTTGCTGAGTTGGTTGAGTAGAGCTCTTAGGAGTGATAAGATCCATTGATATTGTTTGTTAGTTTGATTGGTTGGAGATATGGCTAGAAATCGATCATGCTCGACTCTCTTGTCGTGCCTTGGAACAATCATACGAGCTGATTGAATTGTAAGACCGAAATAAAAAATATGCAATTTTCACCTCATATCTTTCGTGAAAGCAACTAATGTACGAATAAGCTGACAACTGTTGCATTGTCTTCTTCCCAGCCCATGGTTTGTAAGTATATTCCATCTTTTCACGTTCCTTCTCTCATGCATAATAACCTAAAGATGTCTAGATATAGATTTTATTACCTTTGAAAAGGTATGGTTTGGCCTTCTCATGTTGCTTGTCTCTTTTTCTTTCTTGGAATGCATTATTCTTTGCTTAATTAAAAGTTATCAATAAAAATGCTTTTTTTTAAATATATCATATATTTCTTAATTTTCAGTATGCACCATAAATTTGGTACCATAAATTTCAAAAATCCGATAAAAAATACATGTTTTTGCCTAAATATTCGATATCCTATCAAAAGATTTGGTAAAAATACATAAATTGAATGATAAAAATACTTAATTGTAATTTGGTATAAACCACAAATCTTCGGTAAAAAAACAACTTTTTCATCTGAAAAATAAAATTGTGAATGACAAAATTGTATTTTTTTTCTCCAAATAGAATAGTGATTGAAATTCACCATTTAAAGAAGAATAAGTGGAATATTGGGGTTCAAACCCGCACCTTTTTCATCTGATGTCCATACATATCTACCAACTAAATTGCCTTAATATGATAGATTTTTTTTTTAATATTTTAATTATTAGTATATTAGGGATAAATAAACGTTATGTTGGAGGCGTCACTTACAATTTGTAAATCCAATGTATAACAAAATAGTTTATGCCCAAAGTGTAAAAAGCCCATAATGGTGTAAAGGTGAAGAATAAACCCAATGTTAGAGTTGTGATGGCATACCCTACATTTTCATATTTGTTCTCCACACTTTCATATTTTTTACTCTCGTTCACACATTTTTTGTATGATTAATTAATTAACCGTAAATAGGCTAATTTACCATGAAAAAAAAAAGGATAACTCGAGCACCGTTAATGGTTGATTGCAATGGACACAATTTAATATGGTGTAATATGTCTTTTGGGTGTGAATAAAAATGATATATTGATAAGAATTTCAAATTAAAACCATTATTAAATATTTAAAAATTAACAGACAAAATAGAATGGAATTGTATAGAGTGGAACTGAACAAAATCAAATAGAGTTTTTGTTCTATTGTTTGTATACTTTATAATGAAACATGAAAAATTCTTATTCTGGTGTTTGAAATTATATAATTCAGAAGATTTGACGGCAAAATTCCATGTCCAGCATGTATTCAATTTGCCGCTATTGTATTGTATTATTATTTTTATTGATGAAATAAATATATTATTTGTTATGATTCATAATAGAATCTATGAAAACTATAGAATAGAGAAAATTAAAAATGGAATAAATTTTGTATTGATTAAAATCATATTTTAATTCTTTAAAGTGATATAACGATGCTTATAACGTACCCCTAAAAAAAAATATTGGATTGGATTGAGATTTTGTATCGGTCTATTTGTTTAGTTTGTTTCGTCTTAATTTCCTCCCGCCTTAAGCCTATCAAAAAAAGATAGGTTGGTCTGTCAGTCCACCAACCAAGTTATCAAGCATTCAAAATATTTATTTTGATTGGTTGAAGGTTAATACTTGAATCATAGTTGTTGATGGTTCTATTTTAGGTGAATTTTATTGATGGTTTTAGATTTTTTGTTGTCATTTTATGCTTTTTAATTGTTAGTTTGATGTTTTCTAATTAATTTTTTTTTAATCTATTAAAAAAATGAAGAGTTTTTTTAAAAGAAAAATAGGTGGGTAAGTCCACCGTCCGCCAACCCGTCACCTTGGCGGGGCAAGCTGGATTCTTAAGCGCAATTTCACTTGGCGGGATTGTACACCCCGCTCTTTTTTTGACGAGCTTAAGGTGGGACGGGCAACCATTTTTGTCACCCTTAATATAGATTAAGAGTATAATTAACTCTCATATAGTATAATCAATTTGTAACTAACTTCCAATTGATAACTAATGATTGAGAAAATGTAATCACGTGCCTGTAATCGGTTACTACGAGAACGTAACTGATTACACTCCCTTGTAAAAAAGAATAATAATGTTGGCATAACCAATTACACCTTATTTGTAACCGATTACAACAGAAACATAATCATCCAGTAATCGATTTCACTATGTCTATAACTAATTACAACTGTAGGATTTTTTTTTGTATGTTACTTGCACTTCATTTAATGTGTTTGTATAAATACCCTTTGGGTATCTCATTAATTAAAGGTCATCATATTTTACCATCAATAATCTCTCTCTCTCTCTCTCTCTCTCTCTCTCACACACACACACACACACACACACACACACACGCACACATGCACACATTCCACATTAGAAACCACCATCTTCGTGGTTATTTGTTACAACATTTGGCATATAGAGTCTGGTTCAAACCATTAAACACTTAGTGTGTGAATATCATTTCCATCTCCAATGAACGTATCCCTACAAATCTCCTTATTCTCGATGTGAAGAATTAAGAAAAATGGTGCAAACAAATGAAAGTGTTGTTTGGTTATCAATTTTTTCTCGATGTGAACAAGAACGGTGTTATTCCACTTGTAGAAGGTGCAATGGCTACACAAAGGACCTCACATAAGGAAGAGAAGAAAAAAGATTACAAGGAACTATATCTCATTCAACAATGTGTTGATGCCAACAACTTCGAGAAAGTTGGTGATTGTATAAAATCACAAAAGGCAGATCGAATTAATTTAAATGGAGGAGAAGGAAACCATTAGTGAATTTACTACGAGAATAACAAGATTGATGAACAAAGTAAAGGTGACTGGAGAAACGATTACAGAGTAGTATGTTGCTGAAAAAATCTTGTTCTTTAACGTCAAGATTAACAATGTAGTAGTTGTGATTGATGAATCGAATGATCTAAGAGACAATGAGCAAGGAAGGGCTACAAAACTCTCTTGAAGCTCATGAGCAGAGAATAGAGAAAAGGAATGTTGATAAGGTAAAGACGAAGATCACTTTGCAAGCCCTTTTCAATGAAAGAGACAAGAAGGCAAAGGTAAAAGGACCTATGAACATATGTAGATGGAACTTTCAGAATTTTAGTGGAATAGAATCCCAAAATTACAAAAATTATACATTTCAAAAAGGTGAAAGAAACGACAATAAGGGTGATGGATCATACAACTCTAGAGTTGAAAGATTAGAGGTAAAATGGGAAGTAAGAACGAAGACAAAAGAAGTGTGCAATGCTTTAGTTGTCAAAAGTATGGTCATTTTGTAAAAGAGTGCAATGCCAACAAGATGGAGCTAGAGTTGCTAGACAATACTATGATGAGGAGAACACACTCTTATTGATGATCACTGAAGGAGAACGCAGTAGTAGCAGGTCACAAGACAACTGCAAGAGGCTACAACAGGCTAGAAGAGAATGTTGTAACCAGTTACCTATATATTATAACCAGTTACAGGAAGAAGAAAATGCCACAATGATTACTAAAGAGGTTGTACAATACATCGATTAATGTTATTTTGAATCCATATGTTCAACGCACATGTGTTATACCCCAAATTTGTCCTACTTGTATACCATTTTATTTTTGTCTAACCTTTATTTAGAAAATTAAAAAAAAAAAGTGTTGCTTCTTTCTCAGGGTGTCACAAAGTCATTTAAAACTTGTTGCTTTAGTTGTCAGTTACTCAGTGGTGGTTGTGCTTATTTTATCAGAGGTTGTTGGAAAAAGTTCAATTGTGGTCAGGGTGTGCATCTGTGGTTTTATATTGTGGATTCATTTACCAATTCTCAAACCCGTTTATTTATTCACATTTTCTTATCCAAATAATTCCATTATACAAAAAATAAAACGATTTTTTTCAATCCATTTATCAATATCCATTTCCATATAATTTTCTTTTTTTCTCTACAAAATCCAATTATCCATTAAATCCATGTTATCCGAATTATGTTCAATATTATTTTATCCATTTTAATTTTTGTTCATATTTTAATTTTCAAACCATAATCCCAAATTTTCAATTCCATTCAAAATTCATTTCATAAAATATTATTCATCCAAAGTACATCCCAAGTTAAAATCCAACAAAACCAATACATTGTTATCACTACAAAATTACAAGCCCATTTTACCTACACCAAATTCTACCAAAAAACTGTTCCGGCCAGGCCCAATTTCCAGAGTTGGGCCAGACAAATTAGCGGCCTAACACGCTCTTCGTCGAGCATCATGCTCGGGAGGATGGTCTGCGTCGACCAAGGCTGAATCGACCGGAATAAAGTCCCATAACGGATAGTTCTGACCGTTACTTATTTATACAGATTCCATGATCCACGCCCAACGGTTTGAACCAATAACTATCCACCAAGGACTATATATAAACCCTCTCACACGAGAGGGTTAGGTATTCAATTCTCTCACCCTTATTCTTGTACTTGCACACTCTTTGCTCAGTCTCTTACTTTAGCATCGGAGTGCCTTGTAGGTACACCCCCTCCTTTCCTCATCAAACGTCCTTCAACAACGCTAGACGTCAGCCATATCGGATCCTGATCTCCAGGTATGATCAGGTGGCGCCGTCTGTGGGAATCACTGACTTCCCCGTTCTTTTCTCTCAAGATCTTCAAGAACCAAAGTCTTTTACTAAGATCCATGGCTACTCGAAACAACTATCCTGAAAATCGGTCGAACGACGGTATGCTCATCACACAACATGAGAGCAACGCTAATAATCCTTCGCACAAAGAAACCGTGCTGGACCGCCCAAATGGGAAGACAGCTTCGCCTTCCCCTGATCGCGACCAGCCTCTAGAAAGTCGCCCGGAGGTGCCCCTTCCTCCAACACCTTCAGGATCTGACTTTGCTGCGCTGACTGAGATTCTCAACCAGACGAATTTGTTGCTCCTCGCCCACGGTGAGAAGATTGCCCGTCTCGAGGACAACAACCGTCGATCATCCCGATCCCCCACGAGACATCGAGGAAGACGTAGTCCTTCCCCTCCTAAAAGGAAGAGGAAAGGATGCAATAATGAATCCACTAGTAACAAACGGTCCCGCTCTCTCCTCCTCGGTCGTCCCCTCCAAGAAGGCGATCTCGGTCACCAAGAAAGTCAAGAAAGAGCATATCATGATCTGCATCACCCCGGCGAACCAAGAAGCACACGCCCCGGTCTCCTTCATTCAATTATAATGATGAGGAGGACACCAGGGGCCCTCTTTCGTCAGAAATCATGGCTACTAAACTCCCACGGGGTTTAGAGAAACCTCTACCCTTAGGCTCGTATGATGGGACCACTGATCCTGACGAGTATATCGAGAATATTGATGCCTTGCTCGACTACAGAGGGGTCTGAGGGGAAATCAAATGTCGCCTCTTTCCTACAACTCTAAGGAAGGATGCGATGACGTGGTACAAGAGCCTCGAAGCAAAGTCCATCACTTCCCGGAAACAGCTCGGACGCACGTTTTCCAGGCACTTCACCGCTTCTAGACGCCACCCGAAAATGGAGGCATCGCTCGAAACAACAAATTCCTGGAAATGTCTATCGGTGAATTGGGTTCCGTTATATGTTACAATGGCGAGCGACACTCCGAATCGAGCGAGGATGCTCCTCTTAAAGAAGCGTAGTATGTTGAGTGCAATAATCTTGGCCAAGGCCTCCGCCTCTATCCATTTGGTGAAATAATCGACGCCCACAATGAGGTATTTGTTTTGGCCGGATCCAACGATGAATGGCCCTAAGATGTCCTTCCCCCACCATGCGAATGGCCATGGGGAAGATAGTGATTTTAGCTCAGTAGGGGGCGCCACGTGAACGTCCCCATGTCGTTGGCATTTGTCGCATCTTTTTACGTGCTCTTTCGCGTCGTTCTGAAGTGTCGGCCAATAATATCCTACCCGAAGGATCTTTCGGGCTAGCGATCGTCTGCCCGAATGCTGTGTGTTGATTCCTTAGTGGATTTCCCTTAGTATGTGTGGGATATTCTCTTCCTCGACGCACCTGAGAAGTGGTGTGGAGAAGCCTCGACGATACATATGCCCACCGACCAAAGTGTATGAGCACGACCTTCGACGCACGGTACTGACCGTTTTCGGGTCTGTTGGTAACTCATCCTTGGTCAAGTAGTTAAATACTGGGGTCATCCAGCAGTTGGCGTCGCCCACGAGGTTAACGTCTATGTGGGTCGAAGATTGTTCGATGCTTGGTCGGGGGAGTACTTCTTGTATGACAGACTTGTTGCTTCGTTTTCCTTTGGTGCTTGCCAGCTTGGAAAGGATATCAGCTCGGGTGTTATTTTCCCGCGAGACGTGTCTAACCTCTATGCTCGTGAAGAATCCTGGTGGACCAGGGTAGCTCGTGCAACAACATGTATTCCCAATTATTTTCAACACTCCAGTTGAATGAAACACACCTGACTCCATACGTCGGATCAAATCTACAAGGCTTCAATGGAGCAATTTCCAAACCATGGGGCTACGTCAATCTCATCGTCACCTTCAGGGCATCCGAGACCGCCAGATCTGTTCGCGTCCAGTTCTTGGTCGTGGATTATCCTTCATTATACCAATGTATCTTGGGGCGACCAACATTGGTTGAGCTGATCGCTGTCACGTCCACCGTTCATCTGAAGATGAAGTACTATACTACCTCGGGCAAGGTCGCAACACTACACGGTGACGTCAAAGCTGCTCGCCGATGCTTCGAAGCAGCCTCCAAAGGCCTCAGCTCGATATCATACCAGCCGAACCCATCTGCTCCAACACCTTCGGATGCTCCGCGAACATCCAAAGCTTTTCCCCAGGTCGACTCAATCGATCTGGATTGCAGATTTCCAGATAAAGACGAGGGCGTTCAGAGGCTGTCTGATCCACTGTCCCGGCCAATTCCTGACGGAGAGTTCGAGCTTATTCCTTTGGGGGATGATCCAGCTCGGTGCGTCAATATCGGGGCCCATTTGTCCGACTTGGCGAAACGAAAATTTGAGGCATGCCTCAAAGGAAACGCCGATCTATTTGCTTGGAGCGCCGCAGAAATGCCAGGGCTCGACCCCGAGACGGCTTGCCATCATCTATCCATCGAGCCAACACACAAAGTTGTCGCCCAACGTAGGAGGAAGCATTCGACCGAGAAGACCAAAGCGGCCGAGTCAGCTGTTAAAGACCTCCTAGAGGCAAATTTTGTAACTGAGGCCAGGTATACCACCTGGCTCTCAAATGTTGTACTTGTCAAAAAATCTAATGGATAATGTGTGTTGACTATACCGATCTTAACCGGGCTTGCCCGAAAGACGCATATCTTTTGCCCAACATTGACAAATTGGTCGACAATTCGGCCGGTTTTAAACTATTATCCTTTATGGATGCCTGTAAACACCCCAAATTTGCCCTCACTTCTTCTCACACCATGGCTTGTGATCTTTCACTTGTATAAGCATAGGCATATCATCTCACACTGCATATTTGTTTCACTGCATAACTGCATAACTAGGGCTTGTGATCTAAGCAATCCAAGAAGTGATCTGAGCCATCCCAAAGGTCTTGAAGCTTTCCAAGAGGGTCCATGTGTGTTCCATGATCATAATATGCTCCTCAAAGTTCATAAAAGTCAAAAGATCACAAAGATATATTTTATTTATAAATTTGGGGATTTGATTCAAAAACGAATAAATATATGTTTTATGGTGATTCTGAAGATGTATCTCCGAAAAAAATCTAATGTTGAGTAAAAAAAAGATGCATCTAGAAATATATCTCCGAAATCGGAGGCATTTACGAAAATACACTAGATACCTAAGAGATCTAAGAGGGTGGGATAAGAAATTTTCCAATATAAATAGTCGAAATTGACATTTATTCTAGACCCGTGATTTGAGTTAGATTTGATGTTTGGACCCGAATCCAATATGTCTGGTGCTAATGATAATGAATTGAGTGGGTAGAGTGGGAATATCAATCTCTGGACACAAATAGCAGTACATGACATATTCTTTAGGAACAATGTTGGATGTCACCAAAATTGCGAATAATTCTTATCCAAAATGTAATTATTTAAACATGCATCTATATAATATTTCATGCATCTATACAATATTTCCTATTATCTTTATGATTTCAACAAAGATATTATTTAGTTGATTAATTCATAATTTAGGAGCTTTCATAAAAGTGAAACACTTATACATATATTTAGGCAAGATAATGGGAGGAGTCTATGAGGTTTTTTATCTCTACTAAATTCAAATCTGAATCTCAAAATAATTTGCATTCCTCGCCTCAATTCTTATAAAAAAGGGAGCATTAAAATTCAAATTTGTTTCATAGACTCAGATATCCATTCTCGTTATCATCAATTTAATAAAATCAATTTTTTTAAATAAAAATATTTATTTGTTCAAAATTGAATCACATTATAAATAATAAAATAAATAAATTTAAAAAACTTTTACATACATTTCAATTATTTTAAATAATAAATACAAATTAAAATATTAAAACATTAATTATATATTATATATTTTAAATTATCAAAACTAAAATAATAACGTATATAATAAAATAACAATCGGGTTCAAAAACAAATTCAAAATGGATACTAGTATCCCTATTAGTGATTTATCCCCATTTTTTTAATTTACTCGATAATCCTAACCTTTAAATTAAATTCAATCGAATGATTAAATTAACATTTATATTAATAATCATTGAATTAAATCTAATTTATAGGTTGTTATGAAATTTAGTGGCTAAATTTATGTTGTGATAGGTTGATTAAGCTTAGCTAAAACTAAGCAGGTAACTTTTTCTCATAACCTTTTATTAACAAGCAAACAACCTTTTCAAAGTGGTTTTTAAAACTGAAAAATGTTTTTAGTGTTTTCTGTTAAGTTCATCTTTTTTATCCGGGAAGGGAGTTGTTGATGATTTCAAAAAAGAAAATTTTTGCTGAAAACATTTTGACATCTTTGATTTGGGAGAAATCCTTCTATCCCTACGGGTTGATAGTTAAACAATTTTTGTTTGCTTAGATGGCTTTTAAATGGTTATTGTTTATGTTAAAATTATGTTATGAGTCTAAGTTATCTATTTCAGATTTAGCTTTGCATATCAACCAATCACAACATTGTTAGCCTGTTCCTTTTATGGATTCTGATGATGATAATCATCAAAACAATTTAATAAAAAATGAAGAACTAGTTGAATATCCAAGAAATATGGATAAACTCAACAAATGGGTTATACCCTCCGTTCCTTCTAATCAAATTTATAGATTTGGTAAGATGGGTGTTTTTTCTTGTTTTGCTATTAAAACTCTAGAGCAAACTATTCAAATTTCTGAAGAAAAACAGACAATCAAACTGTTAACTAAAAAAGATTTGAAACCTTTTAAAAATTATAATTTTATCCATATTGGATTGGTTCAAATTGCTTTAAAACCTTTAACATTATTAGGTTTAAATTCTAGCATAATGGCTTATGTTAGAGATGGTAGATGTAAAGATTTCAAACAATCTTTAGCTGATATGGTAGAGACAAGTTTGTGTCATGGACCAGTCTACTTTGATGTTTCACCTAATTTAAATCTATCTTTATCTGATAAAAAATTATTAGATGCTATTCAGTTAATTGTTCATACTAAAGGTTACAACTTCAAACCTGGAAGTGAAGTCATAGCAATATGTTATAGAATCTATTATAAGGTTCTCACTACGCTTAATCCTAAAGCAAAACAATTATCGTTTCCTGGAACTACGACTTTGGTTCAAACCAATTTATTAACTTCCAATGTTGCAACCAATAGATTAATAAAGTGGGATGCAATAAACTTCCCAGAGACATGGTCTCTCCCTCAGGAAATAGATCCTGAACCGATCCTTAATAGAGATATAGATCAAATAATTCAGACTACTGAAGGAGATTTAGAAATAAACTTCACTCCTAAAAGAATAATTAGGATACCCAGATCCCTATCTGTTAGACACTTAGTTAGTGAATTTTACACAGCTTCTAGTCAATTACCTAGACCTTCTACATCTCAAATAAGGGAAGAGATAGAAGTCGTTGAGAATATAAGACTTAGCGAAAACAGAATTCCCCAAGGGATTTATCAAAAACCCAATACCCCAAAAGTAGAATCACCTACTCCGTCAGATATGGATTTCCAGTTATAATGTTAGATTATTCCCCTGGTAGTAAGCTGAGAAAACTCGTCAATGATGAGTTTCAACATGAGAGATACACTCAATTCAGAAATTGGTTTTTTTGGAAAATTTTCAAAATCTGAATTAACCCAATTTAAAGAAGAATACTACACTCAAATGAGCCTTGAGCAAGATTTCGTTACTTTTGTTAAATGGTTTGTTAAATACTTTATAAGTAAAAAACAAGAGGAAATCCTTGTTTTACAAAGACCTTGGGAAAACATTAGAGGAGAAATAATGGAATCTCCCTTTCCCCCTGAACAGACAATAAGTTTGAGTCAAAATACTGAAGTTACCCCTTATCTTAACCTTCAATTACAAAGAGTTGAACAAAATCAAGTTACTCTTAAGGAATTAAATTTCGTCATCAGGTCTCAGAATTATACCAATGCCTACCTTGTGTGCTTAGGAGAACAATTTATCTCTTTGGAAAAAGATCTCTTATCCATAAAAGATCTTTTAGAAAAACAAATAGCACGTCAAGATATCAATATTGACCACATAAATAAACCTAAGGAACAAATATCAACATCCACTATTTCAGATGTTCCAATAGTGCAACCTCCTGTTTCTATAGAAGGATTTAAAATGGAAACCAATGGTCAAGAATTTGTTCGTATTTTAGAACAAAAGTTAAAGGGTCTTAATATCACAGTTATGTCTCAAGAAGATTATTCTGAAGATAATAACGAAAACCATATTGACCAACTATCTGATATGTTTGCTAATTTAGACATTAGTAACCTTGAAATTAATAATACTAATAGTATAAACCATGTCTATGCTCCTAAACCCATAGAAAAGTATTATTATAAACGACCCTCACCGCAAGATTTGCTCTTTGAGGAACCTGAACCCTTCCAAAATTCTTATTCAAGAAAAGCCATTTATGAATGGAATGTTGATGGTCTTAATGACAAACAAATTATAGATACAATCCATAGGATGATCATGTATTCCACTGTTTGCAAGCAACATGGAAATTCAGATAGTTCAATAGCATCCTTTATAACAACATGATTTGTTGGCCAACTTAGAGGCTGGTGGGATCATTATCTCACTGAATCTCAAAAATTAGAAATTCTTAATCACAAGAAAATCATTAAGATAGAGCCAGGTACCAGTACAAGCACTATTGTGGCTACGACCACCACAGGAGAAGAAGATGCAGTGTATACTCTGTATCTTTCCATCTTACAACATTTTGTAGGAACCAATGTCCCCATTGGAGAAAAAATCCAAACTCTTCTCCAAAACCTTAGGTGTCCTTCTCTTACCCACTTTAGATGGTATAAGGATACTTTTCTTTCAAGAGTTTATCAATTAAACAATCCCAATTATTTGCATTGGAAAGCAAAATTTATTGATGGATTACCCCATTTCTTTTCTGAAAAGGTTAGACAATCTTTAAGACAGAAAAATGATGGGATAAATATTAATTATTCTAACCTTACTTATGGTCATATAATTAACACTTGTGTTAATGAAGGATTAACTTTATGTAATGACATAAAACTTAGAAATCAACTTAAAAAGCAAAAGCTTTCTGAGAAACACCAACTTGGTGAATTTTGTGAGCAATTTGCTTTTGATCTAGGAAAATCTCCAGATAGTAAAAAGAAAAAAAGGAAAAATTTTCCGCAATAAACCTTACAGGGATAAGCCATAAAATTCTTATAAAAATTCTTATAGAAATAAGAAAAAGAGTCACTACAATAAAAGTAGACCTAAAGAAAAATCTTTTGACCCTAAAGGCAAAAGAAAAGCGAAAAGGCTTGACATAACATGTCATAAATGTGGCAAATCTGGCCATTATGCCAACCAATGTTGGACTAAAAAAGCTCTTAATGAGATAGAAGATGAACAATTACGTTCTCAATTAGAAAAAGTCTTACTTCTCAATTTTGATTCAGAAAATTATTCTTCAGAAGAAGATATAAACATGATTTATGAATCCTCTAATGAAAGCTCTTCTGATTATTCTGACAATAATGATTGTCAATGTAATCAATTAAATTACTGGAAATCAATCGTTGATATAAATGGGTTAAATGTTTTAACCTCAGAACAGAATGAAGCTATAAAAGCTATAGAATCCATTTCTGATCAAAATTTAAAAAGAAAAATGCTTGAGGTCTTAATTCAAGAAAACTCAAAAAAGGATTTTCCTATCATTACAGAAGCACCTTACCAATTAAGTGAGGTTTTGTCTAGATTTCGACAGTCTAACATCCGTGAAACTCCTGTTTCTATTATGGATTTACATAGAGAAATAAATCTCTTAAAAAATAAAATATCTCAGATTAAAAGAGAAAACTATGGTTTATCTCAAAGACTTACTTTTTTAAAATCTAATAATTCAAAGATTGAAGAAATAACTTCAACTAGTAATCCTTCACCTAGTAATGAATTTCTTTCTCTCATTGATAGAGTAACCTCTCAAAAATGGTTTGTTAGAATAACTTTAGTTATTAATAGAAATTTCATATTAGAAAATGAAGTTGCCCTTATTGATAGTGGTGCTGATTTAAATTGCCTTCAAGAAGGAATTATTCCCACTAAATATTTTGATAAAACTACACAGTCTCTTACCCAAGCTGGAGGAGATAAACTCACAGTTAATTATAAACTGTCTAATGCTTATGTTTGTAACAAAGATATTTGTTTACCTACTCATTTTATTCTTGTAAAAAATTTAACTCATAAAATTATATTAGGAACTCCTTTTCTGCATAAAATTATGCCTATGGTTAATGTTGACCAAAAGGGAATTACTTCTATTATAAATAATAAAATAATTTCTTTTGAATTTATTACTGATCCTCATACTAGGATGATTAATGAAGTTAAAGATATTCTTCTTAAAAAGGAAAGACAATTTTTTTTTTCTTAAAGAAGAAGTGGATTTATTAAATATCACTTCTCAACTTAAAAAACCTGAAATTCAAAATCAAATTAAATTAATTGATCAACAGTTTAGAGATGAAATCTGCAATGATTTACCTAATGCATTTGGGATAGAAAGAAACATGTTGTTTCTTTACCTTATCTAGATGACTTTAATGAAAGTCAGATTCCCACTAAAGCTAGGTCTGCTCAAATGAATCATGAGTATTTGGATTTATGCAAAAAAGAAATAGAATCTCTTTTAGAGAAAAAATTAATTAGAAAATCCAAATCTCCTTGGAGTTGCACAGCTTTTTATGTCAATAATGCTGCTGAAAAAGAAAGAGTGTCCCTAGACCTGTTATAAATTACAAACCTCTTAATAAAGTGTTAAAGTGGATTAGGTATCCTATTCCTAATAAATAAGATCTTTTAGATAGATTAAACAATGCTTTAATCTTCTCTAAGTTTGATATGAAATATGGTTATTGGCAAATTCAGATTAATGAATCTGATAAATATAAAACAACATTTACTGTACCTTTTGGACATTATGAATGGAATGTCCTTCCTTTTGGCCTTAAAAATGCCCCTTCAGGATTTCAAAATATTATGAATGATATTTTTAATCCTTATACAGAATTTATAATTGTTTATATTGATGATGTCTTAGTTTTTTCTAAAACTATAGTTCAACATATTAAACATTTAAAAATATTCAAAGGATTAGTTAAGCATAATGGACTAGTTATATCTGCTCCTAAGATGAAACTTTTTCAAACAAAAGTTAGATTTTTAGGTCATGAAATTAACCAAGGAACTATAATTCATATACAAAGAAGTATTGAATTTGCTTCTAAATTCCCCAATATTATTACAGATAAAAAACAATTACAAAGGTTTCTTGGTAGTCTCAACTACATAGCAGATTATTATGAAAATCTTGCTAAAGATACTGCCATATTACATGTTAGGCTTAAAAAGAATCCTTGCCCTTGGACAGATGAACATTCTCAGGCAGTCCAAAGAATTAAAAAAAAATTTAAATGTTTGCCTTGTTTATCTCTTGCTAACCCTAAGTATTTCAAAATTGTTGAAACTGATGCTTCAGACTTAGGCTATGGAGGATTCCTCAAACAAATAATACATGATACATCAAAAGAAGTTTTGATCAGATTTACTTCTGGAAAATGGAATCCTACCCAGGCAAAATATTCTATTATTAAGAAAGAGATGCTTTCTATTATAAAATGCATTTCTAAATTTCAAGATGATCTTCTTAATAAGAAATTTTTATTAAAAATTGATTGTAGCTCAGCTAAATCAATTATTGAAAAAGATGTTAAAAATCTTGTTGCTAAGCAAATCTTTGCTAGCTGGCAATCTCAATTATCTATGTTTGAATTTGATATTCAACACATTAAAGGTGAAAATAATTCACTTGCTGATTATCTAACTCGTGAATTTTTGCAGGGAAAAAATGATGACCCCATATAGGGGTAGAGGCCGCGGTTATGGCCGTGGTGGAAGAGGGAGTAACAATATGTTACCCCAACCAGAATCAAACATTCCTCTAATAGGGGATTGGACTACAATCTACAAAGGTAGAAAAATGCAGCAATTGCCTGCATCTTCATCAAAAAAGGAAGATATTCCTTCCTCATCCTCTAATAAAAATACTTCCTACAAGGAAGTTGCGGTTAATAACCCACCTCAAGAGCAAATGGATTATTTTGAAAATCCAATAACTGAAAAAATCATGTATATTGATGATGAGATATTAAGATCAATCCAAATAATGGATGGTCTATCAAAGTTAGATACCTCGAATCAAGAGGATATCTAGGTCTTCATGGAAAGTCTAGACCTCACCTAGAAATTCTTCTAACTGTTACCGAATCGGTAACAGTTACTCACCATTACCAGAACAATAATCCTGAAAGTTTTATAAACATCAGTAAATGTCATATTAACAAAATTTTGTTACCTAGAGAATGGGGTCTCAACCCAAATGGTGAAAAAGCTATAAAAATTGCAGAAGGAAAGTATATTTACTTTAATTACTGGGACTATGTCCAAGCTTTTACTGAAGCTTTTTATTATCAAAATCCTAAGAATAAGCACTCTTGGTTTTTCTCAATAAACCCATAGATAGTTAATAAACCCATACCAAATTGGTTTTATGAATGGTGGACTAAATTTGGTCCGTCTTTGGAAATATTACCCAAAGAGTTACTGGATTTATACAATCCCTAGTGCGACAATAACCCACTTGTTATAAATATTTTATCTAACAATTTGATCACCGGACAATGTCCATTTTTGTTCTTTGCCAAATTTCAGATTCCTTGGATATGGAGATGGTCAGTCACCATATCTCAAGATAAATTCAATATCCCCATTTTAGAAAGAAATTTCTTCTATAAATGGTGGAACAAAATGAGTTCCGAAGAAGTCCAGAACAAAGTAATATTAATTCAAACAGCTATAGCTGAAGACCAAAATAATAAGGTCAAGGAGCAAAGTTCCCAACAAATGTCTATGGGAAATTTGAAGAACTTCTTCCAGAGAAAATATCCAAATGAATCGGAAGATGAAATCATGATTAGAGCTTTGGATTATATGAAGAACTAATTCTTCTCCACCTTCCCAACAAAATCAGCAAAAGATGAGGACTAATCTATGAAGACCAGCTCTTCCATGGGATCAATTGATTCCCACAACTTTGACTGCTTGGCAGGAGAAGCTCAAGCAGATGACCCTACTGCAGAGGATTTCTGGGACGCAATGATTCAATCTATGACCCAGAAAGCAAAAGGAAAAACAATGAAATAAGAATCCAAAGACAAACAAAAGAAGACAAGAAGAAATCTTCTCTTGTCTGCCACTTCATAGCACGATTGGAGTAATAATTTTATCTTTAGGCATAAATGTATGCAATTATTTTTCTTTTGTAAAAGTTTTTTGTTTTTTGTCATAAGTAATGTGTCGATGGGGCCCAGTGAGTACCCGACATTAATTATACAACTTGTTTAGTAATTTACCGGCTATTGTAAGTAACTATTACCGGCTTAAATAGTAAGCCTTAGCTTCCCTATATAAAGGATCTAAGTTTCTTTTGTAAATCAAGTTTTAGAAGTTAAAATATATAAGTTTTTATAAAATCCTCTCTACCATCTCTCTACACTCCTCTTCCAGATATCAATTTCGATCCTGATTCCGCTGTATTACACATTATATATATATATATATATATATATATATATATATATATATATATATATATATATATATATATATATATATATATATATATATATATTAAATCACTTATTTAAATGAAAAGGAAAGGAACATGAATTTAGAGAATGATTTTGAATATAAAAAATTGACCCTAAAATCATCATCCTTTAATCGATGAAGAAAGAGAAAAAATTAAGGCTGAAGTAATTGAAGAAACAAGCAATTGAAGAAAGAAGTAAATAGTATAAATTAGAGAATTTAAATTCAATTTACAAGATTCCAATTTTACTATATTCAATTTAAACAAACAACAAATTGAAGAAAGTACTTAACAATATCAATTAGACAATTTAAATTTAATTTACAGAAGAAGTTAATATTCAAATTAAGAATCTAAACTACACCTAAGATACACATGCAATAAACAAAAGACATACAAACTACCATAATTTTTTCACATAATAACACTCCACATAAATGGACAACATTTTCACTAATTACTAACCAAAGCTAAAATAAACCATCACTAAGAACTCTAGAACTCTTGAGAAACAACCAATGAGTATGTTTTTTCTCAACATTCTTCTCCTTAATAGTATCCAAACTAGGCTTCCACCCTTTCCCTGAAATCTGCCTATTCAAATAATCAGGTCTCCCTTCCAATATTTCCGGCAAATTCTCAGAAAAATCGCACCTCCCTCCCTTCTCCTCCTCCTCCTCCTCCTTCACCTCCTCCTTCCTCCGCGGCTCCACGATTTCACTACTATGACATAAACTACTAAACCAAGGAAGAAACTTAGAAGAACACAAAACATAATTAGAATTCAAAACAGAATTAACCATCAACAAAACGCGCCGAGTTTCTTCCCCGCTTAAACCAACAGCCTTCCCTTGCTTCACCGGAAGCATCAGATATATCTTATTCATCTCTAGCTTCTTGTCAGCCGGCAACGGTGTTGGCCTCTTCTCATTCACAGCTGAATGAAACTCAACGACAACTTTCTGTGGATGATCCATCATTAGCTCCGCCGCGGTTATCGGTTCCTCGAATTCATGAACCGAACCGTCTAAGAAAACAACTTTACCTCTTGAATCAGAAGGTCGAAACGAGACTTGGTTTCCCATGATAATGTTGTAATGAATGTGATTGTGAATTGAGTTAAACTATATAGTATATAATGGAAATTGAAGTTTGTTTAAATTGCACCATCTAGTGACGCATATAATGGTAGTTTTTTATTTGGCATGGTCGTTAATAGTTTTGATGTCAGTTATAACATCACTTTAGATTTTGACTTGTTGAAAAATGTATGTATACTATACTATACCACATTTTTTTCATTTCCTTAGGTGAATCATATTGTAATAGTTACAATTGATGTGCCTTGTAATCTTAATTTATAGATAAGGATGGTGATTAGTAATCATGTTTACCAACCAGGAAAATGAATTTGAAGGAACAGTTTAACTAATGTAGATTATTATGGGTGTATGTTACATTGTTAGTGGTGACGTTTCACCTTGTTAAAATTAAGTTTTTGTTTTTTTGTAGGTTGTATAATTATTATGTAACTATATAATAATATTGAAAGTGATAAAGTGTGTGGAGTGGATGTTCATTTACTGCATTGGATACATACCTATATTTTACGCTAGCTGTGATTGATCAGATATGTAATCAACGGCGTGAGTTATGAGCAATTGATTTGTTCAAAACCTTTGTGCAATCACCTGCGTGAATTGTGACCAATTAGGGTGCCAATTCACTAGGCCAAGTTATGATTTCTAAGATTTAAGGGTTTTTTTTTTTCTTTAAAACAAAATCTCAATTAAATATTATTGAGCGGGTTTGATAGGCCCACTTGAGATTTATGTGAAGTATGTTTGTGGGGGATTTCTTTTTCCTAACCCTTATAGTTTGTTTCACACCTTTGAAAATTGAAAATTGTTTTAAGGTATTCTTCAGAGATGCATCTTTAAATAGTCATCTTATTTTTGTCAAAAATTGATTCGGAGATGCGTCTGTGAATATTTCTAAGGTAAATTCGGAGATGCATCTCCGAAAACCTGCCTATATGCATCTTGAGTAGAAATTTTGTCCTAAGTTTATATTTTTTTTTTCAATCTAAAGTTATTTTACTTTGACTAACAATGTCATAATTTGATTCAAACATTAATAAACATGAACATCATAGAACTAGGTAATACCACTACAAGAAAACATGGGTTTAGCGTCGATCAAAAACCTAGCTAACAGACAACGCTAATAGGGTCTAGCGTTGGCCACACGTTGGGGTCGGGACAAACTTTTCAAACTTGGAAGTTAACTATGTATAGTGTCGGCTGTGTGTCGGGCCCCAACATAGCGTCATCTTGAATGTTCGTTAAGGAGACACTATTTATTGACCTTTTGTTCAACACTAATTTCAGAGTTAGCGTCGATTTTCGTCGACGCTAAGATATGCCACGTGTTACAATATGATTGGCTACCCTTTTCACAAATAAACATTTCATGTCATCAATTAGTGGCGGTCTTTTATGCCATTATGTTGGGCCACATCATTATATGACATTTGCCATATGTCAATATATGATTGGGTGGCCCTTCATGATATATTAAATAGATGATCTTTGGTGGTTGAGGTATTGATTTGAATAAGTAAAACTTAATTTCCTCCAAAACAGGATAATGTTACTTTAAAAGCAGAACCAATACAGTATGACGAATAATAACTTTTCAAACCACATAAGCATTAATTGAAAATCAAAAGAGTAGTAAAAGTACAAAATAATTATAATCAGGATGAACACTAGAAGGAGATCTGTAAAGACCCGTATGAAGAGAATGCAACATATCAAATTTCTATGTCAATTCATCAAATTTCTTTGCCAATTCATTTGTCTGTGCATTAGCCCGTATATCCTCTTCACGTGCACCAGCAACTTCAGCTCTGGCAGTCTCCTCAATGACTTAGCTATCTACTTCTCTATTTGGGTTTATAATTGACACCTATGTCAAGAAGCTCACTCTATTATCTTATGTTACGCGTTAATTGTGCAGTTCCATAACACCGTTCCTGTGTTTTACCCCGACAACTTCTTTCCAAAATTGTATTCTTGTTGATCCATCCACTTGATCACCAGCTTGTGTGGCTTGTGTCAAACTACTGCATAATTTTCTTGTACAAATCAGTAAAATCTAAACAGTATCAAAATGATTTTTCGTTTCTGATGGAAGTCTTGAGCTTATAAAATCCTTTAAAAACAACGATGTTCCAAAAAAGCATTCCAGGTATTAAAGACACTCATGATTAAAGACAAATCATTCCAAGTATAATGCAATTTTAAGCTGGTGCATCTTTCACTACCACACAAGATTATATAACTAGTCTAGAACAACTTGCAAAATCGAAAGTGTTGGATTTGTTTCAAAAAAAGATATTTACGCTCACTCACGGTAAGTAACTATAATTCCACTTTTAAAATCCATATGTGTGTGATAATGATGGTTTATGCTAGTAGTATTTTTGTCCTAGCAGGTTCTAATACTTACTTCTCTAATCGCATCTCTTCATTCAAATTCTGACATTTGCATACAACTTATAATTCCCAGTGAAACCATGTTTTAAAACTTAACTTCATGAAGAACTCAGGGATGCTTGCCTTAAAATTAGCACAAGGGAGTAAACCTAATTATATTGATTCATGAACCTTGGGATGTTCATGAGACATCAAATGCTTTTAAGCAACCCGTTCATCTAAAGGCTGATCTCATAGACTGATGTAGAAAACATGATAAAGTTCTAGCTATAACAATTTTTTATATTTTATAATGGACTTCAGATGCAATTTTAGTCTAACCACTACTACAAAACGTGTATTTAACGACCCCAGGTTTACAACGGATTCGTATCCCAACGTTGTAATATGTTAAAAATTTTACAGTTGATTTATAATGCCAGATTCAACAACGGTTCAATTGAAAACCGTTTTAATAAAGTCATATTTAACAACATTTGACTTTTAAACTGTTGTAATCGATGTTTTGTAATAGATGTTGTGACAAACATCGATTCCCAACAAGTACATTTTTTTCCATTTGTATAAATTTTAAACATATATTTTATTTCACTTTATAGTGTTATGAGGACTTTAACCTCAAAACACAACATTCATTTTTGAATTTCTATTTTTTAGTGAAAGACAATATTTTGATCAAAACGTCATTAAAATTCATATTTGTTTTTCTATTTTCAATTAATTCATTTTTTAGTGTTAACCTCTAAACTTCATTTAAAAAAAAGTGAAAGAGACATGTGTGTGTACATATATACTATCAATTGTCTGAGTCCATGACAACAAAAGCATCTTCCCAATCAGGGACTCTCTCCTCACTTTCCTCATCATAATTTAAAAAAAAGTTCTCCTATGATACTTTGTCTTCTTCTTCGACTTCATCTTCTTCTTCTTCTTGGTCTTCCTCACCCTTAAGGTCGTATCCCTGACAACCAAGGATCCAGATGGTGGGCCTTCCTCATCTTGCCAAAGACGTTGTTCATTTGCGACCTCATTTGTGATGTTTGTGTTAGCATTATCATTTTCACCCAAGAGATTCCTTCATTAGCATTCTTCAAAATCTCACATGCATCTTTAGTAACAATACAATTATTATTCAATTTGAAGGTGTTCTTGTTCACTCCATTGAATAAGACATCCAAGGCCCTTGAGTTTCCAAGAGCAAAATCATCTTCTTCGTTAGACCAGTCCTCTCCTGGCTTCAATTCTGTTGTATCCTTTCCATCTCTGTCCTTCACAATAGGGTGTTTCCAACCTTTGATAATTGTTTTTCAGCTTTTGTTATCAATAGTTTTGAGAAAAGTCACTATACGCGTTTTCCAGGTATCATAATTAATGCTATCCAAAATATGCGGTCTGTTGAGAAACCCTAGTTCCATTTCCATTGTACCAGAAAGTATCGTCCCTAGATCTCACGCAGAAACATAGCAGGATGCCTGCTCGGATACCAATTGAAATTCTGGTATAGCAAATTACAGATGTCCTATGAGATGTCGGAACAACTAATATTTGCACTTAACACAATGAAATGAACACAAATATAGTTGTAGAAAATAAATGAACACAAGGAATTCTTAACCTAATTCAGTGTAAACACACCTACTATGGGGGCTATCAAGCCATGAAGGAAATTCACTATCAGTAGTATTAATTCAGAGTTAAATCACCATGTTTACACTCTTCACTTACTCACCACCCAATGCAATTTCTATCTAAGAACTCTTAGATGAGAGAACCCCTCTCACTCCCCCTCAATCACACACTATGATAATCAAACAAAACCTTACAAAGAAATAGAATAACACTCTTCCAAGACAAAACTTGATCTTGCTTAAAATCTCCAATCAAGAACAATAACACTCATGCTTAAAAGGTTAGATTGAACAAATCACAACTCATTAAAATAAGTCCAATTCAAACATCTAGGTGATGTTAGAATGACTCATAATGAACAAGATAATACTAAACCATAAACCAGAATGCACAACCTTCTTAATATCTATCCATCTTTGTGATATGCAATTAGGGTTACATCAAAATAAATAAGAAATAATTAGCTTGGGCTTGGGTACTGATAACAGTTAAATTTAATTCTTCCATAAATGCTAAATAATCTTCAAATAATCTTCAATGCAAATAACATCAAAAATAGGAAGATCTGATTCTTCCAAAAGCTAATCGTTGAAAATCAAAAGAGTAATAAAAGTACAAAATAATAACTTTTCAAACCACATAAGCATTAATTGAAAATCAAAAGAGTAGTAAAAGTACAAAATAATTATAATCAGGATGAACACTAGAAAGAGATCTGTAAAGTCCCGCATGAAGAGAATGCAACATATCAAATTTCTATGTCAATTCATCAAATTTCTTTGCCAATTCATTTGTCTGTGCATTAACCCGTATATCCTCTTCACGTGCACCAGTAACTTCAACTCTGGCAGTCTCAATGGCTTAACTATCTACTTCTCTATTTGGGTTTATAATTGACACCTGTGTCAAGAAGCTCACTCCATTATCTTATGTTACGCGCTAATTGTGCAGTTCCATAACATCGTCCCTGTGTTTTACCCCGACAACTTCTTTCCAAAATTGTATTTTTGTTGATCCATCCACTTGATGACCAACTTGTGTGGCTTCTGTCAACAAATTAAACAATTCATAAATATTCGGCTTGACTTCAACCAATTCAACATACAAATTATACTAGTTGACATAACACATCTATCCATCAATTATGATTTCGTCTACTATCAACAATAGATTAAGGGTGATCAGTTCCTCAATTTGTCAATAGACATTCGGCAACCATAACGGTGGCATAAATCATCATTACCTAACATAATAGTGTACTTCAACTTGTGCCCAAAGTTCGTAATCATAACGCTCCGCCAACTCTCTAAGGCTTATCAATGTCATCTTAGTCCCCCTATTTCCGACTTTGTCAATTATACCAAAACATCCAAAATTCAATACACAATTTCTTATACATGCTCGTAGCACAATACAACTTTAAATATCTTTCCAACACCGGAATCTCTACAACATCGAGTATCATCCAAATCGATTCACCCCAATTACAACTTTCATCCAAATTAAGAATTTTAACCACACTTACCAAATCTTCGTCTTTCTCTCAACACTACCATCACATAGCATCGTCACTCTCCTCATCGTTTTATATATATATATATATATATATATATATATATATATATATATATATATATATATATATATATATATATATATATATATATATATATATATAAAAGAATATTTTAAGGATTACCTAACTAAGTTTGTAATTGCTCTCTACTAACTTTTTTTCATTAATTTCTTTTTATAAATTTAAAACAATAATATTAAAAATAAATAAGGGTTGGGTTAACCAATCAAACTGACCCATCGAAGCACGTGACTTTTTAGAAACCGGGTCAAATTCACTCTTTATGGTCCATAAAATAATCGGACGGACCTACTTCAACCCATTTATTTGTTTTGACCCACCCAATCGAAGAAAACTGGGTCGGATTGAATTATTTGACAGCTACGTTTAACTAACATTGAAGCTCTTAGAAATATCTAGATTACATGCTACTATGATAGTGGTATAGCTGATTTTCAATGAACCGGATTACTTACGCTATCTCTATTGGATTTTTATACAGATGGACTAGAAATAATTGCAATTGCATTTATCTGAATGCTTTGACTTTTCTGTTATATCATTTAGTGATTTTTTTTGTTACTAATCAACTTGGAAAACATAACAAGGGACTACTTTTATATTATTCATCATATAAAAGACAAGATCTAATTACACAAACTGTAAAATTACACAGCGATTTAACTTACTTTAAGATGAAAACTAAATTCTATTACAAACTATGGTTGCTTCACAATTACAACAGGACATTTTGCATTTTTAGCACAGTAATCACTTACACTTCCAAGTAGTGTCCTGCAAATTCACACCATCAAAGTTAATTACAGATTGAACTATCCATAATTTCACACACACCAAGATTCCTTCAAAACACCAACAAAAAAACCAGAAAGAAAAAAAATATATATTTAAGGTTACCTTTTAATAAATCCATAGCCATGGCTTCCCATAACTAAGGTGTCAACCTGTAGTTTCTTTGCTGCGTTGCATATAACACTCTTGGCTTCTCCAGTTCCAACTACTTTCTCAATATTTATCTGCAAACCAAATCCAAAATTCATACTCAACCAACTAAAAAAATTTGAAGAAAAAAAAAATAGACTGTGATTGATGAGTTGAGCAATACATTAGTGGCATCAAAGTTTCTGCAAATAGCTTCAGCTCTTTTCATCACTGATTTAGCTAACTGTGTACTGTATCTTTCCAAAGCATCAATTGTCTCATTGGAAAATATATACCCTATAATCAAAATTCAAAACATTAAACACACCAATTAATAACAACAATATTGAATAAACAAGTTACGGAAAAACTAAGTGAAGAAATGAATGAATTATATACCTGCAGAATCCAGCGAGTAGACAGCAGAAGGTGGTTTGACATAGAGAAGAACAAGCTTGCTATTGTTGTTAGTGTCAGAAATGAGATTTGAAATGGACCATGAAAGTGCGTACATGCTTTCTTCACTTTCATCAACAGCTACCATAATCTTCCGTTCGTTTTTATCCATTTTTATGAGAGGATTAATATAAGAAAATTGTTGTTGTGTGTATTGAGTAGTGGGTAATAGAGAAGAAAGTGGAGAATGTATTATATAGAAGATATAGATGATGCGGTAGCAAGGTTAGGTTCTGGTTTAAAGCTGTGGGTTCTTTGTCGTTGTTTTGATATACAGCGGTTCGTGTTAAGTTGGGTAACACAAATTCAACGGTGTTATCTACCTATAGATACTTTCTTATTTTGAGAAAGGAAGAAAAATGATATTTTAATATTTTTAAATTAAAAAGTTTAGATGATTTTTTTTTTTTATTTAAAGTAAAATTTTTTTAGTCTATTTTGAATTTATTTTTCATTTCACAATTTTGATTTTCTATTAAACTTCTATATTATTTTATTTTTAATTTATTTTTACTGATGAGGTCATGTTTATATGACTGCAACGTCATTTTAAAATAAAAAATATTTAAAAGATTGATTTCAATTTTCAAATTGGGATGAAATGGAAAATTCCAAAATGAGAAAAAGTGAAATTGGGGACCAATTAACGTTTTAAATATGATAAATAATTATTTATTTTAAATAGATTGAAAATATATTTAAATTAAATTTAATTTAAAAGAAAAGATCATGAATTTTTTCTCTCTTTAAAAATATTTTACGTGTCTTCTCTCTACGGAAGAAAATAAGTCAGGTGGATAGGCCTAAGACCAGGACCGGTCCAATATCTTTTGTAAAATATATAATAATTAAAAGTGATACATAAAAAAATAATTGTATATTAATAAAAATTTAATTTAATTATAATTATTTTGACTTTTATCAATCTCATTTTTTTAATGTATTAAGTTTTTATTACAACATTATTTTTTAACTTATTTGATTTTTTAATAATATTTTTATATTTATTAATATTAGTGTAAAAATATTGGATTTTTTAAAATTTTGGGGCCTCCAAAATTTGAAGCTCTATGTTGTAGAATCTATTACTTCTACACAGGGTCGAATCTACCTACGACATATCTTACATAGACTTGCGATAAATCAAACTTTTTTTCAATAGCAAAAGGTTAAGCTTTTTTATAAGTCAGTTTGTTTAAAAAGGTTACACCTTAGACCATGAAAAAAATTCTTTTAAGGCTAGCAGACCAATCTATTTAAATAAATATGAACAATTTATACTAATATGTAAGTTAAAATGGGTTAATGCAAACAAACTTTTAGTCTCATTGGTTTTTTAGTTTGTTAGTATATTTAAACATTATTTTAATTGTTTCACCGAAAGCTCCCGACGAATGATTTTCTCAAAGCTAAGGGTATTTTCTTGGTTTCCCGCTGCCCGTTGTGCGGTAAAGCCGAAGACAGTATTCAACACCTATTTTTGAGTGTGATTTTGCAATCAAATTTTGGAATTGGATTTGCACCCTTCTGAACATTCACACTCGACTCCTTTCAATTGATTATTAGATGACATTCTGCTTGAAACCAGCTTCTCCGCAAGCATCGGTTGTTGCGTCTTCGGCTATCATAAACATTTTTTTTCCACATTTGGCATACCAGAAACAATGTCAAGCATGGCTCTCCCATTGCTAGTTTTGAGAAGGCTAAAAATTGGATTATGCAGCAAGTCCAGTTCTCCGGGAAGCTAACGACTAAAACGAATTCCATTACCATGCGGGAATTCTCACTTATTAAAGCTTTTAGGTAACAATCCTTCCTCCTAGAGCTCGCTGCATTAAAGAGGTTTTATGGTACCCCCATCCTTTGGGTTGGCATAAATGCAACTGTGACGGGGCTTTCATCCAGGAATCGAATTTGGCCGGTGGTGGTGGTCTTTTTAGAATTCATAATGGTAACTTCGTGCTGGTTTTCGCGGAGTGATTGTATTATAACTCGTCGGTTCTTGCTGAGTTTGAGACTGTTATTAAAGCTTTGGAGATTGCAGATTCTAGGGGTTGGCATAAGCTTTGGATTGAAACCGACTCCGCTCTGGTGGTCAAAGTTTTCTCCAACCATGCTTTAGTTCCTTGGATTTTCAAACGGCGTTGGAATTTCTTTTTAGATTCTAATATATTCACTAACCTTATTATTCACATATTTTTAGAGAGGATAATTCGTGTGCCGACTTTTTGGAGAATTTTGCGCTTGACACCGATTCCATCACACTTTTTGATTTCATTCCCTTAGGGATTAGGAAGGACTTTGTAAAGAATATGTTATGCATATCGTTCTTTAGATTTTCGTAACTCTCGGAGCTAACTTGTTCCCCTTTTTGTACCGTTCTTCTTTGGAATATATTTTGGCCTTTATTCAAAAAATATATGTCTAAAATAATATGCTTTTACGTAGGCTAACATGTTAACTAGACCTTAGAAAATGTCAGACTTAGGCCTAAAAGTAAGCCTGTAATAGACTACAAACCAGACTTAGACTTCAAATTTTTTAGCAAGTCAAAGTTTGACTTGGAAAAATCTAACTCGACTCAGTCTATTTGCACTCATATATACTTCTCTCTAACAATTTGACCATACTCCTCTTCTTAAATCTAAACAATCCATAACTTTTGCCAAATACATTCCATATAAAATAGTAAATGATATCATTAACTAATAAAAATTATTATAACATACTACCAACAAACTAAATTTGCATGACATAAAATATATTAATTAACATCAAAATAATTAAAGAGTGAAACATTCAAAATTAGTTAAAATCATGATTCATTAAAATAGTAAACTTTAAGAGATTAAAATTGCAACAACTAAGTTAATATTCTTCAAAATCATTAAAATTGTAATAATAAATGTTTGATTAGTGAGTCAATAATTTTTTTTTTCGGGTTTGAGTTTGGCTTTACCCTAAACCCGATTTTTAATAGATTTTTTTAGTTTTTAAGTTCATATCCACCCAATTATCCGACCCAATCCATTTTTTCTATAGATTTTTTTGAGTGGGTTTGACTGGGTTTTATGGGTTGATCCAACCCATGTACACCCCTAATATACGCATAAGGATGGACAAAAAACTATGACTCATTCCATCTGCAATAAACCAAAATCATTGTCTCTGAAAAATGTCTTGATCTACCAATTAGAACCCATAACTAGTTTTGAAAATTTTGTAGAGTGACTCAAAGCAATTAAGAAGAATGATTTAGATTTCAAACAGATCAATAAATTTGATGAGTGAGAAAAGGGAACAATGACAATCGAAATAAATTTCCTAAAGCAACACAATAACTAGCAAAAAGTGAAAGCAAAACTATAACAAGCTAGAAGAAAATAAAAGATAAGAATATTGTAATTTATTTACTCAGTTCGATCATACTGATCTACTCTATAGGAGATAGAAGTTCTCTAATTCATTATACTTCCAAAAGTTGTTAGAAAAATTGTTAGAAGAGATTACATATCAGTTAAAAGAGAAAAAAATATTTTGAATTCCCACAAACAAAACCCTATTTCTACTAAGTGTTTTTCAAAATCTTTATTTCTTAATATATGAATCACACAAGACTGACTTGTTTAGAAGTATTTCTCAATCTCAGTAGATTCTTTCAAAGGTTTTTCAAATTCCAAAAACTCCAAGGAATTTAAACTTTTCTCTCTCTAAATTCATCGAGGATTCATAATCTTTCTCTCTATCTTCAGCCGTAAAGTTATGAAGATTGTGAACACAAGAATGATAGAGACACACATTTATAATTGCTGATACCCAACAGATCCTTAACGAACCCAAAAGACAAATTAATTTTAGACTAAAAATTATATATAATTTATAATATCTTTTATATTCATTTAATATATTATAAATATTTTATAATATTGTTTATATTAATTTAAAATATCTCTTAGTATTTTATAATATCTCTAAATTATTATAAAATATATTTATAATATTATATTACTCATGAACAGGTCCTCAAATCGAACCTACCAAACTTAATATCAGTGAATTATCAGGGTTAGACTGCTTTTCGGCTTGTTAATTTTTTACATTCTTGAAATATATTTTCTTTCTATTGATCACTAAAAGATTAGAATGTGTATTGATAGAAATAGAAACTTTAATTTGGAAATACAAATTACTAAAAAAGTTTGCAGCTTAGAAATCAGTTTCGTAAAGGTTAGAAAGACGTAATAAAATATGTTATATTATGAATACGACACAAAATAATAATGTGACTCATACAAAATATCTTTGTTAATACGAGTGGGATGGACTCTGGTTTCTTATCCCTATCTTTTTAATGAATGGGCAGAATCTAAAGGCTACAGCACATCAAAGGATATTTACAAACACTGAGTAGTGTTGAAAAATAATTATATTTAAAAAAATAAATATATAATATTACAATATTTGTGTCACAAAATAAGTGTTTTAATTGATTATTTTACACAAATTGAAAAATATGGTAAATAAAAGAGAGAATATTTTTTAATTAAATTATTATTATTTATTATTAGTTTATTTGAATTGTATAAATAATAAGTAAGAATAATAATTAAAGTGTATAATTGAAATATAAAAGTAAAAAAAGTATATCCAGAGGTGGGAATGAGGTAATTTGTTTTGGTGGATGATTATATAGCGAGTTTTTTATTGGGAAGTATATTTTGTAAGTAAGTGTCTATTTGAAGATCATGGTGCCAAAAAACTGGTGGGATAAACACATGAGCAATGAGAATTAGAATTATGTTATTGAAGCTAAGATTTTTTCTTTCGGCTTTTTCATTTTGAGGGTAGTGCGACGACCAGAAATCTAAAATGCATTATATTTAGTTCACAAAATTTATGAAAAAGAGCATTATCGTACTCCTTTTCACTATCACGTTGAAAATATTTTAATTCCGCGTTTAAATTGTGATTTAATGTAAGCTTAAAATTATAGAAAAACAGAATGCACTTCTGATTTTTAAGATGAGAAAAATGCACTACTATAAAAAAAGTCTATCACCACACGGGAAAGATACGACGGTTCGTTAACCATGGTAATGTTGAGATTGATAGTATGTGTCGTCTTCAACTACTTACCCATTAATATAATATACCACCAGATGTCCTATATTATCTTTTTACTAAGAATTCATTTACATTAATTGATATCCTTTTATGTAATTTATAAAATAACAATTCATTCTCCAATTAGAATAACCCATATTATCAAGTGGCAGAAGTTTTTTTGAAACTCTCTCTTTCCCTCACATTTTCCCTCTCACTATCGTATTCCCCTCTTTTCCTCACCTTCTCTCTCTTTCTCCCTCATTATTGGTTTCTCTCTTTCTCGTCTCCCATTTTCTCTCTTCTCCTTTCTTTTTCTCCATGAAACCCTAGCGCCTCCGTCCCTATCTCTGGCAACCACCACGTCGTCATCAACTACTGTTACTTCTTCTCTAACCGTCACTATCGTTTCTTCTTCAACTGTTGATTAGGGTTTTTTCCTGTGTTCACATTTGAAGCTTTGAAGAAGATCTACCTTCTTCTCCGGATGTTGTCTATAAATACATCCCTTACCTACTTTCTTCTTCACTATTATGCTTTAAAATGTGTTTTAGTGTTTTAGGTTTCTAAAACACCTCTTTTTTCATCTTCTTTTTTCATGTAGATCTGTTTATAGGTTGTGTTTCGATTTCAAGCAAAAAAAAAAGATGGAGATCTGCCTATGGGTTGTGGTTTCAATTTCAAGCCAATAGGAAGATGAAAATTTATTTATGGGAAATGGTTTTGATATCATTCAAAGGTGTGTTTTTTCTGTGTCATTATTATGTTCTATTGTTAGATTTTTTTTCTCCATTTAGAACTAAATCAGGTGGCTAACCACACCTGGTTTAAAAAGTCACATAATTTGATGTTTTAAAAGTCTCCATTATCATTACTTATAGTCCAAATAATATGCGTATGTGTATGGATCTATTAATGAAGATTTTGGGTTTTGGTGAAGGTTTGTGAATGATTTGGATGAGGTGAAATCAGAGGAGTATTGTTTGGAGAGGGTTCAATAAGCTAACAAATACCTCGACGAAGATGCTATCAAGATTGAAAACTTCTATGGTTAGACCTTATGATTTTTTTTCTGAAATTATTTATATTTGAAATTTATGATTTTTGGATTTCCATGACATAAACTAATTATGATTGTGATTTAATTATTAACATTTGTGTTTGATTTTTTTTTTGGCTTTCCGTAGCATGATGATGTAAATTGTATGATTGTTGCAGAGAATCATCACATTAACAAACCTATTTTTCCACCAGTGAAATTTGTTGAAAATTGTTGTTAGAGAATCATCACATTAACAAACCCTGTTTTTTAGTGGTAACAGAAAGTGTGGTTCGTTTCAAATAAAATTAATTGGCTTACCGAATTCCCATAGTACCGGTCACTATCATCATAGCAAAGATCTTTTTTTAGATCATCATCCTGGAGATGCATTAGCCCATTTTATTTTTTTTCTATTTTAATATACCAGTTTTTATACATGTAGGAAACACATATTTTGAAGGTGATGACTCGGACTACGACCAGTTCTTAGGTATGTACCATAAGACTTAATCATTGTATCTAATGATATGTATCTGCAGTATCCTCCACCATATGTTATAGCTAGTGTTACATGGCCCACTTTTAAGCCCAAACGTTGCATTCAGCAGCCCAAATGGCTCAAGGATTATTACCAATATTAATATTTTTATTATGTTTCTTTTTATTCTATTATTCAGTTGGGTTAATCATAGTGGCTTAGGCCCAATTGTTAAAGAAACCCTAAGTATTTATAGTCCTTGTATTGAATTTTGAAGTTATGAAATGAGAAAAGTTTAGTTTTATGTTTTCTTCTTCCTTTGCAATCTAGATATAATGGTAGTTTAGCTGAATCATATCATTGGTGCTTTCATATTCACTCATGGCTCCCCCAAAACCCCCAAATCCTTCTTCAAAAGAAATAGTTGAAGAAGCTGTCCATACAGCACAACTACTTCTTTCTAATGCTATGCAAGAAAATCAAACTCAGCTTGATGAACGCTTTGATAGTGTTGCTGCCGAATGGGAGCAGCATATCCGACAACTCCACACTCGTATGGATGATGCTAACACTCTTGCTGACAGTAGGCACGAATCACTCATGGCTATTCTTACAAAAATCTCTACTCAAAAAGACCCACAACACCAGACCTCTACTGTTCACGCCGCTATTGTTCACGCCGCTACTGTTCACACAGCGGGCTCATCATCAGGTATCACTCATGAACCTCCCTCTACTGTTGTTGTTCATAGACCCATTCAACCTATTACCCACCAACTAAGCCCTGCTCACACACCCATTAGAAACTCTGTGTCTTTTTCCACCACTCACCCACAACCTGCTGCTACAGCAGCAACACGCCTACCCTTTGCACTACCACCACCACCATATACTTCTTACATTCCCTCATCTACTCCCTTTACTCCCACTCAGAACTATAATATCCCTTTTGTGCCCCATTATCCCTTTCCCAATATCCCACAAATTACCCCATTACCCCCATTTCGAACTCCTAAATTGGAACTTGCAATGTTTGATGGAACTAACCCATTAGAATGGTTATTTCAAGCTGAGCAGTTTTTTAATTTTTACCAGCTTCCACCAGAGAACAGACTTTCCTTAATATGTTTTTATATGAAGGGTGATGCTTTAGGATGGTTTAAGTGGATGTATCAAAGCCAATTATTAACAGATTGGTTTTCCTTTACTAAAGCCCTAGAACTTAGATTTGGTCCTTCTACTTATGACAACCATCAGGCTGAATTGTTCAAACTTAAGCAGAATGGCATGGTTGTTGAATACCAAACTCAATTTGAAAAGTTAGGAAACCAAGTGGTTGGTTTATCACAAGAAGCAATTTTAAATTGTTTTATTTCTGGTTTATCTAAAGAAATCAGAAATGAAATGGCTATTCATAGACCTATTTCTATCTCACAAGCCATTGGCCTTGCCAAATTCATTGAATCCAAACTTAAAGATGTTAAACCTATATTTTCAAAACCCTTTACCAACCCATATCCTAAATATACCCCCAACACATCCTCAACCGCCCCACCTAGACCACCCACCAACACCTCCATACCAAATCCCCAACCTACAACTTTTCAAACTACACCTAAACTGCCTATTAAACGCCTTACTCAATCACAATTGCAAGAACGCATGGCACAAGGGCTTTGCTTTAATTGTGACGAAAAATTCACAATTGGTCACAAATGCTCCTCAAACAGATTCCTCTTGTTAATGGCTGATGATGATCTGGCAGAAGAACAATCTGTTACTGAGGATAATACTGAAGTAGAATCCGAGATGGACCTAAATAATACATATTTTCAGTTATCACCTCAAGCTTTAACGGGTCAGATCTCACTGCAAACACTCAAATTCAAAGGTATTGTTGGAGGTCTATCAGTTATGGTTTTAGTGGACACATGCAGCACACACAACATTATGCAACCTCACATTGCCTAACACTAAAATCTCAAAACTAAACCCACTCAACAGTTTTCGGTCATGGTGGGAAATGGCTCTCATTTGCAATGCGAGGGGATCTTCCAAAATGTCCATATTCTTCTCCAAGAAAAACCCTTCAATCTATCCTTTTACCTTTTGCCAATCGAAGGAGTTGATATTGTTTTAGGTATGGCTTGGTTGAGAACTCTTGGCCCAATCCAAGCAGATTTTTCCATTCCATCCATTACATTCCAACACCAACAAACCCCATTAACTCTTAAAGGAGACCCCGCCACCAACCCCATACATACCACATTCCACCAATTTAAACAACTCCTTCACACTAACTCCATTGCTTCCCTACATCTCATGACTTTTGTTTCCCTTGACCCACCTTCTTCAACACCCATAACTCCATCCTCTATCTCAGCCACCTTACAACCAAACCTTCCACCAGCTATTTCCAACTTACTCAATACTTATTCTGCAATTTTCTAACCCCCTACTGGCCTCCCACCAGCAAGACCTCATGATCATCATATCCCACTAATTCCTCACACCCCTGCAACAACGTCAAACCTTATAGATACCCTCACTCACAAAAAAAATGCCATGACCACCATTATCCAGGATATGTTGCATGACAGAATCATTATTCCAAGTACCAGCCCTTTTTCCTCTCCGGTTCTTCTAGTTAAAAAGAAAGACGAAACTTGGCGTTTTTGCGTCGACTATCGCGCTCTTAACGCAGTAACTATAAAAGACCGATTTCCTATTCCCACAATTGATGAACTCCTATATGAGCTTGGGTCAGCTAGAATTTTCACTAAGATCGATTTACGCTCTGGCTACCACCAGATTCGTGTTGCAAAGGAAGATACTCATAAAACAGCTTTTCAAACTTTCGACGGTCACTACGAGTTTCTAGTAATGCCTTTCGGGCTCACTGATGCCCCTTCTACCTTTCAATCAGCCACGAATGATCTCATAAGACCATACTTACGCAAGTTTGTACTGGTTTTTTTTTATGACATACTGATTTATAGTTCCAATTTTCATGATCATTTAGTTCATTTGCAGGTTGTATTTGAGCTGTTATCAACTCACTCTTTTGTAGCGAAAATGTCTAAATGTGTTTTTGCAGTGGATCGAGTTGATTACCTAGGACATGTTATTTCTATTGGTTGTGTTGAACCAGACCCAACAAAGATTCAGGCATTGTTGGACTAGCCTGAACCTCGTTCTCTCACGGCACTCAGAGGGTTTTTGGGCCTCACCGGATTCTATTGCAGATTTGTAAAAAACTACGCCACACTCGCCGCTCCGCTCACCGATCTTCTACGTTCCACTAAATTTTCTTGGAGTACAGCGGCTACTTCAGCCTTTATAGAGCTTAAAAAGAAAATGACACAAATGTCGGTGTTAACATTGTCGGACTTTACAAAGGAATTCAATATCAAAACTGATGCCTCTGGAGTTGCCATCGGCGCTGTTTTATCTCAGGAAGGACACCCCATCGCCTTTTTCAGCAAGAAAATGACCCCAAGGATGCAAGCTGCCTCTGTTTATGTCATGGAGATGTACGCCATAACCGAGTCCATCAAAAAATGGCATCAATACTTGGTCGGCCAACACTTCAGCATCTACACAGACCAGAAAAGTTTAAGGAATTTACTCTTACAAAAAATTCAAACCCCAGAACAACAAAAATGGGTTTCGAAACTTCAGGGTTTTAATTTTGATGTCTACTACAAACCTGGCCGTTCTAATCTTGTTGCTGACGCCCTCAGCCGTAAGTACTCCGACACTCCGGTGCTACTTTCTGTCTCATCTTCGGTGCCAAATCTTGTTCAACAGCTCCAACAATATTATACCAAACACACAGAAGGCCAACAATTAGTTTCAGACAAGACTAACCTATCAGATGATCAGAACTATAAGTTTATCAATGATTTACTCTATTTTCAAAACAAGTTGTTCATACCTGATCTATCTGACTTCCGAAACGCCTTGATTTTTGAATTCCATAGCACACCTACAGCCGATCATTCTGGAGTCAAACCCACAGCCGCACGACTCGCCACTTCTTTCTCTTGGCCTGGGTTATACAAGGACATTCAAACTTTTGTTATACACTATACGACATGTCAACACAACAAAACTTTAACTCAGAAGAAGAAAGGGTTATTACAACCATTACCTACTCCTGCTCGGGTGTGGGAGGATATCTCCATGGACTTCGTAACTCACCTTCCAAATTCCTTCGGTCACACAGTGATCTGGGTTATTTGTGACCGCCTCTCGAAGTATGCTCATTTTATTGCTCTTTCGACCAAGTTTTCTGCTGCTGATCTTGCTACCAGATTCTCTTCAAAGATCTTTCGACTTCATGGTGTTCCGAGATCCATAGTCTCTGACCGCGATCCCATCTTCCTTAGTAAATTCTGGAAAGAATTTTTTAAAATACAAGGCATCATACTCAAGTTTTGTTCAGCATACCATCCCGAAACGGACGGACAAACAGAGGTTGTCAACAGAACTTTGGAAACTTACCTCCGCTGTTTCACAAGTGATCAACCTCGTGGCTGGTTCAAATTCCTCCACCTTGCTGAGTTCTGGTACAACACTTCCTACCACTCTTCGATCCAGATGACTCCTTTTCGTGCACTGTATGTCGTTTCCCACCTTCTATCCCCGATTTCATTGTTGGATCTGTTTCTACACCTTCCTTGAACGACACCTTGCAAGACATAGAAACGATTATTTCGGAGTTAAAACGCAACCTTAAAAAGAGCAAGACAAGAATGGAAGAGCAAGCAAACAAAAAACGGATGAGTTTTACCTTCGCCGTCGGAGACCTTGTCCTCCTCCGCCTTCAACCTTATCGGCAACACACAGTTTTTCGCCGATCCTCTCAAAAGCTGGCAAAACATTTTTTTGGACCATTTCACATCAAAGGTCGCGTCGGTGAAGTTGCCTATAAGCTGGATCTACCGCCTTCTTCGAAGATTCACCCGGTTGTACACGTTTCACAGTTGAAACCTTATTTTGGCCCTTCACGTTCCATTGATTTCACAAAGTTTTTCACTACAGGCGAACGTTATAGAGTCAATGGTTTGGATTTGAGTGGTAATGTTGAGGGAATGGCAGAAAAAAAGGATGAGTTCTTTTTCGTCCGGATAGGTTGAGGAAGAAAGAGCTGAACTCTCAAACAAGATTGAGCTTTTGAGAGGGAGTACGAAAATTCACATGCAAAAAAGTTTAGATTCTCTAAGTACAACTCAACAGCTTAAGTCCCTTTTTCTTCCTCCCTCAAATACCCATCCTGCCTTTCCAACGGACAACACATCTCAGTCATCCAAGCAATGCCACGTGCCCCATTCCCAAACCCCCACTTATCCCTCACCGCCCCACGTGTCTCTCCCTCATGTTTCCCATACAACACACTTTACTTCCCTTCCTACTTTCCCTCCACGCTCTGACCAAACCTCACCCACTTTCCCACCTTCCAACACCTTTACACGCCACCCCACCGACCCTACCTCACCTTTTCAGAAAACCCACATGCCTACCCCCCCTTTTCAGCAAGCCCACCTGCCTACCCCCTCACGTGTCCAATCACCTTTTCTTTTTTCCCTACACACTCCTCAACCTCGCACACTTCCCCACGATAGCCTGTCTTCCACTATTAGCCCTCCAACACCCTCTCTTATCTAGCGCACATGTACCAACAACAATGTGAACCTTGAGGACAAGGTTCCTCATGGGACCGGGAGTATTGTTACAAGGCCCACTTTCAAGCCCAAACGTTGCATTCAGCAGCCCAAATGGCTCAAGGATTATTACCAATATTAATATTTTTATTATGTTTCTTTTTATTCTATTATTCAGTTGGGTTAATCATAGTGGCTTAGGCCCAATTGTTAAAGAACCCTTAAGTATTTATAGTCCTTGTATTGAATTTTGAAGTTATGAAATGAGAAAAGTTTAGTTTTATGTTTTCTTCTTCCTTTGCAATCTAGATCCAATGGTAGTTTAGCTGAATCATATCAGCTAGATTGGCCGTTTGATTAATCTAATATGTTTACATAAGATTACACATCTTTATAGCTCACTTAAGACTAAAACCGTGACTGATGTGCATCCCTCAGTTCTACAACATATCCACTTGAAAATCTAGCAGCAAGACATTTATATTGTTTGTTTCATACAAAAATGAATTTCTAAACAAGAACCAGAGTATAAAACTAACAAGTTCAGATTCTAGCAAATCATTTCAACATTTTGAAAATAGTATTATGATATGTAGTGTTGTTCAAAAAATCCAAAGAACTGAACCGAACCACCGAACCAAACCGAACCGTTGAAAAATAACCGAACTGTTCTCTTTGGTTTATGAACTAAACCACAATTTATCAAATAGTTCAATAACCGAACTGAATTATAATTAACCAAACCGAACTATAGTTAATCAAACCGTATTGGTTAAGTTGAAACTTTAGTTAAGTGTTATTTTCTTTGATTGATATTTTAATATTAAAATTTGTTATAAATATGAAAAAAATTATTGAAAAATTAATTTTTCTTAACGGTACAGTATTGGTAATGATTTTTCAATTAAGTGATATATTTAAACTGTAATAATTTTTTAATTAATTTTATAAACGGTACTAATACATTTTTTTTACCAAAATATGTAAAGTTTATAACTTTTATTAAAAAAAATATGTAAAGTTTGTTTTAAACCGAAATGATTTTATTGAAAATCAATTTTTTTTTAATTGTCCGTACTAATAAAATTTAACTTTGTATGTGTAATGTGTGTGATAAATGTGATAAATATTCTACTGAAGATTCAATTAAGTGGATATTGAAGTATCGGTAATATGTTAGTGATTTAAAATAAAATCAATATATAATATTGTTTCGAAAAAAATGTATAAATAAAGTGAAATTAATTGGTTTTGAAAAGTATCATTAAAATAGAACGTCATTGTTGTTATATAGGAAACTTTAGAATAAGATTAAGCTTTATATATTGCAGTATCATTTTTATATACTGTGTTGATAAAAAATGATTAAATAGAATATCATTATTATTTATTAATATAATTTTATGTATTTATTAACTTTTGGTTTTAAAAGATTAATCTAAAATTTGATACAAATAATATGATGTCTAATAATATAAATTTATATAATTTTAAATTTTTTAATAGGTCAGTGATTTTAATTTAAACCTGTTTAAATTTAAATACTTTTATATTAGGTGATAAAAAATACTTATAAAAATAGTTTTGAAAAATCAAAATTGATTTTTTATAAATAAAATAATAATAATGGTTTGATTCATTAACAAATTATTAAGAACAGTTCGGTATGGTTTATAATTAAGAACCGATATATCGAACCATTTATTTGGTTCAGTTCGGTTCTGAACAAATTTAAATGGTTCAGTTCAGTTCTTATAACTATTTAATATGGTTTGGTTCGGTACAGTTTGGTTTTCTTAAAGAACTATACCATGAACACCCGTAATGATATGCACTGCATCAAAACTCAAGTAGTCAAAAAGTTCAAAAGACCACTATTGGTTGCTAAATTTGTTGCCCGGTGATGATGAATTTGTTGCTACTGGTTTCTGTCATTTTGTTCGTGCCACTGATTATATGAAAATAAGTATGATCACGGTTCTCTATATATTATTGCAAGAACTTATGTAATATTTCATATGTCAAGGTTTAGAACACAATTTGTTTAGCTGATGTACCAGACCAGTCATGTTTTCTATTTAATCATGATTGTGCTAATTTTATACATTTTTACTCAACAACTATACAAGAGGTATAAACAACACTGCAAATAGATGCAATATTTGGTAGTAACATCGTTCGAGTACGTTCGGGACTAAACAATGTAGCTCCATATGCAAGTTTTGGACCTCAATGAATATATGAACTCAATTATTTACTGTGTTTTTTTAATTATTATTGCACATATGATCTAAGTATGAATTAATTTATGCATGCTTTATTTGAGTATTATTGTATAAATCATGGATGAAATGTATTTTCCACCTTAATATTTTCCAGTATTTTACTGCTGACATTAATAATTAATAGTGTATGTACATTATTGCAAATATTTTGGTTTTAACATTAGTTTTCTCGTACTTGTTGTTGTATGTGTTGCTGGTACAATCTACAATATTATCCTGACCATAAGAACTAAACATATTTACCAAATGCTTTATGTTTTTTGAATTTGTATTTTGTTCCAAAATTGTTGCTCATATTTATTATTAGGAAAATACACTTGTTACTTTTTTTCTATTATCAAATTTATGTTTATCAAGCCCAATTGTCTAGGACTGTGAATTTAAAATTTCCAACTTGCTCTGATGTGAAAAACCTAGAATGTGCATATCTGTTCATTTTCTATCCTTTCTTCATGTAGTCTTTGAGATTGATGTTTTGTTATAGCATACTTTCATAGGTATAGTGTTGTCAACCCATAATTCTTTTAGTAGTTTTTCAATAAATCAATTAAAGAAATATATTCTTTAATTCAATGTCATAGAATTTTTTCTCTGTACCAAAATATCAAAATATTTAGGAGTAATGAATTTCTTTATTTGTAATAATGACATTTATTTTAAAATTAAATTAGTAATATTTTTTTTTGTTTTACAATTATTAGTAATAATATGCATTAACATGAATGTAAAATCTGAAATCAATTACTGCAACACAATGCACATATCAAATATAGGCCAACGTTAATACGTAGCAGGGAAACAAATCCAACAAAAACTAAATAAAATTCAAATAATTAGACATATTATCCTCTCACGAATATTAAATGAAATATTATTGACTTATACAAAATATATATATATATATATATATATATATATATAGGGTCGATCCAACGTATTTTGAGATTTAAGATATAGTAAAGAATTTTCATTTTAATAATTTATTTTAATTTTTTATGTATATAATTTTTAGTTTGTATTTTAATTTTTATCATTCATTTTAGTTTATATATATATTTTATCATCCAAGGTACAACGAGGTGGTAGACTATGATATCCACCGCTGGGATGCTAAGTTTTAATAAATCTATGTTAAAACGTTTTATAATTTTATAATTTTAGAAACCTAATTGTTTAGCATTTAAAGCCTATATTTTAAAGGTCAAAAAATGAGGGCTAATACATTAAATATGCTTAGATATATTATAAACAATTTTAAAACGCCAAACAAATTAATATATGCAGTTTTTATGGAATCAATTCTTCTTTGTATTCAATTAAAGTAATTAATATATAAATATTGTAATTATTTGATATATTAATGCTTTAAATGATCATATTTATAGTTATAATTTTTGACAAAAATATGTGGATTAATGTTAAAGATTCTTATTTAACTATGTCAAATTGTCTGAACATGAATCAATATTTTATCATTTATTGTTAGTGCATATAAAATTGTATTCAAACATTTCAACTTTTATTTTGTATTAATGACACAAATTTGATATATTTTATTATTTATTATCTTATTTATACTAACAACAAATGATTAACGAGATAAATGAATTTTTCCGCAACGGACCGTAACGAACTGCAACAGTTATTTGTTTATGTTCAACTTAAATTTATGTTCACTCATTTTATTATAGAGGTATAGTAATGTTAAGAGAAACTTAGAAAATGATTTTTTTCTTTCCAATTTTAGAGGCATATTTTCACTCAATATTATTGTGTTTGTGTTGTTCACTAAAGAAAAAGATGAAGATGAAACAGGTTTAACAAGCCAAGCCTTTTCATTATTTTATTGATGTTTGGTAGTGTGGAATGTGGATCATATGGCGTGTAATTTGTTTGTTTTGTGAAAAGCATAATTTGATATTTGTGATCGATCCTGTTAATGTCACATGGGTCTTCTACTAGTTATCACAACAAAATGATATCCGTTAAAAAATATAATAATGTGTAAAATATTACTACGGTTAAAAAAAACAACCACAGTAAAAGGTTGAGGTTACGGGTTCGATATCCAGTGCCAACATTTTGGCATATTTCTAAACCTTTTTGGCATGCTTGTTCCTTCCAACCATTTTGAAAGACTTAGTGCACAATATATTGCCATGTTTATAACTTCAACCTGTGGTAATATGTATAATTGGGTTTATTATAATTTATGTGTGATGCTTATTTCACCAACTACTTACTATACATATAATCATTCCATCTGATTTAAAAATAAATAATATGACAAATTAAGTTAAATTAGAAAAAAAGTTACACTAATCAATGTTGTGTGAAATATATATATAGACTATTTTTCAAATTTTGCTCTTTAACTGTTAAAACTGTTGAGTTGTAATTCCTTGTGTCGAAGCACATAGTGCTCAATAGAATAAGGGTGTGTTGACTTAGTCAAGTGTGTCGAGTTGTATAGGATGTCGAAGTGTTAAAGCATGTTGCATTACACATGATTTCGACTTAGACCAAAATAGGTATTTTGGACTTTTTTGTTTTTGGACTTTAGCTTAGAAAGCAAGCTAGCTCAATTATAAAAAGAGGGAGTAACCCATATTCTTGTAATACAACTTGTATTCACAAAAATTTGTCGTTGCAAAGTGAATAAGAGAATTTCCACAGTTTATGGGCAAAGAGAAACTCTGCAGAAAATCATCATTTTCTCCAATTCTCTTAAAACCATAATCTTCTCTTTTATTCAATTTTCTTTCTTTTCCCTTTGAACAATTGTTGTGCATAATCATTCTTGCAGTCAAGGTGTGATTGATTCACTCGAGTGAAGGGTGAAGAAAAAGAGAGGAATTCAATCGGTTGAATGAATCTTGTTCATCAAGATTGGTTCGAAATTCTCAAAGTTTAAGGTTAATTCCAACATCTGGTATCTAGAGCTCCGGTTGTGCTTCGAGGAAGCAAAACGTGATGGCGATGAATCATCCAAACAAACATTTTCTGACGAGTATTTTGATTGCCAAGAAAAATTATTATGATAATTGTTGCAAGCATATGAAAGTTGTTTTATGTTATCAAGATCTTTGGGATCTTGTGAGGGAAGGAGTAACACCACTTGCAGAAAACGTGTCGGATCAAGAAAATACTTAATACAAAGAATTGAAGAAGAAAGATTATGAAGCTCTCTTTATAATTTATCAATATGTTGATCTAGATAATTTAGAAAATGTTAGTGATGTAGAATCAGTGACAAAAGCATGGGAAATTCTGGAGAAATTGTTTGTAGGCGCAGAAAAAGTGAAAGAGGTGAGGTTACAAACTCACAAAAGGACTTATGAATTGCTTCAGATGGAAGGAAATGAAAGAATAATAGATATTTTCACTAGGGTTACAAAAATGGTGAATCAAATCAAGGTATGTGGAGAAGTGTTGACACCAAGATCAATTGCTGGGAATATATTGAGTCGTTGGCTCCAAAGTTTGACCACATGGTAGTATCCATAGAAGAGTCGAAAGACTTGTCAACATTGACAAAGGAAAAGCTTCAGGGGATGCTTGAATCTCATGAACAAATAATGGATAAAAGAGCTACAAGAAATTTGAAGAGTGATGTGGCTTTACGGGCGCAATCAACAAAAGAAAAGAAATGCAAAGGAAGTTGGAATGTCAACAAAGGCAGTGGAGCCTAGAACAATTTGACTAGTCGAAATTAGCAAGAAGGAAACTGGTTGAATCAGAGAAAACTCTGGAAAGAAGACAATCAAAGAGGTGGTGTTGCAGGTAGAGGAATAAGTGGTTCTTGAAAACCTGACAAAAGTCACATTCAGTGAACAAATTTTCAAAAGTATGATCATTATTCTAGTGATTCTCCTGAAAAGCAGAAAAATCAAGAAACTGATGAAAAACTGGAAAAACATGAAGAAGATGAGATGTTGTTGTTGGTCGTAACGAGAGATGGAGAAAAATCTCAGACCAATGGTACTTGGACTCAGGATGTTCATCATAAATGTATGGAAGGAAATATTGGTTTGTCAACATAAAGCCCTCAATGAAGAGCATGGTGAAATTTGCAAATGATAATACTCTAGCAACTGAAGGTATTGGTGATGTTCCGACTATGAGGAAAGATGGCAAGAGGTCAGTAATTTCCAATGTATTGTACATACTAGGCATGAAGAGTAATTATCTCAATATAGGGCAGTTGGTCGAAAAGAACTACAAGGTGTCGATTGAAGACAAGATGATGAGAGTTCTCGACGCAAGTCGTAGGTTGATCTTGAAGGCTCATATGTCTCAGAATAGAGCCTTCAAGATTGAACTTAATGTGATGGAGCATAAGTGCCTTGCAACTACAACCATCACAAATGAATGGATATGGCATTATAAACTTGGCCATCTCAATTTCAAAGACATCAAATATTTTAAGAGAATACACTTTTTCACTTGTTTTTTACTTGTCTTTGATTCCTTTTGCTTCTTCTTCTTATTCTTCTCCCTTCTTCTTATTTTTACCTTGGGAGACATTTTTGGGACTTATTTCTCTTTAAATTCAATAGACTTTGGGTGTAGATTAGAGTGATTAATATTCATTAGTTCAAATCTACCTCTAAGTGAATTATTTAATTCACTTTATAGGTACTTTGCATTAGTGAGATATTTTCATACTTGCATCCACCAAAATGAGTGATTGAACTTAAAAATGAAATAATACCATAAGTGTAACTCAATCCGATATTCATCTTTATTTTTGTGCGGCTTTGCGTTCGAATGGCGATTTACATATTGTTATCTCGCATGTATTAGCACTAATAGTGTTAACCTTAATTGGTTTTGGTCGGTCTCATTTGTAGGGTAATTACTCCATAAATTACTCGGATATTGCTTAACATAGACCTAAATGTGTCCCTACTTCATAATAAAAATCTAATTGGATACTTTCACTTTCGTGGACCGGACCTCGTGTTGGTCGCATAATCCCAAAGTGGTTAGTCATTTGCGTTAGATCCATAACTTTAGGAGCTTGATGCGTAGTTGCTTTGGGTATCCCAATCTTCTTTAAAGTTTTATCGAATTTGTATCTAATCGTGTCGGTTAATCACTATAGTGTAAGATACTAAGAGGAATCGGCTGCCTTCTCGGTTTTGGCATTAATTGCCTTGTTACTCTTTTGGTTGTGGATGATTAAGTTCACCATACCATTATTTTGTACATATTATTACTATTATTACTATACTAACATTTTAATTTCCTCTTGCACCTTATCCTCTTTATTTTTATCTCTTGCTCCCTTATCTCCTTTACTTTTATTATGCTTTATCATTCATTATCATGTTTATGTTTATGTTTATATCCATGTTCTTTTTTCCTTTGTCCATTTGGACACAAAAATATTAATAAAGGATTAAACCTCTAAAAATTTGTGATCTTGGACTATGGTTACTATCCTTAACATTGGAATTGGAGTGTTGGACTAAGATCCTAGGACATTCCCTTTGTTTTGATCATCATGGAAGTTGGTACTGTAGCCATTATTTGGCCATTTGCTAGCTCATGCTTTTAAGGATGAAATTCTTGTGCTTATGCTTGGAAGTATCGTCAAGTTGGTTAGATATTTCCTCCTTTATCTCTTTTATTTTATTTTTAGGATAGCCTTTTCATCTTCTCCCCTTCTTCAATTTTTAAAACTTCCTCTCTTTTTCAAAGGATTCTTGTTTTAAAACTTTCACCTCTTTAATAAATCAAACCTTGACTTTTTCAAGAAGCTTTTACTACTTCTTTTCTTTTAATAAATGTCAAAGAACTTAATCATTTTGGCTTCAATTCAAAAATAAAAAGAACCAAACTCATTCAAGTTGTTTTATGCCTTTGTGCGCCTTTTTTTGTTTTCTTTGCAAGTTTAGGCTATGAGTCATTTTTACTAGTCGGGTGCAAGTCTCTCAATCTCCATGATTTTAGTTTGATGTAATTGAGTCTCTTGTCATTTGTGGGGGTTTAGTGGCATACTCTTCGATTTTATCCGAATTAGCGCCCTCCCTATAATGATGTATGAGTCCATCTCGTCATTCTCATGGTAGATTTGTGAGGCTATCCACTTGAAAATGACAAATTATCTTTACTTAATAAAATCAATCAAAACCAACCAATTTTCACTATTTGTACCACGAACTACGAGGTTTTGATCTTACATTGCACATTGTGGGTACATAGGCATGAGGTGGTAAACCTCTCCAAACACAAATATTAAAAATTATTTCTTTTCTCATCCCCTCACTCTCATTTACCAAACCATTTTCAAACCAAATGAAATAAATTTTGCAAAGGGCTCCCGTGGAGTACCACATATATTTTGGATGCTTAAAACCTTCCCATTTTGTAACCTATCTCCTTACCCTTTCTCAGCTTGTTTATGTAGCTTTTTGCTTTTAGATTCATTAGGATTTATTCGCTCTTTTTTCTTTTTCCTTTTGGAATAAAATAAAAGCGCGGTGACGACTCTCTTTACTTTGAGTTAAGTTAATTGATAACTTATACTCATGATTTCCCTGCTACAGTGAGGCGGAGTCTTTAAGTTGGTATATTCTACGGAACTAAGTTATAGTCGTAAATATTACCTGAATTCTTCAAAGTCCTTAAGGAATGCGGAATCCATATTCTGGCTTCTCTTTTCTGTTATATTTTCTAAGTTAATTTTTAGTTTTAGTCTTAGTTTCCATTTAATCTAATATCATTAGCCTTACCTTTACAAAGTGAGGATAGATTACAGTAGGTTGACATTGGTCTTTGTGGGTTTGACAATCTTTTATATTACTTTGATATTAGGATCTCTATCTTTCAAAGTGACCACTATGTACCTCGATGACATGTGTTATTTTGGCATATCATTCACAAACAATCGTTTTTTGGGTTTCAGATGATCTAATATATCACGACCCATTAGATTCTTAGCTAGTTCATGATTGTAAACACCACATCTAACTTTTACCTTCCAAACACTACCACTTAGCACATATCTCAACATAAATGAACATTTAAATTTTCTACTAAAAGTGCTTTTAGAAAATATCTGATTCTTGTACTTTCCTCCCTTCTCACAACCCATTATCAATTTGTCTATCCTCAATCTTTGCCCATTTGTTGTATCATAATGAATGATAACAAGATATAATACCATGTTGTTTCTAAATAGATTGTCCCTATGATAACACGTCCCTCTAAATATCTAAATTTCATTTTTAGTCCCTCATAAAAATTTCTTCAAAGAATGGTCCTCTTAATATTTTCCATCGACACATTTGGACCCTCCTGCTAACGACCGTTAATAGAGTTGACGTGACAATATCAATATGGCAAAGATGTTGACATGGATGTCACGTGACATTTTGTATCCATTTTATATTATTTATATAAATTTAATTTATAGCGAAGAATATTGTGATACTAAATTTGCAGGGACTTATCTCATAACATATATAAAGTATCTATAAATTTTCAATGTATTTCAAATAAGTCTCAATTTATCTTTATTTTTCAATTGAAACATATATATGTGTTTTGATCGGAAAATCAAAATAAATCGAGACTTATTTAAAATTCCATAAAACTTTATATGTTATTATGTAATTTCATGCAAAAGATTTGCTCATAAGAATGATGTGTTTGAATTAGTTAGGGATTAGTTGCGGATTAGCTACAAATTAACTACAAATTATGGATTTTCTATGATATTTATTTAGCGACAGTTTAACGATGAAATATTCATCTCTATAAATTAAATTTATATAAGTAATATAAAATGGGGACAAAATTACACATGACATCCATGTCAACACATTTGTTACGTTGACATTGTCACGTGTCAATGTCACATCAGTTTCGTTAACAGACATTAGTAGGAGGGACAAAAAAGTGGATGAAAAAATTTGAAGACTTTTTTAGAAACTGAAAATGAATATTAAAGTATTTTTTAGGACCCCAAACATATTTAATTCATAAAAAAAAATATAAGAAAAACATGCATACATCAACAGTCAAGAATTAAATAAATTGAACTACCAAATTTTGTGAGGGGGACTAAAAAAACCGGTATATCGGATATTCTAAATATTCGGTAACTCATTGATGGTTTACAAATGTCCAAACAATTTACACTTTGCCGAATTTTACAAAAAAAAATGATAAAAATTCATATTGAATTTTTAAAAATCGGATAAAAACTGATACTATTTTTTAAAAAAATCTGATAGAAATATAAATGTAAAGATTTGGACAATTTAGATAAAACAAAGTCGACGAGATACTTTAAATAGACTATTGATTTTTTGTGTTTTAATAAAAAATTATACGAGATTCTTTAAATACAGTATTGAATTTGTGTGTTTTATTGCTTCTTAGAGAATTTTATTTTTTTCAAAAATCAAAATGAGAAAGGGATAAATAGTGAAAGGAGCATTTGATTTGTATGAAAAATTAGAAGAGTAACAGAAAAAATGTAATATTGAAAGCAAGCACTGAATATAAGCCAATCAAAGTTGAATATCTCTTTCAAAATAGGAATTGTATCTCACCGTTATTGTAATATATGGTTTCGATCCACCTTACCAGAAAGGCTCTCTCTATAACCTATAAAGGATATTTACATGAACCTTAAAGGTGTGGCGTCAATGTTTAACAAGGACCTTCTCGTTTTCACTCCTAATCAAAAACAGTTAAATTTATAATTATCGCACATTTATGATGTGACCGAGACTTTGTTGACAAATTTTAAAAATTGTATCACCACATTATTTATAACCAATTTTAATTAATTAACATAATTTAAAATCATTTAAACTAATTCTTTTATTTATAGAATAAAATAAAATCTCAACTTCATTCTTCCTCGTTTCCAATTGTATTCTTCCCTTTTAAATCCAGAAAATCCTATTTTTCCAAGTTCTCAAATTCTTCATCAAACCACTCTTAAATCCAAATCTCCATTAGTTTTAAACTGGTTTTATTCTTATCGATTTGTTTTTACCGAATGCTTGAGTCTTTTATGTGGCAAGCATAATCCAACTATATTTTTTCCTTGGTCTCGCACTCTTAGTGGTCCATAATTTATTTCTTAACCTTATCATCCACCGTGGGAAGGTAAATGTCGCCAAAATTAATGCTCTGAACGACGTTAAAAAATTATAAAATAATTTTGATAAGAAGAGAGAAACATAAGAAATGAAGGTCGAAATTTTGTAACTCTGATTTTGTCAACATTCGCCGGGTAAAAATGGGTGTTACACCATCAACAAACTTCTCTTTGTTCTTGGAGATGAGAGCAATGTGCATCGAACACGACCAAGAAGATAGTTCGTATCATCAAGTAATGGAGTCACAAGAATGAGTGCTAGATTTTCATTTGGATGTAAGTAGTAAGGGTTTGTGGAATTCGTGGAGAAATCATGATAGATTTGGTAAGCCATTGGTGAAGGAAAAGAAGATCAAGAACAAAGCAAGAAGATGAAACAAAAAGAAGAAACTGCGGAGAAAAGAAAACAATGTGCAAGGAAAGAAAGTCTGCAATGGATAACCAATTGTAGAGAAGAAGAAAGAAACACAACAATGGCCACTGGAGCTTTGATAGCCCTGATACCATGTTAATGGTGCAATGATGATACACTTGCAGCATGATGAAGACCACAATGAGATGCACTAGCATTAGGAAAGAGAGAGGAACTCGTAAAAGTAAAATGTATTCATTAATTGTATTGAATGAAGTGTACAATATCTCTTATATACAATGTTTAATAACTACTATAAGATAAATCTAACAAACTATTACACATGTAAGACTATGATAAAAAGAAGAAGAAGATAATATATATATATATATATATATATATATATATATATATATATATATATATATATATATATATATATATATATATATATATATAACAATTCTCTCTTTTAAAAATCTAGTATTTCACTCATTTATAAACAATATAAAACTTTAAACACCACACTTACAACCAACATTTTCTCCATAAATCTTCTCAAATATATACGCAAGTCCATCCTCTTCTTTCATATCTACCATCTTGTTTCCTATGCACACAAGTACCTTAGATCCTGTCATTGAAAGGACTCCTTTATATTTTTGCGTATCTATGTTAAAATGTGACTTAGTAAAAATTATATTGTGGCATGTTAGGAGTATTTTATAATTGAAAGAATGTCTGTGATTTATTGAGTAACAAATAATATTTTTGTGTGCATGTAAGAGGTAGTTGTGCATATCAAGTAGTTGCTCGGTCTTGAGTTGAAAGAGAGGGTGCAATGTATTTTTGTAATAAGAAGTGATGGTACAATATTAGATAATATAGGTGCAAACTTTTTAAATAAGAATCAAAACAAAAAAATAAGATAAAGTGTAAGTGAGATTTTAAATATCTTAGAGAGAGTAAAAGCATGTCTGATTATAAAAGGAGTGTAAGGTTGAACATCATCATTAAACTTTGAACTATAATATTTACAATCGTGGGTGTAACTTTTTAGTAATTAATATCACTTCGTTAAAGAAAAAGTGCAGGTAATATCAAATTAAAAATTACAATTTTATAAAAATTGATTATGTTATTGTATAATCTAAAGAGACAATAAAATATAAGTAATAAATAGAATGAAATAATCGGCTCGGTTCAAATGTCCTAATGTTTTTATGTAATATTATTATTTAGGGTCTTATTCTTTTTGTGGGTTATATTTATCGGATTGGAATATCCCGAGTACTCCATATTTATAAAATCGGTTGCTTGATTATTGAAAAGAAAGTGTTACTCAATGATTTAAATCCTCATCCTTTAAAGTTTTTGTCATGCTCCATTTTTTTTCTTCTAAACTTTGCAAACACGAATATTTATACAAATTTTTGTATTTTAAGATTTAAAAAATATAGTTTTCTTGCTCATCCTCACTTTTTTTTTGGAATGATCTTAATTTCCATCCTCACTTTTTTTTAGAATGATCTTAATTTTAGGTCAACATATTTAACTATGTCAGCTCCGTCCCATTTTAATTTATAATGAATTTTTGCGGGATAGTTTGTCACCCCTAGCAGTGTTTTAAAAACCAGACCAGTCATCAAATCAGATAACTCAGTTGAATAGACTGATCTTTATAATAAAATTATATAGAGGTATAAAACTGGTTGAACCGAATGATTCAGTCTCTACAAAATATAACTAACACTTAATTTATTTATTTCTAAAATATCATATCATAAATTCACAAGTTCATAATCGAAATTCAAATTTTAAACAAATGTATCACACATAACAAAATAGTATAAAATTATAAAACTTAATTGCAAATAAAGTCTAAATTGCAGCATAATTTAATTAAATAGTTTATAACAAAATAATTGTAATGTGTATCAAATTTAGTTCAACGGAGAAAAAAATTATTTCAATGTTTGGATCTCCTTTTTTAATATTAAAATAATCTGAAATCAATCGCATCCGCTACATTTTTCCTGTCAATGATATCATTATATCGTTTTATTTTTTATTTTTATCTTTTATTTCATTTTTTATTTAAGTTTTTTAATTAAAATAATAAAAAATAATAATCTTTTAAAAAAATATAATTAAACTGTCGGTTTATGTAAACCACTAATTTTTCCGATTTACACCGATTTTTATCGGTTTTCACCGATTCAATGGCATAAGTGATCTAACATTTGAATCAAATCGATTATCTAGCTGATATCTGATTCGACCGATCCGACAAACTGGTCTTGTCCGATTTTTAAAAGACTGTCCCTAGTATCAAATGCTTTTTCTACCATGAATATTTGAACCCATATATGTTCTCATTTATTTTGACTAAATTAAATGCTTCAAAGCATGCCAAAATGAAAATTTCTTTGACTCTTAATTTCAGTCCATTTGTAATATTGAATGAGTCAAAGCTAGCCTTCATTTTGTTACACTCTAATATTAGGCTTCCATAAATTAAATAAATAATAAGAAGAAAAAAAATTAACAATAAAGGGGAAAAGTCTCACTCTTATTGATATTAACAAACTAATTTCTTGAAAAGTAATATAAGGACAATATCGTAAATCCAAATTTTAAATTTATATAAATCCTAGATTCTAGAGAGAAGAGAAAACAGAGTGTGTCAGAAACAAAATTTGAAAAAAAAAACAAGTTTTAAGAAACATGGGAGAAGAAGTTGTTTTGTTCATTGATGATTTGAAATCAATTTCTGGATTTTCCCGTTGTAGAATATGTCATGAAGAAGAATTTGAAAGCTTCAAAAGCTTAGAAGCTCCTTGTGCTTGTTCTGGAACAGTTAAGGTAAAATCAAAATTCCTTAACCTATTCTAGATTTTCTCTTTTTTCATTGAGATTTTGAATTTTTCTTCATAATCAATTATTATTTTTTTGTTCAGTTTGCTCATAGAGATTGCATTCAAACATGGTGCAATGAGAAAGGAAACACAACATGTGAAATTTGTTTACAAGTATGTCAGAACTTAACATCTGATATATCTAATATACGATACTATGCGATATCTCTACACAATTATCAATTTATTTATAAATATTTATTTTTGTAGCAATATGAACCTGGATATACAGCACCAGCAGCAAAGAAATGTAAAAAATCTAATGAAGTAATGACCATTAGGTGATTATTTTTGTGAAAATATTTTATGGTAAAACATAATAACATATGTTTATGTGTATGATTAGAAGTAATTTTGATGGGAATTTACAGATATAGCCTTGAAATATCAAGAAGAGAAGAAGAAGCATTAAACAGAAGAATAGTTGAATATGAAGAAGGTGTGAGAAGAGAAAACAATTACGTTGAATGCACTTATGCTGCTCAGAGAAGCGCGTTTTGTTGTCGATCACTGGCTTTAGCTGTAAGATTTTCTATTTTCTATTTTTTAATTATCATTAGTGCCCTTAAGTATAACTTACTTGTTAACCATATCTTATAATCTTATAATTATAATTAAATGGAATGAAGCAATTCAATGATTTCAATACAAATTACAAGCTATTGAAATTAATTTAATTAACTAGTTATCTTTGTTTTTGCAGTTTACTCTCATATTACTTCTAAGACATCTTTTTGCTTTGCTTACAAGTGGAATGGAAGATTACCCATTTACAATTCTTACAGTAAGTACTACTTAATTTATTGTTTCAGTTTTATTAATCTTAAAAATAAAAGGAAAAAAAAAACTATATACTTTATGAATCATTGATCTTCTAACTTTATGTATTAAATGTGTTTGTAGATTTTTATACTAAGGGCCAGTGGAATTATTATACCTATGTTCATAATTATTAGGACTATGGGAGCCATTCATAAAAGCATACAGCGTCATTATCATCATCAGGTTAATTATTTATGTTAACATCTTTTGTTTTGACTGATTAATATTTTGATTATGAGTTTTGATTTATGAAATTGCAACCACACAACTACTTAACAGGATTCTGATGATGACTCATCAATGTCTGATGGAGATGATGAAGAAAATGGGACATCACATATTGCAATTTTAAGACATTCACATTATTAATTTGTTATTTATTTTAAATTGTGTAGAAGTGCATTATGTTGATGCTCTCTCTAATTCCAGTGTTTTGTGTATAAATATATATTATTTTTTTAGAAAAGAATTGGTTTTTTTATTTATTTATTGAAATGCATATTCCTTTGCGGTATTAATGATGGTGTGTCTCCTATCTACCATGCAATAACCCAAATGTATTGAACAACCAACTTCATTTTTATGTAATCACTTGTACAATACCATGTTAATCTATTGTTTGTACTTATATAGAAGATTCTTTACATATTATTAAATATATTTATTATTCTTTTTTGAAATATAGCTTATAAAAATTCTTACATTTTCTATATTAAAAGTCATTATTAAACACAATTGTAAGCATTATATATATTACAATCAATAGGGATATAAGAAACAACAAATAGAAAAATGACAAAAAATTGTATGCTTGTTACCCAAGTATAACTTTTTATAATTTGGGACACCTGTTTCTACAATTCAAATTCAATAAAGTGGTATTCGGGTACAACTATTTCAAAAGTAAATAATACAAGAGAATGACATTTTTTCAGCATAAACTACTAATGGGTCAGAAGGTGTAATACTCTCAGCAACCAGATTCTTCAATCTATCAAAGAGAACAACTATATATTCTTCCATTTGAGCTTGGATAGAGGGTGGAGGAAGTGGAATGTCAAATTGTGGAATGTTAGTTTGAGTGAGAATGGATAGGATTAGTGTGCCAGATTGTGACACATCATCAACTCATTTGGGATAAGATTAGTATTAAGATATTTGGTTTTCTTTGATAGTTTGGTTGAGGTTTCTGGTGGAGGTTGGTCTAAAGAAACTTGTTCAGTTTCATTCTGAAGTTATATTTTGAATTTAAGATTGATTCTGAATACAACATAGTTCAAGTTCAGATTCAAGTTGAGGTTGGGTTACAGGTGCCATACCCTAATTTTTGATCCTAAGAGTTTTCGCATCTCATCTGCATCTTGCATACAAACAAGATCACGTACTGGTTCATGTATCCTTCTCAGTTGCAGGTCTTTGCTTCGCAGGGGATCACCTTGTTTTTACTTGCTTTATTTGTTTATATTTACTAACATCTAATCAAAATACCAAAAATATGGTGCAGACTGCTTCTTCTTTTTCTTCTCTGTGTTGCAGGAATTCAAAGTGTGGCAGTAATATCAATTTAGAGGTGGTTGTTCAAGTATGATTCGATTCAAATGGATGTTTGACCTAATCTTGGTCAAACTATCAAAAGATTGTTTCAACTGCGAGTTATTAGTGCCAGTGGTTTATTTCTCAGGCAATGCGTTTTCAAAGTTCAAGTTGTGTTGTGCATGAAAATCATCATTTTATCAAGCAGTGTTTCGTGCGAAGTTTGGTTTGAATCTTCAAGTTCACCAGTTTATCAGCAGTCCATCTGAGGATTTTATTTTCCTCAACATGGATTCGAATAATCAAGACAGATTTCAGTGATTGTGGTTGGAGTGACATGTTTGTTCAGTGGTTCAGTGATGGTTGTGTGGCTTGTGAAAATCAGAAGTTGGTTGTGGGCTTAAAAATCATCATTTCATACCCATTTATCCGTTCTAAACCATTTTTCAAAATCCACCTTCTTAATTCCCGCATTATTTTCATTTCCGATTTATATCAATTTCCATCCATTTTTATTCGATTCATAAACCATTTTTTTATATAGTCATTATCTATTTCTATTCCTTTTCTTAAATTCAATTCACAAAAATTCCGAATTTAATTCATTAACCTTTTTTTTGATTTCCCACTTATTTTCCATCCATTTATTTTTTATCACCTTCGATTCAAGCCCATTTTTTTAACCGTTTGTCACAAAGAAATAGTTATTAAAAAAAGGCTATTACCAAAATAAGATAAGCCCATTTATATTTTTTATTTTATCATCCCATTTTATACAAAATAACTTGAGAAAAAAAATAGAAAAGGGGCCCAGCGGCCCATTTCCTTGAAAGCCTATGACGCTTGGCCATTTCTTGTCCAGCTGAATTCAATACATCATACACCAGCCAATACTCCAATCCATGAAACATCAGCAACACAACCCACTTGATAAGCCAACACCCACACGCCAGCTTCAATTCCATCTACGCCAACAAGTATCCGCAACTTTACTTCAGCTCACTCCAAGCCACAGCGAAAACACAAACGCAAGCCGCAAGCATCATCAAATGCAGCGCATTCACAACAAATCACACGTGAATATCAAAGTGAAAAAACGCAGCAAAGGCACACCTGATACGCGAATCAAACGCACCTGCATATCTCGTGACTCCAAAACGCAAATCAAAGCAACATGAAACGCAACAACAGAAGCAAACAAAACGCAAGTTGTAGCAATATGAAACGCAACCTACAAGCATTCAAAAACACAGCAAGAGTCACGCGGATCAGAAGCCGCAAAACGCATCACAGCAAAGTAAAACGCAAGATTTCGATTCAAAACGCATCGTGAATTTCATCTTCTTCTCCTATAAATACAGCACATCCCCTCTTCAATGAACAAGCTTCAAAAGCCCTACCAAAATTCTGCCGAAATCAATTAAAAAGTTTCATATCTCATCTTCAATTCATCTTTCTTTTCCAATTTCATTCAAACTTATGAATCTTCCTCTATTTTTTATACTATTCAAACCTGCAAATAATAGTTGATTCTTCAATTCATACATCACAACAACAACACAAATTGAGAGGGAGAAGAGATCAAAAAACGAATTCCACCATTTGTTGAAGGTATTGGTTTTTTCGGAAACTTTGAAGCTTCGATTCGTTTAATTCGTGTAGCGACGGGAGAAATAAACTGCGTATTCGTAATCCTCTCACCTTTCCGATCAGAACGGTACCTACACGGAGCTCCGCCGTTTCGATTGGGCGGAGCTCCGCCACACCCTATCCCGCGGTGAATAGTGATACATTGAGGAAGAAGAAGGAGCATCTTGCGTGTGTGATGTTGCTGTCTTATGAATTTTGTTTTTGTTTTAATAAGCATAACTTGTGTTGGTTTGGGCCTTGAGTGCTTGGATCCGTTTGCTGCTTACTATTACCACCTCTCTTTCAGCGCCATTCCCCCCTTAGCTTCATGTTGTTTTTTTTTTCCTTTTCTTTTTGTTATTTTCTATTTCTTTGTTTTTGTTAAAAAATTTGTTAATAAACTTCTTTTTTTTTAATAATAGTTCTAAGATCTTTAATATTGTTTCATTTTAGAAAAAAAGATTAAAAAATATTTTAATTAGTTTTTTTTATGGATTTTTAATTAGATCCATATTATTATATTCCATCCTTTTATTTATTTATTTTTTGGTCGAAGAGATCTCAGATTCGTAGATTTTTGGTTTTCGAAGAGGTTTAATCTTCATTATTTCAAATCTATGGATTAATGATCATTTGGATCATTCTCCATACTTTGGGATCGTGATAGGTTGCCTTCGATAATTCAATGTGAAATCTCGATTAAGATTAGACCGCTCCCTTTTTCTTTTCGTGCGACATGTTTTCGGAGAATGGTTCATTATATCATTTCTCTAACATGTATTAGCACAAATATTTTCCACCTTAATTGGTGGTGGCCGGCCTCATTTGTAGGGTAATTACTTCGTAAATTACTCGGCGGTTGCTTAACATAGACCTAAACTTGTCCCGAATTCGGAATGCAATCCAATTGGATCCGGTTGCCTCTCGATTTTGGTTATCTTTTTGTTGTTGTGTTTGATTAAGTTCATCATACCATTTCTATGTAAATATTATAATACTACTAATATACTAACATTTTAATTCAATTTCTCGCACCTTATCCTCTTTATTTCAATCTCTCTCTCCTTATCTCTCTTATTATGCTTTTATTATACTATATCATTCATCATATTGTTTATGTTTATATTGTTGCTTGTGATTTTTCTTTTGTCCATTTGGACACAAAAATATTAATAACGGATTAAACATCTAAAAAGATTTGTGACTTTAATTTCGGACTATGGCTACTATCCTTAGCATTGGACTTGGAGTTGGACTTAGATTTTAAGATCTATCCCTTTGCTTGAGTTGTTATGGATTGAAGACTTTGGCTCCGATTGAATTCACTTGGTTTATGAAGATGGAAATCCGATTGCTTCAAAGAATGTTCACCATGCGGTTTGATCGTTCTTCCTTTACCTTTTATTTTCAAGTCTTAGGATAGTCCCTTCATCTCTTCCTACTTCTTAAATTTTCAAATCTCCTTCCTATTTTCAAAACCTTCTTTGTTTTCAAACTTCAAACATTTTCGCAATCAAACCTTGACTTAGGTCAAGCGGTTTTACCTTTTCATTTCATTTCTTAATAAATACTAAACCACATAAGCATATCGAGACTTTTTCCCAAAAAAACTTAAAACATTCAAAACTCACTCAATTGTTTTTGTGCCCTCGTGCATGTTTCTTTTAACCATTTTCATGTTTAGATATGATTTATTCTTTCTAGCGGAATTATTCGCTAAAGAATGACGACTTATCTTTACATTTTAAAATCAATTCAACTCATTGCTTCTTTTCACATTTTGTACCACGAACTACGGGGTTTTGATCTCGCATTGCACTTTGTGGGTACGTAGGCATGAGACGTTCGTCTCTTCAAACACAAAAATCTTAAAAAACATTCCTCTTCTCATCCCTTCAATCTTTTTTTCAGGCAAACCAATTTCAAACCAAAAAAGCAGTAAATATCTCAAAGGGTTCCCGTGGAGTACCACAGACATTTTGGGTGCGTAAAACCTTCCCATTTTGTAACCTATCCCCTTACCCGTTCTCTGTTTGATTCTTTTAGCTTTTTGCTTTTAGATTCATTAGGTTTTATTCGCTCTTTTTCCCTTTTCCATTTGGAATAAAATAAAAGCGCGGTGGCGACTCTGTTTACCTTGAGTTAAGTTAATCAATAGCTTACACTCATGATTTTACCGCTACAGAAAAGTGGCGACTCTGCTGGGGAGTCAATCTCTAAGTGGATTCGGCCTACTTTGATTTGTTTACTACTTTAGTTTGATTTGTTTGTTACTTGGTTGTTCTGTTCCGGTTTTGGCGATCCTCTGTGAGATAGATTCTAACCCGGATCTGAGTGGAACTTATGATAGGACGGCGATATTCGAAGCGATATGCGATGGAGTAGTCCAAAGCGATATCAATTTGATAATCTCCACTCGGTTAGGCTCTCTTGGATTGTCAATGTCATGACGAGTAATCGTACGTGGCATTATTTTCCGACCTTGAGCTGATCATACTGAGGACCGTAGAACCTTTAACCAATCCAAGCCAATTTAGGAACGTAGTGCGGAAACTATCTGAGTGTAAACTTAAGGTGGTTGTCACGCGATACTTCACTCGGACGAGGTCTATTTTAAGGATGTTATCGGTTGGGGAGTAATCCAACGTACCGATGATATTCTAAAGATGGCTGTTAACTCCGGGAACCTCTGTTAGCACCCTTTTGGTTTTTTGCAGGTACAATGAAGACAAACCTTAGTACATGCCTTTGTGGGTTGTTGGTTCTTATCCCTTGACTCCTTGCTCGTGATTCGAACCTTTGAACCTGTGTGCTTTGCGTGATCTTGTTTGTGGTTGTTGCATCTACATATTCATCATGATCATCTTCACAACCATTTTTCAGGGAACATAATTCCGATTATTGCAAATGTTAGAAAGAATAAATATTCCTTTTTGTCAAGATTTTTCATGACCGTATTCTCGATATTGACCATGTTTGCAATAATCGAGTTGTTTTTTTGAAAATGGGAGTGAACACTGCATATCATTGCATCCTCGCATATTCTTGCGTTCATCCGAGTTGTGTGGGAACTCATCCCAGTTGTTTCTTTCTTCAGTTGTCTGTTGATCCGTTAAGCTGACTCCTCATCACAGATATGGTACTAGAGCTGCTAACAGATTGAGAGCTATCAGATTAAGAATGGAACACCAAGAACAGCATAACATGGAAGTCCGGATGGAGATTGATTAGTTGAAGGCCGGTATGACCAGGCTCACTGAAATGATGCAAGTTCTGATTGCTCGAGGTGAACCACCTCAAAGGACTGTTATCTCTGAAGTGTTTACTACTGTTGTTGACCCTCCTGTTATTCAGCAACCGGTTTCTACTTGGCCAGAATTTGGGTTACCTCCGGATTATGTGCTAGTTTCTGCTACTGCTCAAATGGGTGGTCCATCTGTTGTGCCAGTCTTTTCAGCTCCGACTTTTGTCGAACCTCAACCTGTTGTGCACACTACTGCTCAGACTACTTATCAGAATTCTCCTTTTTTGTACTAAGCTACTGGTCCACAAGCTGAAAGTCAGGGTGAACTTGGATATATGGATGAAGTTAGAGAGCAATGTTTGAATCTTGAGAAGAGGGTAAGAGGTCTTGAAGGAAAAGATGTCTTTGGTTCTGCTGCGATAGACATGTGTTTGGTTTCTGACTTGGTTCTTCCTGATAAGTTCAAGGTTCCTGTATTTGAGAAATACAATGGTCATACTGGTCCAAAGATTCATCTGTTGATGTATTGTCGCAAAATGGCTGCGCATGCCAAGGATGACAAGCTGCTTATTCATTGTTTTCAAGATAGTCTGAGTGGTGCTTCTATGAAATGGTATGTGGGACTTGAGAAGAGTCACATTCGAAGTTGGAAAGATTTATCTGATGCTTTTGTAAGACAGTATAAGTACAATCTGGACATGGCGCCTGACCGTCGTCAACTTCAAAACATGTCACAGAAAGAGAAAGAATCGTTCAAAGAGTATGCTCAGCGTTGGAAAGAGCTAGCTGCTCAAGTGGAACCACCTTTGCCCGAAAAGGAATTAACTGGTTTGTTCATGGACACTCTTCAACCGTTCTTTTGGGAGAAAATGGTAGGAAGTGTTTCATTTGGTTTTTCTGACCTAGTCACTATTGGAGAAAGACTAGAGGAAGGTATCAAGAAGGGTAAGATTACCAATTCTGAATCTCCCAATGCTGCAAGAAAGTCTTTTGGGAACTTTCACAAGAGAAGAGATGGTGATGCTTATGTTGTTTCAACTGAGAGGAAGCCTTATCACCCGCAACAACAATATGTTCAACCATATGTAGCTGCAGTTTCTCTTGTTGTCAAAACTCAACCAGCTCAAACTCAAGCTCAAGTTCAAGCTCAACCAGCTCAAGCTCAAGTTCAGATTCGAGCTCAAGCTCAGGATCCTCATCCTGCTGCTGGACAAAATCAGTATCGCAATAGGCCAAACTTTGATCTGATCCCGATGCCTTACACTGAGTTGTTTCCTTCCTTGATTAAGAGTGGTTTAATTACTACTACGCCTCCGCCTCCTGTTCCTAATCCTCTTCCGGTTGGTTATAGATCGGATCTTCGCTGTGAGTTTCATCAAGGTGGAACTGGTCATGACTTGGAACATTGCTTTGCACTGAAGGCTAAAGTGCAAGAACTTATCAGGAACAACATCATTTACTTTAATGATACAAATCCTAATTTTGTCAACAATCCTTTGCCGAAGCTTGGGAAGTGAATCTTCTAGAGGAATTCAACAGTTAAATTTTTCTTCAAAGCCAGAATCTCAGACGAGACAGCTCATCCTTGTTGTTGATGGATCACTAAGCCATTGTTTCTTTATGTTTGCAATTTTTCTCCAATCGTATTAAGTTGTTTGCTTTTAAGCTTGTTTGTACTTTCATGTTGATTTTAATGAAATGAGCATTGCTTTGTTTTGATTCAATTTCATTTATTATTTGCATCTTTATGCTTTACATTTCAAGTTCATTTATCTTTTCTCAAAGCTTTTACAATGATTGGAGGGAGGATGATGAAAACGAGATACCCATAATTGTTGGTATGCTTTCAATTGAGACTTGGTTGATGATATACAAGCATTGTTTCAAATCCTAAACACTGGAGAAATAAGGAAGTTAATCCTTTGTCAACCCATTTGAGCGTTGAAGTTGGAGTTTCTTTTTATTCGAAAAAAAACTCGCATTTTAACCTGGGGATGGGTAGTTCTCAATTAATTCGAATGTGCATTCAAGTACAAGAGAATCATTCAAGACACCTTTCAATACAGGTTGCAATCTCAAGCTTTCCTTCATACACATCAAAGAAATGTTGAAGATGTTTCTCAATTCAAAAGCCAATGATGGTTCATCGTAATCATTAAGCCATGCAGTCATTATCTTTAAAAAAATGATATTGAAAAAAAATTATTGAAAAAAATCAAAGACCGCTAAGTCAAAACCTATGAAGGAAACTTAGGCAAAAACTGGGGCATCCCGCTGGCTGTAAGTTCAAATGACACAGTCTAGGCAAAAGTTAGGGATAATAAAAGAAAGATTTGTCAAGAGGTCATCAAAATCCTCAACAAAAGTAAGATGAGTTGACCAAAGTCCTCACTAGAAATAACAAAAGGAAAGAGGTGACTGTTATCTCAAAATCCTTTGGCTTATGAACCATCTTCATTTGTGCAATCCCAAATTGTTTGGAACTTGAATGCATAGGTCGAATTATTTGAATGTAGGACTGGAGTTCATCACGAAGATTGGGTTGGGTACAAATAACTTTGAGCCTATATCCTTTGTTTCATAAACCGTGAACCAGGCCACGTTACAACCTTCAAAAGTCCAAATTGAATCCAGGTTTCTCTTGGAAAGCATACTACAACGAGGTTGCGTAAACTGACTCCCAAGTTCGTTACTAATCATTTGTTTTCTTACCTTTGCTTTATCTTTAATTTTGTCTCAACCGCAGTGTTTTGACAATGTTTTCATTTACTTTACATCAATAAATTTCATTCCAAAAATGATTCTTGATTTCAAGCTTTGCATTGAACTTTGCATTAAAATTACCAGGTTTGTACAAACACTTTTTATTTGAAAATAAACTTTCCTCATCAAAGAATTTTCAAACAGTTGAGAAACTTGGTCGGTGATCCTACCAAGGGGAAAGTTCTTCCCAGGTCTTATGGTTCAAGAGTTGTTGCTCAGCGCAAGATATTCTCATATTTGGTTAGTCAGAAGATTCTCTACAAGTTTCATATCGGGTTATTTTCTCAAGGGCTGAAGCCATGATCAGTTTATTCTTCTCAACAGTTACCTCAAAGATGTGATTATTTTTCTCCAGCAGTAATTAAGAACTGAATCCATTATCAGTTTACCTTCACCGATCATTGAACTTGGGGCAATTTTTCTTCAAGAATCTCCAAGTAGCTTTGCATGATTTCTCTCAAAAGATTGTCAACTTGATACAGTTTGCTGGTGTGACAGAGATTTGTTCAGCAGTAGCATCTCTGATATTCGAGCGGAATGGCAGTGATCTCCGTGTTGAGGAATCAGTCTTCCATCTGTTCCACTCCTCTAAGAGTCTAAACTGGTTGTCAACATTTTCTCTCATATTATCTCCTTGGGTGTGTTATTCCCCAGTCTTGTTTATGTTTGCATATTTGAGTGTTTTAGTCCTCATTATGTGTTTTCTCGGGTGTGTTATTCCCCAGTTTTGTTTACATTTGCATATTTGAGTGTTTTAGTCCTTATTATGTGTGTTTCTTGGGTGGTTTAGTCCCCATTTTTGTAAATGTCTGCATACTGAGTGTTTTAGTCCTCATATGCATTTCTCGAAGTCTTGTTGTTTTCAACTTCTTACTTTTTGGTCAAAGTCCAACTTACTTGGCATTTGTCTGTCTCTCCAGAATGTTTTCTTCACCTACTTGTTGTGTCTTCTCATATATTACACCCTTTTTATCCGATTGCCATTCTCGGATGTCCATAGTGAAGTCATCATTGATTTGATGTACTGTCCTGGACTTTTTCCCATCTCATTCAGTTTTGTTCCTGAATGTTGTTATTCACATTTTATCTGATTGCTATTCTCGGATGTTGTGATCACTTCCCTTTTTCCCATCTCATTCAGTTTCTGTACATCGTTGATGGATTGTCAGTATTCCCAAGTGTTCAGTTCGACACATGGCTTATGATTATGCAATATGTTTGATTTTTGCCGTAATGCTCCGTATTAGACGGAATGCTACGCTCTGTGGGGAAAATGTGATGTGAATGCTATGATTATGCAAAGATAACGATCCGGGACTCAGTTCCCGTTGCTGCGAAGATCTCTGGTTGTTCTGCTTGAAGTGGACATCCCAGCTGGGGATAAGATCATTGGTAGATCTGATAAGATGCATCTGCATGGGGAAATAGATCATTGATAGACATGTCTCAGTAATGAGGGACCCAACTGAGGTTTGTAGAAGCCTCCTTCACTCTGTTGTGATTTCTTCGCGCGTTGCTCTTCTGGTTAGAGGTTGGCACTCTGTGGGGAGATGGTTCCCTGGCTTTTGTACTTGGCTGAGGAAGAAATAACAAATGGCAATTCAGCTGTGGAGAAAGCACCTCCGGTGCTAATGACTGAGTAGATAATGATTTGCCAGCTTGCTGGGGTGAAGCTTTCATGCCCCATGTTGTGCTTTGAATACCTGCAATCCTGAAAAGACATAGAAACGCGCCAGTAATCCCGAGGTATCCCTTACCGGATTCCATCATAAGAGTTCAGACACTCCCGGGAGTAAGTATATTTCCTGTAAGCACGTATTTTTTAGAAGAGAAGCATCTGTATTTATGCAACCAGTATCTAAAAGACATCGGACACTCTTGCAAATGAAAATAAAATGTACGAGACGAAACATGACTGAAAATCTGATTTTATTAATTCGTGTGCCATGAATTGGCAAGATACAGTCAAAGAAACAAGTCCCCTAGAATGAGGAGATTGTTACAAATTGAGAAAAAGATGTTGGCAATGTTGATGACGCTTCAGGGAGCTCCCTTTGCTATGACTCGTATGACATTTGCCCTTCTTCTCGCCTTGCTTTCTGAAGGAGGCTGATTCTGAAAGAAGCTCGATCCTTTCGAAGATTTCCAAGTTGTAAGCGATACAGATGAATTCAGAGTACAGTTGTTCGCTTATTCCCTTATTTTGCATGGATCGCCCTTTCGGGTTTTCAATCCATCGGGATACCCTTTTTGCCTGAGTTGTCCAATGCGGCTTTTCAACTCAGCGGGTGTACATTTTTTTTGTTTATTTTCCCTTATTTTTGCCCAAGTCTTTTATTCTGTTTTTGACTCGCCGGGATGCCCTATTTTTGCCTGGACTTACATTCTGTTTTTATATCCAGCGGGTCATTTTATGCGAAGTATTTTTTAACTGCATCTGAATTCACAGGGGACAGGAAATCTTCACCATCCATAGTGCTGAGCATCAGTGCTCCACCAGAGAAAACTTTCTTTACCACGAAAGGCCCTTCATAGTTCGGAGTCCACTTGCCCTTGTGGTCTGTATGAGGAGGGAGGAGTCTTTTCAGCACAAGATCTCCTACTTGGTACTCTCGGAGCCTGACTTTCTGATCGAAGGCTTTCTTCATTCTTTTCTGATACAACTGCCCATGACAGATTGCAGCCAATCTCTTCTCTTCAATCAGATTCAGTTGTTCGTATCGGGATCGGACCCACTCTGCTTTGTTCAGCTTAACATCCATCAGTACTCGCAAGGAAGGTAATTCAACTTCAACAGGTAGGACTGCCTCCATACCATACACAAGCTGATACGGTGTTGCCCCAGTGGATGTTCTGATCGACGTTCGGTACCCATGCAAGGCAAATGGTAACATTTCATGCCAGTCTTTATAGGTAACTACCATCTTCTGCACAATCTTCTTGATATTCTTATTAGCTGCCTCAACAGCGTCATTCATCTTTGGCCTGTAAGGAGAAGAATTGTGGTGTTGGATCTTGAAGTCCCGGCATAGCTCTGCCATCATTTTGTTGTTCAAGTTGGAACCATTATCAGTAATGATTCGCTCGGGTACTCCATACCGACAGATGATATCTCTCTTCAGAAATCGGGCTACCACTTGCCTTGTCACGTTTGCATAGGAAGCTGCTTCAACCCACTTGGTAAAATAGTCAATGGCTACCAGGATGAATCTGTGTCCGTTCGAAGCAGTTGGTTCAATCTTGCCAATCATATCAATGCCCCACATGGCAAAGGGCCAGGGTGAAGACATCACATTCAAAGGATTGGGAGGCACATGCACCTTATCCGCATAGATCTGGCATTTATGGCATTTCCTGGCATAGGCACAACAGTCGGCGTCCATTGTGATCCAGTAATAACCTGATCTTAGCAACTTTTTAGCCATGGCATGCCCTCTTGCATGGGTACCAAAGGATCCTTCGTGCACTTCGTGCATTAACAAGCCTGCTTCTGTCTTATCAACGCATCTGAGGAGTACCATATCAAAGTTTCTCTTGTACAGGGAACCGTCAGTATTCAGAAAGAAACTACCAGCAAGCCTTCTCAAAGTCTTCTTATCATTGGAAGATGCCCCAGGTGGGTATGTTTGATCTTCCAAGAAGCACTTAATTTCATGGAACCAAGGCTTATCATCTTTAACACCATCTGCTGAGAATACATATGCTGGTCTGTCGAGTCTGGACACTGAAATCCGAGGCACAAAGTTGGCAGCTTGAACTTTGATCATGGATGAAATGGTAGCCAGGGCATCTGCAAACTGATTCTCGTCCCGAGGGATATACTCAAGCTTGACCGTTGTAAAGAAAGTCAATAACCACCTTGTATAATCCCTGTAAGGTATCAGATGATCTTGATGGGTGTACCATTTGCCATTGGTTTGATTAACTACCATAGCTGAATCTCCGAACACAGTCAAAGTCTTGATCCTGAGGTCAATGGCTTCCTCAAGACCCATAATACAAGCTTCGTATTCAGCTTCGTTGTTAATGCAGTTGAAGGTGAGCTTTGTCGAGAAAGGCATGTGGACTCCCTTAGGTGTAATGAGTACTGCACCAACACCACGACCATTCATGTTAACAGCCCCATCAAACATCATAGTCCATTCCTCTTCCGGGTCAGGCCCTTCAGTGTGAACAGGCTCTTCATGATCTTTTGCTTTTATGAACATGATATCTTCATCAGGGAAGTCAAATCTCATAGGCTGGTAATCATCAATAGGTTGCTCAGCAAGATAATCAGATAGTACACTGCCCTTGATGGCTTTCTGAGATGTGTACTGAATGTCATATTCTGTGAGGATCATTTGCCATCTTGCAACCCGTCCGGTAAGTGCTGGCTTCTCAAAAATGTACTTGACTGGGTCCATCTTTGATATCAATAAAGTAGTGTGGGTCAACATATACTGTCTCAGTCGGCGAGCAGCCCACGCTAAATCACAACAAGTTTTCTCGAGCAGTGAATAACGTTGTTCACAGTCGGTAAACTTTTTGCTTAGGTAGTATATTGCATACTCTTTTCGACCAGACTCGTCATGCTGGCCCAGCACACACCCCATTGACTCTTCTAATACTGTCAAGTACATTATCAGAGGTCTTCCTTCAACTGGAGGCATAAGGATTGGAGGCTCTTGTAAGTATTCCTTGATCTTTTCGAAAGCCCTCTGGCAGTCTTCGTTCCACCTGACCGTTTGTTCTTTTCTTAACAACTTGAACAAAGGTTCACAGGTTGCCGTCAGGTGAGATATGAACATTGAAATGTAGTTCAATCTACCTAGAAACCCCCGAACTTCTTTTTCTGTCTTCGATGCAGGCATTTCTTGAATGGCTTTAACTTTATCAGGGTCAACTTCAATCCCTTTCTCACTTACAATAAATCCCAGCAGCTTACCGGATCGCACCCCGAATGTGCACTTGTTGGGGTTTAACTTCAATTGGTATTTCCTCAGACGCCTGAATAGCTTCAACAGATTCACCAAGTGGTCTTATTCTGTGAGGGACTTGGCAATCATGTCATCCACATAACATTCAATTTCTTTATGGATCATGTCGTGGAATAATGTTACCATAGCCCGTTGATACGTTGCACCAGCATTCTTCAGTCCGAATGGCATCACCTTATAACAGAACGTGCCCCAGGGTGTGATGAAAGTTGTCTTCTCCATGTCTTCAGGTGACATTTTGATCTGATTGTATCTTGAAAATCCGTCCATGAAGGAGAATACCGAGAACTGAGCCGTATTATCCACCAATACATCAATGTGAGGTAATGGGAAATCATCTTTCGGGCTGGCTCTGTTCAGATCCCGGTAGTCTACACACATTCTCACTTTGCCGTCTTTCTTAGGCACAGGTACAATATTAGCGACCCACGGTGGATAACTAGTCACAGCAAGGAACCCGGCGTCCCACTGCTTTTGTACCTCTTCCTTTATCTTCATTGCCATATCTGGGCGAGTACGGCGTAGCTTCTGTTTCACTGGCGGGCAGTCTTCTTTTAAAGGCAACTTGTGCATAACAATATTGGTGTCCAACCCTGGCATATCCTGATAAGACCAAGCGAAAACATCCACATACTCTCGAAGCATATCAATCAGTTGCTCTTTCACTGAGTCTTGTAAGCAGGCCCCGATCTTAACTTCTTTCACATCTTCTTACGTACCAAGATTAACCGTTTCAATCTCCTCCTGGTGAGGAGTAATAACCTTCTCCTCTTGTCTTAACAACCTGGCTAGCTCTTCAGGTAGCTCATAATCTTCTTCAACCCCTTCATCAGCTTGATTGATCGGATTGTCAAAGTCATACGAAGTCATAGCAATGTTGTTGTCGGTGCAGTCTGAAAGGCACTCTCTGCAAGGGTTTAGATTTTTTATTTTAGTGATCATTTTTAATCTTGTTTTAGAAAAAAGTGAGATGAAGTTTTCATTTTGGAAAACATTGCCATTTTATTTTTGTACAAAAAGAAAAATGAAAAACAGTGAGCGGAAAAGAAAAAAAAAGACTCATTTGCAAAAGATGTCCGATATTCATTGATTGATCTGTTTGCACAAAATTACAAGATGGCCCGATTACAAAATGAGTCTTGTCATCTTGGGCAAGATGCAAGACTTGATGCATGCTTAAAAATACAGGAAATAATAATTACTCTGCAGGAGTAACCCTTATAATTTCCTAGGAAGACCAATTTGAGATACGGCTCCCCGGGATCCTTGGACGTATCCAGCTCTCCAGGTTGCGCTCATCTTCCGACTCATCTTCCAAGTTGTTCACTGCATCCGGGGTGAGCATTCCCCCGCTGACAAAATTGGGCTTCTTGGCAGCCTCCGATTGATCTTGTTGAGTTGGTTTGTAACCCAACCCAAATCTGTCCTCCTTCTTCTCCACGGGCAACAGCTTGCCCCAGCCTTGGGCAGTAACCTCTTCAACAACCTTCCTGGCTTGCTGATAAGACGTCATGGAGGTTCCCAGTACAGCAGATGCTTCATTTATGTTCAGGGCCTCAAACCCCTGGCTCATAGTTTCATGGATCTCCCCGTCCATTTCTATGTATTTGTACGTAGCCAGATGGCTAACAAAGATGTCTTCTTCACCACAGATGATGATGATCTGGCCTTCCCACTCGAACTTCAGCTTCTGGTGAAGGGTAGACGTAACAACGCCAGCGGCATGGATCCAGGGTCTTCCCAACAAACAGCTGTAGGCCGACTGAATGTCCATCACATAGAAGGTAATTTTAAAAGTCTGCGGGCCAATCATCACAGGCAGATCAATCTCCCCAAGCACTGATCTTTTAGAGCCATCAAATGCTCTCACCACCAAATTACTTGGGCGCAATGCCAAGCCATCGTACTCCAGCTTCACCAAGGCTTTCTTTGGTAGAACATTGAGTGAAGACCCAGTGTCCACCAGTACATGGGATAGAACAACACCCTTGCATTCTAGAGTGATGTGTAAGGCCTTGTTGTGGTTACGTCCCTCAGTTGTTAAGTCAGCATTGGTAAAGCCCAGTCCATGACTGTTGTTGACATTTGCCACCACGGTTTCTAGCTGATTAACAGTGATCTCCTCTGGCACGTATGCTGCGTGCAAGACTTTCAGTAATGCATTCCTGTGAGCTTCAGAACACATCAACAGAGATAATATGGAGATCTTTGAGGGAGTTTGGTGAAGCTGATCCACCACTTTGTAATCACTTCTCTTTATAATCCTCATAAACTCGTCTACATCTTGTTCAAAAGATGTCTTCTGAGTTTCCTTGATAATTGGTTCTTCAGATATCACACTCTTTCCTTTTGCTTTGGCAGCAGCTTCTGCTTCGGCATTAGGTCTTTGCAATTGTGAGGCAAAAAGGCGTCCGCTTCTGGTGAAGCCTCCGCCTCCCCCAACATTATCAATCTGTGGAGAAGAAGTTGAAGAATCCAAAGTGATTTTCTCCCCGTTGCAGTAGAGGTCAGAGCCATAATGCCAAGGTATGGCATTATTGCTTTCATATGGAACTGGTCCAGGCACCGTGATGGTAACTGGACTGACTGCTGCAGAGGAGGGTACTGAAATGGTGTGCGGATCGTAGTAAATGGTGACTGGTGACCTGGAAGGAGGTGCCACTGTTTGTTGTTGAAAGTTGTTGTTTGGAGGAACACTTGACGGATCATAGTAGATAGTGACTGCTGAGATATCTTCATTAATTACTGTTGGTGTTGTAGAAGATTCTGCTGAATAAATGGATGCTGATGTTGTAGAAGAAAGGGTTGTTGACATCTGATTTGTTGAAGTGATAGATGAAGCCATTGTTGACGATATTGATGAATTGGTCGGAATGATTGTTGTTGCAGTTGTAGAAGAGTCAGGAATTGTTGTCAAAGGGTTGCTGGATTTGTAGGCGCCGTTGTTGTGATCTGAAGTATACCACTTTTGATAAGACCATCTATGCCGCTTCTCAAATTATCACACCCGTTGATCGAAATGTTGCAATACCCACAACCGAGCTCGCACCCGGGGAACATCTGACACTCTAGGAGCTGAGCTTTAATTTCGACCAGAGGTGTCCGAATCTGTCCAACACTGGTGATTAAGAAAGATGGCTTGTCTTCCTCAATGGCATTAATTCTTGGTCCTCCATGATTGGGCATGGGATTCTTGGTGACACTTGGAGGAGGTGCAAAGTTGAGGGCTTTAGAATCCACCAGGTCTTGGACTTTCATTTGCAAAGCCCTGCACTTCTCCGTATTATGGCCAGGTGCATTGGAGTGGAAAGCACATCTGGCGTTGACGTCATAATTTCTTGGAAGATTAGAGGGATCTGGTGGTGCCAATGTCCTTAATTCAACCAGGTTGAGTTTCAGGAGTTGTGGCAATAAAGCAGCATAAGGCATAGGGATAGGGTCAATCACCCTATTTGCATGCCATGGTCTTTGTTGAAAGGGTCTTTGCTGTTGATTGTTGTTATTGTTGTTGTAGGTCCTCTGTGGTGGATACTGAACTTGCTGTTGATAATGGGGTTGTTGTTGTGGTTGTTGATATGTTGGTTGCTGAGGAATCGGAGCTGGAATAGTGACGGCTGCTACTGATCTGTGGACATACTGAGGTCTGCCCCTGCTGGCATGAATGGCATTTGTCTCACCAGTTCTTCTAGGTCCCACAAAAGGCTTCCTGGGGTTACTAGACGAACTTGCACCATTATTAGAAATCTTGCCCATTTTCAGAAGGCTCTCAATTCTTTCTCCAGCTATAACTACATCTGCGAAGCTGGTGGAAGAAAAGGCAGCTAGCCTATCAATATATGTTCCTTGCAGCGTATTCATGAACATGTCGGCCATTTCTCTTTCTGACATGGGTGGCTGGACAACAGCAGCAAGCTGTCTCCACCTCTGAGCATATTCCCTGAAGCTTTCCCTGGAGGATTGAGACATTCCCATCAGAAGGGTTCTGTTAGGAGCCATGTCCAGATTGTATTGGTACTGCCTGATGAAGGCTTCAGCTAGGTCCTTCCCGCATCTGATAGTAGCTCAGGTCAAGTGTGAATACCACTCCCTTGAACATCCACAGTTTTTCATCCATGGTGTATGCCTTAAGTCTCCCCAGGAAGGACTGTAAGTGAGTTCGCGGACAAGAAGTTCCATTGTACTTCTCGAAGCACGGGGGTTTAAACTTGTGGGGAATCCTTACCCTATCCACTAACCCCATATCCATGACATCAAAACCCAAGGAATTTTGAGACTCCAGAGATCTCAACTTCTCAGCAATTTCATCAAACCTCGTATCATAAACTTCATCCCCAGCTCCCATTACAGTGAACTGCTCCTCTTGAGGATCTTCTTGCAAGATCCTGCTCGCAGTAGTATTTCCTTGCACATTACCCGGGATGTTGACTTCCGGATGTAGATGAGGCCCATATACTGGTGGATTAACATGAGGCTGACCCCTTTCATTATTACTTGTTCCTCCAGTTCCCAGATGGGGTTCCTCCGGGGTTTGTCTTTCTACCAATGCCCTCAAACTTTCTTGGCTTTGGGCCAAGCCATTCATTACTTCCATGAATTGGGTCATTTGGTTTCTCATCTCCAGCCTTTCATTAGCCATCTGAGTTCTGACCTCTGTCAGATCTTGCTGAACTTGATCCATTTGGATACCAGGAAGATTGTTGCGAGTAGGATACCGGTGCGAACGGTTGAGAGGGAACACCCGGCGGCAAGCAATAATTCCTGAACCACAACAGAGTTAGTAACAAACAAAACAAAATCCTACAAAACAAAACAAGGGTTAGTATGCAATGCAGTATGCTTATTTATTTTCCAAGGTATCCGGCTTGGCTCTTGGTTTTGACCTTTCCAGACCCTGAGGAAGATGCTTTGATGTTGCTTGAGAAAAGAAACTCGAATGAAACAAACTGACAAATACATTACAAATGGTGGAACATACATAGTTTGTTTTTTACAACACATGCCCCTGATGGGTCAAAATACAACATAAAAAGAAAAGTACATGAAATGGAAATAACAACTAGCAAAGAAGTCAAACATCTAATCCAAACTCGTCCTCCTTAACCTCCTTCAAAAGTGCTTCAGTTACAGGACCAGTCGGATGCTCTGTAATGTTTCTGATAAGGAGGTTCCTAGTGGCAATAGCAGTGGTCAGCTTCTTGTGCCTATCTTGGTCCTTTGACCTCTTCATTCCAGCCCTAAGCTTCAACTCTGAAATCTCCTTCTGGGCTGCTAGCAGAGCCTCTTGTTGTTTATTTTCAATGGCCTCCAATTGCTCAATCCTGGCTTGATTCTCTTATCTTCTTGAGTACGAGCTTCAGTGATCCTGACCCACCTAGCTTGACTTTCTTTCAGATAGAGATCAGTCCTAGCCTTCTGAAACTGGGCCTCTTTACAGGCATTCTTCAATATTTGCTCCCCAGCTCTTGATTTCTTGATGTAGTCCTCTGCTTTCTCAATCTTGGCTAGATGCTCCACCTTAAGCTTTTCCAACCTCTCAATGTCTAGACGACCATCACTCCTCTCCCAGAGGGTCTTCTTCAGAGCTTGAGACAAATTCTCATTTCTCTCCTTCAGTTTCTCAAATTCTTCCATGCTGACAGTGGCTGGAGGTGGTGCTGTGGATGGTCCAGGTGTATCCTCAATGGTGAAAGGCATCCCAGAAAGCTGAGCCCTAGCATGAGACCATTCATAATACTGAGCTGAAGCCACATTGTTGCACCTCCCAAGAATGGCTATCCCTTTGGTCTGGATGTTGTCCCAAGCCCAGGATGCTTGCCTGACAACAGCTAAATTAGGTTTTATCTCACAATACAGGGTTTCAGCCAAGTCCTGCACTTTAGGAGGGTGAACCAAAGCATAACCCAACTGTCTCTTAAACAGCAAAGGGTTGTAGTTGATGCAACCCTTCACTCCTATCAGAGGTACATTGGGGAACTGTCCACAACTAGTAATTATGTCCCTGCCTTTGGTGTTCTGGGTGCACCACCTGATGTCATCTGAAGTCAAAGCAATAAGTCTCTTAGCCCAATTCTTTTGTTGGTGAGGATTCAGGAAGGCATCAGTCTTGGGTAAGTGTTTAAGCAGCCAAGTGTGAAACAGGGGAGCACAACATCTCACCAATTTTCCTCTTTGCTTCTCATTTCTTTGGTGAACAGAATAGTGGAAATCCCCCAGCAAGGTGGGCACTGGGTTCCTCAGAATGAAAAGATGAATGGAATTCTTGTTGATAAACTTGGGCTCATCTGCAAATAATATAACCCCATATATACTGAGGGCCAACAATGCACAAACTGCCCTCCATTCTCCCAAAGAGGCCTTCAGGATGGCCTGAGAAGTCAGAAAGTCTAGGTGCAAACCAGGGATCCCAGCCTTTGTTGTCATGTTCTGCTCAATCAAAATAGGCTCTAGGTACAATGCTTTTGCCACTTCTCCATTGCTGGGAGAAGCCATCTCAGGGTTGAAGGGGACACCACCCCTGACAGGTACTCCAATCAATGATGAGAACTCCTCCAGCAGAGGTCCTAGCTGAAAGTTCTGGAAAGTGAAGCATCTCAAAGGAGGGTCATAAAACTGTAGGCAAGTGTGGATCAAACTCCTCTGAGAAGGGTCTAGGTCCATAACCATATCAAGGATGCCTCCATAATGCTCTCTGAATAATGGGATGTGGTCTGGAGTGATAAGTGCCTGGACCTGCCTGATGCCAGCCAGTACAGGATCAAAGAAATGGTATGAAATGTTGCTCTTCTTGGGTGCCATGATTGCTGGTGAAGAGCTGAAAACAAGTGCTGATGATGAAGACTGATACTGGAGATGAACCACTGATGGGTTGAGACTGGTGATGGAGGTAGCTGAAGCAGACACCTGATGAAGATAGCTGAAGCAGATACTGATGAACAGGGGTCTATGCAGATGAAGGGGTCAAAACCAAGCCAAATATAATGTGGATACCCTGAAAAACAAACAAACAAATGTTAAATGATGCAATGATGATGTATGCAAATAATATGCAAGGGTTTGTGATCAAGCTGGATCTGATTACTGCCTTGATATAAGTCCATGTATGTTTAAGAAGTCCAGATGGAGGTTCAGAAGTCCAGTAACCATGGTGGGGGACTCAAATAAAGAGCCACATGTCCAGGGTTAAATCACAAGAACTGTCCAAAGTGGAGTACTCTTAATCAAAACAAAGTATCAGGGTATGACGTGGCCAAGGGTACCTGCAAACCTGCAAACAACCCAACTCCCTCACAGGTGGTGTTCTAAAACAAGGATCCTCAGACTTGGATCAGTTATGAGAAGTGTAAACACTTCTAACCCGGAGGTACAGTGTTTAAAATAACCATAAAAGATCCTCCTCTAATTCACCTCAGTTTCTGAAGGTCATAATAAAGGTCATCCAGACTTAGCAGGCTTCCCAGATAGCCCTAGCACTACAGGAAATCTGTAGCACAGAGTTCTCAAGAAGAAACCCACATCTGAACCGTGTTTCATATTCCCGCACCAGACTGAAATGGAATGGGAAAGAACATGAACCACTCTAGCCTAGGTGTCACTCAGGTCCCAGGTATAGGACCTTAAACTCTCAATAGAACCCCACCCACCAAAGCAAAAACCAGATCCAGCCAGATGACAATATGACAGTATGATATATAAAGCTGTAAAGAAAGCAGTAAATAATTGTACATAAAGCAGTAAATAAAGCAAATATACAAACACAAATAGCACATAACACCCCAGTAAACACAAATCAAACAAGCGCTAGGAGGAACCCACAAAAAGAACCAGAAGCCCTGGTTACAGTATAAGGTTCCCCAACAGAGTCGCCAAGCTGTCGCTCCCACCAAATGACACCCAGGTCAGAAGGGGTACAGACGCGAACGGTCGGCGAAAGGAGAAAAAAGAAAAGAGTCACCAGCTAGGCATTTTTATCCCGAAGGAAAGGTAATGCTGCATAGACCCGAAAAAAGATGGATAAGACGGTTGCGAACCAGAGAGACTGAGAAAGGGGGTTGGTTACAACCTGGGAAGGTGTTAGCACCCAGATTGTCCGCCGTACTCGACGGGATCCACGCTTAAAAGATTTGTGTTTTAAAGGGGTAGTGTCAGTGCAATCTGTGTATCAAGGCTGGAAAAGAATGCAAGTGTCAGTGTAAAAGAAATGTGGAGTGTATAAGAGAAGTGTCAGTGTAAGAACAAGAATGAAATGCTCATGACTATGAGGCTTAAATAATGATGCTAGAAGGAGGGGGAATATACAGAGACTTTTGTTCGATAACTGTTAAGTTATGCCTACGTATCCTCTCGTGCAATGAGGAAGTCAGAACACCGTAGTTCGACCCAAAGAGACTGAAAGGTGAATTGACTTGTGAACTTCTTACTTGCCTATGCTCAAGTGTATGACCTGTCTGGCTCAGGTGCAAACTGTCTTGCATTAGACGGAAGAAGCAAGTTCTCGTTTGTGAGTGAATGAGATGAGAAAAGAATCCTGGAGGAGACGATTATTGTTTGTTTTTTTGTTTTCAGTCTTTTATTGCTTTTGAAAGTGTGTCATAAGTTAATGAGCTTAAGCCTAAACCAATGGATTTAGTAAACTCATCACATCCTCCCTCTGATTAGGGGTAATGAGAATACCTTAAGTGTGAAGTCAGCATCTCACACGTAATTACCATGATGTAGGATTAAGATCATTAACCTACTTGTGATTATTTAAATGTTTTTGTTGTTTTATTTAGTGTTGAGTAATGAGATTAAGCCATAATCAAGGATTTAATGGACTCATTACACCATCCTAATAGAAGGATAATAGATGAGAACATTTAAGCTGAGAGAGACTCCTCAACTTGATCCATGATTAGGGATTAACCTCATGACAAAACAAAGCCTTTATCAAGTGGATTTTAGTTAATGGTATGATTAAGAAGTGAGTTTTATGATTTGTAAGACAACTTGAGGGGGACTTGTCCATTAACACTAGGATTAGTCCTTCTTAACCATTTAAGGAAGAATTAGAACCCTAATGCAAGGCCCAAGTTACAAGTTTGATGTCTTAGTGATTACTAGATGGATTGATTAAAGGATTTAAACACATTAAGGGTTTAACACTTAGGATTAAAGTTATACACTCCATCCTAATAGAAGGATGCAGGCATAAGCTTAATCACAAAGCCTTAAAGCCTTTAGGGTTTAGTCCCTGATTATGAGGTGAGAAGAGAAAACTCAAAGATGACACAAAGGCAGAACTAAATGGGGGACTAATCAAAACCCTAATTATGCTCATGCTTGGTTGTTCCTAGGGTTAGTAAGGTTTACAAGAAGAATCCTCAGAGAAACCACCAGGAAGGAAGCAGATGAAAGGAGGAAGAAACAAAGAGAAGCAAAACAACTTGCTTCACTTAAGAAGACAAGTTGCTTGAAGGAAGAAAGTAAGATGAACAAGGATGAGAAAGCTCAATCCAATACACAAGATAAAGTTCAGCAAAGGAATCAAGAAAGAGATGGAAAGAAACCATGAGAAGTGAAGGCAAATTCACTTCTCAAACAACTTACCACCTGAAATGTTAGCATAAGAGATGAAATGCAATGCAAATGAGATGAAATGTGATGATGTAAACCAAAACCAGGAGCAAGATCATGAAGTTAATGATGCTAAGAGATGATACAAACATGAGGCAGGGCATGAGAATGATCAAACAAGCATATGGATGCAAAAGAAACATGCTTTGAACCATGAATGCACATGAAAAGTTATGAAATGTAATGGACATATAACATGGCAAATGCAAGATGCAATGATCAAACATGATTTTAATATGTCCTAAGATGTGTTATGAATCAAGAGAATGCACAAAATGGCATGGCAAGTCAATGGATGCAAGCAAATGGGAGATGGATGCAAAGGAAGGCACAAATTAGGGTTACATGCATCATGCAAAGCAAAAATCCAAAACCAGAAGCAAATGTCATGATAAAAATTTGAAAATGCAATCAAAGATACCCTAAACCTATACAAGTTCACTTTCCAAAGGAGAGGATCCAACTCTTAACCTAGTGAAAGTTATGAATTTCCTAAGATTGCTAGGGTTTTGGGGTACCTCACCAAGAAAAATGCTAAACAAATTGAAAATGCAAGATCAATTCAAATCAAATTTATCCTATAAACTACATGCTATACAAGATGCAATGCAAAAGGAATCATCATCCAACTCTCAATGGTTAGGCAGAAATGAATTTTTGAAGTTTGAAACAAAATATTGCCTTGAAATGAAATTAAATCCAATGAAAATGATCAAAAGGCATCAAGAACAAAAAAGAAATTTGGCTTGAGAGTTGGACAATGTTTCTAAATGTTTTTAAATGCTATGTGAATTTTTTTGTGATTTTTAAATACCTAAATGTATTTTTAATTAATTAATTTTCATTAACTAATTAAAAATAAACATTTAAATGATTTAAAAATAATTTTTAATGCAAAAAATAAAAACAAAAATATTTTTGGGTTTTAAAAATTAATGAAAACTTTGACAAAAATTTTCATAATTTTTAAATGATTTTTGCTATTTTAAATAAAATGTACAAAATAAATCAAATAAAATGAAAATAAAAATGAATTAATGAGAAGTATGCACAATGAAGGGACCAGATTGATTCTGGGCTGGGAAAGGTTGACTTGGCGCCACATCCAATGGCCCAAGTTCAAACCTGGCTAAATCTGGTTTTATAATTAATTAAACTGGATTTATTTAATTAATTGAGGATTATGGCTTAATGATGAGATCCTGGCCATCCATACACGCGCGGGCAAACGCATCCAAAGGCCAGAATTCAAAGTTGCATTAATGACACAATTAGGGTTAATGAGCTTCAGGTGACCGGAACAGTGGTTCCGGTCATCTTCTCCGGCGAGCACAAACCCTAGATTTCGCTACAGGTTACCAATCATGAAATTTCTTCCACCAAACTGATCCTCTCCTCAATCTAAACCTAACCCCTCTCCCAAAACTCATTTATTTTCATTCACAAGCCTGAATCGAAGGAAAATACGAAACACGAGCAAACTTTCAGAACAACATGAAATGGTCATCTCTTGCTTATTTTCAATTCTAAATACATCTAGATGATCAGTGCAACATGTAGATTCATTTTGTAACAAGAAAATGAAGTTCTGATAAAAAAGTTCTTAGGTTGTACCTGAGCTGGAGACCTTCGAAAGTGAGCTTTCAGAGCCTCCCTTTTGTGCAAAGGATCTCCCTTGAACCCCCTGAGGCTAATGGAACACTTGAATGAGGCTGAAAGTGGCTAGTTTTTGTGGTTCAGTTCTGGTGTAACAGGAAATGCAGTTCTTGTGTGTTGTGTTTCAGATCATTGTGAGGGGTGGGATCTGTTCTATGGATGATTTTTGGTTGATTGGTGAAGGAATTATTGAAGTTTGATGGTTGTGTTGGGTGATTCGAAGAGGGAAAGGTTTTGACAGTTTTTTGTGTATGCTGGATTGTGTGTGTTCTGAGCCTCTCCTCCTTGTGTTTTATGATCCTTAGGTGATTCATAAGCTATCCCAACAAATCTGGAGAGCAGGTGTGCACTGTGGGATTGGTATGGGATGATTGGCCAAAAAGTCAAAAATGGTGTACTTGCAGCATGGGCTGTGGCAGAGATGGTTTCTTGGCCTATACTGCATCAGCTTGAGTCAAGGATGTCCCTTGGATGATTCATGAATGACTGCAGCATTTGGATCATGAGTTGGAAGTGTTTTTGCAACTTGACAACTTGTCACATTTCATGGTTTTTGGCTATGTATATGTGAGAAACCTTGCTGAATTTTTGGAGTGGCATGCTTCATTAGGTCATGGCAAAGTTTTCAAACCAGCTAGAGGTCAAACAAACCCTTTGAGAATCAATTTGCAAGAAATCTCTCTTTGCACTTTCATGAAGAATGACTTATGGTTACTTGAAAAACAAGGCATAGAAATGGGAAATTCTTTGGGCCAAACTGATTTTTAGATCATGTATTGCATTGGTATGATAATTAGAAGTCACATTGAAGTCATATAAAGGCTTGTCATGAGAAAATGCAAGTTTTTCCCTTTTGTGTAAAAGTGAAATTTCAATGATTTTATCCAACTTTGCAAGGCCATAACTTTTGATCCAAAATGAATTAGAATGAGTTCTTGTACTTTTTGAAAAGGGAATGATCCATTCTACAACTTTCATGACCAAAGTTTTCTCATTTGAAGCATTTTTGAATCAAAAAGAAAGGGTTGAAAAACTTTCCCAAAATGGAAAGTTTCCATTACAAGTCATTTTCCCAAAAAGGCAACTTTGCAAATGGCTTGAAATTCTTCAATTTTGTGAACTTCTAACATCTTCTATGATCAAATAAAGATCATACACATTCAAAATGATGAAGAACACCCTTTGGTTGGGTCATTGGGGGCCTCAGATGCCCTGATTTTACATTGACTTGCTCAAGAAGTCAACTCTTGATTAGATGCCTTCCCCATGGAATTTCTTCATGAAACTTGATATGCATGATCCTTATGACATATAGAGACCAATAGAAACAAGAATGACCAAAAAATTTGGAGTTATGGCCCTAATTCTAGGTCATCTGTGCAGTTAAACCTGGCTCTGCTTCCATGCCATTCTCAGTTCTTGTGATTCTTTGACTTTCTTGACTTTGTGGGGATACAATATGATGCTTGGACATACATGGACCCTTTTGAAGTGATTGAAAACCTTTGGAGTGGCTCTTGGATAGCTCAACTCACAAACCCTAGATGCAGATGACTTAGAAACAATGCAGTGAATTAAAAATGTGATATGAGATGCTATGATTGAACTTATGCATATGAAGAGATCACAAGCCATGGTGTGAATGGGTGAGGGCAAATTTGGGGTGCTTACAAAGGTGAGTCTGCCAGGCAAAACAATGTTGTTTTCTGTTTTGTAATGTTTTATGTTTCTGTTTTCTGTTTTCTATTTTCTGTTTTCTGTTTTCTGTTTTGTAAACAATGTTGTTTCTGTTTTCTGTTTTCTGTTATTAATGTGTCTGTTTTCTGTTTTGTAAATTGGCATCTATGTATTTTCTTTGGCCTAATATATTCTGTTTCTATTGTGTTTATTGTGTCTTTCTAGGAAAAACAACCCAAACAACCCAAACAAAAGGTTGCAAGGAAGTTAGAGTTGAGGAGAAGTGATAGAACAAGGGCACTCAAGTGCAAGAAACTCAAGGGAGAAGGAAGTAGCCCTGCACAACCATGGAAACTGTAGACATATGTTTTGACTGATACAATGGACTTGTTGTTTTGTATTATGTAATTTGATTACAGTTGAACCATTATGTTTTGATTATAAATGGTGTGCTTTATGATACAATGTTACACATTAATGTGTATTTTGATTACAGTATTTTGATTACAAATGGTGTGTTTTAGCCTTAAAGTTTATTATGATTACAAATGGTGTACTTTATTATATAATTCAAAAGAGTGTACTTTATCCAATGGCTTTAGCCTTAAAATTTAGTTTCATATATACTGGTATACTTTATATACAATTCAAAAGAGTGTACAAATGGTGTACTTTATCAACAGTGTACTTTATGCATACAATTAAAAACATATATACTGTCAATTGGTGTACATTTAAACACATATATTTGCACACATATATATGTACAAGGACCAAACTCAAAAAATACTTTATTATTACAAGGACTAAAAACAAAAACAAAAAACATAATGACAATGGGTGTATTTTGAGTTAAAGCATTGTTGTGATAAGTAATTGGTGTACTTTATGCACAATTCAAAAGAGGAGTAAGATAATTGCATACATAAACTAGCCAAAACCATAACATCTATTTCATTAATCATTTGGTACATGAACAAATGTCAAAATACATTAATTTTACAGGGACTAAAAACCAAAAACAAAAATACAGACACAAACAAATGAGATTCATCACCATTTGTGATAAGCAAGGAAGAACCCCCATGACCCAAACAACAAAAACTTCAACAATGTCACTTTTCTTTTTTCCTTCTCCAACTTAATCTTCACTTTTTTCCTTTTTTTTAACCTCAATATCCTTAACAAACTCCTTCAACATTTCAGAACACTCACAACCACTTGAAATTTTAAGATCACTGGCTGGATTTCGTTCTATTTCATCATCCCAAATGAACAACTTGCATCCAGACATTAACCCTGAGTTTTGACACTTCCAAAATCTTCTATTAGGGTTATCAACAGTGTTTGACATAAACAATTTCATTCTTCTATTGCAACCACAAACTGGTGCTTGAACGTGATGAGATTGTGCAGAAGAAGAAGATGCCATTGGAGACGATAGGGAAGAAAGAAGAAAGAAGAAAGCTTGAAGAAGAAAGACCACAATGTGATTCTATATTTTGGATTTGGTCCCTCTAGAATAAATAGGAAAATGACAAATCCACATGTGTAAATGAGAATGCCACTTGGATTATTGAGAAATGCCAAACGACCTGCCACATAAGCACCGTCTGCCACATCCTTTTTTTTTTAACGTCTAACTCACAGTAGGGACTAAAACCAAAGCGTTTTGGAAATGTGGGGACTTAAACCGAAAAAAAAACTTTCAGGGACGAAAACCAAAAACTCGCTAAATTACAGGGACTAAAACACTATTTAAGCCTAAAACTAATGGAAAATCTACAACTTAGAAAAATGAGTTCTTTAACCATTATGACCTGCTCTCTAGCCACGTGAAAACAGAGTAAAAGCCTGTATTCCATTTTTCAAAGCAAGGGTTTGATCATACTGTATCACATTTCTAATCACTACTATTATTTAAATCATAAATAAGATATATGCATATACATTAAATTATCGGTTTCAGTTATATCTAGATCCTTTTTAGACATCCATATCTGTACATTAATATCCAGGAAATTATATTTTGTATTCCTATAATTATCCTGATACTCTTATATAATTTTTTAATTTTAGTTTTGCCCCTAAATATATGTAGTAAATAGACAACCATTTTTCAATCTTGCATTAGTCAAAATTGATTTCTTACAAGTATAATTATATAATTATTAACACTTAGATAAATACATTTTCACCCGTTCAACGACATAAGTTTGAGTATTTTAAGTCATGGTCATTGGCAATTTCAAGAGTTAAAATTAAATAAGTCTCGAAAAATAATAACAATTGATTGAAATACATATTATTTTTTATTTATCTATTTGTTCTTATTTTGGATCATTGACATCCATTGTCAAACATGTGTATATTGTGTAACTATATTTCAAATTTTTTGATATGGTATACTTTAATATCATAACTTTTCATTCTAAATTCTCATTTTACGATATTATTTTTTTTGGGATCACTTTCAGCAACATACAATTTTTTAGTTAATAATTTTTTTTAATTTTATAATTAAATAACTAATTTTAATTTCACATCTGTATATAAATACATTTTATATTGTATCAAATAAATTTTTTATTTCACGGATCACTATAAACACAATACATATTTTATTTTAGTCAATAATTATCTTAATTTAAAAAATAACATCTTTATTTTTAAATATTAATTTTTTTCATCTCACGAGTTCCTTTTTTCTTTATATTTTAATTTAATTGATTTTTCATAATCATTGTTCATTTTTAAATTAATAACTAATTTTAAATTTAAATATGTATATAGATATATTTTATATCATATCAAATTTACATATATATTTAAACATATTTTATATCGTATCAAACGATTTTACTCGTGCGGGAGCACGGATATCTTACTAGTATTTTCGTTATAGTCATTTTGCAAATCTTCTAATCTTGCACAACACTTAAACTAAACAAGAAGTATCAAGGAAAATAAAATTAAATGAAAATTGAAAAAAAAAATATAATAAAGTAAACACACAATTTAAATGTACAATCACCTATTGTTGCCTTGTTGAAGTGATTAACGATCTTGGAAACGACGCTATTTTGTTGGTGTGCAAAACAAGTGTAATGTTTTTGCGCCAATAAAAACCAGAATGTGATGAGTAAATAATCGTATTCATGTAGATTGTTTTAACTTTGTACAAAGATGAAGGGAATGTACTATTTGTTGTGAGCGTAATAATCGTAGCTATAATGGGAGTTAGCAAAGCCTAATTGATCAGTTTGCTAACTTATTATAAACTACTTAACTATTCTAACGATGAAGAAATATATTGATAAAAGTGAATATTTTTCCATTTGAATCATTTTTTCTTTTATGTGATTAACCTTAGTTTGAACATATAATTAATATTTCTAAATTATGACAATTTGACAAAACATTATTACTCAACAAATTAATTGTCAAATAGTCTGTTTCGTCAATTGCTACCTTTCAATGTTCATGAGAGAAAATTATTGCAACCGATAAAGGTTTTATGACACACAAAAACTAGACTGATGTCGCGACTACATATGTGATATTCCCGGTAATCATAACAACCCCCACAATATTATTTAATTCAAATGTGCAAATCTATAATTAGTTCTCAATCACCGTATAGATCAACTATCTCAATTATGTAGATATGAGAGATTATTAACTTGAAATAACAATGAATAGTTTATCAAAAGAGGTTTATTACAGGAAACGATCAATAAAGGTTACAAAGTTGACATAGTTATGGGATATTCATCTAAGGGGACCTAATTTAAGAGAATAAGCGCCTCATCCTAATGAGATTCATGGAAATTACAATATAAAAAAATTAATAAAATTACTAATTATTTGGGATGATTCCATATTGGTAGCTTTCATTTCCCTTTCTCATTAGATCCAAAATTTTCCTTTTGTCCAATACTAATTGGACTCCTAAATTACTAAGCACATTTAGCAATATATATAGAGAAAAACTATGGACTGTAAAATCTCATTTCTATCTATACTAATTACGCCGCTACTTTGCGATTAAACTGACATGTATGTTTGACATCATAAGAATCACACCACACCAGTATGAGAATAACATTTTTTTTAGCTTGTTATAGTCTCATAATAGCGTCACTTATTATAGACAATGTTGCTACGACGATTTTTGCTTCAATATCATCTGTTTGGGATAACAGGGTGTTGTTATTGACTCTATTTTGTAATTTTTCTAATTTATATGGTGTTCCTTGTGTACTAGTCCTATCATTGTATTGTCATAATATTGTTTCCGAAAAAAATACCATGAAATTTGTCTGGCTAGAATGATTTCAACTTGTTTGGTTAGAATGATTCCAACTTGATTTAGTTTTTTCCACGATTCTTTGGAATCTTTATTAAAAACTTATAAAATAAAAATGCAATAATTGTAACACCCCGAATAAATATGCATATAGAATCATATTAATTGAAGTGTTATAATGTGGTACTTAGAACAATCATAAGTGTTTAAATGACATCACATACATGTAAGATAAATGAGTACGACATAGTACATATACAAAAGTAGATGTCAAAAAAATATTAAATACAATGGTACAATGAAATATAAAACATGAAAAACAAGTTCTTCGGATCTTCAGGTCATCTCACCTTTACCTTTTTTTGCCCTAAGGTACCTAAAATGATTAAACATGGGGTGAGATACAACCTATCTCAATAAAGTTCTATTTACACCATAAGTCTGATCGGCCAAGGTGTTTTCAATTCTATCTATTCATAAAAATCATTTCTCAACCCCATAAATCACATGATCATGCGAGTGTTGAAACTCGAGATCAAATCAACCTCATATAGTGTGTGAATATCATTAATTAGGTACATATAACCTAATGAATACCCTAGTAGTTAACGAATAAAAGGTACATATTTACTTGTCCATAACCTTTCACACAACTTTTGACACGAGTCTAGGATTCCCTAATAAGCGAGAAATGTATTACCCTGGTCACTGTAACACCCTAAACTCCAATACTTATATATATTGAACTTTACACGACAATCTAAGGTGTCACCAACGAAAAAACCATTAACAAATCAAACATTTAACAAACACGTAACAAAAATATCAACGTCATACAACACTTGTCATCACATGTTCACCTTCACTTAGGGTATCATTATGGCGATATTCGATATTATTTCAATTAAATAAAAGAATATATAACTTAGAATCTTAGTCTTAATCTTCAAATTATGGAAAATGGTTTCCAAAATAAAGGGTTATCATATTCCATTCTTTAACAACATTACCATAAACCAAATAAAAAGGATTAAACTCCAACAAAACATAATAAGAAAACAAACATTCCCAACCCCGATGTTACAAGATCAAAGTAAGACTTCTAAACAACGATGAAACTAACGAGTAACTCCAGGATATAACTTTCACTTACTTCAGCAAACTCTAAAATAAATATCTGCAAGATGTCCATGGTGGATAGCAAGAAAGCAAAGGGGTGAGAAACAACAAACCAAAATAAAAAATGTAGAGAATGTTAAGGTAGAGAACACACAATAAGCATACATTCATTACACAATCAACAACAACATATTCTCATACCCAATCATGACAACATATATATATATATATATATATATATATATATATATATATATAAATCATTCCATAACATCATGAAAGATCAACTTCATAAGAAAAAATGCATGCAATGTACAACACAATTGACTCATTATACATGCGGTGCCATTCATAAAGATTCGGCTTCATCTCCCTCCAGATCCCTACCATAGAACCAGAGCACACCAAATTGTTACCATCACCATATGTAACACTTCACTGATCCCCACCTGAGACCGATTACTCGCTCCTGATCCCCACCATAGGACTAGAGCACACTGAAACTCGTTATCATCACCGTAGGTAACGCTTTATTAATCCTTCATTATAATTAGCTAACGCTTCCAATCCCCACCATAGGACGAGAGCACGCCAAATCATTACCATCATCATAGGTAACGTTTCACCGATCCCCATCTAGGACCGGATACTCGCTCTCGATCCTCACCATAGGACTAGAGCACCCTAAAACTTGACCGAAGTTCATACACCATGATACATGACTCACAACAACATGCATTTTCACCAAACGGCTCACCAAGAGAATCACCAAGCACGTCTCAACATTTATGCATGACATCATTCATCCTACGCAACCATTGATTAATGTTACAACATCAATAAACAAAACAAAACAGAAACAAATCAACAAATGCAACTTCATAAGCATTTATTCATGTTACTTCACCAAAACAACAACACATCATCATATAACCATAACGATTCGCTAACTGATCACACAAGTCAGCACAAACATTGCCACCGTAGGTACATGATTATAATTCAAACAGTTCACCAAGCTTTCTCATGATATAGCTCTGTGTGTTAGCTTTTCAACGCCTTAATCGGAGTCACGAAACTCAAGTTACGACAAAAATAGTTGGAAACGAAAAACCAACATTTCTGGAAAACTCAACATCAATAATCAGTTAACCAAAACCCGTACCAGTTACATTAATGTTATAACATCAACACAATTAATTAATGTTGCAACATGAATAAACAACAACAAATAGTAGCAACTCAACAAATGTAACTTCATAAGCATTTATTCATGCTACTTCAGCAAAAAAACCAACACATCATCTATAACCATAATGATTCACTAATCGATCACATAAGTCAGCACAAACATTTCCAAAATAGGTACATAATTATAATTTAGTTAGTTCGCCAAGCTTCCTCGTGATATAAATCTGCGTGTTAGCTTTTCAACGCCCAATCCGAGTCACGAATCTCAAGTTACGACGAAAACAATTGGAAACGAAAAATCAGCATTTCTTGAAAACTCAACAGCAGTAACCAGTTAACCAAAACTCGTAACTGGTTACATTAACAAAAGTTTCAAAAAAAAAACTTATCAGTTCATTTGTAACAGTTACACTGACACGTTATTTGATTACCATTGTACAGAAACACATAAAACGCGGTTTTCACCATTTGGGCACTTCCAAGGCTCTGATTTTGATTCCATTAAGACCCCCGATCTCAGAATTTGACATACTACAATTATTCAAAGATTAATACATCAATTTCACAATATAACACAGGTTGGCATCCACAAAATCATCATTTTTCAATGTTTTTCATGTTATGTTTTCAAAGCTTTTTCAAAATAACAATGGGGGAGTTTCAAAGCAAACATAAGCAGAATTTTCACACATAATAATACATGGTAAAAAATTGATCAAAAGGAAGACCTAGAAACCCTAATGAGATTAATAACTTCTCATCACTACCCTATCATGTAATTCACCTGATTGGTAGCCCTAGCCTTGGATTTTCCAGCAAGATGCAATTTCAAGCTCTAATAATAGAGTCTTTTGTTAGCCCTAGCCTTTGCCACTTCTCACTATAAAATTATGTTTTTACGTAAAAATATCCAAACTCTCTTACTTCAAATATAACTTAGGGTTTTCTACACACTTCTCTCTAATTACCTCATTAACCCTAAATTTTCGAAATTCACAATATTACCCTAACTCTCTAACTCATTGTTCCCCTCTATTTCTACAAATTCTCCATATTGGCCTAATTTTTATCATTTTACTATTTTATTTAATTAATTCAAATAAAATTATATTTATTCTGATAATTAATTAAAATTCTAATTATCTTTAAACAATTATACTAAACTCTTACTCTCTTTATACCTCTACCTCAAGGACACTTACCCCCAAAACCACACAACAAATAATTAAATCACCCAAAAGGAATAATTGAAATAAATAAATTATCTAACAAACGGGGTGTTACAACTCTCTTCCACTTAGAAAAAATTCCTCCCTAAAAACTTACCTGAAGGAAATAGAGCTAGATGAAACTCTCTCATCTGAATCTCCATCTCCCAAGTCATGTTTCCATCAACTGGTCTTCCCCACACTACCTTCACCAAAGAAATCTCCTTACCACGCAACTGCTTCACGTCACGATCCTCTATTCGCATGGGAAATGCCTAAACAATCAGGTTCTCTTTCACCTCTATATTGTTGTCATACCATCATTTTCACCCTATCCTTCATAGCATTTAACACATCATTTCACTGGCATATCCTCTGTTCATTGTTTCCAAGGATGGTTATTCATAAGTTTGAGCTTTAAAAATGGAATTAGGGTTCTCTTTTTCTTGTACAAGGGTTTCCCTTGTTTGCCTTGTGCTTATTACCTTGTGTGATTAGGGTTTTGCTTGTCATCTAACTAACACATCAAGAGATGTGGTAGTTGTTTGTTTTTGCATGCTCATTTAGGTGTGCTAGATTGAAGTGAGAAGTTCATGATCAAGGAAAGTTCATAATGGCATGAGAGGTCTCATTATAGGCTAGGAAGATTCAAAGTTGGTGCATTGATTCAAGGTTGGTTCATGTTTATTTCCATGCCATCTTCATCAAATTCACAAGCCGTCATCCAATTATTCAGATTTCCATCAAGTATTATTCATTTGGTATTCACATGATCACCGTTAAGCCTTTGGTATTCAAGATTATAGCAAAAATCATAAGTTGATGCATGGTTGTATGGCCTAAGTCCAAGAATGACATACCATTTGGTCTAAATACCATAACTTTCTCAATCTTCATCCAATGTACAAGATACTCTGAGCCAAATGTCATAAATGAAAACCTTTACAACTTTGCTTCAAGGCTCAAACATCAATTCAACCTCTAAGGACATTAATGTTGCAAACATATTATGTTTTGAATATCATGACAAGTATTTAAAAGATATTATCCATTCTACATGTGGTTCCTAGAGGTACTAGGTTGGATATTATCCATTCTACAATAAACACATCATATATCTGGGATCATTGCAAAGTTATAAAACTAAAAAAAAATATGTGTTTAGAAATTGGGTCTAATTCAACTGATGATGAAGAGATTCATAATTTTTCTAAATGAATTTTAAAAGTTGGTGATGGAAAAATTTCTTAACCAAATGATGGATATGCTGAAATTACAATTCCACAAGAGTTACTTCTAACAAATCATGTGGACCTAGTAAACAAGATTGTTACAAGCACTTATCCAAATCTCCTACAAAATTCCACTGATACTAACTTCCTACAAAGTAGAGCTATTTTAGCTTCAACTATTGAAATAGTTGATGAAATCAATGATTACATCGCAAATCTTCTTCCAGGTAATCATTATATGCCTAAATTTTTGTATTTCTATTTCCTTACATGTTATTATGTTTATGTTAACTCAATATTATCATCTATACATGTGAGCCAAATGAGTATTTGAGTAGTGATTCCATTGACAGATCAGAAGCAAATGACAATGATGGTTTCAAGCATTTAACATCTGAATTCTTGTACTGTTTGAAAATATCAGGGTTGCCAAACCATTCCATGAAACTAAAAATCAGTACATATATCATGTTGATAAGGAATTTGGATCAATGTGAAGGCATTTGGAATGGTAAAAGATTGACGGTGACTAGACTAGCAAATCATGTCATTGAAGCAAAAATTATTTCAGGTACCCACATTGGAAATACTATTTACATACCAAGATTGTATTTATCTCTTTCTCAATCTCCTTGGCTGTTCAAACTTATTAGAAGACAATTCTCCATTATTGTTTCATTTGCAACGACCATTAACAAATCACAAGGCTAATCCATAAACTATGTTGATTTATATTTTCTAAAGTATGTGTTTAGTCACCGATAACTCTATGTTGCCATGTCAAGAGTAAAGAGAAAGGGTGGTTTGAAAATATTAATTCATGACAAAGACAAGAATCCATTATTTCAAACAACAAATGTGATATTCAAAGAAATTTTTCATAATATTGTCTAGAATTACATATGTTGAATGTTTCTTAGTTTTTTGCTTTTATATAAAATAATAGCTTCTTATAGTTTTATCAAGTACTACTTCCTTCTAATTAATATTTCCTAATAATTTATATGACTTTGCATCTCTAAGCACAATTAATTTCTTAAATTTATTATGACTTTGTATCATTTCATTTAGATTATAGACAATTTCATCACTCTTTACACAATACCCACTCAATAATATTTACGTCCTACTTATCATTATGTATATTCATGAAGTTTTAAGTTTTTCCTATTTTAATTTATTTGTACGGACACACGAATTTTTGACTAATTTTATAATATTATACCATACACCTCCGACAAAAGTACATTTGAAAAAAGGTGATTTACCTCTTTAGTCCTTTCCAAAGCCTCATAGGTCTCTCAAAGAATAGTTGTCAATGATCAGGTGATGATTCAAGTAGTATGTTTAGGAAGAGCCTCTGAGAGAATAGGGGTACTTTTAGTTTCGATGGAGCAAAATCATTCCAACCATAATTAATAGAAACTCTTGAATCGATCTCCAAATCTTCGGCAAGCAATTGATACAAATCTTTGATATGATACTCATAATCAATGTTAAGTATCTATAGCCATTATTAACTTTGATATCTTGTAAAAAAATATATTCTCTAGCAAATTACAACAAACTAGAAATATGTCTTCCTAGTAGTAACTTTAATCATAGTAGTAAGACAATTTAAGGTAAAACAAATACAATTTTTATCTCTTAACTGGATTCAGTTTGATCCTTTAATTTTTTTCTGTGTCAGATTTGTCCTTTAACACTTAAAATGAGTATTTGAGTAGTGATTCCATTGACAGATCTGAAGCAAATGACAATGATGGTTTCAAGCATTTAACATCTGAATTCTTGTACTGTTTGAAAATATCAGGGTTTCCAAACCATTCCATGAAACTTAAAATCAGTACATGTATCATGTTGATAAGGAATTTGGATCAACGTGAAGACATTTGGAATGGTAAAAGATTGATGGTGACTAGACTAAGAAATCATGTCATTGAAGCAAAAATTATTTCAGGTACCCACATTGGAAATACTATTTACATACTAAGATTGTATTTATCTCTTTCTCAATCTCCTTGGCCGTTCAAACTTATTAGAACACAATTCTCCATTATTGTTTCATTTGCAACTACCATTAACAAATCACAAGGCTAATCCATAGACTATGTTGATTTACATTTTCTAAAGTATGTGTTTAGTCACCGATAACTCTATGTTGCCATGTCAAGAATAAAGAGAAAGGGTGGTTTGAAAATATTAATTCATGACAAAGACAAGAATCCATTATTTCAAACAACAAATGTGATATTCAAATAATTTTTTCATAATGTTATCTAGAATTACATATGTTGAATGTTTCTTAGTTTTTTGCTTTTATATAAAACAATAGCTTCTTATAGTTTCATCAAGTACAACTTCCTTCCATTTAATATTTCCTAATCATTTATATGACTTTGCATCTCTAAGCACAATTAATATCTTAAATTTACTATGACTTTGTATCATTTCATTTAGATTATGGACAATTTCATTACTCTTTACACAATACCCACTCAATAATATTTACGTCTTACTTATCATTATGTATATTAACGAAGTTTTAAGTTTTTCGTATTTTAATTTATTTGTACGGACGCACGAATTTTTGACTAATTTTATAATATTGTACCATACACCTCCGACAAAAGTACATTAGAAAAAAAGGTGATTTACCTCTTTTGTCCTTTCCAAAGCCTCATAGGTCTCTCAAAGAATAGTTGTTGATGATCAGGTGATGATTCAAGTAGTATGTTTAGGAAGAGCCTCTGAGAGAATAGGGATACTTTTAGTTTCAATGGAGCAAAATCATTCCAACCATAATTAATAGAAACTCTTGAATCGATCTCCAAATCTTCGGCAAGCAATTGATACAAATCTTTGATATGATACTCATAATCAATGTTAAGTCTCTATAGCCATTATTAACTTTGATATCTTGTAAAAAAAATATTCTCTAGCAAATTACAACAAACTAGAAATATGTCTTCCTAGTAGTAACTTTAGTCATAGTAGTAAGACAATTTAAGGTAAAAAAAATAATATTTTTATCTCTTAACTGGATTCAGTTTGATCCTTTAATTTTTTTTCCGTGTCAGATTTGTCCTTTAATACTTAAAATGAGTATTTGAGTAGTGATTCCATTGACAGATCAGAAGCAAATGACAATGATGGTTTCAAGCATTTAACATCTGAATTCTTGTACTGTTTGAAAATATAAGGGTTGCCAATCCACTCCATGAAACTAAAAATCAGTACATGTATCATGTTGATAAGGAATTTGGATCAACATGAAGGCATTTGGAATGGTAATAGATTGACGGTGACTAGACTAGCAAATCATGTCATTGAAGCAAAAATTATTTCAGGTACCCACATTGGAAATACTATTTACATACCAAGATTGTATTTATCTCTTTCTCAATCTCCTTGGTCGTTCAAACTTATTAGAAGACAATTCTCCATTATTGTTTCATTTGCAACTACCATTAACAAATCACAAGGCTAATCCATAAACTATGTTGATTTATATTTTCTAAAGTATGTGTTTAGTCCCCGATAACTCTATGTTGCCATGTCAAGAGTAAAGAGAAAGGGTGATTTGAAAATATTAATTCATGACAAAGACAAGAATCCATTATTTCAAACAACAAATGTGATATTCAAAGAAATTTTTCATAATGTTGTCTAGAATTACATATGTTGAATGTTTCATAGTTTTTTTCTTTTATATAAAACAATAGCTTCTTATAGTTTCATCAAGTACTACTTCCTTCCAATTAATATTTCCTAATCATTTATATGACTTTGCATCTCTAAGCACAATTAATATCTTAAATTTACTATGACTTTGTATCATTTCATTTAGATTATGGACAATTTCATTACTCTTTACACAATACCCACTCAATAATATTTACATCTTACTTATCATTATGTATATTCACGAAGTTTGAAGTTTTTCCTATTTTAATTTATTTGTACAGACGCACAATTTTTTGACTAATTTTATAATATTGTATCATACACCTCCGACAAAAGTACATTTAAAAAAAGGTGATTTACCTCTTTTGTCCTTTCCAAAGCCTCATAGGTCTCTCAAAGAATAGTTGTCGATGATCAGGTGATGATTCGAGTAGTATGTTTAGGAAGAGCCTCTGAGAGAATAGGGATACTATTAGTTTCGATGAAGCAAAATCATTCCAACCATAATTAGTATAAACTCTTGAATCGATCTCCAAATCTTGGGCAAGCAATTGATACAAATCTTTGATATGATACTCATAATCAATGTTAAGTCTCTATAGCCATTATTAACTTTGATATCTTGTAAAAAAAAATATTCTCTAGCAAATTACAACAAACTAGAAATATGTCTTCCTAGTAGTAACTTTAATCATAGTAGTAAGACAATTTAAGGGGAAAAAATACTATTTTTATCTCTTAATTGGATTCAGTTTGATCCTTTAATTTTTTTCCGTGTAAGATTTGTCCTTTAACACTTAAAATGAGTATTTGAGTAGTGATTTCATTGACAGGTCAGAAGCAAATGACAATGATGGTTTCAAGCATTTAACATCTGAATTCTTGTACTGTTTGAAAATATCAGGGTTGCCAAACCATTCCATGAAACTAAAAATCAGTACATGTATCATGTTGATAAGGAATTTGGATCAATGTGAAGGCATTTGGAATGGTAAAAGATTGACGGTGACTAGACTAGCAAATCATGTCATTAAAGCAAAAATTATTTCAGGTACCCACATTGGAAATACTATTTACATACTAAGATTGTATTTATCTCTTTCTCAATCTCCTTGACCGTTCAAACTTATTAGAAGACAATTCTCCATTATTGTTTCATTTGCAACGACCATTAACAAATCACAAGGCTAATCCTTAGATTATGTTGATTTATATTTTCTAAAGTATGTGTTTAGTCACCGATAACTCTATGTTGCCATGTCAAGAGTAAAGAGAAAGGGTGGTTTGAAAATATTAATTCATGACAAAGACAAGAATCCATTATTTCAAACAACAAACGTGATATTCAAAGAAATTTTTCTTAATGTTGTCTAGAATTACATATGTTGAACATTTCTTAGTTTTTTGCTTTTATATAAAACAATAGCTTCTTATAGTTTCATCAAGTACTACTTCTTTCCAATTAATATTTCCTAATCATTTATATGACTTTGCATCTCTAAGCACAATTAATATCTTAAATTTACTATGACTTTGTATCATTTCATTTAGATTATGAACAATTTCATTACTCTTTACACAATACCTACTCAATAATATTTACGTCTTACTTATCATTATGTATATTTACGAAGTTTTAAGTTTTTCCTATTTTAATTTATTTGTACGGATGCATGAATTTTCAACTAATTTTATAATATTGTACCATACTCCTCCGACAAAAGTACATTGAAAAAAGGTGATTTACCTCTTTTGTCCTTTCCAAAGCCTCATAGGTCTCTCAAAGAATAGTTGTCGATGATCAGGTGATGATTCGAGTAGTATGTTTAGGAAGAGCCTATGATAGATTAGGGATACTTTTAGTTTCGATGGAGAAAAATCATTCCAACCATAATTAATAGAAACTCTTGAATCGATCTCCAAATCTTGGGCAAGCAATTGATACAAATCTTTGATATGATACACATAATCAATGTCAAGTCTCTATAGCCATTATTAACTTTGATATCTTGTAAAAAAAATATTCTCTAGCAAATTACAACAAACTAGAAATATGTCTTCCTATTAGTAACTTTAATCATAGTAGTAAGACAATTTAAGGAAGAAAAAAAAACTATTTTTATCTCTTAACTGGATTCAGTTTGATTCTTTAATTTTTTTTCCGTGTCAGATTTGTCCTTTAACACTTAAAATGTATCATGTTAATCCTTTTGTTGTCTAATTAGCTATGAATTTAGCAATCGATTTTTGAATTTTTCGTCACTAATTAGATGAAAAGGACTAACATGATATATTTTAAGAGATAAAAGATCAATCTGACACGGAAATAAATTAAATAACCAAAAAGAGTATTTTGACTATCTTTAATCATAGTGATATTTATTATTTAAAAGTAAAATACTGATGTTAATATTAAAAAAAATCAATCAAATTATAAATAAATTAATATTATTTTTTAATAAAAAAAATATGTAAGCTAATATTTATAACAGATACTAAATTACTCTTTTTTAACCAAGTTTTTGATTTTTCTCTCAAAAGAAAACCAAGTTTTTGAATTTGACTCCACTAAAATTAATATTATTGAGAAAAAATGTTAAAAGTTAATTTCAATCACCTATAACTCATCACATATTTAAATATAATATAAATCATTGATTTATTTATTACTTCTCACTATTAATGATTATTTACTTTATTTGATAAATATTTATCTTCCACTTTAGAGTAACCTACCTGTAACAAATCTAAGATTTGGGAAATTTGATTCAAAACCGGGTGCTAGTTTTCCACTAATAGAAATAAAGAAATGGATTTTTTTTAAATGCACATATATAAAGCAATACTGCTATTTATATGAAATTTTAATATTTATTTTATTGTTGAAATATTAATGATTATAACTTTTTTTGGGTCAAAAAAATTACAATTTATTGATACATCTCATTATTGCATTATAATAATAATAATAATAAGTCTACTATTGGTATATATAAATATAACAATAACATTTTTATGTTGTTGGTTTGAAAATAAGTGAGTTAAAATTTAGGGTTTATTTGGTAAGACATACAAAAAGAACTTTTAGTTTATAGTTTCAGCTCATACCAATGAAAAAAATTGTTTAGTAACTATCTTTTAGTTTTTAGTTTTTTTTATTAGGTTTTAATTTTATTTTTTTCAAAAACTATTTAAAGTAGCTTTTGAGTTTATAACTTTTAGACACACCTTTGTGAGAGACACACTACATATCCGCCTACAACCTTATGGTGATATATAGGTGTGTGAGTTCTCTCACTTATATAATATTCAATCTTCCATTTTCTAATCAATATGAGACCTATTCCTCACACTTGATTCTCAACAATAATTGCATTTTAGTTGAGGGAATAAAAAAGATTAATCATTATTTTTACGGAATAAATTCATCATGCAATCTATCTTTTTTTTTTGTTATTAATGGAATATTTTGATTCATTAAAATAATTTTTTTTTTATTATTTTAATTATTTATTACTTGAATTTATATTATTAATATTTTTTTTATAAATATGATAATGAAAGATTTAATATATTTGTTTATTAGTAGACATATCATGGATTTTGAGAGGAAAAAAAAGAGATAAAACTATGTACTTCATTGAAATATAAGATAAAATGGAATTTTGTTATTTTAGATATTTAAATTTCATTACAAAATTTATATATAAATGTTTAATATATTTTTGTGTTATATTTAATTTTATAGTTATATTTAAAATTTGCATTTTATTTTTAATACGTTTATTTTTGTTGAATAAAAATTAATTTGATAAATAGGACCACTAATTTTTTTAATTAATAATATATCTTTATGTCATTTTGTATTTATAAGCTAGTGTAATCGTAATTTACCAAACACTCAAACTAATTTATTAGCTATAAATTATCCGCTATAAGCTATAAGTCACCATCTATTAATTATCAGCTATAAATCATCAGCTACCAACTATCAGCTAACTTATCAGCTATCACATGATTTTATCAAAGAGTGCCTTAATACAAAATTTTACCATATTTCAACCATAGATTTAAAGAAAATTGATAAATTGTCAAAATTAATTTGTTTATTTTTTTGTTATTCACTGAATTAGACAGCCACGAAATTGTGAGTGACCAATTTAAATATCTATTTTAATTTTAATTGGTTTTATTATTTTTATTAGATGATATACAAATATATGTTTTTTCCACCGCTTCCTTCCGATCACACAGTTGTATTCGGAGTCAATTTTAGTATCAAGTAGTTTTAGTTTCTTTCGATCACATTCGAGAGTCAATTCTGGTATTAAATAATTTCAGCGTCTTCAATCATATTTATAGGGATCGAACTTCCAATCACATTTATAGAGATCGAACCATGATTTTTTTCTATCAAATTTAAGATCAAACACCACTAAAGAGTCTAAGTATTAATTTTCCCCCTCTAATCTTGAGACATTAAAAAATCAACGGGAGCTTCTTCTTTTTTGTGTGTAAACAAATTAAAGTTCTTTAACCTTTTTCTTTCCTTTCACATTATATTAATTCAATGCATAGACATATGTTTCTACCTAGACACATACATTTATTTTTTATATTTTTATTATATGTTTAAATATTATTCTAGCAAGGAAATTTATGAAGTTATGATTATATTAATGTAAAATAAAATTGAAATTTTTTTTGGGTCGATGTAATTAATAAAAAAGATTGAGTTTCAATTATGGAGAATATATTGTGCAAATAAAATCAAATATTTTCTCTGTCAAAAAAAATCTTTTTGATATTTTCTCCTAATGTATTGCCTTATGTAATAATGATGAAGATATGCATAAGAAAATATTCACTTACAACTTTTGTTGCCAAAAATTTACTATTTATGAAAGGCCCATTGTATTTTGAACAAAATTTCTCTAACTTTCTTTCTGATCTCTTTAAGTTTGTTCTCTCTTCATCATTCTCTTTTTATTATTCTAAATATCCTTTTTTCTAACATACAACTTTTGCAGTCAAAGAGTTGAAAATCATCCAAATCTAAATACTAGAATTTTCATTATTCAGAAATTCAATATGTTAACTTGATTTTCTCAATGGCATTGCTTCGACCTTCATCTTTCATAATCTTATTGGTATGTTTTTTAATATTTATCCATTCATACATTTTTTTAAGATAAAATATTTGATTTGCAACAAATAATTAGGATTTATAATTGAGTTTCATCAAGTGTTTTTCATAGTTAAATTTGTTGTTTATTTTGAATTTTGATGTTGTGTTATTGTAGGCATTTGGTGCACTAATAGTTCTTGCAGCATTGACACCATGTTGGTATGTGATGATCGCACATACTCAAAAACGCGCGAATTTACATTCGAATAATATTATGTCGCATTTGCAATCTGAAATTGAGTACTCAGCTGAATTGTTACAACTATTAAAACTTTCATCAGTAAAATTATCAAGATTATTGAATTCGACCATTAATTCTACTAATATCACTTTCTCTGATATTAACGATAAGGTAAGTTGTTCAAAATCCGCATTGAAAAATAATTGTTTATGCAAATTTTTAAAGAAAAAAAATAAATTTATTTATTTATTTAATGGTTAAATTTGTTTGTTCTTTGAAGGTGGCCCCATTATTATTTCAAGCATTGAAGACAATTCCTCACTTAACACAAATTTCATTCATTGGAACTCAAGGTCTTTTTTTGGCACACTATAATGATGGTGATCAAGTTCTAGCAATGTACTCTAATTCTTCTATAGTTGATGCATCAAATAAAACCATGTACTATATTCAACCCGTAAATCGTGACACCGGAGAGATTTTCGGGAAGGCCTTAATATCGAATAATAGTATCGATATCAAGGCAAGTTTGATGATAAATGGTACAAACGATACTTGGCATGAATTTGCATCGTTAGGAACGAAGTTGAACAATATTAGTGATCTTTTGTTCGTCAATTCGGCTAGAATTGATAAAATAGGTGTGATATCTCTTGGATTTCCGGCGAAAACAATAACCGATTATGTCACTCGCATTGTTGATCGTCAAGGGACGAAATCGTATTTGGCTACCAAAGATGGAAATGTGATTGCAAAATGGAATCAAAATATTGGTTTGAAGATTTTGAATGATAGTGTTTTATTACAATCTTTGAATGCTAATGGAGGTATAATAAGGAATGAAGGAGGTGTATCTTGCAAGGATCAAGTTTATGATTCTAGTTTGAAAATTCAAGATACACAATATTTTGTTCATTGCTATCCTATTGATATTATCGGAATAGAATCGGTATGTTTTTATATTTTTTGCATAATAATTTGATTATGAATCAATATATTTTGTTCGGTTAAGTCAGTTCAGTTGATAACTGTTCAGGTGTATGTAATGGCTGTTCCGAAAAATGAAAGTTTCGACTTTGATCCGAGATATAAAGAAAAAGGATTGATACTCTTGATTGTAATGATGGTGCTAATCTTTATAGCTATCTCGAGTTTCGTATTCACGAACATCGGAGTAACGAGAAGAGAAATGCATTTGTGTGCTTCACTGATAAAACAAATGGAAGCAACAGAACAAGCTGAGAGAAAGAATATGAACAAGAGTCTTGCTTTCGCGAGTGCTAGCCATGATCTTCGCGCGTATCTTGCAGGTCTTATCGGTTTGATTGAAATGTCTTGTAAATTAGTTCAATCTAATGCAGACACTGATTTGAATTTGAAATCACGTTCTGAATTGGAAACAAATTTCAAACAAATGGATAACTGCGCGCAAGACTTGCTAGGACTATTGAATTCTATACTCGACACGAGCAAAATTGAGGCGGGAAAAATGCAACTGGAGGAAGAGGAGTTTGATTTATCTTATCTTGTTGAAGATGTGGTTGATTTGTATTATCCGATGGCGATGAAGAAAGGTGTAGAGCTTGTGTTGGACTCTTGTAATGGTTCTGTTATCAAGTATTCACGTGTGAAAGGCGATAGGAGAAAACTGAAGCAGGTTTTGTGTAACTTGCTTAGCAATGCTGTTAAGTTTACTGATGAAGGACACATAACGGTTAGAGCGTGGGCGCAGAAATCGACATTGCAGAAGTCGATAATCAAGAGTACTCAAAATAGTGTTATGAAGCCTTTGTCTTGGATGTTTTATAAGAAAGGTGATAAAGAAATCGAGGACATAGAAGCGGTGAGTTCGATTCAACAAGATGCTTGTTTAATGGATTTTGTGTTTGAAGTGGATGATACGGGGAAAGGAATTCCGAAAGAGAATTATAAGTCGGTTTTCGAGAATTATGTTCAAGTTAAAGAGAATGCTGTTGGTCAAGTTGGAACTGGCTTGGGACTTGGAATTGTGCAGTCACTGGTAAGTAAGCATACTTTTATTAGTTATGATGATTTGAATCTCGTTGTGCGCATTACTCGAACGTTTTTTATTTGATTTATAAAATCGATTTTCTCTAGGTACGTTTGATGCATGGAGATATTGAAATTGTGGACAAAGAAGTTGGTAAAAAAGGAACATGTTTCAAGTTCAATGTGCTTCTCGCTTTATGTGAAAACGAGACGGTAACTTATAGTTTAAGGGAAGGTTTTGAATATGGATCGACTTCGGGCAACGGAAACCAAGTTCCGGAGAAAAGATTCATTCATAATGCTAGTTCTGGTTCGAGTATTCGATCTTTGAGTCCAAGGTTACAGATTTGTTCCTCTTCTAGTCCTAAGACCGAGCCTTCGCATGTTATTCTTTACATTCGCGACGAAGAAAGAAGAAGAACTTCGCAGATGTTCATAGAGAGTTTAGGGATCAAAGTTAAAGTGGTGAAGAATAGGAAACATCTCATTGATACTCTAAAGAAGATAAAGAAACAAAATGGTCACCAAATAAGTGATCAAAGTTCTTCCGAGTCTTCGGAATTAGGTTCTCGGTATACTTCTTATAACTCGTCTTATAGTAGAGCTTCGACGAAAATTCCTTTGAGAGCTTTGGACGGAGCTGAATATGTATCTTCGATGTTCAAGATGACAAACTACGGAGCTGCACTGAGTTTTGTTTTGATTATCATTGATGCAAACGCGGGACCATTTCCTAAGCTTTGTAACATTGTGTCGAAATTTAAGAAAGATCTTCTCAATCCTAGTAAAGTCGTTTGGTTGGAAAAACCTTTTGAAAGTATCGTCGATTTCAAAACGATTGATCGAGATGACATTGTGATATCAAAACCGTTTCATGGAACTAGATTGTTTCAAGTTATAAAGTTTCTTCCCGAGTTTGGTGGGAATTGGAAAAGCAATTCTAGTAATAAAGTTATACGAGAATTAAGATCACAAGTATCTAGCGTGTATAGGGAGAAGAAAAGTTATGTTGATCAAAGTGAAATACAAGAAAGTACAAGAGACTCAAATAACTCAAAACCTTTAAGTGGAAAGAAATTTATGGTTGTTGATGATTCTCCAATGTTGAGAAAAATTGCTATGGCTACTTTGAGTTCCCTTGGTGTGACTAGTATTGATCAATGTGAAAATGGTAAAGAGGCTTTGAAACAAGTTGAACAAGGTTTAAAAAATGATTTTCCTAATCCTCCTTATGATTACATCTTAATGGATTGTCAGGTAATTACTCATTATACACGTTCTTTAAACCTGTGTCTATCTAATACTTGTTATTATTCACCGCTCTTTAAATCTCTGTCTGATACTGGTATGATACATGTATTTTTTGAACAGATGCCGGAGATGGATGGATTCGAGGCAACAAGGAAGATAAGAGAAATGGAGAAAGAATATGGTGTACACATTTCTATCATTGCATTATCTGCTGATATTGATAAATTGACAACAGAGACTGGAATGGATTTTCACATAACAAAGCCTATTAAGAAAGAGCATTTACTCAAAGCTATTACATACATAGAAAATAGTGAGATATAATGTAATTTTTTTATATAGTTTTTAGGATAAAGGAGGCTATGTAAACATTTTGGCTTTCTTTGTTTATTAATTTTTTGAGAATACAAAATTAGGATGATTTAAGATATGGTTAGTATGATATATTTTTATGTAGAATATATTTAAAATATACACTGAAAATATTATGTTTGTTGAGCTAGGTGTAAATAAAATTAGTTGCATTACTTTACATATAATAAGGTATGGTAATTGGTAACCTATTAAATATCCATTAAAAATAATTAATCATAATTTTAAAGGTCATTAAGTATCATTTTCAAATGTCTATTTGAATATATATTTGTGTGTAATGATTATTATGTATATTCTCAAATGTCTATCATTTTCAAATGAACAGATAATAAGCTTTCAAAACAAAACAAAAACAGGGAAATTTCTATGCTTAGATCACATAGCTTAGATTTTCTGATTTACTTAAATTTTTTATATATTTGATCATTAATATAATATGAACATAATAAACAACAGGAGTTATTATAAAGATGTTTCTGATGATTTTAATATAGTGCTATGGTATAGTCCTATTTTGAGTTAAGACTTAAGATGGACAAATTTGAACCATTCAATTGAAATTTAGAATGATTATTTTGCATTCATTGAAAATCGAAATCTAACCAACCTAATTAATATTCATTTTATTTCTTTTTATTACTATATAACTAAGTGGCATTGGGTATTTGAAAAATAATATAATAGTAGTAGGGGTGGAAATAGATTAGGCTAAATTAGGCTTTATAAGGCCTGAGTCTGGTCTACGATAAATTTAAAAGGTCTGAGTCTGGCCTATGGCCTACTAGAGTAGTATTATATATAAATGTACAAACATGAATAAAGTAGTATTATATATATATATATATATATATATATATATATATATATATATATATATATATATATATATATATATATATATATATATATATATATATATATATATATATATATATATATATATATATATATTCAGGATCAATTTACTTCACAATCATAGTCTTTAAATCCAATTGTTATAAATATAAATATTAATTTAATCATTGATTGAATCTAATTTAAAACTACGATTATGGAGTAAGTTAAAAAGACTTACTCTTAAGGTAAATTGATCTGGACTCATATATATATATATATATATATATATATATATATATATATATATATATATATATATATATATCACTGTCATCATCCAAAATAAATATATTACTGTCATAAAAACTAGATATAGCTACTGTGTGTACGGGAGTACATTCTCTCCACCCCATCCTTTGTCCGCCTCTGGTGCACGCTCTTCTCTGCCTCTGTCGCCTCGTCTGCCTATGCGTCCTCCTCGGTTTCCTATCCCACCAGTCCTGGCGCGATATCCGCGGTACTGTGTGCCACTCAATGTCACCCGAATCATCTCCTTCACAGTACACATGACATCATACCCCTCAGGGAAGAAACCGGACTCAATGTCTGCCCGCCCAATCCTAACTACATTTAGACATATAGGCATTAGATGCTGAGTGTGGTCCATCTGGGACTACTTCTCCTCTAATATCTCATGATGTGTTAGTCTAGGATGATCACGATCTGCAGTGGGAAGCATCAATATAGCTCTAGTTGTACTCAGATTTGATCGCACGAGACTCGTCTAGTACCATATCGTGTTGAAACTCAGCAAAGATCTCGTCTATATGGCGGCAGGTGATGGGAAGAGAAGCGGATACAGAAGGGTGCCTAGGAATGGTTTGGACATAGTTGAACTATCGCATGACGTGCTTTGATAGATATCGCGTAGTGATGGTCGAGCTACATGCCAACCAACCGTTGTAAAGTAAAACCTCATCAAACAAGCGCGTCGCATAGTGATCTCTATAGCAGTCGTATCTGACATCCTCAGCAGTCATGCGGTCCAGATACACCTTGTAAGGCTCTACCGACTCGTTCCCTCTCAGTGGGCGGAAGGCACGTGCACGAGGTCACTCCTCTGTGTACTCCTACACATACCCCTAGCCATGTATCTGCGAAAAGTGTTGGACGATCCAGGACTGAAATAAAAAAATGGTATCAAGCAAATATCACAATAATATAAGAGAAAAAAGTCTAAGGGTTTAGGAATGGTACCATATACAGTGAACAATTTCCCGCAAGAGTCTGAGTAACCCAAAGGCATCCAATGGAGAGTCTGGAATAAGTGTATTTATGGAAGCACCCAGGATATAGAAAGTCTGGGTTGTTCCTTAAGTGAATCTACGGAAGCACTCAGGATATAGAAAGTTTGGGTTGTTCCGCAAGTGCATCTACAGAATGTGTTAACGTTCAATTTTTCCGCTGATGCACTTGTGGAAGTTCCTGAAACTTAACAAAATAGTGACGAACACCATTAACAACCTAGTGGAAGAAAAATTCAAAAACAACCCCTGATCGTCTGTTTAAACCCCAAATAAGTACCTACATTGTCTCTAAACTATGTTTCTAAACTTATCCAGTGATTTCTACATCTAAATAGCTAATTTAAATCGATTACGGAGAATATTCAAAAATAACTCGAAAACTCGAAAACTTCACGATTAAACGGACATATGAACCATTAGGAGTTTGTTGATCGTTGTAGTTGATGCTTAGTCTTGAACTTGTGCGACAAAATCGACTTTTGTGGAAATGATTTATTAGAGAGTTGAGAGAAAATTTGAGAGTTTGAAGAATATGAAAAGTGAAGGATGGGGGAGGAGAAGGGTTTGCGTACGAAGTATATCAAAATATGTTCCACAACTACATTTGAGAAAATGTTCCACTGGTATATCAACGGAACAAATCAACGTTTAAATAAAAAAGAGTGTGTCCGGAGATACATTAGCGGAAGCAGTGAGGGAAAAAATAAAAACACACATGGTGCCTAAGAGACCCATAGGATGAGATAAAAAATTCTCTTTTAAAAATTGACCCCAATAAAATAAAATGTAAATTAATTAATAAATAAAAGTATTATTTTATTAAAATTGTAAATAACATTAAAAATTAGGAAAAAGATAACTAATATATAAATATTTCAAGTAAAATTTAATTTATTTAAATATGATTTTTGAATTCTTTTTTTTATGTGAATATTCAGCATTTAAGATATGAAAGTTCTAGATGAGGATGGCTATGGATCTCTCTTTTTCAAAACTACTTAGAGCATCATCAAAGAAGATGTGATCACTATTGTCCTAGACTTCTTCATTAGAGAGAGGATGCACAAACATGTCAACAACAATATTTGTGACCCTTATTCCATATACAGCAGAGGCTAAGCATGTGAAGGACTATAGACCAATATATTGTTGCTCTACTATGTATAAGGTAATATCCAAAATCCTCAGTACTAGGCAGGGAAGAATTATAGAGAATATTTTCAAAGGGGATCAGTCTGTTTTTGTTCCAGGGCACCACCTTAATGGTCATACCATGCTTGCTTATGAGTTAATTAGAGGGTACACTAGGAAAGGCACTACTCTGAAGTGTATGATGCAGATTGACTTACAAAAAGCATATAACACCATTGACTGGAAAGCTCTGGAGAAAATTTTGCAGGAAACAGGTATTCCAAACCAGTTTATCAGATGGATAATGCTCACTGTGACTAGAGTTTCCTATAACTTTGTTGTGAATGCTACACGAAGATCATGTCTGCCAAGAGAGGACTTAGGAATGGGATCTCATATCCCTTTGTTGTTTGTCATTGTGATGGACTACCTGACTAGATCCCTTGATAAGCTCAAGTAGAATCCTAATTTCAACTATCATTCGAAATGTGAGAAGATACATCTCACTAGCCTTACATTTTCTTATGACCTCCTCCTTTTTGCTAGAGGAGACAAAATTTCTATGGAGCTTATGATGGAACAGTTCAAGAAATTCTCCAATTCTACTGGGTTGAAGATGAATCCTAGGAAGTGCAACATCTATTTTGCAGATGTGGATGAAACAACTAAAGAAGACATCAAGAATGCAACTAGATTTAGGGAAGGTAACTTACCATTTAAATACTTGGGAGTTCCCTTAACTAGCAAAAGGTTACCAATCCATCACTATGAGTGTCTATTTGAGCTATACTAGAAGGGTCAAACTCATCCAAAGTGTGACCTTTGCTACTATAAGCTTTTGGATGCAATGTATGTCTTTCCCAAAAATAGTTGTTAATAGAATTAAAGCCAATTGCATGAGTTTTATTTGGACTAGCAGCAATGAGATCAAAAGGAAAGCCCCTATAACTTGGACTAAGTTTTGTTTCCCTAAGAATCATGGGGGGCTTAACATTATCGAGCTAGGAGTGTGGAATCAGGCTCATCTTGCCAAGATGTTATGGAACTTGAATGGTAGAAAGGAAATATGGGTCAAATGGATACATGAGTACTGTAACATCCCGATTTAATTAATTTATTTAATTGAATTATTTTGAGTAGAATTGTTGTTAATTGTGATGTGTGATGTTTTATGATTAAGATGATTATTTGATTTAAGTTGTTTTAAGTTGATTTAGGAGATATACTTATTTTGGGGAGTTTCAATAGTAATATTGAGAGGTGTAAATAGAAGTCCATTAGTGGATTAATTAAATGAATTTTAGTAATAATAATAATAGTATTATTTTTATGACATTTTAATTAAAATAAGAAAAATAGGATTAGTAAGATTTTTAGGGAGAATTAGTCATAATTAGAATTTGGGAGAGAAGAACGAGTTTTGAGAGAGCAAAAGCTAGGGCTAAGGATCTTCGTGGAGATTTTCGTAGGAAGTTTCAATCGTAGATTCGAGCTCCATTCAATGCAAAGGTAAGGGTGGGATTCGTATCTTATAACCGGGAGAAAATAATCTGTATGTATGGGATATGGTTATTTAATTTCCTTGTCGTTGTTTCTATGATGTTTTGTGTATGATTTCGTGCGAATTAGATGGATTGATGTTGATATGTCTGTTATGAATCTGCTGATTATTTTTGTCATGAATATTGTGGTGATAATTTTCTGAGATGTGTGATGAATTGTGACGAATTTGGATTTAGATGATGATAATAGGTTGGTAAATTGATGTAGTAATGTTAGATGAGTGATAAGATGAAAGATTAAGGGCCAAAAAACATGGTAGAAACCCAAATAGGACTTAATTAAGGTGATAGAATGAATGAACTCGTAGCAGGAGATGAAATGGTGAGGTTTCTGTTGATTTGCGTAACAGATCTGAGTTACGCGTATGGGACTAGGCGTTACGCGTAACTACTGGTGGTCACACCGCCTGTTACGCGTATGGGGAGGCCTTATGCGTTTGGTACGCGTTTGGGAAGCAGTTGTGCGTTTCTGTGATTTCGCAGCGATTCTCCTATCGTTTCGCGTCCATTCCTTTTTTTGATGATCCGTAAGAAGTTTGGAAACTAATAATTAATGATGAATGTAATTAGAGACTAATAATAATATGATTAAAGATTGTTGTTAGAAGAATTTAGAGATGATGAACTAAGACGATTTTACACTATTGCGATGATGTAATCTGATGTAGGTCTTATGACCAACGATGTGGTGATGTTATGACTATGTAAGATGAACTAGGACGATGTGCTTGAACAATGTTTACGATGAGTGATTGTGTTGTATGCCATTCTCATACCGCATACATTTGCATAAATTAAGATGGCCTGGAATGGCAAACATGATGTTTGAGACGAAGACTTATGTCTTGATGATGCCCACCTAAATGGCATGAATTTTAAGATGGGAGTTCGCTCTGAATGGTACCACATACATACATTGTCGAGTCGCATATGAATTGCATTGTTGAATGATTTATGATGATGTTATAGACATTATGATGATACGATGTTTATGATGATTATGATGTGAATGGGTGGTTGAATGACTTTGCTTATATATGTTGATTATTGTATCCTGTTTATAATTGTCAATATCTCACCCTTTTCTATTGAATGTTACCCTCTGTTGGTAACGTGAAGGTGATCCTGAGTAGCGAAGAGTCCGTAGATGGTTTGAGTCATTGGTCGCTCTGATATGTAACACTTCGGGGGGATTAGTGAATGCTTGATTTTAATTGAATTTCGGTTTTGTTTTAGTTAATTAAGGATGTTATGGATTTTGATGAGTTATTATGAAGTTAATTTTTTTAAAGATGAGATGTTTATGACTTTAATGATTCCCGCTGCATAATAAAGACTTGATTTATTACTTGATGTGTTCGTAATATATGATTTTTAAGAAGAAAATGTGATGCCCTGTTTTTGTTGAACTCTGATTTATTTATAATTAATTGCGGGTAGAATGGGGTGTTACATTAGTGGTATCAGAGCAGGTCTGTCTGTCCGGCCAAGTGTCGAGTCATAGTTGTTTAACAATCGAGTATTATTATTTTGTGCTGATCTTTGTTCTTGTTGTGGTGTTTAAGTTGAGATGGCTGGAAGAAATGACGCTGCTATGGTTGCTGCAATGCAAGTAATGGCACAAGCTGTGAAGAACCTACCTAATGCTGGCGAGAATGAGGGATCTCTTTGTTTGGCGACTTTTCAGAGGGAGAATCCGCCTACTTTCAAGGGTAAGTATGACACTGATGCAACATTGGAGTGGTTGAAAGATATTGAGAGAATCTTTCGAGTGATGGATTGTATAGTAGTGCAGAAGGTTCGCTATGGTACGCATATGCTAGCACTTGAGGCTGATGACTGGTGGTTAGAGACTCGTGCGAGATTGGAAGCGGCGGGTGAAGAGGTCACTTGGGCTTTTTTCCGCCGAGAGTTTTTGAGAAAGTATTATCCTGAAGATGTTCGCGGTAAGAAAGAAGTTGAATTCCTTGAGCTGAAGCAAGGAAACATGTCAGTGACTCACTATGCTGCAAAGTTCACTGAGTTGTCCAATTTTTATCTGCATTATGATGGGGCTGGAGCAGAATTCTCTAAGTGCATCAAGTTTGAGAATGGGCTGCGTTCTGAGGTTAAGAAGGCTGCCGGATACCAGAAGATTCGAGTGTTTTTTGATTTGGTTGATAGTTGCAGGATTTTCGAGGAAGATAGTAATGCTCATTACAAAATAGTGAATGACAGAAGAGGCAAGCACCAATAGAATCGTGGCAAGCCTTATGATGCTTTGTCTAGCAAGAGTAAGCAGAAAATTGCTTCGGGTCATAGAACTAGTGGGAGAGATGCTCCTGCTAGTATTGTTTGTTACAAGCAAGGTCAAGCTGGTCACAAGAGTAATGTTTGTACTACTGAGGTTAAGAGGTGTTTCCGATGTGGCAAGATTGGGCATACAGAGAATGATTATAAGTATAAAGAGGTAGTATGTTGTAATTGCGGTGAAGAGGGACACATTGGTAGCAAGTGTCAGAAACCAAAGAAGGCTCAGACGGGAAGAGTGTTCGCGTTGGCAGGAACTCGGACCACTAGCAAGGACAAGCTTATTAGAGGTACATGTTTCATTAATAGTATTCCTTTAATTACTATTATTGATATTGGTGCAACGCATTGTTTTGTTTCTGCTGATTGTGTTAAGAGATTGGGTCTTACGTTGTCTGTTATGAATGGAGAATTAATCGTCGAGATTCCGGATTCGGGATCAGTGACTACTTCTCTCGTGTGTTTGAAATCTCCTTTGTTGATTTTCGATAAAGATTTCTTGGTTGATTTGGTTTGTCTGCCGTTGACTGGGATGGATGTAATCCTAGGTATGAACTGGTTAGAGTATAACTATGTTCATATAAATTGTTATCGTAAGTCGGTGAGGTTTTCTACTCTGGAAGAGGAAGGATTTAGGTGGTTGTCTTTTAGAGAATTGCAGAAATTGAAGAAAGAGGAAGCTCAGGTGTTTTCATTAATGGCAATGTTGTCAATTGAAAGCAAGGCTAATAATGAGGAATTGCAAGTGGTAAGTGATTTTCGTGAAGTTTTTCCTGATGAAATTCCTGATGTGCCTCCAGAAAGAGAAGTTGATTTTACGATTGATCTTGTACCTGGTACTATACCTGTTTCTATGGCACCGTATAGAATGTATGCATCTGAATTGTCAGAATTAAAGAAGCAGTTAGAAGAATTACTTGAGAAGAAGTTTGTGAGACCAAGTGTATCATCGTGGGGAGCTCCAATGTTGTTAGTAAATAAGAAAGATGGAGTATGAGACTTTGTGTAGATTATAGACAGTTGAATAAAGTAACAATTAAAAATAAGTATCCGCTTCCGAGGATTGATGATTTGATGGATCATTTGGTGGGTGCTTGTGTATTCATCAAGATAGATTTAAGATCGGGTTATCATCAGATCAAGGTGAAAGATGAGGATATTCAGAAGACTGATTTTAGAACAAGGTATGGACATTATGAGTATTAGGTGATGCCTTTCAGTGTTACCAATGCGCGGGGAGTATTCATGGAGTACATGAATCGTATATTTCAATAGTATTTGGATCCTTTTGTGGTTGTGTTTATCGATGATATTCTGATTTACTCTAAGTCAGATGGTGAACATAAAGAGCATTTGAAGATTGTGCTAGAAGTTTTGAGAGAGAATGAGTTATATGAGAAGTTGTCTAAGTGTGAATTTTGGTTGAAAGAAGTCAATTTTCTTGGTCATGTGATTTCAGGTAGTGGTATTTCAGTAGATCCTTCTAAAGTAGAAGTTATATTACAATGGGAAACTCCAAGATCGGATACAGAAATTAGGAGATTTTTGGGGTTAGCTAGTTATTATAGAAGATTTATTGAAGGATTTTCTAAGTTGGAACTTCCTTTGACTAGGTTTACTTGTAAGAGTAAAGCTTTTGTTTGGAATATCTGTTGTGAAGAGAGTTTTACAGAATTGAAGAAGAGGTTGACGTCGGCTCCGGTTTTGACATTACCTAATCCAGATGAATCGTTTGTGGTGTATTGTGATGCTTCGCTGATGGGTTTAGGAGGCGTGCTTATGTAGAATAATAAGGTTATTGTGTATGAATCGAGACAGTTGCGAGTGCATGAAAAGAATTATCCTACGCACGATTTAGAACTTGTTGCAGTAGTTTTTGTGTTGAAGATTTGGAGACACTATATGTATGGTTCTCGATTTGAAGTGTTTAGCGATCATAAGAGTATGAAGTATCTATTTGATCAGAAAGAATTGAATATGAGGCAAAGCAGATGGTTGGAATTGTTGAAAGATTATGATTTTGGTTTGAATTACCATCCGGGTAAAGCTAATGTGGTAGCTGATGCTTTAAGTCGTAAGACTCTGCATATGTCAGCAATGATGATTAAGGAATTCGAATTAATTGAGCAGTTTCGTGATATGAGTTTGGTTTGCGAAGTAACATTGCAAAGTGTAAAGTTGGGTATGCTTAAGATTAATAATGATTTTCTGGATAATATCATAGAGGCTCAGAAGTTAGATGTAAAGCTGATAGATATTATGGGTGGATGTGGTTAGACAGAGAAGAGTGATTTTAGGATAAATGCAAATGGTATTTTGAGGTTGCATGATCGGATTTGTATTCCTGATGATGTTGATATGAGAAAGAGCATTCTTAATGAGGGTCATAAGAGTAATTTGAGTATTCATCCAGGAGCTACTCAGATGTATCAATATTTGAAAAAGTTGTTTTGGTGGTCTGGTATGAAGGAAGATGTGGCACGTTTCGTGTATGCTTGTTTGACTTGTCAGAAGTCTAAAGTTGAACATCAGAAACCTATGGGATTAATGCATCCTTTGGATATTCCATAATGGAAATGAGATAGCATTTCTATGGATTTTGTTACAGGATTTCCTAATACTGCGAGAGGGCATGATTCGAATTTGGGTAACTATTGATAGGTTAACGAAGTCAACTCACTTCATTCCTATCAATATCAGTTTTCCGGTGTCTAAGTTAGCAGAAATCTATGTCAGAGTGATTGTGAAACTGCATGGTGTTCCGTTGAGTATTGTGTCGGATAGAGATCTGAGGTTTACGTCAGAGTTTTGGAAGAGTTTGCAAGAGGCGTTGGGTACTAAGTTGAGGTTGAGTTCAACTTATCATCCTCAAACAGATGGAAAAACTGAGAGGACTATTCAATCACTAGAAGATTTATTGAGGGCGTGTGCTCTTGAGTAGGGAGGTTTGTGGGATACTTATCTTCTGTTGATAGAATTCATGTATAATAATAGTTATCATTCTAGTATTGGGATGGCACCTTTTGAGGCATTGTATGGTCGGAGATGTAGGACTACGTTATGTTGGCATGAATCTGGTGAAATTATAGTGCTTGGACCTGAGTTAGTCCAAGAAACTACCTAGAAGGTTAAGTTAATCAAAGAAAAGATGAAAGCGTGTCAGAGTAGACAGAAAAGTTACCACGATAAGCGAAGAAAGGATTTGGAATTCAAAGTTGGTGAGCATGTGTTTTTGAGAGTTACACCTGTAACTGGTGTTGGAAGAGCGTTGAAGTCTAAGAATCTTACTCCGAGGTTTATTGGTTCGTATCAGGTTTTGGACAGAGTTGGAAGGGTTGCTTATCGAGTGGCTTTACCACCTAATTTGTCGAATTTGCATGATGTGTTCCACGTTTCGCAACTCCGAAAGTATGTTCCTGGTCCATCTCATGTTGTTAGTATGGATGATATTCAAGTACGGGATAATATCACGATGGAGACTATATCGGTGCGTATTGAAGATAGAGAGATGAAAACCTTGCGAGGCAAAGAGATCGCTCTAGTGAAAGTTTTTTAACTAGGAGCTGCTGGTGAGAGTATGACGTGGGAATTAGAGGGCAAGATGCAGGAATCTTATCCTGAGTTGTTTGAGAGAGGTCAGATTTTTGAAGACGAAAATGTTCTAGTGGGGGAGAGTTGTAACACCTCGATTTAATTAATTTATTTAATTGAATTATTTTGAGTAGAATTGTTGTTAATTGTGATGTGTGATGTTTTGTGATTAAGATGATTATTTGATTTAAGTTGTTTTAAGTTGATTTGGGAGATAGACTTATTTTGGGGAGTTTCAATAGTAATATTGAGAGGTGTAAATAGAAGTCCATTAGTGGATTAATTAAATGAATTTTAGTAATAATAATAATAGTATTACTTTTATGACATTTTAATTAAAAAAAGAAAAATAGGATTAATAAGAGTTTTAAGGAGAATTAGTCATAATTAGAATTGGGATAGAAGAACGAGTCTTGAGAGAGCAAGAGCTAGGGCTAAGGATCTTCGTGGAGATTTTCGTAGGAAGTTTCAATTGTAGATTCGAGCTCCATTCAATCCAAAGGTAAGGGTGAAATTCGTATCTTATAACCGGGAGAAAATAATCTGTATGTATGGGATATGGTTATTTAATTTTCTTGTCGTTGTTTGTATGATGTTTTGTGTACGATTTCGTGCGAATTAGATGGATTGATGTTGATATGTCTGTTATGAATCTGCTGATTATTGTTGTCATGCATATTGTGGTGATAATTTTCTGAGATGTATGATGAATTGTGACGAATTTGGATTTAGATGATGATAATAGGTTGGTAAATTGATGTAGTAATGTTAGATGAGTGATAAGATGAAGGATTAATGGCCAAAAAACATGTTAGGAACCCAAATAGGACTGAATAAGATGATAGAATAAATGAACCCGTAGCAGGAGATGAAATGGTGAGGTTTCTGTTGATTTGTGTAACAAATTTGGGTTACGTGTATGGGACTAGGCGTTACGTGTAACAACTGGTGTTCACGCCAACTCTTATACGTATGGGCATACGCAGTTACGCGTATGGGGAGGCCTTACGTGTTTGGGTAGCAAGTGTGCGTTTTTGTGATTTCGCAATGATTTGCCTATCATTTCGCGTCCGTTCCTTTTTCTGATGATCCGTAAGAAGTTTGGCAACTAATAATTAATGATGAATGTAATTAGAGACTAATAATAAGATGATTTAAGATTGTTGTTAGAAGAATTTAGAGATGATGAACTAAGACGATTTTACACTATTGCGATGATGTAATCTGATGTAGGTCTTATGACCAACTATGTGGTAATGTTATGATGATGTAAGATGAACTAGGACAATGTAATTGAACGATGTTTACGATGAGTGATTGTGTTGTATGTCATTCTCATACCGCATACATTTGCATAAATTAAGATGGCCTGGAATGGAAAACATGATGTTTGAGACGAAGACTTATGTCTTGATGATGCCTACCTAAATGGCATGAATTTTAAGATGGGAGTTTGCTCTGAATGGTACCACATGCATACATTGTCGAGTTGCATATGAATTGCATTGTTGAATGATTTATGATGATGTTATAGATGTTATGATGATACGATGTTTATGATGATTATGATGTGAATGGGTGATTGAATGACTTTACTTATATATGATGATTATTGTATCCTGTTTATAACTGTCGATATCTCACCCTTTTATGTTGAATGTTACCTTCTGTTGGTAACGTGCAGGTGATCCTGAGTAGCGAAGAGTCCGTAGATGGTTTGAGTTGTTGGTCACTCTGATATGTAACACTTAGGGGGGATTAGTGAATCCTTGATTTTAAGTGAACTTCTATTTCATTTTAGTTGACTAAAGATGTTATGGATTTTGATGAGTTATTATGAAGTTGAATTTTTTTAAAGATGAGATGTTTATTACTTTAATGATTTCCGCTGCACAATAAAGACTTGATTTATTACTTGATGTGTTCGTAATATATGATTTTTAAGAAGAAAATATGATGCCCCATTTTTGTTGAACTGATTTATTTATAATTAATTATGGGTAAAATGGGGTGTTACAAGTACCACTTAAAGAATAATGATGTGATGACAGGAACAATCAAGTAGAGAAACTCTTGGCTTTATAATAACATCCTGAAAATGAGAGACAAAGTTGAGATCCCTCAAATGCTTTGACTACGACCTCACTTTTTCTCATAGAAGGATTTTGAATAACTAGTCTTGTGAGAGTGGACCTTGGCATTATGTTCAGAGATGAACCTGTATCTACGAGTACGCTGACTAGAGCATCGTCACCACAGTTGATAGTAATGTTTAATGCCATATTGTGATTACTACCTTCTTCAGAAAGATCATCGTCATTAAATCCCAAGTTGTTGAAAGTGGTGATGTTGGAGACGATACCTTCGAATTGTTTCACGATTACGTCTGGTTCTATGAAGGCTTGATCCATAACCCTTTGTAATGCTTCTCAGTGAGCTTCTGAACTGAGCAGAAGAGATAGCACTGAAATCCTCGAAGGAGTTTGTAGTAATTAATACACAATGTTATATTCGCTTCTCTGGATGAGTCTGAGGATTTCATCCTTATTCTCTGTTGTATGCTTTGGATTACTTGTCTGACCCACTGGTGGGTTGATGACCTCCACTTGAGGTTCCTTTCCCTTTTTAGCTTCTTCAACTCCTCAATTGAATATTCATCCACTTCTAGTGACTTGACTGATATCAGCGACGCTGACAAGAGATGGTAGGGGTACTTCCTTCCCTCCTTCCATGATTGTTGGTCCATATTATATGGAATTTATTTCATCGAAGCATAAGGCACTGAGCCTGTTTAGTAGATGACCAAAAGGGTTAGACGAGCCTTTCAGATGTCGAAAGTAACCTTTATCGGTGCTGGCTTGGGAATTTTTATGATGTCAAAGGGAACTTCCAAGCATTTCTTTTCTTCGACCAAAAAGCAATGTTCGTAATTGTGAGGTGGCAAAAGACTGTATCCACTCTATATATGATGCATCTTTACTCTGTCTGAATCTTGTATTCTGGCATTATAAGTTTTTCGTCTAGCCAGAGTACTGTTGTTGAGACTAATCTGACTAGTTTCTTCGTCCATGTAAATTGGAAGCCACCAATGATCCAATAAGGCTTGAAGATCTCTTTGCACTGTTGCACACCCTTGATTACCTATGGAGAAACCTCTGTAGTTCCGATAAACGTGCATTGACAAAAATTCAAGTCTGACGTGCTTGGAGTGCAATTTGACTAAACTGGTATTCATTATGTGAACTTGAATCATGTTGATCTGAGGATCATCTATTTCACGGTAATCTTGAATCCATCCGAAATCCATTTGTCGATGAAGGGATTCCTGTATAAAGGAGCACCCTTGATCATTTGTTGAATAGATGGAGCAACTTTGGTAGTCGTGTCGTGGCAAATTATGATGTAGACTTTGTCTAGAATGAAACGCAACCAGATTAACATTCATTGCTTGAATGTCGAAATTTTGAATAATTCTAGGAGGAGCGGAGAGTAAATTGACTCCTCAAATTTCCTAATCTTGAATCTAGTTGACCGACACTTTATCATGTTACGATAATGGATTTGTTTGAATATTAGGGTTAATACCTTTGAAAGATAGAACTTTATTCCTGGCGAGTCTCTAGACGCCATACATGAAAGCTAAGTAATTCTCAATGTTATGCCCATTCCCTACTTGATGATAAGGACACAATTTATCAGCTTTATACCATGGAAGGGGATTATCAGGAATCACAATAGGAGTCCTGGTCTAAATGTACCCCTTGCTTAGTAAGAGTGGAAACAAATCAGCATATGACATAGGTATATGGTCAATTGTTGGAGCCCTAGAATACCTATTGTTGTTAAATTGTGAGCGAGCATGTTGAAGAGGTTGTTGTCTTTGTTGATACTATTGTTGATTAGAAGAGTTCCGAGTGATCTGAGGTTGATATGTCGGAGCTACAACTGTGGTAATAACATGAGATATTCTTTCCGCTTGACGAGGTGAAAATCTTTATCGCTATTTACCCAGATATATGTTACTGATGTCATGTTCCTTCTTCTTTGGAAAGGAACTTCCATATCTTTTGTTTGAACTTGAAGGTTCAAATTATTTTGTTAAACATCTTTCCCTTACGACCTCTTCTAAGCGTACTCCCATGTTTATCATCTCGCTGAAATCACTGGGTGCGCTTGCAACCATCCGTTCATAGTAAAATAAACTTCATATCTTGAGGAAGATTTTTGTCATTTCTTTCTCTCCGAGAGGAGGAGAAATTTGAGCAGAAATTTCACGCCATCTTTATGCATACTCTTTGAAGGTTTCATTACCCTTCTGAGGCATTGCTCTGAGCTGGTCCCGATTGGGAGCCATATCCACATTGAATTTGTACTGTTCGATGAAAGCATTCCCGAGATCTCGAAAGCTATTTATATTTGTACGATTCAGCTTCATGTACCAACGAAGTGTTGCCCCAGTTAAGTTATCCTGAAAGTATAGAATCCGTGACTTAGTATTTCTCAAAATCCGACACTTTGAATTTGTGTGGTATTTGAACATGTTGGACCAAGCTGAGATATGTCGTGTTGCTTCCGAAAAACTCTTGTCCTCTGAGAGACTGTATTTCCTATTGCATTGTTGCAAACTATGTCTAGAATTCGTCCATCCTTTTTTTGAGTCCTCCCTGTTCACTTGGAGCAGGAGAGTACCTTCGGTTTTCTAAGGTAATGTGTACCAATGGAGGTGGTACAACTTGTACTGCAGTTGGAACTTCAAATATCAGGAGTTTGTAACCTCCTGGCATGGCATTCTTTGCTAGTGCATCTTGAATAGTTTGAAGTTGGTAACCATCAAACTAAGATGGTCATGCGGAGTTCCTCAATTATTCAGCTAGTAGGGGATCATATCCTTCTGGGATAAAACTAGGTGGCATGCCCCATGGACGATCCTTTGGCATGTCGTACCTTGGATCCTTATATGGTATCTCTTCAATTGGTGCAGACACGACTTCGTAGATCACTGTTCTTTGGTGAAGATTATGAGCTACATTCAGAGCTTCGACCATTTCCTTGAGCCTTTCCATAGTTGAATTCATACTAGAGAGCTCCATTTTCAACTCTTTGTTCTCTTCCTCAAGGTCTTCCATTCTTCTCTAGCGACTGGCCCGAGTATTGTACGAATGAGACAATTTGACTTCTAAAAGAAGTACATAAATAAGACTCGATGAAAGAAAAATGAAAATTATGCAAATGATGAATGATAATACAGTGATTAAAATATATTTTTTATTTAAAGAAAGAACCGATTGAACAAACTGTTGCAAAATATCATACATAAATTTTTATTGAACTGAAACAAGTTACATCCACAGTACATTATTCAAAACACGTGAAGGAAACTTTAAAACTCTAAAGCTCTCTTTGTTGGGACTTCAGTTTCTTGACGATCTGTTTTCTATCTCTTGAGAGGGACTTCTTCCAGATCTTCAATTATTTTACAAATGTAGAAGGTTCCAATGTTGCCCTCAACAAGCAACTACTCCTCCTTTTTTGTGATATGGTACTCAAGTACCTCGATAAGGTCATCCTTTTCTTTCAGGAGACACTATATTTTGGCATTCTCTAGGCTAAGAATCTGATATTTGTTTTTACAAGAGTCTCTCTCCCTCTACATTTTGTTGAAAGCTATTTGAGCATTCTCTGTGTCATTCATGAAGTAGAGAATAGTTTATTTCAGTGGGAACACCCCTTGTCGAGGGTGAGGTATCCTCAATTTTAATGCTCTTGCTTGCACAATTGGAGGTAAGGATCCAAAGAGATACATTTTGGTTTTCCCAGAGATTATATTCCTTTCTTGTGTACATGTTTCCAAGCATGTACAATCTCTTCTCTGATAGTTTTGTGCTTTTATACTTCTTCGAAGAAGGGTCCTTCATTCTGAGCGTTGACGGGTATATCTCTCATCGGGTATCCCATATGATGTCGAGCTAACTTTGGGAGATAATTGATCCCTTCTTTGGTACCAATGAGAGGTACATTGGGGAAATTACCACAACTGGTGATGATCCTAATTCTGTCATAGATTGGATTGGACCAACCGATGTCTAAACTGGTCAAAGACGTGATCTTTAGTGACCAGTGCATTCCACTTTTAGTTTCCCAAAATGTTGATGACTTGGGTAAGTGAGAAGTGAACCATTTATAGAGAAGTGGTACACAACAAGTGATTATTCCTCTATCGTGTAAATTCCTTAGGTGAACTGAGTGGTAAGCATCTGCAAGCAGTGTAGGAACTAGATTTCTGATGAGAAAAATCTTTATTGTATTGATATCGATAAAGTTTTCTACATTAGGAAATAAGAAAATCCCATAGATGGGCAATGCAAAGATTACTTCGAATGCAACAATATTTCTGATACTGGCAAAGTATAGTGCTCTCTCAATTAGAAATTTGGAGGGCAGACTCTCCACTCCTCCTTTGGTAATCTAATGAGCCTTAACTTTCGATTCTTCCAAAGCAAGATTTATGGAAATTGTTGATTATCTCGGCATTCCTTCTAACCTGGAGAACGGTATTTTCTCATTAATAGGGATCCCTATCAACTGAGAAAACTCTTCCAATGTTGGGCATAGCTGATAATCGGGAACTATGAAGCAGTGGTACATCGGGTCGTAGAACTGGACCAATGTAGCAAGAAAATATTCTACCATGCTGACTTTCAGTAAGGACAAAAGTTCTCCAAACTTTACACTGAAAGCTTCTATATATGTGATAAGCTTTTCTAGCTTTCTCAGATCGTCCAATCTCGGACTCTTGAATGTAAACTTGTGGATTTTCCGCCGCCAAAAGTATATTTTTGAAAAGACTGATAATATGAAATAGATCTTCGCTCAGATCTTTTAAAGGAGAAAGTTATGATGATTTTTTTTTAAATGGTTTTTCTTTTGATGAATGCATGAATGCAACACACAAAAACATGTGTTCAAAGGTTCGGTGTCATGAGGCCAAAACTCTACCTGTTCCCAAAGGTTTTATTCTACAGTAAAGATTTTTGTACCTGTAGATCATGTAAGTCAAGTTCAAGGGGTAAATGTTTACTAAATCCTCAGCATTACGAGTATTCAATTGGAAATCGCCGAGTTTTCGTGGAGTGCACTATGAACATCGATTTCACACCAGATACCTAGACTAATTCAGGGACTTTTAAGGTTTCACCTGGTCGGGATTAGACTCCCTACAAGCTATCTCAATTATTCCCTACCTATCTTAGAGTGAACTTGAGCTCACCCAGATGCAGATTAATTGCATTCCCATTTTGAGAGACCACGCCAAAGGATATCAATTGAACAGATACTTTGCGGAAACATAAATATAAAGTAGTATAAAAGCAATATATATATATATATATATATATATATATATATATATACATGTTCCTAAACTTAAGGTTTTTCTATCTAAAAGGTTTAAATGAAAGTTCCCACAGACAACGCCATTTTCCTGCAGCTCGATTTTCCTGGTCTTTAATCATTATCGCATTTTTTCTACTTTCTGATTTCTTAATTTTTCCTGATGAAGCTGGTTATGGAAGGGAAAATATATCTTAAACTCACCCCTCTTTGCATACTGTTGATTGACAGATGCCCACAAGGTTTTGGATTCTTTCTTAGTTTATTTCACCTTAAGTATAGTGCAAAATTTGTTCTTTTTGATATTGATGGGTTTTCTTTGATTTGGGCCTCGGAATGAAATGAGTGATGATAATATAGGATGAAGTTGTTTTTGAGTTTTCATAATTTTCTGATGTTTTTGAATAGGTCTGAGAACCTATTGTTGTGTTTTGTTTGGCGTGCTCGCAAAAATCTTACGACCTTTTGCCTACGTACCCCAAAAGAGAATTGAGGGATCATAGCATCGTAGTTCCTCCTAAAAGGCTAGAGCTAAGAGGAGAGATTGATTTGTATCTTGGTTAAAGCACAGGATGTTGATGCTCAAAGTTTGTATTTACGTCTTGATCAAAGGCCAAGATTGAAGCTGAGAGTTTGTTTGTGCCCTGATCAAAGCCCAGGATTGAAGCTGAAATGGTTTGTTGTAATTGTTAAGGGTGCTTGAATTGCATAGTTCAAGGCATAAGCTGAATGGTATCTTGATTTGCATAGCTCAAGAAAGGTTGAATGGTTGACCTGAATTGCATAGCTCAGAAAAGTTGAAAGGGTTATCTTGATTTGCATAGCTCAAGAAAGGCTGAATGTTTAACTTAGTTAGAGTCCAAGACTATGACTGTATTGTTGGGAATTAGCTTAGTAAAAGTCCAAGACTATGATTGTATGGATGTTAGAAAGTGAAGAGAGGGCTCAGAAGCCAATAATAGGGCTTAAACATAAGGATACCTATGGAATTTGTTTTGTGGATTAATTATCTTGTGATTTCATACACAAGGTAGGGCTTTTAAGGAAAAGCTTATCTACCGCCTAGAAAGTAACTTCACCTAGTTGTGAAGCTCAGTCTACTGTAGGTGTATTAGATCTTTAATCATATATATGAAAAAAGAAAAGGGGATGGGACTTGTAAACAAGTTGGTCCATAATCTTTGTTTAGGGGATTGAAAATTTTTTAAGAGACAGTTGGAAGATTCAGGATTTACACGGAAGCCTGACGGGTTTTAAAACCGACCGGAGAAAGTTTAAAACAGTAAGAATGGGTCCTAAACACAATATTTCCCATGACACATTTTCACAATTCATTTTATTAACTAAATCATTATGTGTAAAGAAGTTCACATAAAGAAATTAACAAATGAAAGTTCAATGCGGTGAAAAAGGATATCGCATTGAGTTTTTAAAAATGGATCGAATGAACCCTAATGGTTCATTTTTCAAAAAGGGGTTGGGCTTTTCACTCTAATAGAGGCCCATGGGTATGATAAAAATCAAATTGAGGGTGATTAAAACAAAACCCTAATTTTGAATATTTTAAATATTAAAAAATATTTAAAACTCTATTAAATTGCAAACATAAATGAAAAACAAGTTGAAACCTTGGATCAATGTTTGAAAAATTATATTGTATCCATGAGATAACTTGAATATCATTTATGTTTGAAAAATCAAGTGAAATAATTGATTTTTTAAATGTTTAGAAACAAATAAAATTAATTCTTTATGAAAATATAAAATATGTTTAAAAATTTATTTTTTGGTGATTTTTTCATGGAATAAAATATTTTAATATTTTATAGAATTAATGAAAAAATAATCATTTAAAAACTCAAAAGAATCAGAGAGAAATTAATTTTGGAATGAATTAAATAAAATGATAAAATTCAAATATTTGAATTTTCAAAAAGGGCGCTGTTGCACCCTAATTTTTGCCTTAGGTTTTCTTCGTATTTTATCTGCATCTTGCATACAAACAAGATCGCATTGGTTGCACGGTTCTTCTCGGGTTAGGTTTATGCCTCGTAGGGGATCACCGTTGTCTTTAAATTACTTTATTTGTTTATGTTTACTAACCATTAATCAAAATCCAAAAAAAAAAATTTGTTTCCTTTTACTAACCTTTTCTCAGGAAGAGGAACCATTGAAAATGCCAAAAATAGCAGTCCTGCAGCTCGAGTAAAATTTCCCAGACAAAAGTCGAAGTTGATCCGCGAATAATTCAAATTCATCTGATCAAGGATTTCCCAAGTTAATTGATTCATTCAAAGGATTTCCAAGGTTCATGTGTTTATTTCCATGACTTCTTCGACGTACAAAAAGAATCGGGCCACAATAACCAAGCAACCTCATTTGAATAAAATATTCAAATTTTGGCTTGGGTAACCGGTTAACCAGTGCGAAATTTGAATATTTTATTCAAATTCAGCACCCTTAGATCATTTTTTTAATTAAAGTATTCTAGATCCATTGGCTTCTGATTTCTCTACATCACTTTGATCATTTCCTACCATAAACCCTCACTAATCACCACTCTTTTCCATTTCCCACCAAAATTGCAATTACCTTGCCTAATTTTAATTACCAAAGAAAGCTTCATTCCACCAAATTCCCATACCTAAAGTATTTAAATAGGACCATAATTTCATTCATTCACCAAGCTTTTAAGAGCCAAAAAAAACCCTTGCAAAACATTTTCCCAAAACCAAAAATTCACTAAAGCTCATTTTCTTTCTTTTGAAGTTATCAAGAATTCACATTGAATTCTTGACTAACTTGAGCTAAACCTTCATCCTTTCCTTCTTTTGTTCATCAATTTCAGTAAGATCTAGCTTGATTTGGTCCAATTTGAAGAAGTGCTTTTGGTCATTCATCTCTCTCCATAAACACATATTCACCATCAACATTCAAGATGTAGATCTTTGGTGCCTTTGTTTCTAGATCCTTCAGATCTTTATTTGTTGTTTGATTGTAGGGATTCTACTGTATTTTGGTTTTAAAATTCGTGCAAATTCAGATCATGATCATCAAATGTTTGAGAAAAGGTTTTAAAATGGATCATGCTGAATTTTCTGCATTTTTCTGCTTCTGGTACAGCGTTAACCGGTTAACCAATTGGTTAACCGGTTAACCATCTCTAAAACTGTGCAGGTTTTTCCTGCGTTAACCGGTTGACCAATTGGTTAACCGATTAACGCAAGTCAGAATGTTGTTTTTGGCTTGTTTCAAGCCCCTTTTTGGTTTGTCTTTCTTCTTCTTCCTCCTTTTTATTTTTACCTTGGGAAGCTCTTTTGGGAGTGATTTCTCCTTAACTTCAATGAACTTTGGGTGTAGATTAGAGTAGTTAATGTTCATTAATTCAGAACTACCTTTAAGTGGATTATTCAATTCATTTAAGATACTTTGCATTAATGATACATTTTCATGCTTGAATCCACCGAGATGAGTGATTGAACTTAAGGATGGAAGAATACCATGAATGCCGCTCAATTTGGTATTCACCTTTAGTTTTATGCGGTATTGCGTCCGGATGGCGATTTATATATCGTTTATATTGCATGCATTAGCACTAATATTGTTCACCTTAATTGGTGGTGGCCGGCCTCATTTGTAGGGTAATTACTTCGTAAATTACTCGACAATTGCTTAACATAGACCTAAATTTGTCCCTAATTCGGAATAAAAATTTAATCGGGTACTTGCACTTTCGTGGACCGGACCTCTTGTTGGTCGCGTAATCCCAGAGTGGTTAATCATATTGCATTAAGAATCGAGACTTATGAATGTTTGATGCGTAGGTGCTTTGGGTCTCCCAATCGCCTTTCAAATTTCATTGAATTCGGTTCGGTTTGCCTTGGTTAATTGCTATAGTGTAAGATGCTAAGCGGATCCGGTTGCCTTTAGATTTTGGTTACTCTTTTGGTTGTGGTTGATTAATTTCATCATACCATTATTATGTGAATATGATTAAACTATTATAATTAATATTTTAGATTCTTGCACTTTAATTGCTTTTGCTACTAACACTTAATTTCTTGCACTTTTATTGCTTTTATTTTATTTTGCTTTATTATATTTTATTCATCCATATCATGTTTATTATTTTCTCTTATTATTGTTTTGTTGATTTTCCCTTTGTCCATTTGGACACAAAACCATTAATAAAGGATTAAACTTCTAAAAACCTTGTGACTTTAATTTGTGGACTATTGGTTACTATCCTTGGCTTTGGAATGAAGATTTGGACTTAGATTCTTAGGACACATTTCCTTTGCCTTGACCTTCATGAAGTTGGAATTTGTATTTATTTGGCCATTTGCTAGCTTATAAGGATGGAACTCTTATGCTCATAATTTGAAGTATCATCAATTTTGGTTAGATTTTTCTTCCCTTATCTCCTTATTTTCTTTTTTAGGATAGTCCCTTCATCGTCTCCCCTTCTTTAACTTTCAAAATCTTCTCCCTTTTTCAAATGATTCCTTCTTTTTAAATCATCACCTCTTTAATAAACAAAACCTTGACTTTTGTCAAGTGGCTTTTACTCTTTTTCTTTTCTTTTAAAATCAATGAATCTAATCATGTTGACCTTAATTCAAAAAAATAAAAACAATCAGACTCATTCAAGTTGTTTTATGCTTTTGTGCATTTTTGTGTATTTTCTTTAAAAGAGTGCCGATTATGAGTCATTATTCTTTAGTCGGGTGCAAGACTTTCAATCTCCATGGTTGTAGTTTGATGTAATTGAGTCTCTTGTCATTTGTGGGGGTTTAGTGGCATACTCGTTGATTTTTATCTGAGTTAGCGCCCTCCCCATAATGATGTATGAGTCCATGCCTTCATTCTCATGGTAGTTTGTTTGGCCACCCACTTGAAGATGACAAATTCTCTTCACTTAATAAAATCAATTGCAACCCACCCTTTTCACTATTTATACCACGAACTACGGGGTTTTGATCTCGCATTGCACTTTGTGGGTACGTAGGCATGAAGTGGTAAACCTCTCCAAACACAAAAATATAAAAAAAAATCTTTTCTCATCCCTCCACTCTCATTTAACAAACCTTTTTCAAACCAAAAGCAGTAAATTTTTCAAAGGGCTCCCATGGAGTACCACAGACATTTTGGGTGCATAAAACCTTCTCATTGTGTAATCTATCCCCTTACTTGTTTCTCTGTTGTGTTTCTTTAGCTTTTTGCTTTTAGATTCATTAGGATTTATTCAATATTTTTCCTTTTCCTCTTGGAATAAAAATAAAGCACGGTGGCGACTCTGTTTACTTTAAGTTAAGTTAACTAATAGCTTACACTCATGATTTTACCGCTACAGAAAAGTGGCGACTCAGTTGGGGAGTAATCTCTAAGTGGATTTGACCTACTTTGATTTATTTACTGCTTTGGTTTGATTTGTTTGTTATTTATTTGTTCCGTTTCGGTTTTGGTGATCCTTTGTGAGTGAGATAGATTTTAACCCAAATATGAGTTGAACTTATGATAGGACGACGATATTAGAAGCGATAAGCGATGGAGTAGTACAAATCTATATCAATTTGATAATCTCCACTCAGTTAGGCTCTCTTGGATTATCAATGTCATGATGAGTAATCATATGTGGCATTATTTTCCAACCTTGAGCTGATCATACTGAGGATCATAGAACCTTTAACCCATCCAAGCCAATTTAGGAACGTAGTGCGGAAACTATCTGGGTGTAAACCTAAGGTGGTTGTCACGCGATACTACACTCAGACGAGGTCTATTTTAAGAATGTTATTGGTTGGGGAGTAATTTAGCGTACCGATAATATTCTAAAGATGGTTGTTAACTCCGGGCACCTCTGTTAGCACCCTTTTGATTTTCTGCAGGTACGATGAAGACAAAACCTTAGTACTTACCTGTGTGGGTTGGTGTTCTATTACCTTGACGTCATGCTCTTGACTCGGAACCTAGACCCGTGTGCTTTGTGTGATCTTGTTTGTGGTTGTTGCATACATGCACTCATGCATTCATGAGCATTGTTCTTGAAATTTCAAGGGACTTATAAGGAACTTTTGCAAAATTTCAGATGTTTATGTTTATGAATTTTGAAAGAAGGAACACAAAGAAGTACAACTTCAAGAATCCTGATCTAGTAGAGCTAAGAAAGCTAGGAGCATTGGTGGTTGACACCCAGGAGTTCCGGAAATGTTATGGAAAGCTCTTGTTTATTTTGGATACCGATGTACCAGAGGGGATTCTCCCTACCTTGGCTCATTTTTATGGTCCATTGCATCATTGTTTCACCTTTTCTGATTATCAGCTTGTGCCGACCTTGGAGGAGTATTCTCATTGGATGAGTTTACCTATTTTGGACAAGGAATTTCTTTTCAGTGGTTTAGAGAAGGAACTTACGACCAAAGTCATCGCCAAAGCCCTTTTCTCAAAGAGTCCAATCTTAGTGGGAAGTTTCTTCCAAAAGGGAATGTCTGTGGTATTAATGTTAAGTTCTTAATTGGGAAAGCTTCTACTTCTCTTACTTTGGGTCATAAGGATGCATTTGAGGCTATTCTCGCTTTGCTCGTTTATGGGATTGTCTTGTTTCCTAACTTAGATGGTATTGTGGACGAGAGTGCCATTCGAAATTCAAATCCAAATTCAATCACCATCAAGTTCAAAATTTAAACAAACTTAACATCATGAATTAATCAAGAAATATTGAAATCAAAATTATTAAAAAATTAAAAAAAATGTTGCTAACGTGAAAATGCGATCATCGCAACTGGATCTGATCAACACAAATGTCACGCCTCATGCACACAAATATGCGAATAATGTATCGACGCGATCCGATCCGAAAATATAATCAAATTATAAAATAAAACAAAATAAAACATATTTAACAAAATAATTATATATTATAAATTATATATTATATTAAATATTTTATAAACATTAAATATATTATTATAAACATATTATAAACATATATTATAAATTATATACATTATAAGTTAGTAACATATGTACTGGTATTATATTATATATTAAGTTAGTAACATATATATAAGTTAGTAACGTATATGTTAACGTGATTGTTTATAATGACATATAAAGTCCAGGCCGGTACGATTGCAACATCACGATGTATAATAACATAATATGTAGCAAGAATAATAGATATGTAATGAATAATAATAGTAATAAGGATATGCAGTGATATATAATAACATAATACGTAACAATAAGCCATATGTACAAAACCGTGAATGTGCAACTTAGATCCTCCGCTTTTCTCTTTTTCTGTATTTTTGTTTTTTTTTTTCGTCCCCCTCTAGCATGCAGCAGCAATACCATTTATATATATAGGGACCAATTAGGGTTAATGATAATGGGCCTAAGTGTTTATTTTGAAATCCAAATAAAATATTAAATTAAAAATTGAATAAAGTTAAATAATTAAAATAGTTAAAATTTAAAAAAATTAATAATCTTATTTATTTATTCTAGATTCAGTGTAAAAATAAACGGACCCAAAAAAATAAAAGTCGGGTGTCAAAGTGCTCGAAAAAATAAAATGAATACATCAAAATGATCAGCACGAAATAAACGACTCGGAAAAATACAGTGTTTGGTCGGATTTTGAAATAAAAATTATGATCGTTTAAGCTGCTCATACTGATCAACATACGACCAAAAATAGTTGTAAAAATATTTTTAGCATGTCGGGTTAATCTACATGAACCGCAGATTAATAGTACTGACATTTACAAATTTAAATGTGACATTTTTTCGTTTGCTGGTTTTAGGCACAATTGAAAATTAATTTGACTAGTCTGTCAGTAAATTCCGAGAAATTATTCCGGCTAATATTAAGACGAAATACATGCATGTGACCGAAGACTGCATAAACCTCAAAGACGCCATTGAAATCCTCATCAAGGAGAGGCACCTGAAGAAATATGTCAAAGATGGAGCTCCTCGACAAGAAGAGATCAAGAAAGTCGAGGAAATTTTCGGAGAAGTCGCTCTCATGCTGGTTGCCTTGTTGATTTCTAGATCCGAGGATTTCTTCATTACCCGACGCCTCGAGGGCGTGCGGTATTTTGCTGCTTACAACCCTTGGGAAGCATTTCCCTCCGCCATGCTCATCTCGGGCTGGGATACAACGAGATGAAGGTTGGGTCAGTCAGGCGAAAGCTCGAGCATTCGGTCGATTCTTCACCGAATCAGCTCTCGTCCCTCGAGAAGGTTTAAGGTAAGTCTCGTCCCATTACGTTTTACATGGAAGAGCTCCTGGGAGGTTCCCCAAACTCCCACATCCATTTGTTGATACGTGCCAAGATGGTAAAGACAAGTTTTTAAAGGATACTCGTCGACCAGGAAAGCTCAGTCGATATAATGTACACCTCCCTCTTCCAAGCATTTCAACTCGACCAAAGGAGCCTATCTCCATAGTGGGATCTGATTTGCAAGGCTTCAAAGGGGAAACTGCCAAACCTTGGGGCTACATCAAGTTAATGGTCACATTCGAAGAAGAAGAAGAGACCTTTAAGGTGATCAAGACCCATTTCTTGGTCATTGACTGCCCATCTCTATACCAGTGCATCTTAAGATGAAATATTATACAGATAAGGGGCATGTGGCCACTCTCCACGAAGATATTGAAGTCGCACGAAGATACTTCAAAGTCGCGACTAAGGGGAAAATAGTGATAGAGTCTGCATCGAAGGGTGGCAAGCGCACAAGAGACGAGGATGTTCCTGTGGAGGGGACCCAGCCTGAGAAGAAGCCTACTTTACAAATCAACATCGTTGATCTCGACTCTCGTATCCCAGAAGAATTCGAAGATGCAGCGTCTGGAAACACCTCTTGAACTATCATGCGCCCTCTTCCCGCAAGATAGTTTGAAGTAATAGCTTTCAGGAAAACCCAAACAAAGGAGTTTGCAGCATAGGGCTTCCTGAAGATGTAAAAGAGCAACTTAAGAAATATTTTGCAACAACGTTGACCTTTTCTCCTGGTGCGCCGCTGGCATGCCTGGCATCTCCCTTGAGATCGCCTGCCACGAGCTCACCACCAATCCTTCTGTACATGCGATTGCTTAGCACAGACGCAAGCAATCCGAGGAAAAGACTTTAGCCGCTGAAAAACTTGTAAAGGACCTCATAGAGGCCAATTTTGTATATGAGGCCAGGTATATGACCTAGATATCAAACATTGTATTAGTTAAGAAATCTAATGGAAAATAGAGACTATGCATTGATTACACCTGTAACACGGTGGGAGAACTGACTTGGACATTTTTGTTTCCAAAAACTATGTTGCGGATAGCAAGAGTCGCCACCGACTTTTATTTTATCCAATAGGAAAGGGTATAAAAGAACAGGAAAGCCCTTAAAATATTTTGAGTTCGGGGGGTAGGTTATATAAAGGGAAGGTATTATCACCCTTTATATCCATGGTTATCCATGGGCTCTTAGTTACTTAGCTCACATGTTTGTTTGAAAAGTGTGAAGTGTGTGTTTAGAAAAATTTCATAAGTCCTTTGTAATGATCCTCGTATGGATGTATACAAAGTCTTGAGTTTTGAAATTTTTTTAAAAGTGTGGTGTGATAAAGAATTTGAAAATTATAGTAATTAACTAAGTACTACCTACCCTATATTGGTCTTTCATGTTTCATTATTTCCTTTTAAGGGTAAGATTGTCCTTACTATTAAGGAATAAGTAGTCATTTACCTTGGATTAATTAAGGGACGGACGTAGGGTCATCGTATGGTCATAGAAAGCAACTTGTAGGGGTGTCTTTAGCAATTCGTAAGGACAATCATCATTTTACCGTAGGGATGAGATCATTATTTCGTAGGAAACTTCGAAGGAACTTATGATCTTTTGAACTCTTGAAGGGACTTGATGATTTTTTCTGTTAAATGGACTTTGCTTTTAAGACACCCCCACTTTCGAGGAACTTGACCATTTGTTTAAGGCAACCAAGATGGGAACCCTCGGAAGTGCAGATGGCGATCGTAGAACGATCGACTTATGTGTGTAAATGTTATTTTCAATATTTTTCTTAAAATTAGTGATCTAAGTCCATATTGATTTTCATTCAATTCTTGGCACGCCCTATATTACTAATCACGCAATGAATATATACAAAAATTAAAGGCAGAAAATAAAGATTCATACACTATTACATGGCTTCGGGGCAGTTACATAATAATAATTGCGGAAATTTAAAGCTAATAATTACAAATGTGAAATAGTTACATAATAAGACGGACAATAAATGAATAACATAAAAATAAATGAAAAATAGAAAATAAGTTTGCAAATTAGGTTAAAGAAAGAAATTAAGGTTAAGGTTAAAAAAAATAGGTTTAGAAAAAAAAATAGGTTTTAGGGTTAGGATTTAATGAAAAATTTTAGGGTTTGAAAAGTTTAGGGTTTATAGAAAATCGGGGTTTGAGGCGAAAAATCAGGGTAGTTAGTTTAAAAACCTAAATAACACTAATTAATCAATTTTCATAAAATATTAACCAAATAATAAAGCAATTTAATAAATTAACTAAATTAAATAATAAAGAATTATGAAACTTTTTTTTTTAAAGTTAATTTTTTAGGTTAAGAATTAATTATATATTTTTTTAAATTAAGAGTTTAATTATGAAAATAAATATGATTCAAGAAAAGGCTAAGAAAAGAGGGAAAAAACCAAGGTTGTAAAAAAAGTGCCATGAGGAGTTGTTGAACCCATGCCCTTGAGTTTCCAACCTTCAGCCCCCAGGCACTAAGTTGCGCGCATCCTTTGTGAATAAAACTAGAACAAATTAATAATATAACAAAATTAAATAAAATCACGAGTTATAAAAAAATGTCCAAAGGTTGGGTTTGAACCCACGCCTCATTGCCTGCATACGCCTTACTCAACCATCGGGCCACACACACGTTTGCATCAAATATATGAAACAAATACATAATATAAAATGTTAGTTTTTTAAATTTCAGAAACCGTGCCAAAACTCCATCGTCTTCTTCCTTCAGACCTGCAATATTTCCTGCGGATTTTTTTTTGTAGGAAAACCTGCAAACATCATAACACTCGAACCATGTACGATTTGTCTAAATTGATCATACCAAATTAATCCCTACATCACACACAGTCCAAATATGTTGTTAGAAATCATTTAAATGATCCAAATTGTAAAACCCTAATTTTAAGGTTAAAACCCTAACAATGGTGTCCTACGGATTTGGCCATGAATCTTCAAATAAATCATCCAGAAACCAACTATACAATCATTCACAAGAAAACATGATCAAAATTCATTAGTTATGCATTAATAATCATAATCGAAAAATCAAAAAATCAAGAATAAAGAGGATTCAGTTTATGCAATAGGTTGTGAATTTGATGATGATGATGATGATGATGATGATGGGGATAGCTTTTGGGAACCTCTAGGAACGATTTACTACCTTTGAATTGTTTGGAAGGTGCTTAAATCCTTGAAACCGAATTTCAAATTTCTTTGGTTTTTTGAATTTTGAAAGTGAACTCTTGTCTGAATTTTTTCGTCCCCAATCCTTGTCTTTCTCTTATGTCTTTATAGTGAAGCTTTTTTAGGTCAAAAGAATGGGCCTTGGTGAAGCTTTATGGGTTGCTTGAAGATGAAGAAACCAATTGTTCATAATTGTCAAAAAAAATCAAATATACACATGCTATATTGGTCTTATACAAATTTTGCATTGATCAATTACTTTAAACAACAAATATTTGATCCAAAAATAAATTTTAGATCAACTCTTTGATTTTTTATAATTTATTTTAATTATAAATGATTTTAAATGATTAAAATCAAATATAATATAAAATAAATAATAAAAATCAGAAAATATTGTGAGTGGGTCGTGAATGGACTTATCTTCAAGTTTGGATTTAAATATCATAGGCCCATTTCGAAAGAATTTGAATTATGTCCCTTTTTACTTCATACACCTCTTGAAAATTGCCCAACTTCAACAATGCACAACTCCCTAAATTTGTATCCCATGAAAGTGTTCTAGGACTTTTTAGAAATCTTAGAGTGTCCTCTAACTAACCCTTTTTGTCCCATGTACATATCATTTTCTATTTTCAAATTATGATCTTTGGAAAACGTTGAGTTTTTGTTGACTTTCAAAAAGACCTATAATGTCTTGGCTCATATCTTTCAAATGACGTATTTTTGGACTTGGCTTGTGAGACACAAAGCTGTAGAGAATTGAATTTCCTTCAAAATGAGCTTTGAATGGGAAATTGTTTATGAAGTATGTGAAAGTTATGTCTGGTCAAAGTTCAGTTGACTTTTCCTACACAAAACCATAATTTAGTAACTTCTGATTCTTGATGATTCTGAGGTTTCCTTGATTAATTATGATCAACCCTTGATCAAATGATGAATTTTACCTCATAATTTTGATTTTGACCAAAAATCTTGAAGTTTGACTTTATGTTTACCACAGTTGACTTTTTGACCAAGTTAACTGATTTTTGGGTATTTGAGCATCTGACTGGCCAAACTTGTATGGAAAGCTTTGAAACTTGACATGAGGATTCTTTGAAGTATGTGGGATGTAATGAAGTCCATGTGAGGCTTTAGAAGTCCAATTTCCTTGGGGAAACTCAATACCCTAGTTTTAGCTCCATTGCTTAGGAGGAGGCTTTGTATGATGAAACCTTCAATCCTTCTGTGCAATTGTGAATCTTGTGATCATTAGGAGACCTATTGAGATACATTGTCTTGAATATGGGAGGCAAATTTTGGGTTACAACAGCTGCCCCTGTTCAATTTTCTGAAACCTGAGGAGTTAGATTGGCACGTACGCCATTCATGACTTGAAGGTTGAAGAGAATTGAACACTAAAGCCCAAAAATTTGCACTCGTCAGTGCGTAAACGTAATAATGTTGGTTGATTGTATTGCTTGAATGGGAATAAAGATGTCATTCAGAGTATTTAGAGATGGGATTATAGATGTCATCCAAAGTATGTTGTTACTGCACTAAGTATCAGAATTAGATCTTCGTCTCGACCATCTCTGAATTGTCTCTGTAACATATCTTGTACTAAGTATCAGCACTAGATCTTCGTGTAGATCGTCTCTTGACTATCTCTGGTGAATAAGGTACCCTGCACTAAGTATCAACACTATATCTTCGTATAGATCGTCTCTGAACTGTCTCTGGGAAAATATCTTGAATTAAGTATCAGAAATAAATCTTCGTGTTGATTATCTCTGAATTGCTTCTGGAAATTATCATGCACTAAGTATCAACACTAGATCTTCGTATAGATCGTCTTTGAACTGTCTCAAGGAAAATTTTCTAAATTAAGCATCAGAATTAAATCTTCGTGTCGATTATCTCTGAATTGCTTCTGGAAAGTATCATGCACTAAGTATTAGCACTAGATCTTCGTATAGATCGTCTATGAACTGTCTCAAGGACAATTTCCTGAATTAAGCATCAAACTTAAATCTCTGTGTCGATTATCTCTAAATTTCTTCTGGAAAGTGTCATGCACTAAGTACCAGCACTAGATCTTCGTATAGATCGTCTTCGAACTATCTCAAGGACAATTTCCTGAATTTAGCATTAGAATCGAATCTTCGTGTCGATTATCTCTGAATTGCTTCTGGAAAGTATCTTGCACTAAGTACCAGCACTAGATCTTCGTATACATCGTCTCTGAACTGTCTCAAGGACAATTTCCTGAATTAAGCATCAGAATTAAATCTTCGTGTCGATTATCTCTGAATTACTTCTGGAAAGTATCATGCACTAAGTACCAGCACTAAATCTTCGTATAGATCGTCTCTGAATTGTCTCAAAGACAATTTCCTGAATTAAGCATCAGAATTAAATTTTCGTGGCGATTATCTCTGAATTACTTCTGGAAAGTATCATGCACTAAGTACCAACACTAGATCTTCGTATAGATCGTCTCTGAACTGTCTCAAGGAAAATTTCCTGAATTAAGCATCAGAATTAAATCTTTGTGTCGATTATCTATGAATTGCTTCTGGAAATTATCCTACACTAAGTACCAACACTAGATCTTCGTATAGATCGCCTCTAAATTGTCTCAGGGAGTTGGTAATGTTTATCTGACTATGAACCATCCTGACAAGGAAAGATTAGTTTATGGAGGATTGTTTGCATGTATGACACAATGTTCTTAATATGAGTGAGAATGTCGTATGCATTATGGATGTGTATGCCATGATATGATGTAAATGATGTATGTATGAATTATGTAGCAGAAGCGTATGAGTAGCTTCGTATATCAATTGCTAGATAGGGAAAATAAATCCCGATTCGTTGTTGAGGAATATGAAGACATCATTATCGTCTTGTTTCGGAATATTGTACTTAGGATCTTCTGTTTCCCGTTCGTTGTACTTCTTATTGAAAGATTAAATTTCTGAATACCCTGACCGAGGATAAAAGAGATGGACATTCCCCTGAGAGACTTATCCGACCAAGTGTCAATTCTTCGGAGGATACCAGGCTTGAGATAAATCTGCTTGGGGATCTCATAGAGTTGGAAGTACAAGAGGCTACTTGGAGTACTTCGCTAAAATAAATCCGTAAAGGTTACTCTGTGTGGATGATTTTGCAAAGATCCGTTGGATATGAACTTTACTAGGGAGTCCTACCTTCGATCGTCCTTAGGAAATGCTATATTCAGAATTAGAGTTGTATCAATTTTGAAAGTGCATACTCATTCAAAGTAACCAATGGATTTAGAACTTCTGAGATTCTTGACTTCCCCGAGTAATTTCCTAGGAATTCTCATGACTGGGTCCGAAGACATGATACTGACACCATCTGATACTATTGGCACAGACAATTAATTTTCACAATGGCTTCTGTTGAAACCCAGTATCAAGGCAATGTAACGAGAGGAATGTGTTTTTAGACTGCGGTGGATCGTGTACATCTCAGTCAATGGTTAAGGAGCTTGCAACTGAATTTGATCTAATTAGGTTTGAAAAGAGAGTATTGCCCCTAGATGAGGATGACTTTCCCAAAATGGCAGTATTTGAAAAAGCTACCTTAAGAGAAACAAACAAAATGCCCCACAATAATATGCCTTTGGTATCGTGAACTTGGTAATGTTACCTTTGGTAATTCAGATAGATGAGGAGACCTGCCCCTGGCTACTTAAGCATTGTTGAATCTTGACCTGATTGCCCCAAATGAATTGGACAGTAACATGGCATGCCCCCTTGAGTGGAAGATAGTGACTATGCCCCTTTGTATACATTGGCTTTGATCCAGGAAGCAACTTTGTCAGTCGGAGGACTTTGGTTTATTGAATGTTCATCATGTAAGCTTCTCTGCTATCAAACACTTAGTTATATGCAAACAATGATATTCAAAATGCAACGCTTATGTCTGTCTTGAAATTTTGAAAATGATTTATTTTAGTAAAACAATGTTTATAAAACTTTGATATTAACTCAAGATTTATAATAAGCCCTAAAGGTGTCAGGATACCTTTTTGTATCAGTACGCTTTTGGACTAACCATGCTTCAGTTAGGACTTTTAAGGGGTTCTAACATGGTCTGGTTCACGATTTAAGAAACAGAGGATAAAGGCTCAAATTTTATTTGTACCCAACCCATCCTTCGTGATGTTTTTCAGTCCTATGTTCGGTTAACTTATGCTTTGAGGCTCCAAAGTAGTTTGGAATTGTAACAATGACAGCAGTTTATTTGAAAAACCAGTCATCTTTTTTTTTGAGGATTTATAGTGACCTTTTTTTCTTTTGTCTTTGTTATCCCTTCCTTTTGCCTGATCTGTTTATTTCAAGATTGCAGTCAGCGGGATGTCTTAATTTCTTTACTAAGTCTCCCTCATAGATTTTGACTTAGTGAGCTTCTCTTTTGATATATATTGACTGTCAGACTTAATGATTACAGGGAACCATCATTAGTTGTGTTCAGAAAGGACAACTGGCATAATTGAGTTAATCGAGGAACTACTATGCCCCAGGTTATGATTTAGGGTTTTAATTTGTGTGGGAATGAAAACTCCTACTTCATAGGCTCAAAAGGGTTGACTAGGGATTAACTTCCTTATATCTCCATTGTTTAGGAATTGAAACAATGCATGTACATTGTCAGCATAGTCTGTCCAAAAGCATACTGCATAAGATTATGGTATTGTTTTCGTCATCATCCCACTAAAGGCTTACAGCTTTAACAAGAGTTAAATATCATAAAAGAGAGGTAAGAAGTATAGTTTTAATATAGTGAAACGAATGGATTAATTCAAGACAAACATATACAGTGCATTACTGTGAAAAAGTCTGACATAATAGTAAGTGGTTAAGTCGACAAAGAAATTACAAATGAAAATTCAAATGTTCTAAACTTGTCACTCTGGGTATCTAGCTGCTTTGATGTTTAATGAACAATAGGAGAATTCAATTTGGTCTTTTGGTGTAACCTCGAGGATTCCTTCGTCAATCAGGTCTTGAATCTTATTCCTCAATGCCCAACAGTATCAGTGTCATGTCCAGGACATTTGGAGTGATATGCACACCTTGCATAGGTATTATAGTGAGGAGAGGAAGTATTGGGCTTCTGAGGAGGGTCTTTTAAGGTAATCAGATTCATCTCAAACAAGCATTGCAAAGTTTGTGACATTGGCGTGTTGATCTTGATAAACTGTCTTTTATGTTTCTTGTGTTGAGGCGGATTAACCTTATAAGACCTTCTTCCTTCAATTGAAGAACTATTAGTAGTAGCTTGTCTCTTTCCTTCTCTTATCCTTATCTTCCTTTCAACCAAGTCAGCTTGTTTCATCGGAGGTTGACTGATGATTATATTCCCGACTCAATTACCTTGAAGTTTATTGACAAAGAATCTCATCTATTCTTGCCCCTGGGCTAGGCTCTGGATAAGAGCCACCTGGCCATTCATCTGGATTCTCATCTCTGCCATCTCAGCTTGAAATTGCTCCAACTGATCATCCTTGTTGTCTTCAGGATTCTTCTTTTTTCGCATCCTTAGTGAAGAGGGCTTTCAAATCTTCTTGTCCCTTGGACAAATTCAGGATCATTTCTTGAAATTGAGCATTCTGAGCTTGAAGATATTTGACGGATTGTTCGAGAGCCATTTCTGCTAAAATAAACAGTGAGAATATGAGAAACCTGCTGTGAAAACCTGTCATGCAATGATATGGTATGTAGAGGCATATGCAATATTTTCAAGGACCGTCGGATTTAAATTTGTTAAAACAAACAAAAATAAATTTTCTTATTAGTAGGCTTGAAATAATATTACCCCTTGTTCTTACAAATTAAACAAAACTTATAAAGAAAATAAAACATCTTGAAATTTAAGTCTCCCATGGACGCTTCCTCTTGGTGTTGAGATATGTGTTGAGATTTCACTCCTCGTGAAGTTGTTTTGTTAGCTCCAACACTCTTTCTTGGCTAACTCTGAATTGAGCTTCAAAGGTATCTCTTTGCTCCTTCAATTGGATCCAGGACTTCTGCAGCTCTTCTAAATCAGTAGGTATATCAGGATGAAGAATGGTATAAGGGACATCCCCTTCAATAATAGGCTCAACAGTCATCGATAGAACAACATGATATGGCATCATAAGAGTCTGAGCACGAGACCGCACCCATCTGAGGTAAGGTTCCATAGGAATAGTGTATTTTGGTTCTAGAGTCTTGCTATCAACCTTGTCCACCTTATTCCAAGCTTGTATAAACCTTTGACAGTAACCTTGAAGATCGTTGTCATAATCAAACACAATACATTGAATAAGCATGTCATGAGGACCATTACTCTGAGCATAACCAAATTGATGTAGTGCTAAAGAAGGATTATAAGTAATGCCCCCTCTTATGCCAAGGAGTGGCACATTAGGTAACTCTCCACAATGGTCAATGATAATGACATTTTCCACAGATCGGGAACACCAGTGAATATCTAAATGAGAGAGTGACATTATCCTTTTAGACCACCTCAAACCTTGTTCATTATTCATCACGGATTGAAGAAGGTGAGAAATAAACCACCTAGATAGTATAGGTATGTAACACATCAGAGTTCCTCGCACCTTTGTAGTACAAGTGTGAAGAGAGTGTATGATATCTCCCAGCAATGTAGGCACAGGATTGTGAGTCAGAAATATGTTGATAGCGTGTACATCTATGAACTGGTCTGGATTAGGGAACAATACCAAACCATAAATCAGCAAGGCTAAAATATCCTCAAAAGCATCATAACTCATAGCATCCAAGAATACCTGAGCTTTCTCTATCAATACTTTGGCAAGAATACCCTTAACTCCACTTCTTGTTTATAGGACAATGTCTGGTTTCTTCAAATGTAGGGTTGCAGCAATGACTTCAGGTTTAGGCTCATTCTCTAAGCATGTGAAAGGTTTTTGATCAAGGATAGGCATACCAAGTAATTTGGAGAATTCTTCCATTGTAGGCACCAGCTGATAATCGAGAAATGTGAAGCAATGATGTTTAGGATCAAAGAACTGGAACAGGACACTCATTATATCTTTATCAAATCCCGAGGAAACAAATTCAAGTAGATAACTATGCTTCTTAATGAATTGGGAGCTTTCAGGAAGTTTTGAGACCAAATCCTTAATCCTGGAAGGTATCTCTACAAATTTGATCTGAATAGTGTTCCGACGAGTGGAAGCCATAACCTGCAACAAAGAACAAAGATAAATCCTTTGGTCCTTGAAATGGTTAGTAAGAATACTATGCTTATGATGTCATGATGTTATGATGTTATGTGCAATCACAGACAAGTGGCACACACAAGCAAGTCACACAATAGCCCTAGGTTTAGAGGCTTGCATGAGGTTTAAAAGAAATTACCCCCCCCCCCCTGAATTTTAGTTGGTTCATCATGTCCTAACAAAAGTAACTGGGTTCTAAGGGATCTCAATATCATTGATCCTTCTAAAGGGTTGTTGTTCAGTAAGCAACTGACTTGCCAACCAAAACCCCCTAAGATTAGAATCTCAATTAGCGTAGCATCGAATATCAACCAACTTTAAACTTTAGCAAAGCCGGCTATCTCACTACTTTCTAGAGGCCGAGATGGGTCAATTAGGGTTCTAAAGGGTAGTTAGTGTTAATGACAATGTATGGCAGCCCCATATTATCCTTAACTTACTTAAGGAACATAAGCACCAACCAAGAAGTCACACTAATTGTAGCCACCAGATCAACCATATCGGTATATGTCGTACAATTTCCTTGGTCTATTGCCACTTACCTAAGGTACACTAGATCCGGGTTAGGATCTTTCTCACAGTAACCCCATAACCATCCCTTAAAGATAAAGCAAGCAAATAAAACAAGTAAGTGATATAATTCCTAAGGTAACCCCTATTTTACTTAGTAATCCCCAGCAGAGTCGCCAGTTCTGTAACACGGTGGGAGAACTGACTTGGGAGTTTTAGTTTCCAAAAACTATGTTGTGGATAGCAAAAGTCGCCACCGACTTTTATTTTATCCAATAGGAAAGGGTATAAAAGAACAGGAAATACCTTAAAAGATTTTGAGTTCGGGGGGTAGGTTATATAAAGGGAAGGTGTTAACACCCTTTATATCCATGGTTATCCATGGGCTCTTAGTTACTTAACTCACTTGTTTGTTTGAAAAGTGTGAAGTGTGTGTTTAGAAAATTTGCATAAGTCCTTTATAATGATCCTCGTATGGATGTATACAAAGTCTTGAGTTTTGAAAATGTTTTAGTGTGGTGTGAAAAAGAATTTGAAAATGTGAGAAAGTAACTAAGTACTACCTACCCTAGACTGGTCTTTCATGTTTCTTTATTTCCTTTCAAGGGTAAGATTGTCCTTACTATTAAGGAGTAAGTAGTCATTTACCTTGGATTAATTAAGGGACAGGCGTAGGATCATCGTATGGTCAGAGAAAGCAACTTGTAGGGGTCTCTTTAGCAATTCGTATGGACTATCATCATTTTTACCGTAGGGACAAGATCATTATTTCGTAGGCAACTTCGAAGGGACTTATGATCTTTTGAACTCTTGAAGGGACTTGATGATTTTTTTTGTTAAAGAGACTTTGCTTTTAAGACACCCCCACTTTCGAGGAACTTGACAATTTGTTTAAGGCAACCAAAAGGGAAACCCTAGGAAGTGCAGATGGCGATCGTAGAATGATCGACTTATGTGTGTGAATGTTATTTTCAATATTTTTTTTAAAATTAGTGATCTAAGTCCATATTGATTTTCATTCATTTCTTGGCACGCCCTATATTACTAACCACACAATGAATATATACAAACATTAAAGGCAGAAATTTAAAGGCAGAAAATAAAGATTCCTACACTATTACATGACTTCGGGGTAGTTACATAATAATAATTGCGGAAATTTAAACCTAATAATTACAAATGTGAAACATTTACATAATAAGGCGAACAATAAATGAATAACATAAAAATAAATGAAAAATAGAAAATAGGTTTGCAAATTAGGTTAAAGAAAGAAATTAGGGTTAAGGTTTAAAAAAATTAGGTTTAGAAAAAAAAAATAGGTTTTAGGGTTATGGTTTAATGAAAATTTTTTGGGTTTGAAAAGTTTAGGGTTTAGAGAAAAATTTAGGGTTTAGAGAAAATCGGGGTTTGAGGTGAAAAATAAGGGTAGTTAGTTAAAAAAACCTAAATAACACTAATTAATCAATTTTCATAAAGTATTAACCTAATAATAAACCAATTTGATAAATTAACTAAATTAAATAGTAAATAATTATGCAACTTATTTTTAAAAAAAGTTAATTTTTTAGGTTAAGAGTTAATTATATATATATTTTTAAATTAAGAGTTGAATTATGAAAATAAATATAATTAAAGAAAAGGTTAAGAAAAGAGGGAAAAAACCAAGGTTGTAAAAAAAGTGACATGAGGAGGAGTTGAACCCATGCCCTTGAGTTTCCAACCTTCAGCCCCCAGCCACTAAGCTACGCGCATCCTTTGTGAATAAACCTGGAACAAATTAATAATATAACAAAATTAAAGAAAACCACAAGTTATAAAAAAAATATCCAAAGGTTGGGTTCGAACTCACGCCTCATTACCTACAGACGCCTTACTCAACCATCAGACCACACGCATGTTTGCATCAAATATATGAAACAAATACATAATATAAAATGTTAGTTTTTTAAATTTCAGAAACCGCGTCAAAACTCCATCGTCTTCTTCCTTCGGACCTGTAATATTTCCTGCGGATTTTGCTATGGAATTTGCTACGGATTTTTTCTGTAGGAAAATCTGCAAACATCATAACACTCGATCCATGTACAATTTATCTAAATTAACATTACCAAATTAATCCTCACATCACACACAGTCCAAATATATTGTTAGAAATCATATAAATTATCTAAATTGTAAAACCCTAATTTTAAGGTTAAAACCCTAACAATAGTGTCCTACGGATTTGGCCATGAATCTTCAAATAAATCATCCAGAAACCATCTATACAATCATTCAAACAAGAAAACATGATCAAAATTCATTAGTTATGCATTAATAATCATAATGGAAAATCAAAAAATCAAGAATAAAGAGGATTTGGTTTATGCAATAGGTCGTGAATTTGATGATGATGATGATGATGGGGATAGCTTTTGGGAACCTCCAAGAACGATTTACCACCTTTGAATTGTTTGGAAGGTGCTTAAATCCTTGAAACCGAATTTCAAATTTCTTTGAATTTTTGAAGTTTGAAAGTGCACTCTTGTCTGAATTTTTTCGTTCCCAATCCTTGTCTTTCTCTTATGTCTTTATAGTGAAACTTTTTTAGGTCAAAAGAATGGGCGTTGATGAAGCTTTATGGGTTGCTTGAAGATGAAGAAACCAATTGTTCATAATTGTCAAAAAATCAAATATACACATGCTATATTGGTCTTATACGAATTTTGCATTGATCAATTACTTTAAACAACAAATATTTGATCCAAAAATAAATTTTAGATCAAATCTTAGATTTTTCATAATTTTTTTAATTAAAAATGATTTTAAATGATTAAAATCAAATATAATATAAAATAAATAATAAAAATCAGAAAATATTTTCATTGGGTCGTGAATGGACTTATCTTCAAGTTTGGATTGAAATATCATTGGCCCATTTGGAAATAATTTGAATTATGGCCCTTTTTACTTCATACACCTCTTGAAAATTGCACAACTTCAACAATGCACAACTCCCTCAATTTTTATCCCATGAAAGTTTTCTAGTGCTTTTTAGAAATCTTAGATTGTCCTATAACTAACCCTTTTGGTCCCATGTCCATATCATTTTCCATTTTCAAATTATGAGCTTTGGAAAAAGTTGACTTTTTGTTTACTTTCAAAAAGACCTATAATGTCTTGGCTCATATCTATCAAATGAAGCATTTTTGGACTTGGCTTGTGAGACACAAAGTTGTAGAGAAATAAATTTCCTTCAAAATTAGCTTTGTATGGGAAATATTTGATGAATTATGTGAAAGTTATGGCTGGTCAAAGTTCAATTGACTTTTCCTACACAAAACCCTAATTTAGTAACTTCTGATTCTTGATGATTCTGAGGTTTCCTTGATGAATTATGATCAACCCTTGATCAAATGATGAATTTCACCTCATAATTTTGATGTTGACCAAAAATCTTGAAGTTTGACTTTATGTTGACCACAGTTGACTTTTTGACCAAGTTAACTATTTTTGGGTATTTGAGCATCTGACTGACCAAACTTGTATGGAAAGCTTTGAAACTCGACATGAGGATTCTTTGAAGTATGTGGAATGTCATGAATTCCATTTGAGGCTTTATAAGTCCACTTTGCTTGGGGACACTCAAAACCCTAGTTTTAGATCCATTGCTTAGGAGGAGACTTTGTCTGATGAAACCTTCAATCCTTTTGTGCAATTGTGAATCTTGTGATCATTAGGAGACCTCTTGAGATACATTGTCTTGAAAATGGGAGGGAAAATTTTGGGGTACAACAACTCCGATCTCAACCAGAATTTCCCTAAATATTCTTATCCTTTTCCTAACATAGACAAATTGGTAGATAGTTCTACAGGTTTCAAACTCATGTGCTTCATCGAAGCCTATTCTGGGTACAATCAGATACTCATGGCCAAAAAGAATAAGAGACACACCGCCTTCATGACCCCGTCGGGCAACATTTACTACAATATAATGCCCTTCGGACTAAAAAATACGGGAGCCACCTACCAGCGCATGATGAACAAGGTCTTTCAATCTCGAATTAGGGACGAGCTCGAAGTCTACATGGACGATATGATCGTGAAATCTATTGAGGAATCTAATCACACATATCACCACCAAAAAGTTTTCGAACAGAAGAGAAAGTGAAGGATGCGCTTCAACCCAGAAAAGTGCACATTCGGCGTGAATGCGGGGAAGTTCCTCGGTTTCTACCTTACAGAATAGGGAATCGATGCTAACCCCGATAAATGTCGAGCCTTCTCAGAATTCCGTACGCCTAACTCAAAGAAGTCCATTCAATATCTGAACGACATGCTCACCTTGTTGTCACGCTTCGTAGTGAGATCTGCCCAGCAAGTCTCGCCCTTTTTTAAATTACTTCGCCAAGAAGCAGCATTCGAGTGGAAAGAGGAGTGTGAGCAGGCCCTACAACATCTCAAACAAGCACCGTTAGAGCGTTCAATCTTATCCAGGCCCACAACCGGGGAGATCCTTTACTTGTATCTTTCTGTCACCAGCGAGGCCATCAGCACGACTCTCATAAGAGAAAGCCCGAAAGGGAATAAACTCATTTATTTTACGAGTAAAGCCCTACAGGGACCAGAACTTAGATACCAGCAAATTGAGAAATTCTCTCTCGCCCTCGTCAATGCAGCTAGAAGACTGAGACATTATTTCCTAGAACACACCATAGTCGTTCGAACCAACCAACCCATCAAATTGTTGCTTGGTCAACCTGATATGGCTGACAGAAATTTGCGGTAGTCGTTGGAGCTCTCTGAATTTGACATACATTACGAAAGCAAGAAAGTGCTAAAAGCTCAAGCCCTAGCCGATTTCGTGGTCGAGATGACTCTCAAAGAAACACACCAGACGGCACCCATAAGTGGGTCATTTACGTCGACGAGGCATCCAGCCCCTCAGGTAATGGTGCGGGGAACATCCTCGAGAACAAAGAGGGACTCCTGATAGAAGTCTATATGGTCCTGTCTTTCCCAACATCGAATAACCAGGATAAGTACGAAGATTTCCTTATGGGCTTTTGCTTGGCCAAAGACATGGGCGCGCAGGAAGTTAAAGTTTCACCAACTCCCAACTCGTAGCATCACAGGTCAATAGGGACTACTAAGTGAAGAACGGTCACTTGGTCGAATACATATCTTTGGTACAACAAACATTGGCGCAATTCATGTCATGGGAAGTCCAACACATCCCACGTGAGCGTAATTCGGGAGCAGATGTCCTATCAAAGTTAGAAAGTACATGGAAGAAATGAGGCAACAAGTCCATCATTCAAGAAAAGTTTCCCCGTCCTAGTATCAAAAAATCCTCTAAAATCATCAACGTCAACATCGTAGATGATAGTAATTGATGGATGACTCCAGTGTATAACTACCTAACGACGAGTGAGCTACCCGAGGACAGTAAGGAAGCCGGGAAACCAGACATCATGCGTGCTTGTATGTTCTGGTAGACGAGAAGTTGTATCGTCGAGGATTCTCCATCCCACTTCTTAAATGTGTCGGAGAAGATAGTGTTCCCAACATCCTACATGAAATACACGAAGGCATTAACGTGTAACATATGGGTGGTAGATCGCTAGCCTGCAAAGCCTTAAGGCCAGGTTAGTATTGGTAGACCATGCAGAGCGATGCCAAAGAACACGTGAAAAAGTGCGACAACTGCCAAGGTCACGGGGAGATGCACCTGGCACCCCCCGACGCGCTCAAGACTATGTTGTCTGCGTGGTCGTTCGCCTAATGGGGAATGGACATCCCCGGCCCTTCACAGTAGGTTCCTATTAAAAAAATATTTAATTTTGGTCATCGACTACTTCACTAAGTGGATAGAGGCCGAGGATTTTTTTTAAATCACCACTTTCAACATATTGCATTTTTACAAAAGGAACATACTAGCCAGGTTCGACGTACCCTAAGCCTTGATAATGGACAGTGGAACACAGTTCACCGATGGAAATTTCCAATATTTCGTCGCCAAGACAGGCATCAAGCAACACTTCACATTCTTCGAGCATCCTCAAACTAACGAGAAAGCCAAGGCTACCAACAGAGTTATCTTGTGAGGCCTTAGACGAAGACTGGGTGAAGCGAAGAAAAGGTGCGTCAAGGAACTCCATAGTGTGCTCTGGACCTACGAAATAGAGGCAATCATCCTCGTGGAAATTAGAGAACCTTCTAGGTGGACAGAAGCCCCCTGGAAGAAGAACTTAACAATGAAGTATTGAGAGAAGAACTTGATCTGGTCGAAGAAATCCGATCAGGGGCAAGCTCCCCGCGAAGCATCCCTAAAACAAAGGATAACACTAACATATGATGCCAAGGTCATCAAACGAGAATTCCAAGTCGACAATTTTTTCTTGCACATAAATCTAAAAGATTCACACAAGGGAAAGCTCTATACGAACTGGGAGGGCCCATATCGGGTCAGATCAAAAATAGGCACAAGAGCATACTACCTCGAACATCTGAATGGGGAACCATTTTCTCGACCATAGAATGCATAAAAGCTCAAAAAATATTACAGCTAACACCCTTCAAGACGCAGGAGTAACTACCGACGAATCTACCCCACAACAAGGGGAAAGACACTCGGCCACAGGGATGTACCTTGGTATAAGTACGGCCCTCAAACAAAACAAAGGCAGACTTTTACCTATGTGATTAGCAGATGTTATGCCTAACGGGGATACCTCAATCGAGCTCCGGAGTTGCCATACCAGCATGGCAGACCCCCAGCTCGCGATGGGAAAGGTTTAAGCCTTCAGGGATCAGGAAACTCGACCGAGTTTCCTAACCCCTTCATTCAGCAAAAACACCTTTCGCTCCTCGATAAGTTCCATACACTAGTCGTGCTTCTCAAAAACACGCCGAGCACAACCCTGGTACGAATAACATGCATATTTATACAAATAACAATGTGCAAGTCAGAAATAAAAACAATAATATTTATATCAAAATCTGACCACCAGGTCGGAAGCTATCATAGGTTACACCAAAAAGGGACTAAGTCCCATAAACCAAAATAAATCAAATGGTACGCATGCCAACAAAAACATGGAACGCATGCCCAAACTTCACTCCTTGTCCGGGGGGATGACCTCCCCTTTTCAACACAACACAAGGGACCAATGCCATCAACGACCAGCTCCACGTTGGGGTTTTTCTCCTTAATTTGTTCAATGGTGTTGTTAATGCTAAAGGAAGTCGTAGCTAAGTTATCTTACCCGAGCAAACGAATGTGAGCAAGCAACTCCTCCCTAGTCTTCATGGCCGCCTCCTCTTCGGTATCATCCTCCCCAATTGCTAAGGTGCCCTCTAACTCTGTGATATTTTCTTTCAATTTCTTGTTCTCTTCAATGGCAGTCTTCGCTTTTTCCTACTCCCCCCCCCTTATCTCAATCAACATCAATTTCTTGGCCTCCAGGTGCCCCTCGAGCTTGCTTAATTGGTTGTAAAGATCAACACTCTCCTCCTCGAGCTCAATTATCTTTGACTTGGTCGCATCCAAGTCCTTATTAGGCACCGCCTCTGCATCATTCAAGCTTAAAGTGACCTCGAGGATCCTCATCATTCCTATTGCATCCCGACATAGCTCCGACCTTATCATCTTATGGTCAGCAGTTAAAATAGCAGCAGTGTCTAGGTCAGGGACCCGAACGGATGAACCTTCATTGAACAACGATGTCTGAGTAAAGCACAGGTAGCTCAAATTTTCCCAAGGAGACAGCTGCTGCCTTAGTCTGGGAGGTCTTTTCCCCCTCAGTTCTTTGTCTTTTCCCAAGGGGAAAATCCCCTACATAAGTACTTCCCAGAGAAGGAGTTCTCGAAGTGACAAACCCTTCGAGTGTAGCCTGATCTTTGATGACCTCGACCATGGTCTTCGGCCCCTTCTTCAGATTTCCTTTGTTAGCTTTGGCGAGGCGCTCACGCATCTCGGCCATATTATCTTCACAACAAAAGATAAACAAGTCAGATACAAGTTAAAGGCCCAAGGTTAGGGCAACAAGATCAAATTCCACCTAAAACCTTCATCGACGCGCCATCATTTGGACAATTGAGAAGGGCCTTGGAACTAATCAACCTAGCTTGCGTAGCAGGCGTCCCATCGGTTTTCAAGGGCATGTGGCCGTCTGAGTCCACGAGATCCAACGGGTGGAAGCTTGCAACGAAATTTACGAGCGCATGGTACGATGTCGTGTCATCAACATTCAAATCTTCAGGTTTCGTGATAGAGTAGTCACTCCCATGTTGAAAATGGGCGTCCACCCATTCCAGCGGGAAGTAGGCCACCATCCTCTCCTTACCATCGACGACCTCTTTGTAATAAAGGGAATCCTTGGCCACCTTTATGCACGGTTGGATTATGTAAAACCTGAATTTAAAGTCATGGAGGGACTCCAAGTACCCCTTGAAAAGTATGCTCGGTTGCTTAAATGACACTCAATTGTGTCGGCCCCCCTGAGACTGCCTTTGAATATGAAATACCCTGAAGGAAAGGCTCACAGTCGCACCTATCTTCAGATAATGACTCACTAACTCGAAGGCCCTAATGAACACCAAAGCTTTGGGGTGAAGCTGAGAGGGTGCAAGCTTGAGGTGTGTGAATTTTGCCCCCTGAAATTCAGTAAAAGGTAAATGATATCCGACCTTGCAGAACACGAACTCGTACATTAGAAATCATAGAGAAGGATAGTGGGAGCATATCTTCTACTCAGGCTTGGGAGGACATGCCCTCCAGTTCACATGGTCCCCCTTGTTTCTTCTTTATACTCGGTTCCACGCATTTGAATCATTCACAGCAAACTAAGAAGCCTTCTCTTGGGGCTCATCCATGATCCACGACTTGTCCGTGACAGGGACGTCCGCAACCCCCAGAGCTTCATCAGAAAAATTGTTCTCCAGCCTGTGGTCGACATTTTCACTCCCTTCACCTGAAAAGCAGAGGAAACTAAGTGAATTCGACGACCTCAAATGCACCCTTCCACTGTAAGTCAAGTGAAAGGGCGACGTTAAGACCGAGGACGTATCCCCAGCTCGACCCTTTATCCAAATAAAATTACAAGGAAACAAGTTCGACGTATTGAGATTGTCCTTGCACCAGAAGAATCCTCCTCGACTATAAAACATAAGGGTCTTAACAGGGAAAAGCCCCATATACGCGTCCATTATCAACGATGGTTTAGTGCCCGGTTACTACATTAAATTCTCCTAGCCAGAATCTAATCAGGATTAAACAGTCATCTCCTGCCTAATCCTATTTCATCCTAACATTCATATTTTCATGATGAACATTCATAGGATATCCAAAAATTCAAGAAGATTTTCTGAAATTTATGAAGATCTCCATGAACTTCATACAAAGTCCCATGAATGTTGATCAGCTAAGCAGAAAAATAAAGGAAGACGATAATGGTACCTTGGTCTATTGCAGATTCTCACGAAGATTGACGATGAGCTTCAACACTGACAACTGAATTTCTGGTAAGAAAACTTCCAAAGCTAAGGAATCCGGAGGGAGGAAGAATTCGCGTGAAATGTCCAAAGGAACGCTCTTTTCCCCCTTTTATAGGATTCTTAGCTCGCATTGAGAAGCGCAAAAGGCAAGCAATTATGACCTAGTCCTAGCTTCCCTAGGTAATCCAAATAATAACTGCACCATTAACACGTGTCACCGAGGTGGGAGGTGTTTTGTATTTTCAAGACAAATTCCCCTCCCCTAGTGTCTCTGGGACTTCCTCACATACCATATGCTCGGTATTTTGCAGAGTCTCTAAGATGATCACATGCTTGCAACACATAAGCTAAGACTAGCATCGAGCATCCCTCTTCCTCAATTTTGTACTTACTTAAGTCACTGCCATTACACAAGCGCATCGGCTTAGGGGGCTCCTATTCTAGACTGGCCTAGCAGCTTCCCTGCGAAAAATTGAGGTCCAATCCAATCTAACTTTGGGCACAAGCCCAACAAGCAATTTGAGACCTTGTGACCGTTGAGGAATAGAGTCATTGGGTATGTCCCCACACACGCTCTAACGGCTCTCACGCGACTAATTGTCCCTCTGAAACTATTGGAAGCAGTTGGACCTAGTCAAGGGCCACACACCTGTATACCACGACCATGTGCCCTTATATATACCCTCCACCTTGGGAGGGTCAGGTATTCAATTTTAATCATTTACATACTTTCTTAACGCTTTAGTTTGCTTCACCCTGAAACTTACTTGAGCATCAGAGTACCTTGCAGGTACACCACCCATTCTCCTATACCCATCGTTGCAGCCCCAGCTGAAGGCCATGAGGACCTGTCTGGATCATTTTTGTACAATAACATTTTCATTTCTCCAAAACATTTTGCTGATTTCAATTTGTTCTTCAAACTCATGTTCTTCTTCTTTGCATTTGCATACAACTCCTTTAAATAATCCACAACTTCATTCATGTTGCTTCCATATTTGTTTTTCAGATTTTTCTACCATATATTCATCCCATATGAAAAAATAAAAGTGTCATCACCTCTCCAAAATGGACATCTCCAAAAAAGCTTACCTTTATTAGGTCCTTTCTTGCATTGATATAATATCATTCGACCTTGACAACCACACAAATTTCCATCATAACTTTTTACAAATGAGCATGAAATAGGTGGTTCATTGCTTGAGTTTGTCATTGAAGATAACATTATTTCAACAAAAGCGACATTTTCAAATGGAAACAATTGGAAAGAAGAGTAGAAAAACGATAGAATTAGGACATTGGGAGGAAAAGTTGGGAACTTGCAATTTTATAAACCATTAAAAAACAATAATTATCATTATATCCACGTGGCAAGTTGGCAACTTCAATTACTGACAAAATATAAAAATAAAATAAAATAAAATAACCTTGCATACTTTTGTTACTCTTATCTAACGTCGAGGATCAAAAGTGTTGACGGAAATTTTTTGGAAGTTGATTCTTTAACAACAACAAAAATTACATAAACAAAAAGTGAAAGCAGCTAACTTTACATGAATTTGATTATGTATAAGATAAGATGACCAAGACGATGGACCTTAACTTTAATCTCAAACTAAAAGTAACTCAATATAATTTCTTTTTTAACAACAAGCTTGAATACAATGACAAATTATAAAATGAATGATCTTATTGCTTTGAAAGTATTTTGACCATTTCTCATTGCACCTTATATGTTTCTAGAGCACCATATGGATTTCCACATATGTCCCAAGATTGCGGAGATATATCTTTGAACGCACCTTAAATTCACTGAATGTTGAATTATTCCAGAGATATATCTCCGAAACAATTTAGAGCTTAACTCACGTCAGACTCTTCTTTTTCCTCATTTCACAATTTGTTCATACAAAACACCAAACTCTCTCAATTTCATCTATTGTCACAAGCATCAAATTTATTCAAGCAAGACGTCAGAGGAACAAAAATTAACATCAAGCGTCCTCTCTAATATCGGAAACAACATCTAAATCATCATTTTCACGTAAGTGTTTCGATTTTTCGATAAATATTCAAGTTTTAGTGTAAATATGTAAAAATCAGTGATTATGGGTAGAAAAGTGTAGAAATCACAGTAAGATAGTTTAGACTTAGTGTATGAATTGTTTGTTGGTTCAAATGGAAATCAGGACATCTTTTCACATTGCAAGAGGTACATTACGCCATTGTCGCGACCTTTGGGTTGCAGAATATTCTGGAGATACATCTCCGGAATTGTTCACCATTTCATATCCTCTGGGATATTCCGGAGATGCATCTCTGGAAGTATTCGAAGAAAAACGTGTTAAGGTGTTTCTGGAGATGTATCTCTGGAATATCCTTCAGTCTATTTCGTTTTCTTGTTTGTTTGTGTTATTTGCACTCATGATACGGTATAATTTACCTTACAGGTATTATGCCTGATAGAGTCGACAGACTGAGGCATGGCTAGGTTTCCTAGCATGCATCCGTTCGGAAGGAACGGAGCCAGCGAGTTCTTGAGGGAGCAGGTATATTTGGTCAGGCAGAGGCATCGACTTATGGGGTGCAATCTACTCCTAGGGCTCGGCCTTCACCTCAGACCACTTCATCTCAGACCATTCCACCTACATCTCAGACCATTCCACCTTTCTCTTCTTCTTCTTCCCGTAGGGGACGGGATTCATCAGCTGACGTGTCAATTCCCTCATCCTCCCACAGGCATCATGATGCACCAGTGCCACCTCCTGTTGATCCAGTGCCACCTTCGGGGAGTGTCATGCCACCTCTAGAGGGTGAGGATTTCGAGTCACTGGGTTTTAGAAGAGGTTCATCTGATCTGTCATTACTTCCTTTTTATCCATACCATATTTCCAAACATATCTGGGACTGAGAGATAGTATTAGTTAGATTCTTTATTTCTTGGGAAATGCTAATCGGTGCCCTCAGGGCATTTTTTAAGAACCTTAAATAGTAAGTTTTTATAAAAAAAATATATATATGTGCAATAATATGCAATCAGTGCATTGGAAATTAAACTGTTTGAATTTTTTAAAGAATAATTTCTTAATATGGAATCCTTAAAGAGTTCCCTGAGGGCACTCGTTAGCAAGACTCTTATTTCTTTTATATGTTATATTTAATTTTAATTGTTGATACAACTTATTTCTGACATGGATTATTTCTCACATTGATTATTTACGATATTTGTTATTACTGACATTGATTATTTTTGGAAAATTGCAGGTGCGTGATCCCAAGAATTTTTTGAACCATGGTAGGAAGATCGTTGGCTTGACTCGATCGAATGAGGAGTGGTTTCAATCTGTTCTGACCTTATCTGGGTTGAGTGACCTATGCAAGATCGGTTACACTATGGTCAATCACGGGGTGCTTAATGCATTTGTGGAAAGATGACATTCTGAGATGTCTTTTTTCATCTCCTGCATGGTGATATGTCTATCACAATGGATGATTTCCCGTGTTTGTTACATCTTCCGATCAGGGGGAAGTTCCTCAATCATGGTAGGATGACAAAAGACGAGGCAGTCGTGATGATGGTGAAGTATCTTGGGGATGATCCAGGGAAGGTGGTTGAGGAGGTGGATAAGACGAGGGATGTCCATGCTAGATTTGAGTTCCTAGAGGAGATATATGCTGAGGAGATCGTTGTTGCCCATGCTGCTGATGGTGATGTTAAACAGGTGGAGGTACATAGGGCTCGTGCTTTGAGGGCTTATTTTCTTTTTTTAGTTGGCACTTGCATTTTTGTGGACACGAGTGCCACTTATATTGATGTTGCATACCTCCAGTACTTTTTGGTACTTTTTTATTTTCATTTTAGGGTTGGATTCTCCAACACTTTCCGCGCATTGTTGGTTGGGTGAGTGTGCTTGAGTACACTGAGAAGTGGCCATGTGCCCGTGCTTTATACCTCTCAAAGGGAACCAGGCGGTCGAGCCTTTCAGAGTCCACCTTGATCGTTTGGTTGCTGAGGACATTCACTTCAACAACTACCTGGATCACCGTCAGACGCGGACATTTGATGACATATCTCTATATTCCAGATGGATGGCCTGCAGATCGCGTATTCTTGTTCCTCATCTGCTCGAGTGTGTCATGCGGTAGATTAGGTACATCCAGACCATCTCCAGACACCATGTTATCTTTGTTCCTCCTGCCTAGACTCGTAGACAAATAGAGGAGATGTTTGCTAATTATGAGAGTCACTTGATTTCGGGGGAGGCACAGGCTACCATAGCGCCGAACGAATGAAGTTATGTTTATGGGTACATCAGGTGGTTCTTCAGGGCCTCACATCCATACATGGTGTCGAGTGCTACAGGAGATCCGCCAAAACCAGTTCATCAGGAGATATTATAGGAGTAGCAGGTTCAGCTAGATCATACTGAGGATGTATTACCTCGGTGTCGTCGCATAGTGGAGATTGTGCGGGCAGGCATCGATCAAGGTATCTTCCCTGAGGGGTCTGCTTTCAGGTGAGTCCTATATGCTATGGTGGTAGAGGCACTGGGGGCACTGTAGTATCGGAGACATCAATGGAGGATGGGGCGGTTAATATAGAGGAGGTAGAGGAGAGGTTGTCAGGCACAGCCAATAGTTTGTATTTATTTTGTTGTTGTACTATAGTTTGTACTTTATTTCTGACATTATTACTATATTTTGGATCACGTGTTGTACGACATTTTCTCATTATATTACTATATTATTAGTCTCGTGTTATTTTGCATGTCTATTTTTTTATTCGAGCTTCATATTTATCATCTGAAAACAAATACATAGTTTGTATAAAAAAACCTATTCGGATATACTTCGGAGATGTTTCTCCGGAATATTTTCGTAGATACATCTTTAGAACAATTCAAATGTAACTGGTTTATGGGTGACATGTTATGAATGTTTAAAATGGTTCCGGAGATGTATCTCTGGAATATGTATCAGAAATGAGATGTATCTGGGGATATATCTTCGTTACAAGGAGGCATATGTGAAAATTCACATGGTGTGTTAGAAGTAGGGGTGGAAAAACGGGTTGTGGCACGTCAAACCGGCACGTGCACCCGCCAAAAAAAAGTGGATTGGGTTGAAATTTTGGGTCCGCCATCCACCAAAGTCCATCCCACTAAAGACCGTCGTCCGCCAAAGCCCGCCCTGCCAAAATTCACCGTCCGCCAAAGCCCGTCGCACCTATGAAATAAATACTTTTTAAGACATTCCAAAAAACCAATACCAAAAATGATTACATAACTTATTTTCGGTCATAAATCAATTTAGTTTCACCTTCCAAATAACCAAAGATGCAATAGAAGTCATCTTCGTATGGAAACATGTACGTGTTATCTTATTTCAACTGATAAATAGTCAAATACATGAAAATCAATCATATTGGTTTACTAGCATCTTAATTAAATGGCATGATAGTTTATTTTCTAAATCACAAAACAAAATACAACAAAATTAATCATAAATATATGACATGATAGTTTATTTTCCTTTTATTTTAACATTTTTTTTGCTTTTATTTTATGACCATCTATTTTTGCTTTTATTTTAGGTGAAAACTTTTAAAAGTTTTATTTTTGATTGAAGATTAATACTTTGAGTTTAATCTTGTCATTTATATTTTTGATTGAAGATTAATACTTTGAGTTTAATCTTGTCATTTATGCTTTATAAATGTTTGTTTAATATTTTTTTATTGAAATGTAAACAAAAGAGCATTTTAATTCATTTAAAAATATAGAAAAATAAATAAATAAAAGGCGGGCTAGTCGCCACTTTAGCGGGACGGACTAAACTTTTATGTCCATTTTAATTTGACGGCCCGCTCTTTCTTTTGCGGACATTAGACAGAACGGGCGGCCCGTTTTGCCATCCCTAATTTGAAGTCTATAAGATACAATAAGAAATTCTCAAATATTTTTCTACTAAAACGTGGGCTGTTATACTGGAGGCTCAGACAAAACCACCAAATCCAACACAATCAGAATGACATTGGGTAATGAGTACAACAATTTCTTTTAAAACTGAAACTGAGTATAACACTTGTAGCATTAAAAAGGATGATCTGTATATATAATAAATATACACAGGTAACAACTAATATTTACCACCACCTATGGCCTAATACATTCTACAAAATCATTGCATAAAGACCAATTAGTTCTCCAAAATTGGATAAAAGAATAAAAACCAATGTTAGAAGTAACCTATATAACCCATTTTGAGTTTTCTATATCCTTTCAAGTTTTCCTCTAAGCCATTCTGATATTCGCTTGACCTTCCCCTGCAGCTTATCATTTTTTGTAACTGTAAAGTAGTCTTGAGCATTTGATAGCATCACCTTTATATCATACTTGACACTTTCCACACTCCGATAGTAATCATTCTTTAGCCTTAACTGAATCAGTTCGGGATAAAATGGAACGGGAAACCTGTAGCACAAATCCAAAGACACATTATAAGTTCAAAATTTAAACTGTTGCTTTATTTCTGTCATTTCTTTTATTTCATTTGTTTGTGCCAAAGTCACCGAAAATGCCAGAACACAGCTCTATCAAATAAAAGGGGAAAAGATACAAGCACGTCAGTTTTCTGTTTTTCCAAATAGAAATATGAATCTGATGGATTGGTTAAGTTGTGAATTTGTTTTAGTACCTGTTTGAATAGTCCGACTTCGCAGCTACTCGGTTCAGTGCCTGGATATCATACTTATCCTGGATTTAGAGAGACAAAAACGAGGTTAACATCGGATTTCCTCCACCCTTCCAAAGCCAAAACATATGTCACTCTTGTTTTCTTGAAATAAAAAAATGAATTGAGAAATTTTTTCATATATAAGATATACCAAACAATCCTCATTTAAGGAGGTAAAACGGGAACATTAGGAGAAATGGAATTTCATGTCTACTCACCCTGTGTAATTTAGTGAAATAAGACAGCAGCTTATCTCTGATCTCAGGATCAATGTGGGGGCGCTCTCGTTGAATCTCAGGATCAATGTGTGGGTGCTCTTGATGAATCCCAGGATCATTGAGTTCCCAAGGACTATGCCGATGATTATCTATTGGATCAGTCTCGTACATGACCTCAAACCTATCCCAAGGACTGTCAGGGAATTCATCAGATTTGGCCTCCACTGCAACTATTTGACCTTTCCACCAACTTCCACCTTCCCCATCTGGATTCCGCCACCATACTCTGCATTTTTCTTCTGGGGACCAATTTCTCTTTATGACAGCATCATAAAATGTTTTCTCAATAACAAAATCGGAGAAGTCGATCAACTCAGGTAAAGTTAAGTTGAATGGTTTTTTAAACGCATGTGAAAAAGGATCCACAAATCTCAGTCTGAGCTTACAACAGCTATCCCCAGAACCTGGGACCTCTGCATACTCAAGTTTTTCAACTTTGCAAATTTCAACAGCCCTTAGTCCTTTAAATAATGTCCAGGGACCTGGTTCAGACGTCGTAAGACATGAGTTTTTGTATTCTTCATGACCCTGGCAATACAAAATGCTCAAGAATGTAAATCAAGAAACATATTGCAGAAACTTGCATTCCAAAATAAAGCCGATAGTATGATCTATGAGGAAGAAAAAATAATCATAACAACATAAACTACCTGTCTAAAGTATACAACTTCATCCCCGAGTTGAGGAATATAACGGTAACCCTCATCATGCTCTTCTGAAAGCATAAGCCATGAAAGTTTTTTGACATGGTAATTTGGCATGCTTGGAGCTAAATTACCAGGATCATTGGCAATATATTCATCAGACCTGTTTCTAGCAGATCTTGTTCTTTGATGAAGCTCATCAGACACTTTGATAGAAGAACCTTCCCGGACGGATGTGCCCCTTGAACTTTGGCCACCTCGGATTTTAATCCTCTCATTCAAAGCATCTGGCTCCTCATAAGTCTTTTTCATCCTAATTGATCGTGTTCGACGAATAGGATCGCTGCCAACATTAGATAAATCAATACCTAAGCTATGCTGATTGCTGTAAACTGAAGCATTTTCTTCCAGATCAAAACCAAAACCATTAGGATTAGGTTCCCTTTTATATGATTTATTCCTTTCATGAACATGATTATAACTTCTCTGGTCAGAATATGAATTCGGTAGCTGTAATCTATCAGGATAACTTGTACTTCTGCCATCTCCCCCTTCTAGTGCTTCTAGTAATCTATCAGGCCCTGTAAGAGAGGGATTTCCAGAGATTACATCATTTCTAGTACCAATTGAATCTGCCTTGGAACTACCAAATTTCAGTTTGGAAGGACCTTCAATGTCTTCTAGAGGCTGTTTCTTTTTAATAACTATTTTAGTTGCTTTAATGGGTGCTTTCATTTTGAGGTCTTGAGAGTGGCTTGAATGAACAACTTCATTGTTTTCCTGCGAGTCTTCTATGCATTTATCAGATTTAGACTGGCCTTTATAACCACCATTCAACTTATCATAACCAGATGCTATGGGACCATCAGCAAATGGCTGATGGTTGTCAAGCCCCCAAGATTCGAGCGATGAAAATTTAGCTGTATTATCAAAATCAGACAGCTCTATATTAACCATGCTACTGTCAGTCTTTAACTTGCTATTCATATGTTCTGATTTCCTGCAAAAAATGGTAGGAAAAAACATTTACTTAAGTTCAAAGAGGTTATCAAATAACAAAAAGGAAGCAATATCATACAAAATATTTTTAACACTTGTAGCATGCTTTGCATACCCATTGGCAATAAATTCAGGATGACCGTTAATTTCAGTATCAGTCAACAAAGCATCCCCTGATCTTGAAAGGTCGTGTGTGTGTTTTCTCATCTGTCTGCTCTGACCTGTGCTCTCCTCGAGACATATAGCTGTATCCAGATGATTTATAACATTTTCATTTCTGTTGTGGCTTTCCAGAAGGTTAGCATTTGTAGTATCTGACATACCATATGTGTCTGGCAAAGGTTTTTGAACACTTTCTAGGGGTTGGGGTGTAGAAGACTGACATACCATATCAGCCTGATTCTCACATGCAAACTTTGCATCCTCTAAAGGCACATTCTTCTTAGAAAGTGAAAACTTAAGAACCAGCCTCGGTCTACTTTCAAGATTTGTCTGAGAGTCAGAATATGGAGGTGGCTTGGATGCATTGGCAGACTTTTCCAATGGGGCTTTTTTAAGTTCTTCCCGCTTAATATGGACTTTGCTCTCAGGTTCACTGAGATTTTCCGAATCTTGAAAACTGTCTGATGATTCATCCTCAGAATAATTATCTTCCCCTTCAGTAGATGTTTCGCCAATATGAGAGAACATATTACGAGCATTATGGGCAGCAGTTCTCCGAGGTCTCAATGTCTTAGCTATGGAAGATTTCTTTTTTGTTGATTTTAAGCTTACTTTGGATTTCTTAACTTTGTTATTTCCAGAAGTATTACCGTTACATTCTTCTAAATTCCTTTTCCTAACACGCCTTCCAGAAGTCATTCCCTCAACCTGAGAAACACTATGATTAGATGACAGGTTATAATTAAAGATTGATCAATCAAAATTAAAGACACTACTTACTCCAATATTATGGCTTTTCCTTCTTGATCTTCTAAGGCCATCCCTATTATTAGAGTCGCTTTCACTGTATTCCAAGTCACTAGAAGAGATGGCACTAATAGTCCCTTGCTCGGCTGCGCTAGAGTGATCCTCGTTCACATTGTATTCAGAGTCATTATCATCACTCGCGATGTCATATTCAGGCTCCCATAACAAGGCGTCCAAAAACTCTGGTTGTGGTTCAAGCACTCCTTCCAAATCAGCCAAAGGTATCACCTGGTAATCCTGGCCAACACTAAAATCTGGACCAATAGCATATTTTATCAAAGAAGGACGCCATTCAATGCCAAGAGCACCAAGACGGCGTCGCTGGAATTGACTCTGATAAGGTTCTGGATATGGTATCATACCTGGTAATTAAATAATTTATGATAAGAGAAATTTGAATCCAAATAAGGCAGCCAGAATTTCAGAATAAGATCCACAACTTACTAGAATCACATAGAGGTTCCTGAATGTTTCTTCGGTGTGGTGGAAGTTGAGTTTCCTACATCATGTGTGACATATGTTTAGATTTAGAGTGTATGAAAAGGTCAATAAATAGATATTAGATTTATTGATTAAACTATGATGGTAAAATCAAAAAGTAAGAAAAAATAAATAAAAATAACAAAGATGATGATTCTCAACCTGATCAAGAATATTTCCTTGAGTATCCTGAATTAGAGGACGGTAATCACCAAGGAAAAACTGCCATAAAAATCAAAGAGACGACAACATTAATTAACTTGTCATAAATATGTCTCTCTTTCTCTATTAGAGTGTGCGTTCGCAATATAGTGATATTTGACCACCTGATCATATTTTGCATCCTTCTGAGACTCGCCTTGACCTGTACTCAGAAAATATATCTGCCCAACATCATCTGAAAGCACGATTGATGTTCCATCCCTAAAATGAACACAAAAGTATATTTAAATATTATAATACACGCATTCAGAGCTCTTGATGATTCATCAAAGATAGACACTATAAGGGATAAATATCTATGACATGGAACACTCATCATCGACAAGGTTAGCATAGAGCCTACATTATTTCTTCATCAACACACAAAGCAGCAAACATAATGTGATTATTTTTCAACCAATCAATATACACGTCAAAGAGAATCTCGACTATGTAAATATCCAAGCTGATCTCTGAAAGAGAACTGTTAGCAAAGCACTCTTTTACTGGTTAGCAAAGCACTTTTTATGAGACGGAGAGAGTAGTTTCCAAGAAGAAAGCCCTTATTAATAGTAGCTAGTGGAGCTACTAGTTAGAAAGACTAATTACAAACAAAATGGGTAACTATTAAAAAAAGTAATTAATACTTTCTTCATATTTTAAGATGACAAGTAGTTTAAGACAAACAAATATCGAAAGACGGTGCTAAATATGAGACGGAAGGAGTAAGTGAGAAGTATATGTTGTATTCATTTCTCTCTCTTCTATAAATTATTTGCCATTAAAAAAAATCTTATTACTTACTTTTAGTGTAATACTACCTCCGGTCCTATTTATAAGAGAAAAATTATTTTTTAGTTTCATTGAATAATCAATGTATTTGGACAATATCATCAACCAGATACATTGATTATTTAATAAATCTAAAAAATCAACTTTCTCTTATAAATAGGACAAGAGGGAGTAGGACTTTAATTATGAGAGCGACAACAAACATGCTGATTACTATTGAGCAGCATTAAATTGCCACAAATATGTGTCTAGTTGGCATTTTCCCAAACACCTCAAAGTGAACCCATGAATTGCATGCACGGAGCACGAAAGCTTCTTGCATGAAGGAGTGCCGTGCCTTACATTGAAAAGGAAAAAAAATATACGTGACTAACAACTTAGCATACTTTCTTGACATGGATATCAATCAAAGCAATTACAAGCAACCAGTTTAGAGTTATATAATCTCTTTGCCAAAGACAAATTCCACAATAAGTGAAAGGAAAACACAAAAGACATTCATAAAGTATAATTAAAGTATATAACAAATCAAAATTTCAATGCATAAAAAGATAAGATAAACACGAAATCTATTAATAAATGTATTTTATACAACTATAATACTAAGCAACTGAAACTTTCCATTAATAGAAATTATTATATAACCACTTACGGAGAAAACTTCCCATCGACCAGCCTAAAGCGTCCAATTTCGTATGTTCGAATAGGTATGCCCTCCCATATCTAGAAAAAGAACATACCAAAAAGCATAAGTTAAATTATGTTTTACAAAGAACATTACAATACTCTTTGTAAAATACTAATAATAATAATAATAGTAGTTATAAGAAGAACATGTTAGCATATATCTAGAAAAAGAATATACCAAAATGCATATATTAATTTATGTTTTAAGAAGAACATGTTAGTACATAGTATTTAGAATTTAAGGACCTATAAGAAAAGAAGCTTACATCCCACACAATGGTTCGACCATCATACCCAGCACTCATAGCTATCCGGGGATTGAAAGGATGAACATCCAAAACATAAGACTGCCAACCAATGAAAACCCAGCATTCAGACGCATCGCAATAGTAAGGTGAGTATTCAAATTATGACAGAAAAATGTGTAGAGGCTAGAAAGTAATCCAATCAGAAAAATGAGAAGAGGCTAGAAAGCAATCCAAAGCAATCCAATCAGAAAAGCATGAGTACATTTCTATTTTATATTGGTCCAGGAAAAATATAAGTTGAGTATGTGTATTTAGCAGCACATCATATAGGGTGTGTTTGTCTAAGATTTCTACAAGGAAAGTAGAATTGGGAATATACGTTCCCATGTTTGATAGGAGTTCACAAAAAATATCACCAGATATTATTTATTCTTGGGAATATAATTTCTGCATAATTACTTTATTTTACACTCCCATAATAGAGGGTGGGAAGCTATTATTCCCATGATAATAAAAATAACTAACAATAACTTCACATTAATCTCTATTTTTTATTTTTTAACTAAATAAACTTTAAAAAAATTCTAGAAATATCAAACGCAATTGTGATTTTTACCAGAAAATAATATTACCCTAATTTTTACCAGGAAATGCACCTTAATTTTTTTCCTTTTCTTTAATAAAAAATATATGCCGGGCTGTCCCGAAAAGCCCACAACCCACACAAGATCGAACTTGGGCACTATTTTGAGAATCCATATTTAATCTGGGTTATTAGCCCTGTTTAATAAAACCCAAGGCCCTGTTCAGGTTGGCCTGAAGCAAGTCGTGTAGCCCATTTTGCAACGTCTAGGAAGAACACAATGAAGGGAGAAATTAAGAGAGAACAGGGCTTACAGATTCGGTATGACCAGTCAAAGAGTGCACTAAGCTGCCATCAACTGCATTCCAAACACATATTCTGCAATCTTTGAGATGAAAAGACAAATCCTCAGCTAAAGCAAGCAAAAGCCTTTCTCCATAATGAAATAACATAAATTGTCTAGAGAAAATATGGAAAGGTACTGCTATGTTGCATATGAAAGCAAAACCAAACAAATAAAATTAAAAGACGTATTATCATGACAATCAAAATTATTACTCCCTCCGTCCCAAAATAAATGTTTGACTTAACACTTTCACACAAATTAAGAAAATGTGATAAATGAAAGAGAGAGAATAACAATTTTACCAAACTATTCTTGTTGGTTATTGGTGTATTCAAATTATTATTAATTTAATGTGAGAGAAATAGTAAATTAGGAGGATTAATTAGAGGATACAATTGGAAGATCAAGATTAAAATTGCATTGGAAACTAAAAGCGACACTTATTTTGGGACAAATTTTTTTAACAAATGCGACACTTATTTTGGGACAGAGGATGTATAACATAATTTTGATAAGTTACATAATGTAAAATATCAACTGCATACTAAAACAAGGACTTGTGAAGCAATATAATGTGTTGTTATAAACTTAAAAGTGTCAGCAGTAATCAGTACTACAAATTTAGCATAATATATTATGTGGCTGGTACTATTTGACAGCTTTTAGTCAATGGGAAAATTCGACTTACAAACAATGTACCAAAACAAGCTTGATCCATGAATAACTAATTAATTATATATTATGTTTTTCTAGAAATGGAAGAGATAGTAAATGACATATCAAGGACAAATCTGTATAACCCAAATGGGTAGATGTTCGCAAATAATGTGAAACAGATACAAATCATATTGTAATAATCACAGCAGAAGTTTAACTTTGACGTAGGATATAAGATGTCATTGATTTGAAAATCTAAGTAATACCAAAAAACTACACTAATATACTCATGTAAATTCATACCAACACAGCAAGTATTTTCCCACTGATGGGATTGACTATTTGGATTGGATCAAACAACAACACAACAGAATGCCCCGTCAAAGCAATTAATTTGAGCAAGTACATTACCCATAATAGCTGCCAATACAAAACGGTTGTCTAGACTCCATACAATCATATTAACACCGCGGGGAGTAGGTAGCACTCTCTGCCTTGGACCCCCTCGTGGAGGTTGGGGAGGCAGGGGTGGTGTTGGCACTTTTAGATGATATGCACGAATCCAACGTCCAACTTTTCCCTGAAATGGCAACGGAAAACTTAAAACATAGTTTGCACGGTAGGCAGGAGGGAAGGTTAAACTGTGTGTCACAAAGAAGGCCAAATATTTTTGAAAAAGATATAATGGAGAAAAATGTCTCCGAGGATGAAATAGACTAGTTCAACGGTAAATAATATAAAGGCACTCACATGAGATCTACGTGATCTGGGAACCCATATAATTGCACTTCCATCACGAGAGCAGGTAACTATGTTATCATGAGAATACCTGAAAATATACAATATCAGCATGCATCTACGAGGTGTTAGTTCAGTGGTGAAAGTTTGACCTTATAAACTCAAGGAACGCAGTACAAATCCCATTCCCATTCCCAAATATTTATTATAAAAAATTAACACAATATCGGCATGGAAAGTGATAAGGAATGAGAACAGGGCACAGCAGTTATATTAAATGAACACCTAACAAGTTCAGTATAAATAATATAACTGAAGGAAATAATCATTAAGATAGATATTGACCAGAAATTTCTAAACTTCGGTGTATTTTCTTCTTTCCAAGAGTCAGATGTCCAAATTTTCGAAGACACAGCGCAACCACTGTAGATAGAGAAGTACCGATGCGAAGAAAATGAGAATCATTACAAAATAAAACATAATGAGAAAGGATATAACCACAGCAGCTAACCTGAACTGTACATAATTAACATCATTCTCATGACCAGATAATAAATCCATCTCATGTATTGGTAGCTCTGAGTTATCGGTGTTGGGCTTAGGAGCACTCCATACCTGTTAAATAGTAGTATTTATCAGGAATCTGAATAGATGCAATATTTGAACAAGAGAAGGCTAATTGTATTAATCACAGAATAGGAAATATCTGAAGAGTGCTTCAGTAAGCATACCCTGGCAAAAGTATCAGAGCTACCAGTAACAAAAACAGTTCCATTTGCATTATATGCACAACAAAGTATTTGAAGTTCTGGTCGAGCATTACTTGAGGACGGTAGATTAGCTGATGGAGTATTTCCCTTCCCTACAAAAATTTATAATTCCTCAAGCAATCCTATATTGAATCGAATTAACCTAATATCACAAAAAGATGGCAGTGAACAGGTAAAAATATTGATCTAGAAGGCTTAAGAAACTTGCATGTCCACACTTAAATAATTTTGGTTTGAACCAGACATAATAACTCCATCGATAGCTCTAAAATGTAATATTCATTTAAACTACTCCCTCGCTCCCTAATTATAAGCACCCATTGGAAACATGTCCCTAAATATAAGCCCCTTTCAAATTACTAGATGCATTTATTAATTTTTTTCAAACACACCCTTAATTATACTACAAATTTGCTTCGGAATATGTAAATTCAGTATTGAATACATGGCTTAAAATTTGGGACAGAATGAGTAATATTTTTAAAGTAAAATGATCTTTTATACCCTATTTAGATTTTTTTATAAATTATAAATATTAATTCAACTAAAAACATAACATACTGTAAACTGAAACAAATTTAGTATGGTAATAATGCCAAACTCAAACCAATTCCAGATCCAGTCCTAATCTATTCACAAAATTAGAATCTATAATCTGACCAGTTATAGCATCTGAAGGCCGCGGTACGTATATGGATGGATTTTGTGAATTTCTTGCATCCCATATTCTACATGTTCCATCATCCGATGACCTACATATCACATAAGTCATAAAAGTCAAGTAACAGAGTAAGAACCCATATTATTGCAGACTATGAGCACTAGAATGAAAATTACACAGCACACGTGTACCCAGAGGATCGATTTTAAAACTAGAGTAATATTTTATAAGATAATTTTATACATAAAAAGATCAATATGATACACATTTAAAATAAATGAAAATAAGAACCAATTGTGTCACACCTCACTTGCAATAAATTTAGGATTCAATTATCCGTGTACGAAATAGATTAAGACATTCGAGCTACAGAATCATAGAAAATCAACGATGGGGAACGGAAACTCATAAATGAACTTACGATAGCAGCTGGTATACAGCAGTCGGCCTGGGACTAAACGCAATGGTATTCACAGCTCCACCATGCCCACGCAAAACTGATATGGGCATCCCATCAGGTAAACGCCACTGTTGTGAAGCAATTATCAACATAGTTCCCAAAGGTTTACAGGATTGAACATACAGATTAAGAAATACTACTTACAACTCGAATAGAATAATCATTTGAAGCAGACGCCACCAAAGCATTGTTTGAGCTTACTGCCAAGTCAGTAATGTCACCCTTTGTTTTATGTAATGACAAGAGAAAGTCAGATGATATTGAAAGAAACAAATTTATCAAAATTAGTTCCATAACTCTTGACTCACATCATGTCCACGACAACTAGCCAAACAAAATGCGGTTTCCATAGACCAAATCTTGACAAGACGGTCATCTGATCCACTGATAACATATCGCCCTGATCCATCAAGTATGGCTGCGAGATAGCACCATTTTTCAAATTTCATCAATCTTAGTTTGGCTATTAAAATAATTAGTTATATCATTATATGCATTTTATAGGAAGTATGATAAAATCAGTATTTAACTTGAGAATAAAACTACAAAAAGAGAAAGAAACACATGATGTAAGAAGTATTGGAATCAACTAATATATGTTGACTTCATGTGGCTTTTACATCTAATTAATGGCATTAATGAGAATAACTGAAGATGAACTCGTATAAAAGTATGCCCATAAAGCCACCATATTAATAGCAAATTTAGCAGAGGAGTATGTCATACCACAATAGACAGCCACACGGTGACCCCTTAGCTTTTTAATATTTTGCATCTTCTGCACCATGGTAGATGGTTTGGCAATAGCATAACAGGCACTCTGAACAGATGGAGCTCGATGGTGCTTTGTAAAACCACCTCCAATTTCCCTTAAACTTAACCCCTGAACCTGATTAGCCTTCAAGTGTGGCCAACGCATGTAAAGTGGAGGTCTCTTCACCTGCTTGGTAGTCGTTTTTCTATCAACTGTAAAAACACAAGGGTTAAAATAAAGAGATATGAATATCTCACTCTTCCACACATGTTTTTAGTGAATGTTGGGCATAACATAAGTCAAGTATAGCAATTACAAGACATATTAATATAAATATAAATATAAACATAAATAGAGGCGATAGATCGGTATTCAGAGCAACACTTCTAAAAAGGAAAGACCGTGAAGACATTACAAGACCAAGCCAATCATCGATTAGTATTTGAACAATCAAATTTTGGCTTTTTTATCCCTATTATAAATGTTCATGTCTGCATAATGATAATATCGTATAAACGCCCCAGTACCATTCATAACAAAGTGGACAAAAAGATACTCACTGCAAAAAGTGTTTCTAAGGAAGCAAAGTTAATTTTGGGGTGTTCATATATTCAATTTTCAATTATTACGAAAGCAGACACTGAAACAAGAATTATATAACCATTTCAGAACTAGCAGTATGCAGCTAGCCCTAACATAATAATACATCCCTTTCCGGATTCCTACTTGACAAAAAAAGAAAATATTTAATAGATATGAAATATGAATAAATCACAAATTGACAGCATCCGTATACTAGCCAAAGATTGCAAGACATTATTAGGATGTTGTTTTCGGTGTATTTAAGTTAAAAACTATATAGATCTTAACTTGAATGATCAAAAGAAAGAAGACTACTGTAGCATAACACATACTATCAAGAAGCGAAAATGAACCATCTCCGAGTAAAGTGGGAACATCCGCTGCATTAGGACCACTTCCTCCATGCTTTCCATTCAAAGGATGGGTTGTACTCGGCATTAATTGCTTCATAAGCTTTACCAGGTGGTCCTTAGCTATGTGAGGATACCTTGAAGTTACACGAAATGACCAATATTAGTCCCTCATGCATGTAATATCAAGGAACAGCCATCCCTAGCTCAAGAGAAAAGATTTTCAAACCAAATAACAGATATCTGGATTAAAAGGCGAAATATCCCCCATCTCCATGTATTATCTACAAATGGAGATACCTCTACCAATAGGCAGTAGCAATCATACCCATCCGTCATAAGTTTCTTTTTCCTTTTCTTAATTGAAAAAACTAAAAACATTTCCAGTGCTAAACTCCAAGTAAATAAATAAAAGAAGTTTCCACTGTTAAAATATTGGACAATGGAACTCTATTGAACAACCTACATGATGAACCAAATGGAAAGGAAAAAGAAGTTCTCATGCTGATTCAGTATATATTTCTGGTTGCATTTAACAAGAATAGTTCACAAGCATACTAAATGGCCATCAATTTTAAAACTATAACGAACAAATGAAATTGAACAAAAAATACCTGTCCATTAAATTATTGTAATCTAACGGTAAAGAGATGCCATCATCATCGTCAGCATCATCTTCCCCAGGCTCACCACTTCTTGAAAACAAAGCATGATACCTTCTAGGTAGAAGTCGGTGCTCTAAAAGCTCATTCCTGAGCTGAACAAAAGACCTCTGACATGGCCCAGCAGACAAAAAATGCAAAATTAAAAAATAAACTTCCCTGAGGTCTATATCCACATTACTCTTAACAGCTACCATATCCTTTAGGGACCGGGCCATCTCATCCTCCTGCTTTGGAACACTCAAAGGAACAACATTCATCGAAGATGCAACACCCTTAGAAGGCTTGCACTTCTTCGAATCCATGTTCGAAAAACACCCTACAACAAAAACCAGCAAACTAAAATTAAAGCACAAAACAACAAAAAAGTACTCGATCACTATAAATTCAAAAGGCAAAAGCAACCCCTTAAAAACATGGCCAAGACAACTCTTTTCCAAGTACATCTAAAACATATTATCCATCATCATCATATCATCTAGCACAATTTTCAAAACTAGTTCGGATTTCGCAATTAACGTCCAATTTCAATTTCAATTCCATAAAACAACAGTTAGATCAGTTCCAATTGAAACTAAAATGAAGTACAGAAAAGGATCTCTATAAAAAAAAGTAAAGCAAACAAATTTCCAAGCAGGTTGGACAACAATGGTTAAAACTAACTGAAACAGTCCAAAGTTCAAAAATTGACAACAGAAAAAAAGGGCATTAAAGATATACCTCAGAAATTGTTTGAGCTGAAGATAATTTGGAAGCTACAATGATAGGTTTAACCACAAAGTAACCAATTTCCATTCGAAAAGAAGCATTAATATAGAGATTGACACAGAACAATGCAATGAATCCGAAACTGAAAAGGGTTTAGGGTTGGGAAAATACACTGAATTCAACTTTGAAAGGAAAATTCTGAACTGAAAAAAATTAATTGCGTTTTTATCACTGAACTTATATATCTTAGGATGTGTTTGGAATTTAAAAATAAAAAGGTTTGGTTTTGAACTTTAATTGAACCAAAAAAAAAGGGAAAAATCGTTTTACGCTATTGAGTTCCGATTGTGAATCTGATGAATCTTGCGGTGGTGTTAGGTTGGTGTTGACGGCGGAGCTACGGAGGACGGAGTTGGAAGAAATTGGAAGGGATTTAATTTATGAATTTATATATAAATTTAATTATTATGAGAAAATCTGAAATATATTCGACTATGGTAAAAACATAAAATAAAATTATATTTCATCACATAAAAGTTTCAAAAAGTATATGTTTGGCCGGAGGTGAAATTTTCGAGAACCGAAATGACGAATTTACCCCTAAAGTCGTCTATAGTTAGTTAGTTCACTCCCAATCCAATGCAAATGAAATTCTGGTCATTGTTGTAAATTGCAAACAAAAAGAATTGAGACAATTGGGAATTTTAGTAAATAATAATTTATTATTATTTTAGGGGAAATTTATTTTAATTTAATAAAATATTATTTTATATTATGAGAAAATTTCATTCAATTGACCGTATTAATATTTTAATTTAATAAAATATTATTTTATATTATGAGAAAATTTATTCAATTAACCATATTAATATTTTCTAATTAGATTATAGTATATTAAGAATATGAAGGCTTTACCCTATACCCCACATCTATATTTTTACCCCTATAAATTTTTCAAAATGCCTATTATTATATTTTATTTTTTTATTTTTTTATTTTTTACCATTTATGTCAGACTGTCAGATTCTAAAAGTGATCCATAAAAACACGATCCGGAATACTTAAAGAATGAGTTCTGATACCTTAATTTTCATACCGGAACACTTTGGAAAAGTCTTCCGGTTTTGTTATTTTTGTTCACCGGAAGACTTAATAAAAGTGTTTCGGTACAGAACATTTTTATTAAGTCTTCCGGTAGCTCTGTGTATGTGTACCGGAACACTTTATGTAAGTATTCCGGTTTGTTCCAAATACACTAACAGAAGACTTACGTGAAGTGTTCCGGTTTGTTTGTTTTTTTTTTTAATTTTCTTTATAATTCCTTAATATACAATTAATGAAGGAAAAATTATTTGACATTAACAACATAATAAATATTTATTACAAATTAAAATATTTGACATTAACAACTAAATATACAATAAAGGAAAAATTATTTGACATTAACAACATAACAAATATTTATTACAAATTAAAATTTATAGCATTTAAATAATGATTTATTAAATATGTGTTTTTGATGTAAATACTGAAATATGAATATTATATATTAATTATTCAAATACAATAAAAATAAATATTATATATTAATTATTTAAAAGAAAATTATAAAAAAAATCAGTTTTATAAATATTAAACATTGAATAAAAGTATAAAATAAATAAAAATATTATGAGAAACAAAGTTATTTAATGTCATTTATACCATTGAATCATTATTATAAGATAAATAAAATTTATTACTCTTTATAATATATTTTTTTTTAATACCATTCATTACTTAGAACTTAATTACATTTAGTTTTTTCTCCTTAACAAATAATTAAAAGTATACTATTTATAAAAGAGAAATTATTTTAATTTAAAATGATGGTTAATGTACTTTTAAACTTTAAATTACTATTTAATTCAATGAACCTATACAAGCAATTAAATTTTTTTAACGAAAAATAAATAATTTAAAATTATTTTTAACATATGATAAAATATTTTTTAAATAAAATAATCATATTATTCTATTTTAAAACAATAATATATATATATATATATATATATATATATATATATATATATATATATATATATATATATATATATATATATATATATATATATATATATATATATATATATATATATATATATATATATATATATATATAATAGTGTAGAATACCAAAAAATAAATAATAAATAAATAAAATAGTGTATAGAGTTTTTAATATGATTTGATATAAGAATCACACATGTCGAATTTTTAAAATGTATATAGGCCGAAGATAACCAATTTATATAATTAAATAAATAATCAAACAAAATGTTTTTGATACAAAATAAGCATACAATTTAAATGAATTAAATGAACTTTAATATAAATACTAATAGAATGAAACATAAGTAATGTGTGAATAAATAGTATCAAAATTGTATGATATTTTTTATTAATCATGAAATATATTTGTCATTTATAAAAGGAGAAAACCTAGATACAATTATTTATGTGTGCTTTATACTTAAAATATGACAAGTGTATAAAGCACACATAAAGAATTGTATCTAGGTTTTCTCCTTTTATAAATGACAAAAAGATTGTATGATTAATAAAATATCATACAATTTTGATACTATTTATTCATGCATTACTTATGTTTCATTCTATTAGTATTTATATTAAAGTTCATTTAATTCATTTAAATTGTATGCTTATTTTGTACCAAAAACATTTTGTTTGATTATTTATTTAATTATATAAATTGGTTATGTTCGGTCTATATACATTTTAAAAATTCAACATATGTGATTCTTATATCAACTCATATTAAAAACTCTATACACTATTTTATTTATTTATTATTTATTTTTTGGTATTTTACATTATATATATATATATATATATATATATATATATATATATATATATATATATATATATATATATATATTATTGTTTTAAAATAGAATAATATGATTATTTTATTTAAAAAATATTTTATCATATGTTAAAAATAATTTTAAATTATATTTTTTTGTTAAAAAAATTTAATTGCTTGTATAGATTCATTGAATTAAATAATAATTTAAAGTTTAAACGTACATTAACCATCATTTTAAATTAAAATAATTTCTCTTTTATAAATAATATACTTTTAATTATTTGTTAAGGAGAAAAAACTAAATGTAATTCAGTTCTAAGTAATGAATGGTATTAAAAATATATATATTATAAAGAGTAATAAATTTTATTTATCTTATAATAATGATTCAATGGTATAAATGACATTAAATAACTTTGTTTCTCATAATATTTTTATTTATTTTATACTTTTATTCAATGTTTAATATTTATAAAACTGATTTTTTTTATAATTTTCTTTTAAATAATTAATATATAATATTTATTTTTATTGTATTTGAATAATTAATATATAATATTCATATTTCAGTATTTACATTAAAAACACATATTCAATAAATCATCATTTAAATGCTATAAATTTTAATTTGTAATAAATATTTGTATGTTGTTAATGTCAAATAATTTTTCCTTTATTGTATATTTAGTTGTTAATGTCAAATATTTTAATTTGTAATAAATATTTGTTATGTTGTTAATGTCAAATAATTTTTCCTTCCTTAATTGTATATTAAGGAATTATAAAGAAAATTACAAAATTAAAAAAACAAGAAAAAAAAAACAAACCGGAACACTTCACGTAAGTCTGGTAGTGTATTTGGAACAAACCGGAACTCTTACATGAAGTGTTCCGGTACACATACACATGGCTACCGGAAGACTTAATAAAAGTGTTCCGGTACTGGAACACTTTTATTAAGTCTTCCGGTGAACAAAAATAACAAAACCGGAAGACTTTCCCAAAGTCTTCCGGTATGAAAATTAACGGAACTCATTTTTTAAGTCTTCCGGATCATGTGTTTTTTGGATCACTTTTTCTAAAATTTGACGCTCTGACATTGGTAAAAAGTAAAATAATAAAATAATAAAATAATAAAATATAATAAGGTTATAATAGGCATTTTGAAAAATTTGTAGGGGTAAAAGTATAGATGTTGGGGTATATGGTAAAGCATTCTAAGAATATGAGGTTTAGGGGGTTTGGGCTCTTGGGTCGGGGTCTGTTTTTCCCTATTGTATTTTCAAAAATAATAATAATAATTAGGGGTGGTAAACGGGCATGCTTGCCCCATTTAGGTATGTCCCACAAAAGCCTGCAAAAAAATTAGATGGGGTGGGATGGTCAAAATTGAGGATGCGGACCAAAAACCTAAGCACTCCCCGTAAAAATGTGAGGGTGAGGCGGGGAAAGTCCACGAACGTTGCACTTTTTAAGCCTAAAAATACAAAAAAATTAATTAAATGTGCATGTCCGCAAAAGCCCGTAACGAAAACGGGGCGGAGCGGGGCGAATATTTTAGAGGGTGAGGGCCTAAATTCTTGGCCCACCCTGCACTAAGTGCGGGCCAAACGGGCATGTCCAACGGGTCAGGCCCGTTTTACCACCCCTAATTAAGACTAATGTTATTATTGAATAGTTTAAAAATATACCAACTAATCATTGTTGTAAACAAATAAAATAAAATGAAAAGTGTGGTATTAAAATACTAAAATTAAGTTAAGTATATTAAAAAATTAAAAGAAAAAATATATATATATATATATTAAAAAGTTAAAAATATTCCTTTTGATATTCGATGGAAAACTTTTAAGGTTTAGAGTCATCCAATTCATTACGCATAACAATACACATATAGCTTCTCACCATTCTCGTGTGAGCTTGTTATAACACCACAATAACCCTAAAGATTTCTAACAGCCCTTCATAGTAAGGATTTGTCATATATTATACTTTTAGCAACTATAATTGACGCCAACGATGGAATCCGGTAAAATTAACCAAGGACACACTCATCATTAATCATTGCTCGTTTTTGCCACCTTCCCCTAGAGGATAGATCAACAAAGTTTCGAGATTGATATCAACATCATTACTAGATGTTTTGTTGGTGGGGGAAATTTCAGTTCCCCTTAGAGAAAATATATCTGACAGGTTTTGTCGGCAAACCTCGTATCTGGTAACATCACAAAAACCCTGGGGAGAAGGTCAAAATCCAAAATCATTTTCTCCATTAAAGACACCATTGGCATTCTCCCTCACAACAATGATTTCATAGTCATCTTATTGCAATGTGATTATTGGAATATAAATCTCTTGGAACATGTACACATAAAGGGTCACATAACGCTCGATACGACTTTTGCCTCAAAGGAAAATGCCAAAACAATTAAAGTAAAGTATATTATGGTGGACGCATTGCCTCTATTCAACACAATATTGGGGAGGCCCACCTTCAACTTACCATGGGCAGTCTTGTCTACCATTCATTTGAGCTTTAAGTATTTTTTACCTAATGGGCAAATTGGATTAGTTCAAGAGGGTCGGGAGGTCGCCCGAGAATGATATTAGAACAGTTTGGAAATGACAAGGGAGCACGTCTCCACAAATGATGCCCCTCCGTTAAAAGCACGAGAGGTAGATGTCGCAAGTTGAGACCCTAGATTAGAGACTGAAAATGAAATGTTCACTCCCACATAAAACCTTAAGGAAGTCTTACGAACCGGGAAGGTATTAGCACCTCAGACCGTCCGTCGTACCCGACGGGATCCACGCTTATTAGTTTGTTTCAAATGGTGAGAAATAAAACTGTTGCTGAATAAAAAAAATCGCTACTGGAATTGGAATGAGAAAGGGAACTGGAAGAAGAGAACGAAAAGAAAGAATGGGGAAAATGTAGGGAAAATAAAGAATGTGCTCGAACAGGCCCTATCCCGCTGCCTACGTACCTCATCGGGAAAATGAGGATCAGAGTCGACGTAGTTCGCCTAACTAAGGCGGGAACTTTGTTTGTGTTTTTTATGGTTGGAACTGCTTATGTCTATGCTCAGGTGTTGCGGGCTCGCCTTGAAAGAGTGCGTTTACCGTCTTGCAAATGAGACATGTCGTCGCAAGTTCGCGTTATGAGTAAATGAGATGAGAAAGAATTCCCCCAGGAAAAGACGAGTGTTGTTTATTCATTGTCTTTTAGAGAAGTGTTTTGATTGTTTTTGTTTGTGAAAATAGCCTCATGATTAGACTTGTACATCATGCTAGACAAGCCCATATTATTCCAAGATGGAATGAATATGAGTTCCCCATGGAATAAGTCTCTTCATTTAAGACTACTTCAACATTTATTAAAGTGTTTTTTAGCTTTTCTTTATGAGGGGAGAAAGAACGTAAAGAGAACCAAAGGTAAAATTCTAAGGGAGACTAGTAGTCCTAAATGTTGTCATGCATTGATGAACCTAGGTTATTGTGGTTTTCTAATCCTAATGAGAAAAGGAAAAGAAGAAAAGAGAATTAGAACTCAACTTACTTCCTAAGGAAGTTAAGTTGTTTCTAAGAACAAAGGGGAAAGCATATACAAGCAAAACACAAAAGTGCCAAGGAAAACACACTTAGGAATCATAAAAAGAATGAGGAATAAGTTATATAAACAAAGTTTACCTCCACCTCCCTACAAAACAATGGTTAGCTTTACCAAGCAATTTGAAAACATAAAGCATGGCAAAAGGCTCAAACTAGTTCAAACTAACTAAGGGAAAACACTAAGGACTTCCTAGAGTTAAGACCTAGATCTAAAGGATCCTAAATGATAAAAGAACTTCTAAAGTAAATAGTTAAACCCTAAGAATGTGTTCTAAGGTGTTAAGACCAGATACTAACAAACTATGTCCAAACTAGGCACTAAACACCAAAGAAATTCAAGGTGAAGTTAGATGACGAAAGTTGAATGAAAGTGCAAGGCAAACACAACTTGAAAGCATAAAGAAGATAAGTAAGAAGTTTTATAAACAAACTTACCTCACCCTCCCTACAAAACAAAGGTTAGTACCAAAATAATTTGCATATTGGAAACAAAAACAAAGCATAAAGGCAATTAAGTACCATACACGTCCTAGAATGGAACTAGGGTTCAAAATAAGACCTAAGTCTAAAGGTGAAGGTACCTAAAGGTTATATGACTTATAAAGTAAGTAGCTACATTATATAGCCCCCTAATGGTTCTAGGATATCTCAAAAGATCAAACTATGTACAAAACATTCACCTAAGTTCACATGAATGCAAGTTAGGGTTCATGGATGAAGTATGAGTGCATATGGCATACAAGCATGAATTAATACATGAAATGAGTATCAAAGTCAGTAGTTAATGCTTATGAATGTAGATGAATGAACATACCATCATGGATGCAATGGTTTAAGCATATGGAGCACGGATAAGAAGATGTAAGAACAAATGAAACAAGTATCACATATGATTAGCAATGATGCAAGTTAAGGATGAATGACATGTGAATATGCATGAGATGATTATGAGTCAGTAGCATACATGGTATGGGATGCAATTAGAATGCATGGATATGATTTTATGATTCCCACATAAGTTATGTTAACATTTAGAAGAGACCTAAACGAGACTTATAATTAACTCCTAAAAGTTACCAAAAATTGTCTCAAGCAAATGCCATGAATGCCTTCGTAACATCTAGGGTATGGAGCAAATAAGCACATAATCGGACCTATAATATAGGTGATATCAAAAATAGCAAGAAGGCTTGAAAATTTTTGAAATTAAATCCCTAGCATGGTGAAGTCTGTAGATTACATTGGCTAAAAGGATTTCACAAAACTATGCACCAAAGTGCCAAAATAACTTACTTGATGAGTGAAATAACAAGGCATGATCACCGAAAAATAACTCCACAAAGTGGATCCAAAATGACACTAAAATTTATGAAAAAAATGCCTTAGAAACATCAAAATGTCACAAACTCCAGTGGTTAATCACAAACAAAAAATAGGTCTCACACCTATTGGAAAAATTGTTTTTGGTCCCTTATGTCAAAACCATTCATTTTGGGACAGCTTGGAATGAAATATCGAAATTAATTACTAAAATCGTCCAAATCTGGAAACAAAAATTATAAATTATTTAAGAGGACAAGGATCACTCATGAACTTTTCCAGAATTTTATCACACCCGAAACTATTTTTAATAATTGCGACGAAACAGACAAAAAACAGTGATTCAAGGGAAAGTGAAAGGAAGTGAATTCTATCGTCCATAACCTAATCCCTAAGCTCTGAAATTGACACATATCATCATAAATCACAAATAAATCCAGTGCCTCAGGTGGGAGATCTCAATATGCACCTTACGTTATATGATCCTAAGCCGCATACAAACTAGAATGATGCGTTAAAGTGGAGAAAGTTGTGATTCCTTACTTGATCGAAGTGACGATTCTTCATATAAAAGAAATCCAAAAAAATTCATGCAAGTTCTTGTAATATACCATAAGAAAAATAAATGTTTATCTTCCATAATGCTTTGTGAAGATCCACTATAACTGAAATCGATCAAAAACTCATGAATAATTTAATTCAAAATTAATTCACAACAATAGCTAAATCATGACAAAAAAATCTAACTTAAAATTGACAAGAAATGGATTAAGATAATAATCCATAAAAATTAATTAACAAGAAATTTAACCATGATTCTTTCCACAAGAGAAATCAATGAACAAAATATCTAAAAAAATAGAGAACAAAAGAGGGTGCAAAAGAAATCCAGCAGATATTAAATAGAAATAACTGGCCCAAGGCCCAATCTTCTTTAAAATTGGCGCAACAGGGGGTGAGGCCAAAATTTGTTGGTGCAAATAGCAAAAACATGGTTGAAAAGCCCATCCAAGTTTCCATAGGGGTAGGAAGTGTATGAGGAATTAGGGTGTGCACAAGAAATCCATGGCGAAGAAGAGGTTTGTTAAGCCCGAAACTCGGTTTCCCTCTCTTATCACAATTTTAACAAAATCCACCTAAAACCTAACACGATAAGTCACTATTCCTCGGGATTCATCTTCATTTCAATTTTCTGAAACCTGAGGGGTTAGATTGGTATATGTGCCATTCATGACCTGGAAGGTTGAAGGGGATTGAACACAAAAGCCCAAAAATTTGCACTCGCCGGCACGTAAAGTGATACTGATGATTAGTTGTCTATGCTTGAGTGGGCTTGAAGATGCCACTTGGAAGAACTGGAGATGGGCTTAGAGATGCCATCAGGAAGAACTGGTGATGGGCTTAGAGATGCCATCTTAAAGTATCAGAATATGATGATGTATTCATGTTGATACTGGATATCAGTACTAGGTCTTTGTATAGGCCATCTCTGAATCATTCATGCAACATGATTTGAATTGCTGAATGGACCAGTAGAAATAAATCTTCGTGGCGATTATCTCTTCTGGAAATATCTTGGATTAGGGAGCGGATCTTTGTACAGACCGTTTGCCTACTCTCCAAGGTCAAAAGAACGTCAGGATTAGTTTTTCTGAAAAATATCTTGAACCAGGGAATGGATCTTTTTACAGACCGTTTGCCTGCTATTCAAGGGCCAAAAGAACGTCAGGATTTGTTCTTAAGGGTCAAAAGAACGTCAGGATTTGTTCTTCTGAAAAAGTCTTGAACAAGGGGCCAAAAAAGCGTCAGGATTTGCTCTTAAGGGTCAAAAGAACGTCAGGATTTGTTCTTCTGAAAAAGTCTTGAACAAGGGGCCAAAAGAGCATCAGGATTTGCTCTTAAGGGTCAAAAGAACGTCAGGATTTGTTCTTCTGAAAAAGTCTTGAACAAGGGGCCAAAAGAGCGTCAGGATTTGCTCTTAAGGGTCAAAAGAACGTCAGGATTTGTTCTTCTGAAAAAGTCTTGAACAAGGGGCCAAAAGAGCGTCAGGATTTGCTCTTAAGGGTCAAAAGAACGTCAGGATTTGTTTTTCTGAAAAAGTCTTGAACAAGGGGCCAAAAGAGCGTCAGGATTTGCTCTTAAGGGTCAAAAGAACGTCAGGATTTGTTCTTCTGAAAAAGTCTTGAACAAGGGGCCAAAAGAGCGTCAGGATTTGCTCTTAAGGGTCAAAAGAACGTCAGGATTTGTTCTTCTGAAAAAGTCTTGAACAAGGGGCCAAAAGAGCGTCAGGATTTGCTCTTAAGGGTCAAAAGAGCGTCAGGATTTGTTCTTCTGAAAGAGTCTTGAACAAGGGGCCAAAAGAGCGTCAGGATTTGCTCTTAAGGGTCAAAAGAACGTCAGGATTTGTTCTTCTGAAAAAGTCTTGAACAAGGGGCCAAAAGAGCGTCAGGATTTGCTCTTAAGGGTCAAAAGAACGTCAGGATTTGTTCTTCTGAAAAAGTCTTGAAAAAGGGGCCAAAAGAGCGTCAGGATTTGCTCTTAAGGGTCAAAAGAACGTCAGGATTTGTTCTTCTGAAAATGTCTTGAAAAAGGGGCCAAAAGAGCGTCAGGATTTGCTCTTAAGGGTCAAAAGAACGTCAGGATTTGTTCTTCTGAAAAAGTCTTGAACAAGGGGCCAAAAGAGCGTCAGGATTTGCTCTTAAGGGTCAAAAGAACGTCAAGATTTGTTCTTCTGAAAAAGTCTTGAACAAGGGGCCAAAAGAGCGTCAGGATATGCTCTTAAGGGTCAAAAGAACGTCAGGATTTATTCTTCTGAAAAAGTCTTGAACAAGGGGCCAAAAGAGCGTCAGGATTTGCTCTTAAGGGTCAAAAGAACGTCAGGATTTGTTCTTCTGAAAAAGTCTTGAACAAGGGGCCAAAAGAGCGTCAGGATTTGCTCTTCTGTAAAAGTCTTGGACAAGGGGCCAAAAGAGCGTCAGGATTTGCTCTTAAGGGTCAAAAGAACGTCAGGATTTGTTCTTCTGAAAAAAGTCTTGAACAAGGGGCCAAAAGAGCGTCAGGATTTTTTCTTAAGGGTCAAAAGAACGTCAGGATTTGTTCTTCTAAAAAAGTCTTGAACAAGGGGCCAAAAGAGCGTCAGGATTTGCTCTTAAGGGTCAAAAGAACGTCAGGATTTGTTCTTCTGAAAAAGTCTTGAACAAGGGGCCAAAAGAGCGTCAGGATTTGCTCTTAAGGTCAAAACCCTAATTTAAGATGCAGTGCTTAGGAGGATGCATTGTCTGAGGGAAATGTCAAATCTTCTGACTAATTGTGAACTTTGTGAACCTTGTGAACCTCATGAGATGTCTTGTGAACCTTGTGAACCTTGTGAACCTCTTAGTACACAAAGTCTTGTCTTGTGAGGGCAAATTTTGGGGTGCAACAACGACCATCAAATAAAGTAACAAGGTTCTCTGGGGATTTTAAAGGTAAAGTCAATGATGGGGATAACCATCAGGTTGGCAAAGTAAAGGTAAACAAAGATGGGGACATCCATCGGGTTAACGAAATAAATGATGAGGGAAGGTCATCAAAGGTGAAGGACGATCACCTAGCAGGGGACGGCTGCTCTGTTGGGGATAAGGATGAGGTACGGTCATCCAAGGTGAAGGACGATCACCTGGCAGGGTACGGCTGCCGAAAATATCACGACATGGGACGAATGCCGGATAGAAAAAGTCGACGATAGGGACGACCATCGGATAAGCATGATGAAGGACGATCATCAAGAGGTGAAGGACGATCACCTAGCAGGGTACAACTGCTCTGGGGTTTATCATGACATAGGATGAATGTCAGATAATAAGATCAACGATGAGGACGACCATCGGATAAAAAGATGAAGGACGATCATCAAAAAGGTGAAGGACGATCACCTAGCAGGGGACGGCTGCTAAAAATCACGACATAGGACGAATGTCGGATAATAAAGGGGTTCCAATAATGGAGACTTCGCTGGGAGAAGGATGAGGGACGGTCATCCAAAGGTGAAGGACGATCACCTGGCAGGGTACGACTGTCAAAAGTATCATGACATAGGACGAATGTCAGATAGAAAAGAAATTTTGCTTTTTACTGGGGATTTGCTGGGGAATAGTAAACACGGACGAGTGTTTACATCTAAGAAGTAAAAGGTATAAGTGTTTGACACTATGTATAAATTAAAGATGCGGACGAGCATCCTTAAGACTATGATACGGACGAGTATCGGTAGAAACAAACGCTGACGCATGTTCAGAGATGATGGTACGGACGAGTACCACCTGGTTAACAAAGAACACGGACGAGTGTTGAATCTAAGGGGAGATAAGTGGTGTATATAAGATACGGACAAGTACCTGTATGAGTAAAGAAAATAAACATGAGTGAGACACATACGAGTGTTCAACTTGCTGGGGAGTGTATGACACGGACGAGTGTCAAAAGAGAAAGTGTATGAACTTGAGTGTAAAAGGTAATCCAGAGATCTGCGGGGATAAGATGATACAGAAGGGTGTCGAAGAAGTGTATTATAAACAAGTGTTTAGTTTGCAATAAGTTATTAGGCAACCATGTTGGGGATGGGTGACACGGACGGGTGTCAAGAGAGTGTATAAGTATCCGTTTGTGGTTTATATTTGCAGGGGAATGATATGACACGGACGAGTGTCGAAAGAGCGTATATATATATATATATATATATATATATATATATATATATATATATATATGTATTTGTACTGGAGAGTGCAAAAGGGGACGCTTTGGCTTTCTGTGGGGATATGTGAGATGACACGGACGAGTGTCGGGAAAAACATATTGTGTATACGTATCTGTTTATAGAGAGGGCTCTGGCGGCTTTACTGGGGAAAGATGACACATACGAGTTCCAAAAGGAGAATGTATCTGTATTTTGAGAGTGCAAAGGGGACGCTTTAGCGTTCTGTGGGGACTGTGAGTCCTTATATACAATGGATGTATTCTGTATATTGCCGATGAAGTACCATTGATATTTACAGGTGACTGATTCAAAACCTGACTTGTGATTTATGCAATATGTTTGATTTTTGCCGTAATGCTCCGTATTAAATGGAATGCTACGCTCTGAGGGATAAATGATGAGAATGCTACGATTATGCAAAAGATATGGATCCGGGACTCGGATCCCGTCGCTTGTGGAGATCTCCGACTGATCGACTTTGATGGAAAATCCTAACTGGGGATGAGATCATTGGTAGATCTGATAAGATGTATGACTCTGCTTGGGGGAATAGGTCACTGATAGACCTATCTTTGTAATAAGGAGCCCAGCTGGAGACGTGGAAGCTTTCGTCACTTTGTTGTGCAGGAAATTCAAACATTGCTCTTCTGGGAGAGGCTGGAGCTCTGTGGGGGGATGGTTCCCTGTCTAGCACTCGGCTGGGGATGAAAAAGATCACCGAACGATCTTCCTAGAGATTTCTGTGGGGATCCTGCTGAGGATGATACTTGACAACTCAGCTGGGGAATGAGCACCTTTTGATGCTTCCCTGAAAGGTGTGTTGGAGAAATGATGCCTGGTAACTCTGATAGGGAGAGATCATTTCTGATGTTGTTTGGAAGATGTGCTGAGGAAATGGTGATTTAACAACTTTGTTGGGGAAAACCTTTCATGCTCCATGTTGCGCTTTGAATACCGGTACTCCTATTAAGACAAAGAAATGAACAAGTATCCCGAGGCATCCCTTACCGGATTCCGTCATAGGAATTTAGACACTCCCGGGAGTAAGAAATATATTTCCTGCAAGCATGTGATTAGAAAGGCACATCTGTTTTTATACAAACATTATATCAGGGATATCAGACATTTTTTGCAAACGAGATAGAAAATGTACAAGACGAGATATGACTGAAACCTCTGATTTTATTAATTTGGGTGCCCTGAATTGGCAAATACAGTCAGAGAAACAAATCCCCTGAAATGAGGAGACTGTTACAAAATTGAGAAACAAAAAGGTGCTGGCAATGTTGACGACGCTTTAGTGCCTCCCTTTTGCTATAACTCGTATGACTTTTGACGTTCTTCTTATCCTGCTTTCTAAAGAAGGCTGATTCTGACTGATGCTTTAATCTTTCAAAGCTTGCCGTGTTGTGAATGATATAGACGAATTCAGAATACAGTTGTTCGCTTATTCCCTTGTTTTGCGTGGATCGCCCTTTCGGGTTTTCAATCCACCGGGATACCCATTTTTGCCTGAGCTGTCCAATGCGGCTTTTCAACTCAGCGGGTGTACATTTTTTCTTTTTTCCCTTATTTTTGCCCGAGTCTTTTATTCTGTTTTTGACTCGCCGGGATGCCCTATTTTTTCCTGGACTTACATTCTGTTTTTATGTCTAGCGGGTCATTTTACGCGAAGTATTTTTTAACTGCATCTGAATTCACGGGGGACAGGAAATCTTCACCATCCATAGTAGTGAGCATCAGTACTCCACCAGAGAAAACTTTCTTTACTATGAATGGACAATCATAATTCGGATTCCACTTGCCCCTGTGGTCTGTATGAGGAGGAAGGAGTCTTTTCAGCACAAGATCTCCTACTTGGTATTCCCGAAGCCTGACTTTCTGATCGAAGGCTTTCTTCATTCTCTTCTGATATAACTGCCCATGACAGATTGCAGCTAATCTCTTTTCTTCAATCATATTTAGTTACCGAGATCGGACCCATTCTGCTTCATTCAACTTGACATCCATCAGTACCTGCAGGGAGGGTAATTCAACTTCAACAGGTAGGACTGCCTCCATACCATACACAAGCTGATACGGTGTTGCCCCAGTGGACGTTCTAATTGAGGTACGGTACCCATGCAAGGAAAATGGTACCATTTCATGCCAGTATTTGTAGGTGACCCCCATCTTTTGCACAATCTTCTTGATGTTCTTATTAGCTGCCTCAACAGCGCCATTCATCTTTGGCCTGTAAGGAGAAGAGTTGTGATGTTGGATTTTGAAGTCCCGACACAGTTATGCCATCATTTTGTTGTTCAAATTGGAACCATTATCAGTAATGATTCGCTCGGGCACTCCATACCGATAGATGATGTCTCTCTTCAAGAATCAGGCTACCACTTGCCTGGTGACATTTGCATATGAAGCTGCTTCAACCCACTCTGTGAAGTAATCAATGGCTACCAGGATGAATCTGTGGCCATTTGAAGCAGTCGGCTCGATCTTTCCAATCATATCAATGCCCCACATGGCAAAAGGGCCAAGGTGAAGACATCACATTCAAAGGATTCGGAGGCACATGCACTTTATCCGCATAAATCTGGCATTTGTGGCCTTTCCTGGCATAGGCACAATAGTCTGCATCCATTGTGATCCAATAATAACCTGATCTTAACAATTTCTTAGCCATTGCATGTCCTCCAGCATGGGTATCGAAAGATCCTTCATGCACCTCGTGCATCAACAAGTCTGCTTCTGTCCTATCAACACATCTAAGAAGTACCATGTCAAAGTTTCTCTTGTATAACGAACCATCGACATTCAGGAAGAAACTACCAGCTAGCCTTCTTAATGTCATCTTATCATTGGATGATGCCCCAGGTAGGTATGTCTCATCCTCTAAGAAGCTTTTGATGTCATGGAACCATGTCTTGTCATCTTTAGCAATGTCCACAGAGAATACGTATGCTGGTCAGTCAAGTCTGGATACCGAAATCCGAGGCACAAAGTTGGCAGCTTGAACTTTGATCATGGAGGAAATGGTAGCCAGAGCATCTGCAAACTGATTTTCATCTCGAGGGATATACTCAAGCTTGACTGTTGTGAAGAAAGTCAGTAATCTCCTCGTATAATCCCGGTATGGAATCAGATGCTCCTGGTGAGTGTACCATTTGCCGTTGGTTTGATTGATTACCAGAGCTGAATCTCCGAATACAGTTAAAGTCTTGATCCTGAGGTCAATGGCTTCCTCAAGACCCATGATACAGGCTTCGTATTCAGCTTCGTTGTTAGTGCAGTTAAAGGTGAGTTTTGCCGAGAAAGGCATGTGAACTCCTTTAGGTGTAATAAGTACTACACCAACTCCACAACCATTCATATTAACTGCCCCATCAAACATCATTGTCCATTCTTCTTCTGGGCCAGGCCCTTCAGTGTGAACAAGCTCTTCATGATCTTTTGCTTTTATGAACATGATGTCTTCATCAGGGAAGTCAAATCTCATTGGCTGGTAATCATCAACGGGTTGCTCAGCAAGATAGTCAGACAGTATACTGCCCTTGATGGCCTTTTGAGATGTATATTGAATGTCATATTCTGTCAGAATCATTTGCCATCTTGCAACCCGTCCAGTAAGTGTTGGCTTCTCAAATATGTACTTGACTGGATCCATCTTTGAGAACAACAAGGTAGTGTGGGTCAACATATATTGCCTTAGTCGGCGAGCAGCCCACGCTAAAGCACAACAAGTTTTCTCGAGCAGTGAATAACGTTGTTCACAGTCGGTAAACTTTTTGCTTAGGTAGTATATTGCATACTCTTTTCGACCAGACTCGTCATGTTGGCCCAACACACACCCCATTGACTCTTCTAATACTGTCAAGTACATTATTAGAGGTCTTCCTTCAACTGGAGGCATAAGGATTGGAGGCTCTTGTAAGTATTCCTTGATTTTTTCAAAAGCCCTCTGGCAGTCTTCATTCCACCTGACCGTTTGTTCTTTTCTTAACAACTTGAACAAGGGCTCACATGTTGCTGTAAGATGAGATATGAACCTTGAAATGTAGTTCAATCTACTTAGAAACCCCCGAACTTCTTTTTCAGTCTTTGGTGCAGGCATTTCTTGAATGGCTTTGACTATGTCAGGGTCAACTTCAATTCCTTTTTCACTTACAATGAACCCCAGCAGCTTACCGGAACGCACCCCAAATGTGCATTTGTTGGGGGTTTAGCTTCAGCTGATACTTTCTCATACGTTTGAACAGCTTCAACAGATTCACTAGATGGTCTTCTTCTGTGAGGGACTTGGCAATCATGTCATCCACATAACATTCAATTTCTTTGTGGATCATGTCGTGGAATAACGTCACCATATCCCGTTGATAAGTGGCACCATCATTCTTCAGTCTGAACGACATTACCTTATAACAGAATGTGCCCCAGGGTGTGATGAAAGTTGTCTTCTCCATGTCTTCAGGTGACATCTTGATCTGATTATATCCTGAAAACCATCCATGAAGGAGAACACCGAGAACTGAGTCGTATTATCGACCAATACATCAATGTGAGGTAATGGGAAGTCATCTTTCGGGCTAGCTCTATTCAGATCCCAATAATCCACACACATTCGTACTTTTCCATCCTTCTTAGGCACTGGTACAATGTTAGCAACCCACGGCGGGTAACTAGTTACAGCAAGGAAACCGACGTCCCACTGTTTTTGTATCTCTTCTTTTATCTTCATAGCCATATCTGGACGAGTACGGCGCAATTTCTATTTTACTGGAGGACAGTCTTCTTTTAGAGGCAGCTTGTGCATAACAATGTCGGTATCTAGACCTGGCATATCTTAATAAGACCAAGCAAAAACATCCACATACTCTCGAAGCATGTCAATAAGTTGTTCTTTCACTGAATCTTGCAGACGGGCCCCGATCTTTACTTCTTTCAAGTCTTCTTTTGTACCAAGATTAACCGTCTCAACTTCCTCCTGATGAGGAGTGATAACCGTTTCCTCTTGCCTCAACAACCTGGCTAACTTCTCAGGTAGCTCATAATCTTCTTCAACCCCTTCATCAGCTTGATTAATCGGATCGTCGAAGTCATACGAAGTCATAGCAGTGTCGTTGTCGGTGCAGTTTGGAGGACACTCTCTGCAAGGGTTTAGATTGGTTCATTTTAGTGATCAGTTTTATCTTGTTTAGAAAAAAGTGAAAATGAAGTTATTATTTTGAAAAACATTACCATTTTATTTTTGTACAAAAAATAAAAAATGAAAAACAGTGAGCGGGAAAAAAGAGACTCATTTGCAAAAGATGTCCTGATATTCATTAATTGATCGTTTGCACAAAATACAAGATGGCCCGATTACAAAATGAGCCCTGACATCTTGGGCAAGATGCAGGACTTGATGCATGCTTAAAGACAGGAAATAATAATTACTCTGCAGGAGTAACGCTTATAATTTCCTAGGAAGACCAGTTTGAGACTTGGTTCCCCGGGATTCTTGGACGTATCCAGTTTTCCAGGTTGTGTTCGTCTTCTTCCTCGTCTTCCAGATTGTTTACAGCATCCTGGGTGAGCATTCCCCTGATGACAAATTTGGGCTCTGTTGCAGCCTCTGGTTGATCTTGTCGAGTTGGTCTGTAACCCAACTCGAATCTGTCTTCTTTCTTCTCTATTGGCAGCAGCTTGCCCCAGCCTTGAGCAGTACCCTCCTCAACAACCTTCCGGGCTTGTTGATATGAAGTGATGGAAGTTCCAGATACAGCAGTTGCTTCATTGATGTTAAGGGCCTTAAACCCCTGACTCATAGTCTCATGGATCTCCCCATCCATATTTATGTACTTGTAAGTAGCCAGCTGGCTAACAAAAATGTATTCCTCCCCACAAATTGTGATGATCTGGCCTTCCCACTCAAATTTTAACTTCTGGTGAAGGGTAGATGTAACAGCGCCAGCGGCGTGAATACAGGGTCTACCCAACAGACAACTGTAGGCTAGCTGTATGTCCATCACGAAGAAGGTAGTTTTAAAGGTCTGCAGGCCAATCAACACAGGTAAATCAATCTCTCCAAGCACTGATCTTTTAGAGCCATCAAATGCTCTCACCACTAAGTTACTTGGAAGCAATGCCAGACCATCATACTCTAGCTTCACCAAGGCTTTCTTTGGGAGGACATTGAGCGAAGACCCAATGTCCACCAGCACATGAGAAAGAACAACACCTTTGCACTCTAAGGTGATGTGTAAAGCCTTATTATGGTTGCGTCCCTCCGTCGTTAAATCAACATTTGTGAAGCCCAGTCCGTGACTGGTGTTAACATTTGTAACCACTATTTCCAGCTGATTAATCGTAATCTCTTTTGGCACGCATGCTGCGTGCAGGACTTTCAACAATGCATTCCTGTGGGCTTCGGAACACATTAACAATGATAATATAGAGATTTTGGAGGGTGTCTGATAAAGCTGGTCCACCACCTTGTAATCACTCTTTTTGATTATTCTCATGAACTCGTCCACCTCTTGTTCAAAAGACGTCTTCAGAGTTTCTTTAAAAGTTGGCTTTTCAAGTACCACATTCTTCCCTTTTGCCTTAGCAGCAGCTTCTGCTTCAGCATTGGGTCTTGGTGTTTGTGAGGCAAAAAGGCGTCCGCTTCTGGTGAAGCCTCCACCTCCCCCCACATTATCAACTTGTGGTGGAGAGGTTGTTGAATCTAGAGTGATCTTCCTTCCATCGCAGTAGAGATCGGGACCATAGTGCCAAGGTATGGCATTACTGCTTTCATAAGGAACGGGTCCAGGTACCGTAATGGTGACCGGACTGATTGCTGCAGCGGAAGGAACTGTGATGGTATGCGGATCATAGTAGATTGTGACTAGAGATCTGACAGGAGGTGTTGCAGTTTGTTGTTGGAAATTGTTGTTGGGATGAACATTTTCCGGGTCATAATAGATCGTGACCGTTGAGACATATTCGTTAGTGTTTGCTGGTGTTGTAGGCGTTTTTGATAAAATGGGTGTTGATGTTGTAGAAGTAAATGTTGCTGAACTCTGATCTGTTGAAACAATGGATGGAGTGATTGCTGGTGTTGTGGATGAATCAAAGGGAATGATAGTTGTTGCTGTTGTAGAAGGATCTATTGTTGCTGAAGGAAGGATTATTAATGTTGTAGGAGAATCCATTGTTGTTGAAACAAGAGTTGTTGAAGGAGTTGTTGTAGTAATTTGCAGGATTCCATTTCTGATGAGGCCATCTATGCCAAACCGTAGCTTCTCACAACCATTAATAGCAGCCTTGCACAATTCACAGCAGGCCTCACAGCCTGGGATCACTTGGCATCTTAAGAGTTGAGTCTTGACTTCTGCCAACGATGTTTGAATTTGTGCAACATTATCAATTAGTGCAGATGGTTGATCCTCTTCTATGGCATTAATCCTGGGCCCACCATGATTAGGCATAGGATTTCCGTTAACATTCAGAGGAGGTGCGAAATTGAGAGCTTTGGAATCGACCAAATCCTGAACCTTCATCTGTAAGGCTCTGCACTTCTCAGTATTGTGACCAGGTGCGTTGGAATGGAAGGCACATCTAGCATTGGCATCATAATTCTTCGGGATATTGAGAGGATCTGGTGGAGCCAACGTCCTTAACTCAACCAGGTTAAGTTTCAGGAGTTGTGGCAGTAAAGTAACATAAGGCATAGGGATGGGGTCAATCACCCTATTTGCCTGAGATGGCCTCTGTTGAAAGGGGCGCTGCTGTTGATTGTTGTTGTTATTGCTGTAAGTTCTTTGTTGCGGAAAATGAGATTATTGCTGATAGTGATGTTGTTGTTGTTGAGGATATAATGGTTGTTGTTGAGCTGGAGCTGGGATGGTAACGACTGCTATGGATCTGTGAGAATACTGGGGTCTGCCCCTGCCTGCATGGATAGCATTTGTTTCACCCGCCCTTCGGGGTCCTGCAAAAGGTTTTCTGGGGTTGTTGGAGGAACTGGCACCATTGTCAAAGATTTTGCCCATCTTCAAAAGACTCTCAATTCTCTCACCAGCTATAACTACATCGGCAAAACTGGTGGAAGAGAAAGCAGTAAGTCTATCAATATAAGTTCCCTGCAAGGTGTTCATAAACATGTCAGCCATCTCTCTTTCTGACATGGGTGGCTGGACAGCAGCAGCAAGCTGTCTCCACCTCTGAGCATAATCCTGAAAGCTTTCCCTTGAAGACTGAGACATGCCCATTAGAAGAGTTCTATTGGGGGCCATGTCTAGGTTGTATTGGTAATGACGGATGAAGGCCTCGGCCATGTCTTTCCAACATCTTATAGTGGCCCTTGTCAGGTGTGAATACCATTCTCTTGAAGCTCCGGTCAAGCTATCCTCAAAATAGAACATCCATAACTTCTCATCCATGGTATAAGCCTTGAGTCTCCCTAAGAAGGACTGCAGATGAGTACGTGGGCATGAGGTTCCATTATATTTCTCAAAGCATGGGGTTTGAATTTGTGGGGAATCCTCACCCCATCTACCAGCCCCATATCCATTACATCAAAGCCTAAAGAATTTTGGGATTCCAAAGACCTCAGCTTTTCGGAAATCTCATCCAGTCTTCTATCATACATCTCATCCCCAGCTCCAATACCAGTGAACTGTTCTTCTTGGGGATCCTCTTGCAGGATTCTGCCCCCAACAGTATTACCTTGAACATTCCTTGTGACATTAACATCTGGATTCAAATGGGGCCCATACTCTGGTGGGTCGATACGGGGTTGTCCTCGTTCATTATTCCTGGTTCCCCCTGTTCCAAGATGGGGCTCCTCAGGTGTCTGCCTTTCTACCAGCTCTGTTAGCCTCTTTTGGCTCTAGGCTAAGCTAGTCATCATTGCCATAAACTGAGACATTTGGTTTCTCATCTCAAGCCTTTCGTTTACCATCTGATTTCTTACTTCATTCAGATCCTGCTGTACCTGCTCCATCTGAATGCCTGGAAGGTTGTTACGCGTTAGGTACCGGTGTATGCGGTTAACAGGGAACACTCGGCGACGAGCAATGTTTCCTAAAAGCACAACAAAGTGAGAAACAAAATAACAAACAAAAACCTACAAAACAAAGAAAAGGTTAGTATGCAATGCAGTATGCTTATTTGTTTTCCAAGGTATCCGGTTTGGTTCTTGGTTTTGACCTTTCCAGACCTCGAGGAGATGCTTGATGATGTTGAGAGAAAGCCCACCAAAATAAAACAAACCGATATATTACAAATAATGAAAATACATAGTCTGTTTACAACACATGCCCATGGTGGGTCAAAAATACAACAAAAAGGAAAAGTACATCAAAAGAAAGGAAATACAAGCAAAAGGAATCAGACATCCAGTCCATAGTCATCTTCCCTGACTTCCTTCAGGAGTGCCTCAGTCACCGGACCAGCTGGGTGCTCTGTAATGGCCCTAATGAGGAGGTTCCTGGTAGAAATGGCATTAGTCAGCTTCTTATGCCTGTCTTGATCCTTTGATCTCTTTAACCCTGCTCGAAGCTTTAATTCTGAAATCTCCTTCTGAGCTGCCAACAAAGCTTCATGCTGCTTCTTCTCATTGGCCTCCAGCTGCTCAATCTTGGCCTGAGTCCTCTGGTCTTCTTGTGCACGGGCTTCGGTGATCCTGATCCACCTAGCCTGGCTCTCTTCCAGGTAATGCTCAGCCATAGCTTTCTGAATCTTGGCCTCTTTGCAGGCATTTTTCAATATATGTTCCCCGGCTCTTGCTTTCCTTATGTAGTCATCTGTCCTCTCAATCTTGGTCAAATTCTCAGTTTTGAGTCTTTCCAATCTTTCAATGTCTAAACGACCGTCATTTCTTTCCCAAAGAGTCTTCTTCAGGGCTTCAGATAGCTGATTATTCCTCTCTTTCAGCTTTTCAAATTCCTCCAGGCTAACAGTTGCTGCAGGGTGTACTGTAGATGGTCCAGGTGTGTCTTCCAAGGTGAAAGGCATTCTAGTGATCTGAGCTCTAGTACGGGACCAATCAGAATACTGGGCTGAAGCAACATTGTTACATCTTCCAAGAATGGCTGTCCCCTTGGTCTGGATGTTGTCCCAAGCCCAGGCAGCTTGCCTGACAACAGCTAAATTAGGTTGCACTTCATAGTATAGGGTCTCAGCTAAATCCTGTCTTCTGGGAGGGTGAACCAAGGCATATCCCAATTGTCTCTTAAACAGCAAAGGGTTGTAGTTAATGCAACCTTTTACTCCTATCAGAGGCACATTAGGGTATTGCCCATAGCTGGTAATAATTTCTTTGCCTTTGGTGCTCTGGGTGCACCATCTGATATCATCTGATGTTAAGGCAATGAACCTCTTGGCCCAATTCTTCTGCTGGTGGGGACTCAAGAAAGCATCTGATTTAGGCAGGTGTGTGAGTAGCCAAGAGTAGAACAGTGGAGCACAACATCTGACGAGCTTCCCCCTTTGCTTCTCATTTCTCTAATGGATGGAGTAGTAAAAATCCCCTATCAATGTAGGCACTGGGTTCCTTAGCAGGAACAAGTGGATGGCATTCTTACTGACAAATTTAGGCTCATCTGCAAACAATATAGCCCCATATATGCTGAGGGCTAAAAGTGCACAGACTGCCCTCCATTCTCCCAATGTAGCCTTTAGGATGGCCTGAGAAATCAAAAAGTCCAGATGTAAACCAGAAATCCCAGCTTTTGTTGTCATGCTTTGCTCAATAAGGGCAGGCTCCAAGTACAATGCCCTAGCTATTTCTTCACTTCTGGGGGCAGTCATCTCTGGGTTGAAGGGGATCCCTCCTCTGATAGGTACTCCAATCAACAAAGAAAACTATTCCAACAGGGGCCCCGTCTGAAAGTCAGGAAAGGTGAAACACCTAAGTGAGGGGTCATAAAACTGCAAGCATGTGTGGATCATGCTTCTCTGAGAAGAATCAAGATCCATAACCATGTCTAAAATACCCCCATAGTGCTCTCTGAACAGTGGGATGTGGTCATGTGTGATAAGAGACTGGACCTGCCTGATACCAGTCAATATGGGCTCAAAGAAGTGATAAGATATGTTGTTCTTCCTTGGAATATCCATGAGTGCTGGTGAAGAAGCTGAAGTCAAATGCTGATGAAGATCAATGACTGAAAAGCTGGAGGTAAGTCTCTGACAAACTGATGCTGGTGAGTCACTGACAGACTGAAGGAGATAGCTGAAGCAAATGCTGAAAAAGATGACTGAAGCAGAGGTCTAAGCAGTAGAAGGGGTCAAAACCAAACCAAAAATGATATGACGGATACCCTGAAAAACAAATAAACAAATGTTAAATGATGCAATGATGATATATGCAAATGATATGCAAGGGTTTATGATCAAGAGCTGGATCTGATTATTTGTCTTGGTATAAGGTCCATGTATGTTCAAAGGTCCGGATGGAGGCTCAGAAATCCAGTAACCAGGGTGGGGGACTCAAATAAAGAGTCACATGTCCAGGGTTAATCACAAGAACTGCCCAAAGTGAAGTATTCTTAAACAAAACAGTAACAGGGTATGATGTGGCCAAGGGTTCCTGTAAACCTGTAAACAACCCAACCCCCTCACATGTAATGTTCTAGAACAAGGATCCTCAGACTTGGATCAGTTATGAGAAGTGTAAACACTTTTAACCCAGAGGTACAGTGTTTACAATAACCATAAAGGATCCTCCTCCAATTCACCCCAGATTCTGAAGGTCAAAATAAAGGTCATCCAGACTTAGCAGGCTTCCCAGATAGCCCTAGCACTACAGGAAATCTGTAGCACAGATTTCTCAAGAAGAAACCCACATCTGAACCGTGTTTTATATTCCCGCACCAGACCGAAATGGAATGGGAAAGAACATGAACCACTCTAGCCTAGGTGTCTCTCAGGTCCCAGGTATAGGACCTTAATCACTCAATGGAACCCCACCCACCAAAACAGAAACCAGATCCATCAATGATAATGACAGTATGATGTATAAAAGTAAAACTGTAAAGAAAGCAGTAAATAAAGCTGTACATAAAGCAATAAATAAAGCAAATAAACAAGCACAATTAGCACATAACACCCCAGTAAACACAAATCAAACAAGCGCTAGGAGGAACCCACAAAAAGAACCAGAAGCCCTGGTTGCAGTATAAGGGTCCCCAGCAGAGTCGCCAAGCTGTCGCTCCCGCCAAATGACACGGGGCCAAAAGTGGTACAGACGCGAACGGTCGGCAAAGGAGGGAACATGAAGATGAACTAAAAAGAGTCTCCAGCTAAGCATTTTTATCCCAAAGGGAAGGTAATGCTGCATAAACCTGGAAAGATGGATAAGACAGTTGCGAACCAGAGGAACTGAGAAAGGGGGTTGGTTACAACCTGGGAAGGTATTAGCACCCAGATTGTCCGTCGTACTCGACGGGATCCACGCTTGAAAGTTTGTTTTAAAGGGGTAGCGTCAGTGCTATTCTGTGTGCAAAAGCTGGAAAAGGATACAAGTGTCAGTGCTGGAAAGAAGTATGAAGTGAAGAAAATGAGTGTTAGTGTAAGAAAAAAGTGCAATACTCAAGACAATGAGGCTTAAAAGAATAATGTTGGAAGAGGGGGAATATACAGAGACTTCTGTTCGATAACGGTTAAGTTATGCCTACGTATCCTCTCGTGCAATGAGGAAGTCAAAACACCGTAGTTCGACTCAAAGAGACTGAAGGATAAATTGACTTGTGAACTGCTTACTTGTCCATGCTCAAGTGTATGACCTGTCGGGTGTAAACACCCCAAATTTGCCCTCACTTATTTCACCATGGCTTGTGATTCTCTCATATGCATAAGTTCAATTATGTCATCTCATATTGCATTTTTGCTTCACTGCATTGGTTCTAAGTCATCTGCATCTAGGGTGTGTGATCTTAGCCATCCCTGAGCCATTTTGAGCCACTCCAAAGGTCTTCAATCATCTCAATAAGGTCCATGTATGTTCAAGCATCATATTATATCCCCCCAAGGTCAAGAAAGTCAGAAAATCACAAGAACTAAGAAAGGCATGGAAGCAGAGCCAGGTTTAACTGCACAGATGTCCTGAAATTAGGGTTTTGGTTTCAGAGGCCATAACTCCAATGTTTTTGGTCATTCTTGTTTCTATTGGTCTCTATATGTTATAAGGATCATGCATACCAATTTTCATGAAGAAATTCAATGGGGAAGGCATCTGATCAATAGATGACTTCTTGAGCAAGTCAGTGCAAAATCAGGGCATCTGAGGCCCCCAATCATCCAACCAAAGGGTCTCTTCCATCATTTTGGGTGTATATGATCTTTATTTGATCTTAGAAGAAGTTAGAAGTTCACAAAATTGAAGAATTTCAAGCCATTTGCAAAGTTGCCATTTTGGGAAAGTGACTTGTAATGCAAACTTGCCATTTTGGGAAAGTTTTTCAACCTCCTCTTTTTGATTCAAAAATGCTTCAAATGAAAAATTCTTGGTCATGAAAGTTGTAGATTGGATCATTCCCTTTTCAAAAAGTACAAGAACTTTATCTAATTCATCATAGAACTCAAGTTATGGCTTTGCAAAGTTGGGAAAAATCACAAAATTTCACTTATGTGCCAAAGAGGGAAACTTGCAAAAACACTTGCCAAAGCATTTTGTGACTTCAATTTGACTTCTAACCATTACACAAACATCATACATGACATAAAATTCAGAATTTCCCAAGAAATTCCAAGTTTCATGCCTTGAACTTTACAAAATCCAAAAGGGGCCAAAACTTCATGAATTTGCAAAATGGATCAAAACCTTTCATCCACTTGCCACAGCTCATCAAATCTGATTTCATAGCATTCCTTGATCCTTGCTGCGCATAGCCATGCCCCTGTCTCAGCCTGCCACTTGCCCATACCCCAAGTACACCAACTTTTGACTTTGTGCATTTTGCCCCATACCAATCGGCATAGCCCATAACCACTACACTGACCTATCCCAGCATGATATGTGTACCAAAAACAAGCCATTCCATAACATAACACAAGCTGAAACCTCCAAGAGCTCAGCAATCACAAAAACTCACTCTTTTGCAAAAGCCTTCGAAATTCATATCTCAGCCATCAAACCTCAAAACAAATTCCACCATTCAACTCCATATCCATTGCTGATCATTTCCCACCCTTCATTTTCCCCTAAATCACCCTGAATAAAAAACACGATTTTGACATTGCTTGAATTGGATTTCTGCCAACTTCATTTAGAGACCATTTAAACTCCAACCAAGCAGCACAAACTCTTCGGGAGGATCATTGGAGCTGATTTGAAGTAAAGAAGCAGCCAGCCAGTGCCATTTTCGAAAGCTTCAGTTCAGGTATCATCAAGAACATTTTTTCCAGAAATGATTTCTTAAGTTCTTAGATTATTCTCCATGCTTCACTGATCACACTGCACCTTTTGGTTTTGAAAATGATTCAGTTTTAAGCATGTATGAAGCTTCTGAAATTTCTGAGAAATTTTCCGTTTTGCTTCAAATCTCTCTGTTCATGTGAAATAAATTTTGTTTAATGGTTGATTCTTGTTTAGAATGGGGTGGGGATCATTTTTGGAGAGTTTAAGGGCTTGGGGTTGCGTATAGAATGAGATAGCATGAGGGGATAGCCGGAGAAGATGACCAGAACACTGTTCTGGTCACCTGAAAGTGATTAGGGTTCAGATTAAGGCTTAATTGTGTAATTAGCGTAGTTTGAATTCTGGCCCTTGGATAGCACGCGAAGTCAATTCCCTCCATCTTGAGTTTGAACCTGGGCCTTTGGATTGACTGACTTTCTCATTTTCTCATTTTATTTAATAATTATTTCATTTGTTTTCTATTTATTTGAACGAATTTTAAAAAAATAGCAAATGACATCAAAAAATTCTGGAAATTTTAATCCAAGCTTTTATTTATTTTCAGAAACCAAAAATATTTTTTTTATTTATTTTTTGCATTAAAATTTATTTTTAAATCATTTAAATGATTATTTTTAATTAGTTAATGAGAATTAATTAATTAAAAATACATTTAGGTATTTAAAAATTCCAAAAAAATTCAGAGAGCTTTTTAAAACATTTAGAAACATTATCAAACCCTTCACACAAATTTATTTTTGGTCCTTGACCTATTTTGACATTTTTTCTTTGGATTTAGGGTTCTTAAAAATCAATATTTTGACCCTAACTTAGGAAAATCCTTTCTGCCTAACCATGAAGAGTTTGATGATAGTTCTTTTTGCATTGCATTCCCCATGTCATGTAGTTTCTAGAATAAAATTGGTTTGAATTTATCTTTCATTTTCAAATTGTTTTGCATTTTTCATTGTAAGGCATCCTAAAACCCTAGCCAACTTGAGAAAATCATAACTTCCATTAGGTTAAGATTTAGGTCTCCCCCTTTGGGCAGTGAACTTATGTAGGTTTAGGGTACCTTTGATCCCATTTTCAATTTTTTATCTTGTCATTTGCTTCTGATTTTGAATTTTGCATTATATATTGTATGAAAACCCTAATTTTTTGCCTTCATTTGCATTCATCCTTCATATGCTTGCACACATGAACTTGCCATAACATTTTGTGCATCCACATGACATATAAGACATCTTAGGACATATTAGAATCATGATTGATCATTGCATCATCCATTTGCCATGCTTTTGCTTTCATTTCATGTCATATGCATTCATGTACTTTCATGGTTTTTTACATGTTTCATTTGCATCCTCCTTGCTTGTATGATCATCCACATCACATGACATGCTCTCATACCATTTTATGGCATCATTTGCATCATGTTTATGCTTCTGACTTTGGCTTTCATATTTGTAGATGTTAAGAATTGGCAGAATTTTTGACAAACAAGAAGTGTTGAACTTAGTTCAGGATGTCACACCAGATGTTGTGACATTGACAAACAGAGTAAAAGTTAATGAACTTAAGTCAAGACATCAGGATGTCACACTAGATGTTGTGACATTGTAAACCTGCTACCAGACTTAAATGATGCATAACAGAACTGAGTAAATTCAGGGGAGTTTATCTGGAATTAATTAAAAAGAGATAAGCACTCCAAGGCGCATCTTTAGGGAGCTTAGTTATCTGGTTTCAGTATAACAGAATAACTAACTCACCTTGATTCAAGGAGGTAACAAACTAACTAACCTTAATTCAAGGTGATGACAATGGGATTTATTTAAGTCTGGATAAATTGCAAAAAGCCCACAAACCAAGCATCTATTTAAGGAACTGAAACTCTCAGAAAAGAGTACGAATTTTAGAAGACCAAAAAGGGTGTTTGTGTTTTATAGCAAGTTTTAATTGTTTGTCACTTTATGAGCTTTTAAGCAAAAAGTGTATTGTGTCTTGATTGAAACTTTTAAGTAAGATCAAGTTGTTGTGTTTGAAGTGTTACTTCAATTTTATTAATCATTGTAAAAGATCACTGTGTGATTGAGGGGGAGTGAGTAGGTACTCATATCTAAGTTGTGTCTTAGGTAGAAATTGCCTTGGGTAGATATTAAGTGAAGGATTAAATTGGTTGGTTTAATTCCAGAATTAATATTACTTATATTGGATTTCCTTCCTGGCTTGGTAGCCCCCAGATGTAAGTGTGGAGATACACTGAACTGGGTTAACAATTTCCTGTGTTATTTAATTTACCAGCACTTTAAGTTTTGTTTAAGTTTTCAAGTGTTTAAACATATGATTCGACATCACGCACCTGATCCCAAAATTTCAATTGGCATCAGAGCAGACACCCTGCTTGTTTAACTGGGTGAGATCTAGGGACTGCAAATTTTGGGAACATGGACAGAGATGTAGGATCTGTGAATCGACCACCTATCTTGGATGGATCCAACTATGATTACTGGAAGCAAAAAATGGTAGCATTCTTAAAATATTTTGATAGCAGGGCTTGGAAAGCAGTTAACAAAGGATGGGAGCACCCTGTCCAAGACAATAAGGATGGGGCAAAAGTGTTGAAGCCTGAAGAAGAATGGAGCAAGGAGGAAGAAGATTCAGCACTTGGAAATTCCAAAGCCTTAAATGCCTTATTCAATGGCATTGACAGGAACATATTTAGACTTGTGCATCACTGTGAGCTGGCCAAGGATGTTTGGGACACTCTCAAAACCACTCATGAAGGAACATCAAAGGTTAAGATGTCAAGACTTCAACTTCTCACCACCAAGTTTGAAAACTTGAGGATGAAGGAAGATGGGACCATTCATGAGTTTTACATGAACATCCTGGAAATTGCTAATACTTCTGGTGCCTTGGGAGAGAAGATGAGTGATGAAAAGTTGGTAAGGAAGATTCTCAGATCACTGCCAAAAAGATTTGACATGAAGGTTACTGCCATAGAAGAAGCTCAGGACATCTGCTCAATGAAGGTTGAAGAGCTCATTGGTTCCCTTCAAACCTTTGAGATGGGAATGAATGATACAATTGTGAAGAAAAATAAAAGTATAGCCCTGGTCTCAAACACTGATAAAGAAGAAGAAAGTCATGAAGCAGACTATGAAGACAACTTATCAGAAACAATTGCTATGCTTGGAAGACAATTCAACAAAATTCTCAAAAGAATGGAAAACAGGCCCAGACCAAGTGGAAGAAACTCAACCTCTGAGAATAAAAGACCTTATGACTCTAATAGAAGGTCAAACTATGATGAGAAGACTAACCAAGGAAAAGGTATCCAATTTCATGGATTGAAGGGTATGGACACATCAGAAGTGAATGCCCAACCTATCTAAAGAAGCAAAAGAAAGGTCTCTATGTGTCCTAGTCAGATGAAGACTCAGGTTGTGAGTCAGAAGAAGAATCTGCAAAGCACATCATTGCTCTAGCTGGAGTATGTGAAACTGAAGGGGGATCCAGTGATGAGGAGCTGACATTTGAAGAGCTTGAAGTATCTTACAGGATGCTGTGTAAAAGGAGCACTGAAGTATGCATGGAGAATATACAGCAGAAGAAGCAGATTGAGGAATTAAAGGCTGAAAAGGCAAGTAATCTAGAGATCATTGACACTTTAAAAAGTGAAGTCAGCCTACTCAGCTCCAAAATGGAGCATATGTCCAAATCTGTCAGAATGCTGAACAGTAGCTCAAACACACTGGATATCATTCTCAACAATAACAAGCACTCAGGGGATAGGACTGGGCTGGGATTTAATAAAGCTCAAAACTTTGAGGCTAGCACAAGTCAAACAACTCCAAATCCCATGAAGCCAACTGAGATGTTCAAGCAGATGTCTCAACATCATGACAAGAACATGATGAAAAAGAAATATAAAAGATGGAGATGCCATCATTGTGGAAGGTTTGGTCACATCAAACCTTTTTGCTACAAGCTGCATGGATATCCAAATCAGAGGTCTCAACAACCCCCTAAGCAGAAGACAGAGGTCACCAAGAAAGTTTGGGTACCTAAAGCTAGTCTTCATGCTGATCAAATCTACAAATACATGCCCAAGAACAAGTTCAACAGACAAACTTGGAACCCTAAAGATGGGCACTACACAGGGCAGATGCATCAAAGGAAACCTCACAAAAGGCACAAATGGTCCAAGAAGGTTGTTGCCTCTATAACTCATACATCTCTCAGATTATCTGCTAAGGAAGACTGGTATTTTGACAGTGGTTGCTCAAGGCCCATGACTGGACTAATGAATCTGCTGGTAGACTTAAAGTCACATTCATCCAGATATGTAACCTTTGGAGATGGAGCAAAGGGGGAAATCAAGGGAGTTGGGACCCTGGACTGCTCAGGTGTACCAAGTCTAGGTAATGTGTTGTTGGTAAAAGGATTAACTACTAACTTGATCAGCATAAGTCAGTTATGTGACCAAGGTTACAGTGCCAACTTCACCAAAACTGAGTGCATAGTGTATGATAAAGAACAAAAATTTATCATGAGGGGAGCCAGATCAAAAGACAACTGCTATATGTGGGAACCCCAAAATTCCAGCCTCACATCTACTTGTTCCTTAGCCAAAGAAGAAGAAGTGAAGCTGTGGCATCAAAGACTGGGTCATCTCCATCTCAGAGGAATAAAGAAGATCATATCCATGGAGGCTGTAAGAGGGATCCCAAGACTCAAGATTGATGAAAGTAAAGTGTGTGGTGAATGTCAAATAGGCAAGCAAACCAAGATGTCACATCCAAAGCTCCAACATCTGACAACTTCCAAAGTCTTGGAATTATTGCATATGGACCTTATGGGACCAATGCAGGTTGAGAGTCTTGGTGGAAAAAGATATGCCTATGTGGTTGTTGATGACTTTTCAAGATACGCATGGATAAGATTCATCAAAGAGAAGTCTGATGTGTTTGATGTATTCAAAGATCTGTGCCATAGAATCCAAAGAGAAAAAACAAGATGTGTGGTCAGAATAAGAAGTGATCATGGAAAGGAGTTTGAGAATAAAAAATTCTCAGACTTCTGTTCTTCAGAAGGGATCAATCATGAGTATTCTTCTCCTATCACCCCTCAACAAAATGGGATTGTTGAGAGGAAAAACAGAGCTATTCAGGAGTCAGCAAGAGCCATGATTCATGCCAAGAAGTTACCCCTGTACTTTTGGGCTGAAGCTATGAACACAACATGTTATATCCACAATAGAGTCGCACTAAGAAAGGGAACTTTGTCCACCATCTATGAAGTCTGGAAGGGCAGAAAACCTACAGTCAAGTACTTTCATGTGTTTGGAAGTAAGTGTTACATTCTGGCTGATAGGGATCAAAGAAGGAAGATGGACCCTAAGAGTGATGAAGGGATATTTCTTGGATACTCCATAAATAGCAGAGCTTACAGAGTATTTAACTCCAGAACCAAGGTTATAATGGAGTCAATAAATGTGATTATTGATGATGCCTATACAGATGTTGCTGATGATGTTGGAACATCTGCTGACAATCAAACTGAAGTTAAAACAGAAAGTGATAATCTTGATTTCACTGAGGCAAGGTCAGAGCAATCCAACAAACCTCCCTCCATCAGAATCCAGAAAGATCATCCTAAAGATCTGATAATTGGTGATCCCAACAGTGGTGTCATCACTAGATCAAGAGAGATGATTTCAGGCTCCTGCTTTGTTTCAAAGATAGAACCTAAAAACATCAAGGAAGCTCTGAATGATGAGTACTGGATCTCTGCTATGCAAGAAGAATTAGGCCAGTTTACAAGGAATGAAGTATGGGATCTTGTTCCTAGGCCTGATGACATTAATGTGATTGGCACTAAGTGGGTGTACAAGAACAAGTCAAATGACCAGGGAGTAGTTACAAAAAACAAGGCTAGACTTGTAGCTCAAGGATATACACAAATTGAGGGAGTAGACTTTGATGAAACCTTTGCACCAGTAGCAAGGCTTGAATCAATCGGACTACTCCTAGGAATTGCTTGCATCCTGTAACACGGTGGGAGAACTGACTTTAGTTATGTTGCGGATAGCAAGAGTCGCCACCGACTTTTATTTTATCCAAAAGGAAAGGGCATAAAAGAACAGGAAAGACCTTAAAATATTTTTGGGTTCGGGGGGTAGGTTATGTAAAGGCAATGTGTTAGCACCCTTTACATCCATGGTTATCCATGGGCTCTTAGTTACTTAGCTCACTTTAAACTGTTTTGAGAAGTGTAGTGTGTGATTGAAAATTTTCTTAATTACTTTATAATGATCCTTGTATGGATATATATAAAGACTTTGTTTTGAAAATTTGTTTGAAATGTGAAGTGTTTTTGAAATGTTTTGAAAAGGTGAGCAAGTACATAAGAGGAACCTACCCTAATTTGAATCTTTTCTGTTCTTAAATGTCCTTTAAATGGTAAGACTATCCCTATTATTGAGGAATAGGTAGTCATTACCTTGGATGTTATGAGGGACAAGTGAAGGGACATCTGTGATTAGGCAACTGTAAGGTGTATTAGCAATTCGAAGGGACTTATCATCTTTTATTCGAAAGGGACAAGATCATTTACGAAGGCAACCATGAAGGGACTTGATCTTATAATTCTTTAAAGGGACAAGATGATATTAATAAGAGAGGGGACTTTGCTTTATACACCTTACTTGACCTTTTATTTAGGCAACATGAGAGGTAATCCTTAAGAAGTGAGATGGCGATCTAGGATCGACTTACGTGTGTGCGTGTTCATGTTCATAATATTTATCTTATAATTAGTGATCTAAATTTAATTTTAAACACAAACAAGTTTTCACGCCCTATTTTACTAACCATGGCAATTTAAATAAATAATAAAAATTCTACAACTATTACATAATTTACACAATTACATTATAATAAAATAATTTAAATAAATAAGCATATAATAAATAAATAAATGAAAGGTTAGTAATAATAAATAAAATAAATATAAAAGAGGTTAGCATAATAATATAATATAGAAAACAAATTAAAAGTTCAAATTTAAATAAATAATCATTTTTTAAGAATTTTAAGAAAAGAAATAAATAATAATAATTATATACAAATAAATATGATTAATAGTTTAATAAATTAATTATATATACATATTAGAAATATTTATTAATTATAATTAAACAAAACATAATAAAAATAAGAAATTAAAATCATAAAAGAAAATTAGGGTTTTGAATTGTTTTAGAAAAATAAATTAGGGTTTATAAATATAATTAGGGTTTTAAGTACAAAAAATATTTTAATTTGATACCTAATTCTAATTTAATTATTTAAACAAATATACACACATTTTAATTCAAATAAATAACAAATTATATTTTTTAGAAATTTTTTAGAATATATAAACATTTACATATTAATTTAAATTTATGAAAATAAAGTTTTAATTAGAAAACATTTTTTTAAGAATTAATTTGAATAAATAATAATTATAGAAATTAATAAAACAAATAAACCTAAAAAAAAGAGAAAGAAAAGCAAAAAAAAACAGGACCTGGGATTTGAACCCAGGTCCTTTACCTGAAAACACAAGAGAATCACCACTGGGCCAGCCTGCGCGTTGTGACAACATCCTCATTTCACTTTGTTTTGTTGTTACCCTGGAAAAACAAAATAAATTGAACAAAAAAATGCCCTAAGGCTGGTTTCGAACCAGGCTCCTTTGCAAACCAAGCAAGACGTCTCACCACCAGGCCAACCCGCGCGCTGTGATATACATATGGAACACATATATTATAAAAACAAACAAAATTTTGAATTCTGAGAATTCGCGCCAAGGTCCTTCTTCTACCTCTAGACCTATGAAATTTGATGCGAAAATTTCTAGGCATTTACCTGCGAATTTACCTGCGCATAAATTTTACAGAAAAACCTAGCTTTTTGAAACACCATTACAATCGTAAAATTTCACCCAATTAAGTATGGCATTATGATCCTCGTGTCATAACCAATTCATTAGAGGTATTAGAATTCATTTATATTTGTCCAATCAAAAAACCCTAAACGGCCATACAAACCCTAACAATGGCACTTTCATGATTCGGCTATGGTCCTTCACGAAAACTGTCCAGAAATCATCTATGAGCATCAACAAACATTAATACATAATCAAAATGCATTATAAATACATGAATTCAATGAATCGAAAAAAAATAAATCAAGGGCAAGGATGCTTCGGATTATGCATATGAGTATGGATTAGATGCGTTTAAGAGGTGGTTTCGACTCAATGAAGCTCAAGGAACCTTTTTGTGTCCTTAGAATACCTTAAAACCTCTTGTAAGGATGAAACTGAAAATTGGTTTTGGATGGTTTTTGTGAAGTTTGAAAGTGGTATTGGAGGCTGCCAAAATTCCTCCTTAATATTGTGATGTGTTCATGTATATGTAGTGGATGTAATTAGGTCAGAAAAGTTGGGCCTTATTCATGGATTTGAAGTTGCTTGATATCAAAGAAATCTCATCACCATAATTGTCCAAAAATCCAATATTCTCTTGCTCTTTTTGTCTTACACGAATTTGAACAATATATAATCATGTTAAATGGCTTTGATGATTTTCTAGAAGAAGAATCATATTTAAATATTGATTTTTTTATTTTATTTTGATTTAATATGTATTTTAATGAATAAAATTCAAATAAATATTAAATAAAAAAAAAAAAAATCAGAAATTGCATGGGTTGGGTCGTGCTTGGTGTTTTTGTAAAGATGGGATGGCAATTTGGTGGGCTCATTTAGCAAAAATTGGATTTAAAGCTTTATTTGCTTCATAAGTTTCCCTAAAATTTCCCAACTTTGCAAGGGCACAAATCCTTCAATTTTAATGCTATGAGGGTGTTCTTGGACATTTTGGAAAGCTTAAAGAGTCCTATAACCAACCTCTTTGGTCTCATGTCCATATCTTTTACCATTCTCAAGTTATGTTCTTTTGAAGTTGTTGACTTTTTGTTGACTTTTAAAAGGACCTATAATGTCTTAGCTCATACCTTCCAAATGAAGCATTTTTGGGATTGGCTTGTGAGACACGAAGTTGTAGAGAATTCAATTTCCTTCAAAATGAGGTTTGGATGGAAATTTTTTGATGAAGCATGTGAAAGCTATGGCTGGTCAAAGTTCAGTTGACTTTTCCTGTGAAAACCCTAATTTAGAAACTCCTGATTCTTGATGATCTGAAATCTCCTTGATGAATCATGATCAACCCTTGATAAAATGATGAATTTTACTTCATATACTTGATGTTGACAAAAAATCATGAAGTTTGACTTTGGTTTGACCACAGTTGACCTCAGTTTGACATTTTAACTACTTTGACTGATTTTAACCTATCTGATCATCTGACTGAGCAAATCTTTTGGGAAAGTCTTGAAACTTGACATGGGGATTCTTGAACACATATAGGATGTTATGAAACTCACTTGAAGCCTTGGAAGTCCATTTATCTTGATGAAAGCCAAAACCCTAGTTTAGGATGCATTGCTTAGGAGGATGCATTGTCTGAGGGAATTGTCAAACTTTCTGACTAATTGTGAACCTTGTGAACCTCATGAGATGTCTTGTGAGCCTTGTGAATCTTGTGAACCTCTTAGTAAAAAGTTTTGTCTTGTGGAGGGCAAATTTTGGGGTGCAATAGCTGCCCCTGTTCAATTTTCTGAAACCTGAGGGGTTAGATTGGTATATGTGCCAGTCGTGACCTGGAAGGTTGAAGGGGATTGAACACAAAAGTCCAAAAATTTGCACTCACTGGTGCGTAAAATAACAGTGATGATTAATTGTATATGCTTGAGTGGGCTTGAGGATGCCACTTGGAAGAATTGGAGATGGGCTTAGAGATGCCATCTAAAATATCAGGATGTGGTGATGTTCTTATGTTGATACTGGATGTCAGTACTAGGTCTTCGTATAGGCCGTCTCTGAATCATTTATGCAACATAGTTTGAATTGCTGAATGAACCAGTAGAAATAAATCTGGTGACGATTATCTCTTCTGGAAGTAGCTTGGATTAGGGAATGGATCTTTGTACAGACCGTTTTCCTACTCTCCAAGGTCAAAAGAACGTCAGGATTTGTTCTTCTGAAAAATATCTTGAACCAGGGAATGGATCTTTTTACAGACCGTTTGCCTGCTATTCAAGGGCCAAAAGAACGTCAGGATTTGTTCTTCTGAATAATGTCTTGAACCAGGGAATGGATCTTTTTACAGACCGTTTGCCTGCTATTCAAGGGCCAAAATAACGTCAGGATTTGTTCTTCTAAATAATGTCTTGAACCAGGGAATGGATCTTTTTACAGACTGTTTGCCTGCTATTCAAGGGCCAAAAGAACGTCAGGATTTGTTCTTCTGAATAATGTCTTGAAACAGGGAATGGATCTTTTTACAGACCGTTTGCCTGCTATTCAAGGGCCAAAAGAACGTCAGGATTTGTTCTTCTGAATAATGTCTTGAACCAGGGAATGGATCTTTTTACAGACCGTTTGCCTGCTATTCAAGGGCCAAAAGAACGTCAGGATTTGTTCTTCTGAATAATGTCTTGAACCAGGGAATGGATCTTTTTACAGACCGTTTGCCTGCTATTCAAGGGCCAAAAGAACGTCAGGATTTGTTCTTCTGAATAATGTCTTGAACCAGGGAATGGATCTTTTTACAGACCGTTTGCCTGCTATTAAAGAACAACTTGAGCAAATGTATGGATCATTTCTGACCCGTTGTAAGTTGTTGATATTGTTTTACCTGCATATAACTATCCTGCAAGGAGAATGTTAGTTTATGCAATATATATGCATGCATAGTATGATGCACCTAAGTAAATGTATTATGCATTTATGGATATGTTATGGTATGATGTAAATGATGTATGTATGAATCATGCAGCCTGAAGCATCTGAATATCTTTGTATAACAACTGCTGGCTAGGGAAAATAAATCCCGGTTCGTTGCTGAAGAATATGAGGAACTCGTTCCCGTCTTGTTTGATAGCACAATATTTATAACCTCCCGTCTTCGTTTGATAATATGGTATTCATAACCTCCCGTCGTCGTTCGTCGTACTTCTATTGAAGGAATAAATTCCTGAGTATCCCGACTGAGGATAAAAGAGATGGACATAAATTCAAGGGGAGATGTAACTCGAAGTATTTATGATGATAGATTTGCCCTACTGGGGGATTTGTAGCTGTCTTGTGTGGATGAACCGGCGAAGCTTCGTTGAATTCCTTCCCTCGTTCGTCCTTAGTAAATACTATTACTGCCTTTTTATGCATTTCTGGTAAACATCAATCATATTAAGCATTTTATGCATTTCTGGTAAACATCAATCATATTAAGCATTTTATGCATTTCTGGTAAACATCAATCATATTCAAAAGCATACATACGTTCAAACACAACCAATGGATGTTTCGCTTATGTAAATAGGGTAAAAGTAAATTTGGATTCAAAGATGAAATTTTATTCATATCACAAAGTGACCTATACATAGGCAAGTTTGTACAAGGAGACAGAAATCCTAGTAAGAGGAATTCGTCATAATTTTTTTTACAAAACAAAGAAAATCAGCTATGTGGGAAATAATCCTATTGAGTTTCAATTCTACTATTGCCATTATCTTCAAGTATCTCATCTTCTGCTGTTGAGACGGAAACGTTTGGATTGAGCTTTATCTGTTCGAGCTTGAGTAAGTAGCATAACTGGTTGTAGTTTCATGGGTGATCCAAACGAGACATAGTCATACACTTTAATCCTTAACTTTTGCCTGGATTGCCCTTTCAGGTTTTCAATCCACCAGGATACCCTTTTTTGCCCAAGCCGCCTTTTCAGGTTTTCGACTTGCCGGGTGTACATTTTTCATATATATATCCCTAATTTTTGCCCGAACCCTTTTGGTTCGCCGGGATGCCCTTATTTTTGCCTAGGCCAGTCAACCTAGCGGGTCTCTTTTTATGCGTAGTATTTTTTAACTACATCTTTGTTTACAGGCTGCGAGAAGTCTTCCCCATCCATAGTAGTAAGTATCATGGCACTTCCTGAGAATACTATTTTGACCACAAATGGCCCTTCATATGTAGGAGTACACTTGCCCCTAGGATCACCCTGTGGTAATATGATACGCTTGATTACCAAATCACCAGCCCGATACACCTTTGGCTTAACCTTCTTATTAAAAGCCTTGATCATCCGTTTCTGGTACATCTGACCATGACACACAACTGCTAACATCTTCTCATCAATCAAATTTATCTGGTCAAGTCGAGTCTGAATCCACTCATCTTCATCCAAGCCTGCATCCTTCATGATTCTTAAGGAAGGGATCTGAACTTCAATGGGCAGAACTGCTTCCATACCATAGACTAAGGAGAATGGGGTTGCCCCTGTTGAAGTACGTATTGTAGTACGATAACCATGAAGAGAAAATGGTGTCATCTCATGCCAATCCTTGTAAGTGACAGTCATCTTCTGTAGAATCTTCTTGATGTTCTTATTAGCGGCTTATACTGCCCCATTCATCTTCGGACGATACGGAGAAGAGTTATGATGCTTAATCTTGAACTGCGTGCAGAGATCAGTAATTATAGTGTTGTTCAGATTAGAGCCATTGTCAGTAATAATCCTTTCAGGGATGCCATACCTACATATGAGATTATTCTTAATGAATCGAGCCACCACATTCTTAGTAACAGATGCAAATGAAGCTGCCTCCACCCATTTTGTAAAGTAATCAATAGCAACCAGGATGAAACGATGCCCATTAGAAGCAGTAGGTTTGATCTCACCAATCATATCAATTCCCCACATGGCAAAAGGCCAAGGAGCAGTCAACACATTCAATGATGATGGGGGTATATGGACTTTATCAGCATAGATTTGACACTTGTGACATGTTATGGAATGTTGATAGCAGTCAGCTTCCATGGTAGACCAATAGTAACCTGCTCTTAATATCTTCTTTGCCATGGTATGACCACTAGAATGAGTGCCAAAGATCCCATCATGCATGTCTTCCATAATATCAGTTGCTTCCTTCTTATCCACACAACGAAGCAAAGTTGAATCATGATTGCGCTTGTAAAAAATTCCATTACTCAAAAAGAACTTAGCAGAAAACCTTCTCTGAAATTTCTTATCTTTGACAGATGCCCCTTCAGGGAACTCCTGAGCTTCAAGATATCTTTTCACTTCATAAAACCAAGGCTTCTCCTTTGCTTCTTCAGTGTCAATCTCATTGCAGTATGCAGGCTTCTCAAATCTGTCAATAGTAATCTTGGGAGCTTCATCATCCCAGCTAATCTCAAACATGGATGCCATGGTGGCTAATGCATCTGCCAACTGATTCTCTCTTTGTGGAATATTTCCAAAGGTAATATCTTTGAAATGCGGGATCAAAGACAACACATACTCTCTGTAAGGAATGAGATTATCATGCTTGGTATCCCAATCTCCTTTGATCTGACTTACTACCAGGGCTGAATCTCCATACACGTCAAGGAACTGAATCTTCATATCAATGACAACTTTGATACCCAGGATACATGACTAATACTCAGCCATGTTATTGGTACAATAGAAACAAACTCTCGCAGTAATCGGAGTATGACAACCTTCAGGGGAACTGATCACAACACCAACACCATTACCAAGTGCATTAGAAGCTCCATCAAAAACCATAGTCCATCGGGATCCTTGTTCAGGTCCGTCATATTGTCCAGGTTCTTTGGTAATAATCATAATGTCTTCATCGAGGAACTCAAAACTCATTGACTGATAATCATCCACTGCTTGATGAGCCAAATGATCAGCTACAACACTTCCTTTAATGGCCTTCTGAGTAGTATACTGTATATCATATTCTGTTAAGATCATTTGCCATATTGCTATTCTTCCGGAGAGAGCGGGTTTCTCGAATATGTACTTGATTGGATCCATTTTTGAAATCAATAAGGTAGTATGAGTCAACATATATTGTCTTAGTCGGCGAGCAGCCCATGCCAAAGCGCAACAAGTTTTCTCGAGCAGTGAGTATCTTGTTTCACAGTCGGTAAACTTTTTGCTAAGGTAGTATATTGCCTGCTCTTTTCGACCAGACTCGTCATGTTGCCCCAATACACACCCCATTGAGTTGTCTAATACTATTAAGTACATAATCAAGGGTCTTCCATCAACTAGTGGCATCAAAATTGGAGGTTCTAGGAGATATTTCTTAATTTCATCATAGGTTGTCTGGCACTCATCATTCCATTCCATTACCTGATCTTTCTTCAACAACTTGAAGATTGGCTCACAGGTGGCAGTTAGTTGGGAAATAAATCTTGCGATGTAATTCAGTCATCCCAAGAAACCTCTTACTTCCTTCTCAGTACGGGGAGCTGGCATCTCTTATATAGCTTTCACTTTTGCAGGATCTACTTCAATACCTTTTCCACTGACAATGAAACCCAGGAGTTTACCAGATCTAACTCCAAAAGTACACTTGTTTGGGTTCAATCTCAACTTGTATTTCTTCAACCTTTCAAACAGCTTACGCAAATGATCAAGGTGTTGTTCTTCGTTCTGGGACCTGGCTATCATATCATCCACATACACCTCTATCTCATGATGAATCATATCATGAAACAAAGCCACCATAGCATGCTGATATGTTGCCCCGGCGTTCTTCAAACCAAATGGCATCACTTTATAGCAAAAGGTGCCCCACTGTGTAACAAATGTTGTCTTCTCCATATCTTCAGGCGCCATCTTGATTTGATTGTAACCAGAGAAACCATCCATGAAAGAGAATACTTTATGCTGAGCAGTGTTGTCTACCAGAACATCAATATGAGGAAGTGGAAAGTCATTTTTGGGTCTGGACTTATTCAAATCTCTGTAATCCACGCACATACGTACCTTACCATCTTTCTTAGGTACCGGCACCACATTTGCAACCCACTGAGGATAAGAAGTCACAGCTAAGAACCCTGCATCAAACTGTTTCATTACCTCTACTTTAATCTTCTCTGACATTTCAGGACGCATGCGACGAACCTTCTGCTTCTTTGGACGACAATCTTCTTTTACCGGTAAACGGTGAACCAGAATGTCTGTATCCAACCCTGGCATATCTTCATAGGACCAAGCAAAGATCTCCACATAATTATGTAACATCTGAATCAATCTACTCTTAACATCATCCTCTAGTTCAGCCCCTATCTTGACTTCTTTCCTATTTTCTTCAGTTCTCAAATTCACAACTTCGATTGGCTCTTCATGTGGCTGTATGGCTTTCTCTTCTTGTTGTAACAACCTAGCAAGCTCTACAGGTACCTCACAATCGTCCTCATTTCCATCTTCAGCTTGATAGATCGGATTCTCAAAATTATAATTGGCAATAGTAGAACTGTTATCAACAGGATCCAGAGTGGATGAGGATCTACATTTTAGTGATGTGGGTGTGTGTACGAACACATAGCTGATAAAAGAAAAATAATAAAAGAAAGATAATGAACACAATATTTACGAAAACGAAACGTCCACTGATTTTTATTGAATGAATTATGCAAATGAAATGACATCCCGAAACAAGCATACCATTGTGCCCCGGGTAAGGCACAAGGCTTAAGAGTTTAATTGTTCAAAAATTACAAACTTAAAAGTAACAACACAATAATAGTATTTACTCCTGACTAAAGGAGATAGGAATAACATCTTCAGCTTTCCAGTTATTGAGCCCATCACCTACAGTAGGAAAAATCCAAACATCCAAGTTGTAGTCTTCATCATAGTCACCCACAACATTGATCTGATCTTTCATAATCCCTTGATTGGTAATACGAACAGCACGAGCACAACGAACAACCTTCTGGGACTCTGCAGTGAAACCCAAACCAAACTTGTTAAACTTGTAAGGAATGTCAGGAAGCTGACCCCAAATAGTACAACCACCTTCATCCACCACAGCTCTAGCATCCTTGAGGGAGGCCATTGTTGGAGGTACTCTGGTGACCACAGGAACTTTCTTGACAACAGGAGGAGCTTCAAAATTAGGAACAACCCAAGGAACTATTTCAAACGTCTGGCACGGAGTTTCAACATATTCACCTTCCACTTCAAGATATTTAAATGTGTTCACATGGCTAATCATATGTCCTTCCTCTCCGTAAACAGTGACAACCTTTCACTCTACTGGATATCTCAGCTTCTGATGTAAGGTGGATGTCACAGCACCTGCCCCATGGATCCAGGGGCGCCCAAGCAAACAAGAATACGAAGGACGAATATCCATTACATAAAAGGTAGCATTGAAGACCTGAGAACCTACTTTGATTGGGAGATCTATTTCTCCGTGCACCACTTTTCTCGAACCATCAAAAGCTTTCACCACTATATTACTGGGCCTCAACACAGCATCTTCAGGACTAAGCTTATTCAGAACTTCTTTGGGTAACACATTCAAAGAGGAACCATTGTCTATTAACACATGTGACAGGGTAGTGCCCCTACATTCAATAGAGATATGTAGAGCCCTATTATGATCCCTCTTGGCAGGAGTCAAATCAGCATCGGAGAAACCTAACCCATTATCATAGGTCAAATGTGCAACACAATTTTCAAACTGGTCTACAAAAATCTCATTTGGTACGTGAGCAGTCTTCAAAAATTTAATCAAGGCTTTAGCATGAGCCTCAGAACACAATAATAAAGACAACATGGAAATCTTGGAGGAAGTATGCCCCAATTGATCAACAACATCATAATCACTCTTGCGAATGATCTTCAGTACTTCTTCCATCTGCTTGGAAAGATCATCAGTAGTTGGTACATCAGTTTGCACAGGTTCAATAACAGGACCTTTGCCCCGAGCATCAGCAGTGGAGGTAGTAGTTGGAGTAACTGTATTCTTGGAGGTAACTGGAGGAGAGAAAACTCTTCCACTTCGTGTGATCTTACTAGATCCAACAATATTATCAATATCAAGATTTTCATCAACAACAGGTGTATCAGCTAAGGATTCCTGCTTAACACCATGAATATAAACATCGGAACCATAATGCCAAGGCACAACTTTATCAGAAGTGTACGGAATAGGACCAGGAGTGGTAATGATCATAGGAGCCACTCTAGCTTCAGCAACAATCTTCACAGGGCCTTCAGCAGTAATCTTAATTGGACCCTTATGAGTGATTTTGACAGGGCCTTTGGAAGTAATCCTCACTGGCACTTTATCAACCATATCCACCTCTTCAACCTTCGCACCTTGAGTTATATGTTCAACCATGCTCTCCACAGAAGGTGTCCTCTCAAACAATATTGTGTAATTGTCCATGAGGCGTTGAATTCCGTCCTTCAACTTCCAACAACTATCCGGTTTATAAGCACAATAGAAACAATCTTCATTACAACCTGGAAAGAACCCAGCTTGTACCAACTTCTTCTTAATAATAGACAATGGTGTAGTCACATCTGCAACTGAGGAAATATGTGAAACTTCATCAATAACATTAACAGTCTTTTCATGATTTGGCATGGGAGCAGTAATCACATTTGGAGTACCCAGAGGGTCAAACTCAATCTCTCCAGCATCAATCATATCCTTAATCTTATTCTTCAATATCCAGCAATTATTGGTATCATGTCCTTGACAATTAGAATGATATGCACATCATGCATTGGGGTTGTACCTGGGAGAGGTAACATTAGGGTTCTAAGGAGGGTCCTTCAAAGTGATGAGTTCACCCTTCAACAAGTGTTGCAAGGCTTGGGCCATTGACATGTTGAGCTTGGTGAACTGTCTTCTAAGCCTCTGTTGGTTGCCCTGTGGTGGTTCTGGTGTTGCAGGAGTAGGATTGAAGATATGAACTGCACTCACAGATTGGTGCCTCCTATTATGATTAGGCTAACCATAAACAGCATTTGACTCCTTCTTCCCACTAGGGGGCTTCTTTGTAGTACTGGATGAAGAAGCACCCACTTGGATCTTGCCACTCCTTATACCACTTTCTACACGCTCTCCTGTCATTATCAACTCAGTGAAGCCAGATGATGAGCTTCCAATGAGATTACTATAAAAAGGACCATTCAACGTACACATGAACATATCCACTAACTCCCTGTCAGTTAGAGGAGGTTGTACCCTACCAGCCAAATCTCTCCATTTCTGGGCATACTCCTTGAAATTTTCTTTAGCGCCCATAGACATGCTCTGTAGTTGCATGCGAGTAGGGGCTAGATCAACATTGTATTGATATTGCTTATAAAAGGCCTCAACAAGATCATTCCAATCACGGATGTTAACACTCTCCAATTGATAGTACCATTCCAATTGAGATCCAGACAAGCTCTCTTGGAAGAAATGGATCCACAACTTTTTATCAGCAGTATGGGGTTGGATTCTCCGGACATAAGATCTCAGATGCAACTTGGGACAAGAGACACCATCATACACTACAAAAGCAGGAACCTTGAAACCAATGGGTATGACCACCCCAGATATCAAACTCAGGTCTTCAAAATCTAGCCCAGAAGACTTTTGCAATTCCATAGCATCCATTCTATCCACCAGCATCTTGAACTTATCTTCATTAGGATCATGATAGTAGTTAGCTTCAGAATCAGAATCCCCCATTGTATTATGGAGACTGCCTCCCTCTTTCTCAGACTCCTCAGACTCATAATCTTCAACCTGTTCCTTGGTCTTGACAGGACCTCTGAACCTTCTTCCCATGTTGATTAGGCCTCCTGACCTTCTAGTCTTCTTGGTCTTCTTGGCCAGCAGTGTCTTCAATTCATCCTGCCCCTTGGACAAGTTCAGGATCAGCTCGTAGAACTGTGCATTTTGTGCCTGGAGATCTTTAACTGTTTGTTCAAGAGCCATTGCTGAAATAAACAGCGAGAAGTTAAGATACATGTACATAAGAAACCTGTGATGTAATGATATGGTATGCAAATGCGTATGCAATGTTTTCAAGGACCGCGGGATTTAAATTTGCTTAAACAACCAAGAAAGTAAACTTTTATTAGTAATAAATTTGTTTGCCCTTTGGGCTTACAATAAAAATGAAAAGAATACAAAAGATGGGGTTTTAAGTCTACCATGGACGTTTCCTCTTTGTGTTGAGGTATGAGTTGAGATTCCGCTCCTCGTGAAGTTGCTTTGTTAGCTCCAGGATTCTTTCTTGACTTGCTTTGTAATGAGTCTCAAAAGTATCCCTTTGCTCCTTCAACTGGATCCAGGACCTCTGTAAGTCTTCCATGTCAGTGGGCATGTCTGGGTGAAGGATGGTATAAGAAGTATCTCCTTCAGCAACAGGCTCTATAGTAACTGGCAGGATGGCTGGATATGGCATCATGAGAGTCTGAGCACGAGATCGCACCCATCTGAGATAAGCTTCCATAGGAATAGTGTACTTGGGTTCCAGAGTCTTGCTGTCAACCTTGTTCACTTTTCCCCATGCTCGTATGAACCTTTGACGGTAACCTTGGAGATCGTTGTCGTAGTCAAACACAATACCTTGAATCAACATATCATGAGGACCATCACTCCGAGCGTAACCAAATTATCGTAAAGCTAAGGAAGGGTTGTAAGTAATGCCTCCTCTTATGCCTAGGAGTGGCACATTATGAAACTCTCCACAACGGTCAATGATAGTAACATAATCCTCTTGGACCACCTGAACCCTTGTTCATTCTTCATCACTAATCGAGGAAGGTGAGAAATAAACCACCTAGATAGCAAAGGTATGCAGCACATCAGAGTTCCTCGTGCCTTCGTAGTACGAGTATGAAGAGAATGCAGAATGTCTCCAAGTAATGTAGGCACTGAATTGTGACTCAGAAATATGTTGATGGCGTGAATGTCTATGAATTGATCTGGGTTGGGGAATAACACTAAGCCATAAATCAACAAGGCTAAGATCTCCTCAAAATCATCATAGCTCATAGCCTTCAAGAACACTTGAGCCTTCTCTATCAACACCTTAGCAATAATACCCTTAACTCCGCTTCTCGTTTCTAGAACAATGTCTGACTTCTTCAGATGTAGAGCTGCAGCAATGACTTCAGGTTTAGGCTCTTTCTCCAAGCCTGTGAAGGGTCTCTGATTAAGGACAGGTATACCCAAAAGTTTAGAGAACTCTTCCATTGTAGGAACCAGCTGATAGTCGGGGAATGTGAAGCAATGGGGCTTAGGATCAAAGAATTGAAACAGAACACTCATCATGTCTTCATTGAACCCTGATGTGACTAGATCCAGTAGGTGACCATGCCTCTTGATAAACGGAGAGTTTTCAGAAACTTGAGAGACCAATTCCTTAAGCTTAGGAGGTATTCCTACAAAGTTGATCCGGATAGTATTCCTACGAGCAGAAGCCATGACCTGCAACAAAGAACAAAGATAAGTCCTTTGGTCCTTGAAATGGTTAGTGAAAATGCTATGCTTATGATGCATGATGATGTTATGATGTTATGCTCAATCACAAACATGTGGCACACACAAACAAGTCACACAATACCCCTTAGGTTTGAAGGCTTGCATGAGGTTTAAAGGTAAGTACCCTCCCCTGAAGTTTAGTTAGTTCATCCTGTCCTACAAAAGTAACCAGGTTCTAAGGGATCTCAATATCATTGATCCTTCACAAGGATAGTTGTTCAGTAGACAACTTACTTACCAACCAAAACCCTCCAAGTTTAAGATCTCAATGAGTGTAGTATCGAGTATCAACCAACTTTAGTCTGCACCAAAGCCGGTTATCTCCCTACTTTTCTAAAGGCCAAGATGGGATTACTAAGGTTCTAAAAGTCAGTTAGTGTATTGACAACATATGGCAGCCTCATATTATCCTCAACTTGACTTAAGGAACATAAACACCAACCAAGAAGTCACACTAACTATGGCCACCAGATCAACCATATCGGTATACGCCGTACAGTTTCCTTGGTCTATTGCCATTTACCTAAGGTACACTAGATCCGGGTTAGGATCTTTCACACATGAGAGCACCCAACAGATAAGTATAAAGCAAACAAAGCAAACAATTTTAAAGTGATCTAATTCCTAAGGGTACCCCTCTTTTATTAAATCTCCAGCAGAGTCGCCAGTTCTGTAACACGGTGGGAGAACTGACTTTAGTTATGTTGCGGATAGCAAGAGTCGCCATCGACTTTTATTTTATCCAAAAGGAAAGGGCATAAAAGAACAGGAAAGACCTTAAAAGATTTTTGGGTTCGGGGGGTAGGTTATGTAAAGGGAAGGTGTTAGCACCCTTTACATCCATGGTTATCCATGGGCTCTTAGTTACTTAGCTCACTTTAAACTGTTTTGAGAAGTGTAGTGTGTGATTGAAAATTTTCTTAAGTACTTTATAACGATCCTTGTATGGATATATATATAAAGACTTTTTTTTTGAAAATTTGTTTGAAATGTGAAGTGTTTTTGAAATGTTTTGAAAAGGTGAGCAAGTACATAAGAGGAACCTACCCTAATTTGAATCTTTTCTGTTCTTAAATGTCCTTTAAATGGTAAGACTATCCCTATTATTGAGGAATAGGTAGTCATTAGCTTGGATGTTATGAGGGACAAGTGAATGGACATCTGTGATTAGGCAACTGTAAGGTGTATTAGCAATTCAAAGGGACTTATCATCTTTTATTCGAAAGGGACAAGATCATTTACGAAGGCAACCATGAAGGGACTTGATCTTATAATTCTTTAAAGGGACAAGATGATATTAATAAGAGAGGGGACTTTGCTTTATACACCTTACTTGACCTTTTATTTAGGCAACATGAGAGGTAATCCTTAAGAAGTGAGATGGCGATCCAGGATCAACTTACGTGTGTGCGTGTTCATGTTCATAATATTTATCTTATAATTAGTGATCTAAATTTAATTTTAAACACAAACAAGTTTTCACGCCATATTTTACTAACCATGGCAATTTAAATAAATAATAAAAATTCTACAACTATTACATAATTTACACAATTACATTATAATAAAATAATTTAAATAAATAAGCATATAATAAATAAATAAATGAAAGGTTAGTAATAATAAATAAAATAAATATAAAAGAGGTTAGCATAATAATATAATATAGAAAACAAATTAAAAGTTCAAATATAAATAAATAATCATTTTTTAAGAATTTTAAGAAAAGAAATAAATAATAATAATTATATACAAATAAATATGATTAATAGTTTAATAAATTAATTATATATACATATTAGAAATATTTATTAATTATAATTAAACAAAACATAATAAAAATAAGAAATTAAAATCATAAAAGAAAATTAGGGTTTTGAATTGTTTTAGAAAAATAAATTAGGGTTTATAAATATAATTAGGGTTTTAAGTACAAAAAATATTTAATTTGATACCTAATTCTAATTTAATTATTTAAACAAATACACACACATTTTAATTCAAATAAATAACAAATTATATTTTTTAGAAATTTTTTAGAATATATAAACATTTACATATTAATTTAAATTTATGAAAATAAAGTTTTAATTAGAAAACATTTTTTTAAGAATTAATTTGAATAAATAATAATTATAGAAATTAATAAAACAAATAATCCTAAAAAAAAAGAAAGAAAAGCAAAAAAAAACAGGACCTGGGATTTGAACCCAGGTCCTTTACCTGAAAACACAAGAGAATCACCACTGGGCCAGCCTGCGCGTTGTGACAACATCCTCATTCCACTTTGTTTTGTTGTTACCCTGGAAAAACAAAATAAATTGAACAAAAAAATGCCCTGAGGCTGGTTTCGAACCAGGCTCCTTTGCAAACCAAGCAAGACGTCTCACCACCAGGCCAACCCGCGCGCTGTGATATACATATGGAACACATATATTATAAAAACAAATAGAATTTTGAATTCTGAGAATTCGCGCCAAGGTCCTTCTTCTACCTCTGGACCTATGAAATTTGCTGCGAAAATTTCTAGGCATTTACCTGCGAATTTACCTGCGCATAAATTTTACAGAAAAACCTAGCTTTTTGAAACACCATTACAATCGTAAAATTTCACCCAATTAAGTATGGCATTATGATCCTCATGTCATAACCAATTCATTAGAGGTAATAGAATTCATTTATATTTGTCCAATCAAAAAACCCTAAGCGGCCATACAAACCCTAACAATGGCACTTTCATGATTCGGCTATGGTCCTTCACGAAAACTGTCCAGAAATCATCTATGAGCATCAACAAACATTAATACATAATCAAAATGCATTATAAATACATGAATTCAATGAATCGAAAAAAAATAAATCAAGGGCAAGGATGCTTCGGATTATGCATATGAGTATGGATTAGATGTGTTTAAGAGGTGGTTTCGACTCAATGAAGCTCAAGGAACCTTTTTGTGTCCTTAGAATACCTTAAACCTCTTGTAAGGATGAAACCGAAAATTGGTTTTGGATGGTTTTTGTGAAGTTTGAAAGTGGTATTGGAGGCTGCCAAAATTCCTCCTTAAGATTGTGATGTGTTCATGTATATGTAGTGGATGTAATTAGGTCAGAAAAGTTGGGCCTTATTCATGGATTTGAAGTTGCTTGATATCAAAGAAATCTCATCACCATAATTGTCCAAAAATCCAATATTCTCTTGCTCTTTTTGTCTTACACGAATTTGGACAATATATAATCATGTTAAATGGCTTTGGTGATTTTCTAGAAGAAGAATCATATTTAAATATTGATTTTTTGATTTTATTTTGATTTAATATGTATTTTAATGAATAAAATTCAAATAAATATTAAATAAAATAAAAAAAATCAGAAATTGCATGGGTTGGGTCGTGCTTGGTGTTTTTGTAAAGATGGGATGGCAATTTGGTGGGCTCATTTAGCAAAAATTGGATTTAAAGCTTTATTTGCTTCATAAGTTTCCCTAAAATTTCCCAACTTTGAAAGGGCACAAATCCTTCAATTTTAATGCTATAAGGGTGTTCTTGGACATTTTGGAAAGCTTAAAGAGTCCTCTAACCAACCTCTTTGGTCACATGTTCATATCTTTTACCATTCTCAAGTTATGTTCTTTTGAAGTTGTTGACTTTTTGTTGACTTTTAAAAGGACCTATAATGTCTTAGCTCATACCTTCCAAATGAAGCATTTTTGGGCTTGGCTTGTGAGACACAAAGTTGTAGAGAATTCAATTTCCTTATAAATGAGCTTTGGATGGAAATTTTTTGATGAAGCATGTGAAAGTTATGGCTGGTCAAAGTTTAGTTGACTTTTCCTGTGAAAACCCTAATTTAGAAACTCCTGATTCTTGATGATCTGAAATATCCTTGATGAATCATGATCAACCCTTGATAAAATGATGAATTTTACTTCATATACTTGATGTTGACCAAAAATAATGAAGTTTGACTTTGGTTTGACCACATTTGACCTCAGTTTGACTTTTTAACTGCTTTGACTGATTTTAACCTATCTGATCATCTGACTGAGCAAATCTTTTGGGAAAGTCTTGAAACTTGACATGGGGATTCTTGAACACATATAGGATGTTATGAAACTCACTTGAAGCCTTGGAAGTCCATTTAGCCTGATGAAAGCCAAAAACCTAGTTTAGGATGCATTGCTTAGGAGGATGCATTGTCTGAGGGAATTGTCAAACTTTCTGACTAATTGTGAACCTTGTGAACCTCATGAGATGTCTTGTGAGCCTTGTGAACCTCTTAGTACAAAGTCTTTTCTTGTGGAGGGCAAATTTTGGGGTGCAACACATCCTAAAGTTCAAGCTATTTCAGATGGATGTTAAAAGTGCCTTTCTAAATGGATACCTTAATAAGGAAGTATATGTGGAGCAACCTAAGGGATTTGTTGATCCAAACTGTCCAGATCATGTATACAAACTAAGGAAGGATCTTTATGGTCTAAAGCAAGCCCCCATAGCATGGTATGAAAGACTGACCACTTTTCTCATTAAACATGGATACAGGAAAGGTGGAATAGACAAAACCTTGTTTGTAAAGGATGAAGAGGGAAAGGTCATGATTGCTCAAATATATGTGGATGACATAGTGTTTGGTGGAATGTCAGACAGGATGGTTAAAAATTTTGTTACTCAAATGGAATCTGAGTTTGAGATGAGCCTAGTAGGAGAACTAACCTACTTCCTTGGACTGCAAATCAAGCAGATGGAGGACTCCATGTTCATATCCCAAAGCAAGTATGCAAAGAACACTGTCAAGAAGTTTGGGATGGACAATGCAAGTCATAAGAGAACACCTACCCCCACTCATTTAAAGCTGACAAAGGATGACAAAGGTGAGAATGTGGACCAAAGCTTATATAGAAGCATGATTGGAATCCTACTATATCTTACAGCTAGCAGACCAGATATATCTTTTGCAGTAGGTGTATGTGCAAGGTATCAAGCTGAGCCAAAAGTAAGCCATCTAAACCAGGTTAAGAGGATTTTGAAATATGTCAATGGTACTTGTGACTATGGCATAATGTATTCTCATGGTTGTGAACCAATCCTCACTGGATTTTGTGATGCTGACTGGGCTGGAAGTGCTGATGATAGAAAGAGTACATCAGGAGGATGCTTATTTCTAGGAAACAATTTGATTTCTTGGTTCAGTAAGAAACAAAATTGTGTATCCTTATCCACTGCTGAAGCTGAATATATTGCAGCTGGTAGCAGTTGTTCACAGTTGGTATGGATGAAACAAATGCTCACAGAATACAATGTCCCACAAGATGTCATGACATTGTACTGTGACAATTTAAGTGCAATTAACATCTCCAAAAATCCTATCCAACACAGCAGAACTAAGCACATAGACATCAGACATCACTTCATCAGAGACCTTGTGGAAGAGAAGGTGATCCCATTAGAGCATGTAGCCACAGAGCTGCAATTAGCTGACATATTTACTTAGGCTTTGGATGCTACCCAATTTGAAAATCTAAGGGGTAAATTGGGAATCTGCTTATGTGAAATATAGCAGTTATGGAGAAGTGCCAGCATGTCTTATGACATCGTGTGGCATGATCACCAGATGGCAACACCAGTCTGGTCAATAACTGTTAGTATTCCAATTCTAAAAACTCCACTAGTAACATATTCTATAAAAGTGAAAACGTGTTCTCAGCTTCTCACATTCCATCTAGCTCCACAAAACGTTTTGCATGCTACAGCTGAATATCTAAGCTCATCAAAATCTATCAAACCTAAATCCTCTTCCACTACATTCGAAAAATGTCTCAACATCAAAACCCTAACTTCATTGATGAGGGTCTCAATCAAGAAGATGTAGTGCACGCAACCCCAATCTTTGTAGTACCAATGGATGCTACTCCTATAGATGAGATCAGAGGAAACGTTCCTATTGCTCAAAAACCTAGAACTCCAAATGCAAGAAGAGCTAAGGAGCCTGTTTTCAGCAAAAGCAATGGAACTCCTTCATCTACAAGCACACCCAAAGCTTCTGATTCTGTGGATGCATCCATCAAACAACTGGTAAACAAGATACTTTCTGAACAAAGAGTTGTGCCTGGGGTGTCTGTTCCCCTGAACAGCATGCCTGCTCCACAAGAAGAATCAAACATCCAGGCTGAAGAGGACATACCTGCTCAACAGGATGTCCCAAGAAATGTTGAAGCATCTGAGGGCCAGAACAAAGCCTCAACTAATAATGATCAAGCTTCTGATGATCAAGCTCCTGTTGATCAAGCTACTGAACAAGAGGCTTCCCAACCTCCACCTATTGAAAACCTAGATGATGATTCTGACACAGAGATCATTGCATCTGTTAATCCTAGCATAGCTAAGAGGCTTAGGGCTAGGAAGGAGAAAAAGCCTGTTGCACATGCAACTCCTGAAAAGAAACAATCAACTCCAAAGAAGGACAAGGTCAAAGTTGTCTTTGGACCTACTAAGCAATGGATCAAGGTAAGCACCCAGAAGAGGAAAGCTACAACTCCACCTGACTCAGATGTTGAGGAGGATGTCCCAACATCCCAACCAAGGAAGAAGCCAGCACCTCCCAGATCTGCCTCTGCTGTTCCTGAAGCACCTCTGGACAATGTGTCCTTCCATCATGTCTCTAGTGTGAGCAAATGGAAGTATATCTACCTAAGAAGGGTGGCTCTGGAAAGAGAGCTGGGCAACAATGCTTTGGAGTGCACTGAGGTAATAGATTTAATCTCCAGTGCTGGCCTATTCAAAACTGTTTCCAATTTTTCTCCCTGTTATGAACTGCTGGTCAAAGAGTTCATAATCAATCTGCAAGAGGGGCGTGCTGATGGAAAATCAGAGGATTTCAGGAAGGTATATGTGAGGGGGAGATGTGTTGATTTTTCTCCTAGGGTTATAAATCAGTACCTGGGGAGAGAATCTGATGGACCAAATGAGCTGGGCAAAACTGACAACCAAGTCTGCAAAATCATCACTGCCAACCAGGTCAAGTCTTGGCCAGTCAAAGGCAAACTATCTGTCAGCCTGCTCACAAGGAAGTATGCTATGCTGCACAGGATTGGAACAGTCAATTGGGTCCCCACAAACCACACTTCTTCTATAGCTACTGGACTGGGAAGATTCATCTGTGTTGTAGGCACCCAAACAAAGTTGGACTATGGGGCTTACATCTTTGATCAAACTCTAAAGCATGCAGGAACATCAGCAACCAAGCTTCCATTAGCTTTTCCCTCTCTGCTTTGTGGAATCATTCTCAACCAATATCCAGGTGTTGCACCCCAAAATTTGCCCTCACAATACAAGACTTTGTGTGCTAAGAGGTTCACAAGGTTCACAAGACCTTTCATGAGGTTCATGAAGTCTACAAGTCACTTTATGAGGTTCACAAGGTTCACAAGACTCACAATACTTACAAGACCTTTCATGAGGTTCATAAAGTCTACAAGTCACTTTATGAGGTTCACAAGGTTCACAAGATTCACAATACTTACAAGACCTTTCATGAAGTTCATGAAGTCTACAAGACACTTTATGAGGTTCACAAGGTTCACAAGACCTTCCATGAGGTTCACAAGGTTCACAAGACCTCCCATGAGGTTCACAAGGTTCACAAGATTCACAATGCTTACAAGACCTCCCATGAGGTTCACAAGGTTCACAAGATTCACAATGCTTACAAGACCTTTCATGAGGTTCATGAAGTCTACAAGATATTTTATGAGGTTCACAAGGTTCACAAGGTTCACAAGACCTCCCACGAGGTTCACAAGACATTTTATGATGGTTCACAAGGTTCACAAAGTTCACAATTGGTCAGAAGAGTTGACAATTCCCTCAGACAATGCACCTCCTAAGCAGTGCATCCAAAACTAGGGTTTTGACTTTAATCAGGCTAAATGAACTTCCAAGACTTCAAGTGAGCTTCATAACATCTTACATGTGTCTAAGAATCCCCATGACAAGTTTCAATACTTCTCTCAAAGGTTTGTTCAGTCAGATGATCAGATAAGTCAAAATCAGTCAAAGCAGTTAAAAAGTCAAACTGAGGTCAACTGTGGTCAAACCAAAGTCAAACTTCATGATTTTTTGCCAACATCAAGCATATGAAGTAAAATTCATCATTTTATCAAGGGTTGATCATGATTCATCAAGGATATTTCAGATCATCAATAATCAGGAGTTTCTAAATTAGGGTTTCCTCAGTAAAAGTCAACTGAACTTTGACCAGCCATAACTTTCACATGCTTCATCACCAAGTCTCCATCCAAAGCTCATTTTGAATTAAATTGGATTCTCTACAACTTTGTGTCTCACAAGCTAAGCCTAAAAATGCTTCATTTGGAAGGTATAAGCTAAGACATTATAGGTCCTTTTGAAGGTCAACAAAAAGTCAACAACTTCAAAAGGGCATAACTTGAGATTGGTGAATGATATGGACATGAAACCAGTGGGGTTGGTTAGAGGACTCTTCAAGCTTTCCAAAGTGTCCAAGAACACCCTCATACCATTAAAATTGAAGGATATGTGCCCTTGCAAAGTTGGGAAATTTTTGGTTGGTTTATGAAGAAAATGGAGGTCTAAAACCAATTTCTTCCAAATGGGCTTGCCATATAATGACCCAATCCATACTATAACCTCATGCACGACCCAAGTCAACAAAAATCAGATTTTTATCATTTTATTTTTATTTATTTTGATATAATTCATTAAAAATCATTTTAAATTAAAATAAAATATAAAAGTCAAAGATTTAAATATGATTGAGCTTCTAGAAATTCATAAAAGTGATTTGAATCAAAGTGGTAAGAGAATCATGTTGATTTGCCTAAAATAGAAAGTGTTCATACAAGGATATTTGATTTTTAAGGCCTAATATTTTTGAATCTTTTTAGATCAAATCTTCCACACAAATATCCAACTTTTCTGACCTAATGGATTGCTCTATAAGTATACAAGAGAACCCTAATCACAAGACACGATTTCCAGCTCAAAAGTGTAAGTTTGCAAATTTCAAAAACCTCTCCAAAACTCAAATTCGGATTTCCACATACAAGGCATTAGAAGGTAATTTGAGGACATAGCAATGATCCTTGGACATCATTGAGTCGAAACCAATATCTATTTGCATCCATAACACTTCAAATCATTCAAACCGAATCCTTTTTGTTCTTGAAATTATTTTTTTCGGTTTTAATTGTTTAACCATTATTAATGAAATTTGTTTGTTGATTTGTTATTGTTTGAAGCTTTGGATGAATTCTGGAGAGTTTAATTTGATTTTCATGAACCAATACGGATTTCACCATAGCTAGGGTTTATGACCTCCATTAGGGTTTCGTATTCAAGCCAATATAAATTCATTCTGAAAACATAGATCAATGCTAAATGGTCTCTGGATCATGTTTGGACAATTAATTTGTTGGAATTTTACAGTTTTCGTGGTGTATGAGATCCATAGGTTTTGCTGCAAGTTTGATTTTCGCAGGAACATTGGCAGATAAATTCGCAGCTAATATCCTAGGGCTGGAGGAAGAAGATGGTGGCCTGCGCGCGAAATTTCAAATTTAATTGTTGTTTTAAAATATTATGATATGTTTTATGTTTTATGTCACAAGCTCATGCTTGTCCCAGTGGAAAAGCAGGCGTGCGTATTGTTGGATGGTTGGGGTTCGAATCCTGGCTGTGACCAGTTTTTCATGTTTTTTCTTTTATCCATTAAACGTAATATATTATGAATTATAGTTGGTTCATAGACAGGTGCGCTCTCCCAGCTGGAATGGTAATGTGTTTGTGTGATTGCTTGAAAGGTCCTGGGTTCGATTCCCCCAGGCCTTTTGCTTGTTCTTTCTTTTTTTTGATTTTTCAGGTTTAAGGCATAAAACAAATTCTCCCCCTTTCATTGTCACCCGTGCGCTAGTAGCCTGGTGGTATGTGTTGCTGGCCTAAGTGATTGCAAGCCAAAGGTGCTGGGTTCAAACCCCAGCCAGGTAAGTTCCAATTTTTTGTTTTATTTAATTTGTTTTGTTAATTATATTAATATTAATTAGATATAATCATGTTTAGTGTATGATTAAATAATTCTAGGAAAAAATAATATGTAAATATTTTGTAATTTGTTTTTTTTAATTCTAAACCTAGTTTATTATTATATATTGAAAATTAAAAATATGTATATATTATGATAATTAGGTTAATATTTAACATTTTTGTATATAAAATTTAATTTATTTTTATAAACCCTAAAAATATATTTTTTTACAAACCCTAATTTAATCATCATAATTTCTAAAAACCTAATTCTTTTTTCTAATACTATTATTTGTATATATATTATATTTATAATGTAATTAAAATTTTTAATCCAATTTCTATTAAACGTATAAATTGCCTATAATTTAAATTTTGTATGTGAATATAATTAAAAATTAAGATGCTCAATTTATTTTTTTATGAAAATATTCACTAATTGTTTATAATTAATTATACATGTAAATAATTTCTATCATATGTTTAAAAATTACTAATTTAATTATAATTTACTTTCATAATTGATTTAATTTAATAACTTACACATAATTTCAAATTTTATAATTGTTTATACTTTCTTATTAACCATTAAAAATTTTGTTTATTATAATATTTTTGCTTATTATTATTATTACTAATCATGTTTATTACTAACCCCATTTATTTTTGAAATTATTATTATTATTTCTACTAACCCTCTTATAATTACTTATTTATTTATTTTGCTTATTTTGCTTATTTATTTATTTTGCTTATTTTTCTTATTTATTTAAATTGCTTTTATTATTATTCTTGTAACTGTTCATGGATGTAATATTTTATAATGTTTAAATTATTTATATTTTACACTATGGTTAGTAAAAATAGGGAGTGTAACATGTATGTTATTTAAAATTAATTTAGATCACTTAATTTTAAAGATAAAATATTAAATTGTACACTCACACACGTTGTAATACCTCAAAATTTGCCCTCATTACTTATTCCCTTTACTGGCTTATCACTTCACATCCATCTGCATATTTCGCTAGGTCATAACATTCATAATCATGCATTTCAGGGAATTCCTAAGGCATGGGGTCGAAGAAGTTCCTAGTGATTTGGTTTTATTTGAATGGGATTTATCTCGCCATTACACGTGAGATTAGGGCAAGGGTTGAGTTTCCAACACCATGGATATTTTCTTATCAAATGATTTCTCAAAGGCGTCAAGTGCTATGGACTTCAACTGAGAGAGATTTTATGCAAAGAGTGTTGATTCTTTGCATCATGAACTATAGTTATTTAACATGGATATCAAGAAGAAGATTAGGGTTTGTGGATCATCATAATTGAGTTCGTTTGGTATTCATCAATCAGAGATTTTAAGACGAGGGTTTCAAGAACATAATGTATTTGGAGAAGTCCTCAATGCGCTAATGTGTTATTATTTGATTACTGCTCACGACTCAGGATGCATGGGTTATTGATTGAAGTCAGGGATTGGCGGGGAATACATTTTTACTCTGGGTTGAAAGTCTGGTAGGGGTTGAAGGCATGGAGATATGGTCAGGAGAAACATTTGAGATTTGAGATATGAGTCCATCAGGACCGTTCATTCATTTCGAATTTAATTTTCCGTTTGTCTTGAAGTCTCCTTTCAAACCTTTTCCAATACGTTCCATTTTTGTACCACAAATAAATCTCTAAGGTCCATGTACAGTTTATCGTTTACCGGTAATCATGTTTTCAAATCTAAATTTATTTGTTTATTATCCATTTCTAACCGTTCTGATTCAGTTTTGCTAAGTCAATTTTTCATATCGTTCTCGATCCCAGTTAGTCATGAATTCCTAAACCATTGTTCAAATCCGTTTATTTAGTTTCTAACCAAATCTTTCATCTTGTCCATGAATTCCATCAACATGGTCCAATGTTAAGTTAATGAAATGTGGCATTGAGTTGTAAGGGGGAAGTGATTGTAATTGTATAAACCTAGGTTTTGGGTATTCAATTTTAACAAGGGTGATTCCCAACAAGGGTGTATCTATGCTCAAGGAAGTTTACTTCTGTTAATAAGCCTCAAGACTAATGGATTCATTAATTTCTAGCATGGAAAATACAAAGATCAAGGCGAAAATTGTAATAAATAAAGAGGGGATATATTTTTGTAAACAAACTAATACAAGAGAAATAAACAGGGGACATGTCCCTCTCAATCCAGTCATTAAGAAAAAAATCATCAGGGAAGGTTCAGTTGCGATTTGATACTAGAATCAGTTACAATTAGTTACATCAGAATTCAAGAAGGAAAAAATTTCACAGCTGCAATCTTCCCAACTCTGAATTTTTTGTTTTCCAAATCTCCTTCAATTCTCAGCCAAACTTCTTCATGTTATTCTTGCGTCACCAATCTCAACAAACATGTAAAACCTGCAAAAAACCAGATTGTCAGTGATCATCATCAGCATCATTTCTAAGATTCACAACACTGCATTACCAAATCCTTAAACAAGATTTCACCGAAATAAAAGAAATGAATAGAAGAAGAACAAGAGTAATATCCATGCTATTATTGACAAGTTTGCAGCAGAGAGAGGTCTTCGTTCTCTTGTTGTTTCTAGAGAGGAGGTTCCTGAAAAAAATAAAGAAAGCGCAGGTGTTCCTTGGCAATTTCTCGGTTTGTTGCCACTATTTGATCCTCCTAGGCAGGATAGTGCTGAAGCCATCACAAGAGCTCTGAGCATTGGTGTAAATGTTAAGATGATTACCGGTGATCAGCTTTCCATCACCAAAGAAACTGGCCGAATGCTTGGGATGAGAACAACAGGTATTCGTCTTCGTCATTACTCGGCCAAAGCAAGGATGTTGCTGTGGATTTGCGGAAGTATTCCCTAACACAAAAAGAGAAGAAAAATCAATCAATAATCATCATAACCAATACCAACTGTCAGAATAGAAAAATGAAAAAAAATCATAAATGAAAAATAACCGAATTCTAAACAGAAATAACAAAAGAGGTTATTCAATCAGTTTTCAACCTCACTCCTCAAACTTTTCGAAATCCTTCCTTCCCAACTTCAATCCTGACCAACCTGCATATCAAAGAAGAAAATTTCAGAATTGAAAGTCGGTTACAAACTCTCACAACCACAACAGAATGCCAACAGAAAAGTAACTAACTTAGCAACAGAATTCTAGAAGCTTTACCTGAAGTTTCTAGAATTTTCTTCGAGATTCTATAAATTAGAATCATGCTTCACAGTTCAGTTTTTTTTTTCTTCTGGAGTTCATGAGTTATCACCCAGCTTCAAAGAGCTTCAAACCAATGGATTTCTTCTTCAATTCATGAGCTTCAAACCATTGGATTTCTTCTCCAAATCCTTCAACCATTCCCTCAAGATTCTTCAACACTCTCTTTCGTGATCTCTGTACCATAGCCTCGCTTCTGCTCCACCGTTTCTTCGCGAATTCGATTTCTTCAACCTTCATCAGAAGCTACTCAATATCCCTGTATCCATGTGCAACATCACAATCAACAGGTTGTATTATACACAGAGTCAGAATCGAATCCATCATTAATTTGTTTCAAATTGTGTTTCAGAATTCAGGATCATAGCATAAGAAGCAGGTCGAGCAATATTACCTGTACGTAAGGGATTTTTCTTTCGCCGTCCAGTTCGATTCGTGTGCTCTCTTCAGTTGTCTCCCTCGCAGCAACGTCGAGCCGTCTAAACAGGCCAAGACATGAGGTCAAGTGCCGGAATTCTTTTTGCAACCGGACGGACATCTCCGTCGTCAATCTCACGGTCTCCTTGAAGCGGCGGCAGCTCCACTTTTCGTCCTCAGCAGCATCAAGGCAACTCCGATTCAAGGTACAAATCGTCTCCCTCTCGTGCAAAGTGGTGGCCGTGTTGTTAGGTCGTTCTTGATGTTGTTTGAATGTATGAGATTCATGATTTAGGGTTAGGAGTAGTTTAGGTTAGAGAAAAAAGATCCATGTTATATTGGTTTGATATGAAAGAACAAGGTGTAGGGTTCAGTTTTCGGTTTGCCGGTAGGAAATGGCGGCGGGTTGCAAGAAGAGTGAGAAGAAGGAGAGGCTGAGGTGCGGCGGAAGATTTGAGAAGGAAGAGGAGGAAAGGTGTTCGGCGGCGGGAGGAAGAACCTTTTAGGGTTTTTATGTTTGTTCTTCAGCATATGCCTTTTGGCATTTGTTTAGTTTTTGTTGTTGTTAATTATAAGAAGAACAATTAGGTCAATTAATGGGTAATTAAGAGTTTATTTTGGAAATGTTTTTATGTTAATTAAGAAAAGTTAAGTATAATAAACTCTATTAATTTCCTGTTAATTCTTATAAAACACCATCAAGTTTAAGATTAGTTTTTTTTCATTATCATAAGATTAGTTAATTCTTCTTTTAAATTAAGATTTTAATTTAAATATTATCACAAGATTATTAGAAATAAAGAAATAAAAATAATCTTAAATTAAGATTTTAGGGAAATAGTATAATAAAACTTTAGTTTATTTCATTTTTTTTAAATTAAGATTTTTTAGAGAAAATTATTTTATAAGATTAGTTTAATATTTCCTTAAAATAAGACCCTTGTTAGAAAATATTAGTTTAGGTATAGTTTAACTCATTTTCTTAAATTCAGATTTTTAGGAAAAAATATTATAATAAGATTAATTTAATCTTAGTGTAAATAATATAATATAATAGAGAGCATTAATCTTAATACAAATCTCATATGGGCTTTACGTTTTTATTAGCACCCCCTGCGTAAGCCCAGTGAGAGAAACTACTAAAAATATAGCTTTCCACACCTCCCCAGGTTTCCTGCATTTTGGGCTTCTCTCATATTGATATTCACACCCCTTCATTTTAGGCCCAGTATTAAACAGTTTAGAAAATTACTTAACTCACCCCTCTGCATTTTTTCATTAAGCTTATATTTTTAAGTTAATATAATTTAGAAATAAATTCTCAAAAAATAGGTAAATCATTAGAAAATTCCCAAAAAAATTAAGTAGCTTAATAAGTCATTTTAGAAAGTTGGGATATTTTTATTTTCTGGAATTTGATTATTTTTGAATTAATTCTGATTTTTTCTTTTAATTAGCTTTATTGAATTTCTTTTTAATTATGCTGGATTTTGTTCATTTTATTTAAGTAACTTCCAGCACCTTTTTTGAGCCATTCTTTTTCTGTAATTAGAGGACTCATATTAGTTCTTAGGATATTTTTAGTGGATTTTTTAGGAGCTTTTATCTTAGGTTTTAGTGTTGTAATCTTTAGGAAATAATGGTTAGTCTTTAGGTAGAAATAATCATTTTTTAGGTATAGAAAAAATAGAAATTTTTAGGATCCCTCTTAGTACAATACTAGAGATAATGTTAGGACCTTACAATTCAATTTTCACAATTTTTCTAGAGGTTTTAATATTTTTAGAATATTAGTTCTAGGCCTAGTTAGGCATAATTCCCATTATTTTAAGTCATGTAAATAATGTTCAATAAAAAATAAAATAGGTTAGTTTAAATTTAGTCATAGAATTTAATTTAGACTTAGGCTAGTTGAAGTTTGATTTTTAAGATGAATATTAGGTTTAGCTTAGATTTAGAACTTAGGCTTAAAGATCATTTCCATGTAGAAGTAGAATAAATAAATAGTCTATTATTTTTTTAATTCATGCCTCTAAGTGCATTTGTAGAATTTTATTCCTTATGTTTAATTTCATTGTTTTTGCTTTATCTTGATCTTATAACTTGTATAGGCTTTCCCATTGTTCTTAGAATCAACTTAACTTCATTAAGAAGTAAGTTGAATTCTAGTAGTTTCTAGTTTCCATTAGGAATAGAAAACCTCACAAACCATAGGACCACTTTTGTAAATAAATAAACATTAGGATTGAGTCTTAGTCCCTTAGATTTTTCCTTTTCCAACTTGAGTCATTCTTTCTCATCTCAAAAGAAAAGCAATAAAACACTTAATAAAAACCGAACAATCTTGTACGACACGAGACTTTGTTGCGGAGTGTTTATACGCGTCCTGTTTCGGGGCGAGGTGTAAATACTTCCCGCGATGGATAGGTCTTAGTACAAGACCGTTCACAAATAAATTCAAAACATTTCTCATAAAAGACAAAAACAAATAATAAGCGACTATCCTGCGGGAACTTCTCTTTCTCATCCCATTCACTCACAACGCGAACTCGCGACGACTTGTCTCGCATGCAAGACGGTAAACGCACTCGTACCAGATGAGCCTGCAACACCTGAGCATAGACATACACAGTTCCAGCTGTAAAAAACACAAACAAATAGTTCCCGCCTTAGTTAGGCGAACTACGTCGACTCTGGTCCTCATTATCCCGATGAGGTACGTAGGCAGCGGGGTAGGGCCCGTTCGAGCACATTCTTTATTTTCCCTACATTTCCCCATTTCTTCTCATTTTCATTCCATTCTCATTTTCAGTTCCTTCTCATTTCCAATTTCCAGTTAGCGGTTTTATTCAGCAGCATTCTTATTTCTCACCCTTTGAAACAAACAAGCAAGCGTGGATCCCGTCGGGTACGACGGACGATCTGGGGTGCTAATACCTTCCCAGGTCGTAACCGACTCCCGAACTCAGATCTTTGGTTCGCATGACCTTGTCCTTTCCGTCTTCCTCAGGTTTGTGCAACATTACCTTTCCCATTCTTTCGGGATAAAAATGTCTGGCTGGCGACTCTAACCTTTCCGCGCCACTTTCGCGTTTGTACTAGGATGAAAATCCCGGGAGCGACAGCTGGCGACTCTGCTGGGGATCGAACCCAGAATCTCTGGTTTCCCTTGTAGAGTCAATCCTAGCGCCTGTTTGGTTTTGCTTCTTTGGGTGTTTGTTTGCTGTTGTGTACATTAGTTTAGCTTTACTGTTTTTATTTACAGTTTTATTTTACAGCTTTACTTTATCGCATTTATTTACCGCTTTCAGTATTTTATTTTCCATGCATCATATTATACTGGACTGTCTGGCTGTGCTGGTTTTCATTTTTTCTGTGGGTGGGAGTTACTGTGAGATAAGCCAAATACCTGACTTGAGTGCACCATAGGATTAGCGTGGACACGTTGTGCTCGCATGGTTACATGATGAGTGGTGATGTGTTCCACACCCAGGTTGCGACTGTCTTGGGACTATTCTGTGTGGGGGTTCTTCCCCACTTCAGGGTACAACCTTGATAGTTATGTGCAGCTGGGGACCGATCATTGAGAACCTTAATGGAAACAACCCTCTCCAGTGATGACAGTGGCAAACCACATTTGTTGGCAAACCCACTCGCATCCGAGGGTCCATTAGGAACTCGCATAAGATGGTCTGGTTCTCTCATAGGAATTCAGTTAAAGCGAACTGTTCGTATGACGATAGTATTGTACCCTTCGGGATGAATTTACTATTGTTTCTCGATTCAGTGCTTGAAGCTGGAGACTTGTGAGGGATGCTTGTTTTTCCGGACTCAATTGAGACCTCCCTGCATAGTACATAATGCTAAACCGATTCCCTGATTTGGTCATGAGCCATTTCTCGGAAATGGTGAATGTATTATTGCTATTCGGCTTTGAGAGTCCGTGATGTTGACCCGAGTAGCACACCCCTGAGATTGGGAGGGGTTTACAGGTTTGCAGGAACCCTGGTACCTTCAGCATACCCACTTTGCCTTTGGTTCAGTTTTGTGATCTGGATTTCTGTTCTTAAAATATGGATCCCGGATCAGAGGGATAATTATTGTGATATCTGGATTTTGAGACCGTGCACCGATACCTGATTATATGATTGGCACATCACAGACACTTCACTGATCACATGCCCTGCCTTGCATAAACATCATATCATCATTAATCATTTGTGTTTCTTTTATTCTCAGGGTCTACATTTATTTCCGGTTCCTGGCCATATTATTGCTTCAGAATGGAAGACATCAAAAAGAGAACTGTGCACTACAAATTCTTCGATACTAAGATGGATCTGATCAACCAATTGGTGTCTCTGATTACCCCGGGTCATTTGGGCTACTTCAAGGAAAAGTATGGTGATATTCTGGATCTGGTATTCAACTTGGATAGTTCTCAGAGGAGTGCCATTCACACTTTGTTGCAGTATTACGACCCACGACTTAGGTGTTTCACATTTCATGACTTTCAGTTGGGTCCTTTGCTGGAAGAATATGCTGAGATTATGGGAGTTCCAATCCAGGATCAGCTTCCTTTTAACTCGAAGATGACAAGACCTACTCACGATAACATTGCTAAGGCTCTTTATTTGAGCCCATCAGAGGTGTCTTCTAATCTGGTTTCCACCAAAGCAGGAGTACTTGGTTTTCCTTTAGAATTTCTGGTCAAGAGAGCTGAAGAATGCGCCGTGAAGAAGCAGTGGGATTCAGTTTGTGCCATCTTGGCGTTATCTGTGTATGGGATAGTTTTATTTGCTGATATGGACAAGTTTGTGGACATGAATGCTATTCATTTGTTTGTGTTGAAGAATCCGGTGCCCACCCTCTTAGGTGATTTGTATTATTCTGTGCATTATAAGAATGAGAAGAAGCGAGGAGGTCTTGTTAAATGTTGTGCTCCTTTATTCTACAAATGGGTTATGAGACACTTGCCTATTACTGAGAGTTTTGCTGATCCTAATTCTACTTGGGCTCAGAAGCTGAGTACTTTGTCTGCTGGAGATATCAGGTGGTTTACTTTGAGGTTGAAAGGAAAGAATTTCATTACTAGTTGTGGTAATTATCCTAATGTGCCTTTGTTAGGAGTATCAGGATGTATTAACTACAATCCCATCCTCTTAAGAAGACAGTTAGGGTATGCACTCAAGGAGGTCCCTGATGAGTCTGAATTATTCCAAACCTTCTATTTTCCGGTGAAAGACAATCTTCCTTTGGTCCAAAAAGCTGCAGGTTCCTGGAAAGTGATCAAGAGAAAAGGTATAGCATGTGTGGGCAAGAGCAACAATCGAATGTTTCCTGAATTTGAAGCCTGGATAAAGAAGGAGGTTCAAGCGGCTTTAGTCCCTTTTTCTGTGCCAACTCCACCACCTGCTACGGTGCCTTTGGAGGAATATCAGAAGTTAGAAGCTCTGGTTAAGCAGCTTAGGGTTGAAAATCAAGAGGCTCTTAATTCCTGCCAAAACCTGATGATCCAGAACCGTCGGTTAGAAGATAGAGTTGTACAAGCCGAGGAAATAGTTCGTCTCAAGCAGAAGGACTTTGCAGATAGAGAGCTCTACTTCCGAAAGAAAGGTTTAGCTGAGACTCACAAGACGGCCCAGCGCCGAAGAGAGAAGAAAGATCTTAGTGAAGCCAATGAAGCTGTTACTTTATGGCAGGAGAAATGGGACGAAAATCTGAAGAAACAAAAGGAGTTGGACGCCAAGCACAAGCAGGAAATCAAAAGCCTTCAGGATTCTTTAGATGGGCAGAAGGAACTTCTCAGGAAGGCTTATCATCAGGAGAAGGATCGTCTCCAGCGCGTAGCAGAAAGCCAGCAGGCACTGAAGGAAGCTCAAAAGGAGATTGAAGACTTAAAGTTGAAAGCTGATGTGAAAAGGTCGAAGGCCGAGTCGAGTCAAAGCAAGGAGAATGAAGCAAAATTTCTACAGCAAATCGAGGAGTTACACACTTCTTCTGATACGAGGGACCTCCTCATTCAGAAGCTCATCCAGGAACCCGGTCATCCAGATGTGGTTCAGCTGTTCCAGAGCGTCAAATGCCTTAGCTGGAGATTGAAAGATATAGAGTTCCCTAGGGTTTAATTTCATGTTGTTGTACTTGGATTACCCACAGGCTTGTTGTGGGATTCCTTATATGTGATATACTTTTGTTGTTATTTTGATTGGTACCCTTCAGGGATGTTGTATTTTCAAACTCCAGTTTATATGTTTGATTTGTTCCGGATTTCTTGTTCGTTATTCGCACCGACACGGGGTAATGAGCACCAATTCTCCACAGCCGTCATTATACTTGAATATTATTTGGGTCTTCTTCCCAATTCTTATCTTCTTGATGCCAGGACCAGACACAGGAAAATACTTGGGAATAAAAGGAACACATTGCATTGCATACACATCATTTGCATTTTGTCTTTGTCTTTGCAGGTTTTTCTCCGAGATGTCTAATTTATCTGTGTTCATCAGGCAAAGATTGCGAGGGCCGCCAAGACTCGATACCTTCGACAAAATATCCCTCATCGGTACGCGACCCGCAGCAATCAAAGAACAGCAATGGACGCCATGCAGACAGAACTCAATGAAGTCCGTACCAAGATGGCAGAATTTATGACTCTGATGCAGGGGATGGCCCAGGGGCAGCAGGAGCTGAGAAATGCAATTCAAGGGTTAACTCCTCCTAACACTAATGCTCAGGCAACCACTTCCGGCGGGCTAGGGGCTCCTCCCAACACCAACAACGGCTCAGGTGGACCTCATGTTCAAGATCCAGCTATGGCTACGTATGTTCCTGTGCATGACAGGCAGGAAGACCAATTCCAGTACTTCAATAACGATATGGGTTTCGGCGGTGATGGAAATCTCAATGACTTCTTGGTGCTTGCAGAGAAGGTCAAGGCCTTAGAGTGCAAAGACACTTTGGGGATTGACGTGTCAGACATGGGTTTAGTACCTGGGGTGGTCATTCCACACAAGTTCAGGCCACCGGCATTTGATAAATACAACGGCAGCTCTTGCCCGAAAACTCACCTACAGGCCTTCTACAGGAAGATTGCGGCTCACACGCGAGACGAGAAACTCTGGATGTACTATTTCCAGGATAGCCTTTCTGGAGGGTCCTTGGAGTGGTACATAAAGTTGGAAAGGAGCTCTATTAGAAGCTGGAAGGATTTGGGAGAGGCCTTCCTCAGACAATATCAATACAACATTGACATGGCACCTAGCCGTACTCAGCTTCAAAGCTTGACACAGAGGAGTTCGGAGAGCTTCAAAGACTATGCACAGAGGTGGCGTGAGGTACCCGCCCGGGTGCAACCCCCGTTATTGGAAAGAGAGATGGTCGATCTTTTCCTGAATACCCTCCCGGGGCATTTCATGGAAAGGTTGGCTGGTTGTTCCTCAAGTGGTTTCTCGGACATTATCTTGACTGGAGAAAGAATTGAAAGCTGGCTCAAACAGGGGAAAATTCAGAATGGAAGCGCTTCGGTGTCTGGTATCAAGAAACCCTTTGTGAAAAGGAGGGAAGGGGAAACAGGTGCAGTATACGCACAGAGGGGAATGATGCACCAAGGATATTATCAGCAAGTGGCCCCCGTCACTATTTCAACTCCGCCCGTTCAACAACAGGTCCAGCCTCCACAGCCGCAACGCTCACAGGGGTATCAGCCAAGATCCCCTCGTCCGTACTACTCCCAGAGAATGAAGGATAGACATATTGAAGCTCCACCAATGTCTTACTCCCAACTTTTGAAGAATCTCCTACAGCTTCAATTGATTCAGCTCCGAACCTTGCAGCCTCCGAAGCCAGGCCAAATTCCTGAGGGTTATGACTTAAATGCTAGGTGCGAGTTTCATTCTGGAGCTCCCGGCCATAGTACTGAGAATTGTAAAGCATTGAAGCATGTTGTCCAGGACTTGTTGGATTCCAAAGCGATCAATTTCGCTCCTTCTCCTAACGTGCTGCAAAATCCCATGCCTCATCACAGAGGCACGGTTGGTGCAATTGGTGAAGGGGAGAACTTGAATTTGGTGGACGATGTAGATGACATGCAGACTTCATTGGTTGCTATCAAGGTTTTCTTGTTGAAGAAAGGCATTTTCCCCGGATGCGAGGATGATTGTTCAGAGTGTATTGAAGCTACCAATGGTTGCAAACGATTGAAGACCGGAATTCAAGGCATGATTGATGAAGGAGTGCTGAAATTTGACAAGATTGTGAAAGAGAGTGAAGTATCTACAGTGACTATCTTTTATGACCCATCCCAAGTTCCTTCGCGTGCCAGAGCGGCGCCAATAACTATTACCACTGCTGGACCCATAATGTACCAAAGTGACAGAGCAGTTCCTTGGAATTATGGTGGCGAAGTGTATTGCAACGGCCAGAAGCAAGAGTTGGCCACGACTAGTATAACCCCAGCTCAAGTAGAAAATGTTGGAGTAGGGGGTTTTACTCGAAGTGGAAGGCTGTTTGCGCCTGAAGCACTGAGAAACAATGTGATACCACCTAGAGATACTGCCGAAGCCCAAGCAAGAGCCAGAGGGAAGCAACCTGTAGTTGTCAATGATCCAACTCCATCAACTGATCCAGATCTCACCTTTGATAAAGAAGCCGAAGAATTCCTGAGGATCATCAAGAAAAGTGACTATAAGATTGTAGACCATTTGCAGCAGACGCCGTCAAAGATCTCCATCTTATCATTACTCATGTGTTCGGACTCTCACAGGAAGGCCCTTTTAAATATTCTGAACAAGGCATACGTGCCTCAGGATATTTCTGTAAACCAGTTAGAAACGGTGGTGTCCAGCGTTAATGCCAGTCATGGATTGGGTTTCACAGATTTGGATTTGACTTCTGATGGGCGTGCTCACAATCGGGCATTGCATATCTCTCTGGAATGTAAGGGTGCAGTACTCTCCCACGTGCTGGTGGATACTGGATCATCTCTGAACGTCTTGCCTAAGAAGGCATTGATGAAGCTGGACTATGATGGAGTGGTGCTAAAGCCCAGTGATCTAGTAGTTCGGGCATTTGACGGGTCAAGGAGATCGGTATTTGGAGAGGTGGAATTACCCATCAAGGTAGGTCCACAAGTCTTCAATACCACGTTTTACGTGATGGATATCCAGCCGACATATAGTTGTTTACTTGGAAGACCCTGGATACATTCGGCAGGAGCGGTTTCGTCTACACTCCATCAGAAATTAAAGTTCGTCTGGGAAGGTCAAGTTGTGACGGTCAGTGGGGAAGAAGATATCTTCATCAGTCATCTAGCCTCATTCAAATATGTGGAGATGGATGGCGAAATAGTCGAGACCCCATGTCAAGCTTTTGAGCCCTTGAAGTCCGAGCAAGCATCCGTTGTGGCAACAACTCCTGAAGTGCCGAAGAAAGGGGTTTCCATAGCCTCGTATAAACAAGCGCTTGAACTAGTAGAATCTGGAGTGCGAGAAGGCTGGGGCAGCCCAATCGAAGTGCCAGAGAAGAAAGACATGTTCGGGATTGGCTATCACCCTGGAAGATCTTCGTCTGAACCAAGTGCAAAAGGTTGTCAGAGCCCGATCACTTTCACAAGTGCGGGAGTGGTAGACTACGGGAACATTAGCGCAGTGCAGGATGAAGCTGTTGATAGTGACTGTGACTTAGATGAATGGATTAGGCCTGCTATCCCAGGAACTCAGCTCAGCAACTGGACGTCAGAAAGGCTCATCTCAGTCACTTCTTTTGAAGAGTAATATTTTGTTTCTGTTTTCCTGTATTAAAGCACTATGTCTTGCCCGGGGCATAGTGGCTCTTTGTAAGGGTTCATTTGTTCATTAACACAATCATAAATAAAATTGACGTTTCACATTCATTCATGTTGTTCTCTGTCTTTCGTTTTTACTTTTGTTTTTCAAAAAGAAAGAAAAGTTTTAAAATGGCAATGTTTCTCATTTTATCAAGTTGTTGCTAAAGCCTTGCATGAATCATCATTCATGCAGGTGCTCGTCATCGGATCTTATCAATGACGACCCTGTTATGGCTGAGTATGACTTCGACAATCCTATTTATCAAGCCGATGAGGAAGGTGAAGAGGATTGCGATTTACCTGAAGAGTTGGCCAGACTGCTTAAACAGGAGGAGAAGATGATTCAGCCGCACGAGGAAGATGTTGAAGTGATAAACCTGGGTACTGAAGAGGACAAGAAAGAAGTCAAGATCGGAGCTGCATTAGAAGAATCTGTCAAGACTCGTTTGATGGCTATGCTTCGAGAATACGTTGACGTCTTCGCATGGTCCTACCAAGATATGCCTGGTTTAGACACTGACATTGTGGTACACAAGCTACCTCTCAGAGAAGGTTGTCTTCCGGTAAAGCAGAAGTTGAGGCGCACGCGTCCAGACATGGCAATTAAAATAAAAGAAGAAGTGCAAAAACAGTTTGATGCTGGCTTCTTGGCCGTGACTAGTTATCCTCCGTGGGTTGCTAACATCGTGCCGGTTCCCAAGAAAGATGGCAAAGTCAGAATGTGTGTGGACTACAGGGATTTGAATAGGGCTAGCCCCAAAGATGATTTCCCTCTACCTCACATAGATGTACTTGTCGATAATACTGCTCAGTTTTCCGTGTTCTCTTTCATGGACGGATTCTCAGGCTATAATCAAATCAAGATGGCTCCCGAGGATATGGAAAAGACAACTTTCATCACTCCTTGGGGCACCTTTTGTTATAAGGTCATGCCATTTGGTTTAAAGAATGCAGGAGCTACCTATCAAAGGGCAATGGTGACGTTGTTTCACGACATGATCCATCATGAAATTGAGGTTTATGTTGATGACATGATAGCAAAGTCCCAGACAGAGGAAGAGCACTTGGTCAACCTAGCAAAATTGTTTGATAGGCTTCGAAAGTTCAGACTGAGGTTAAATCCGAATAAGTGCACCTTCGGGGTTCGTTCTGGCAAGTTGCTCGGCTTCATTGTTAGTGAACGAGGAATTGAGGTTGATCCGGCCAAGGTGAAAGCAATCCAGGAAATGCCTGAGCCGAAGACTGAAAAGCAAGTGCGTGGCTTCTTGGGGAGACTAAACTACATTGCACGGTTTATTTCTCACCTAACGGCCACGTGCGAGCCCATCTTCAAGCTTCTGAGGAAGAATCAGGCCATTAAATGGAATGAAGACTGTCAGCAGGCCTTCGACCGAATCAAAGAATACTTGTTGGAACCACCAATTCTTATGCCTCCAGTGCCAGGAAGACCTCTGATTATGTATCTTACTGTGCTGGAAGGATCGATGGGATGTGTACTGGTTCAGCAGGACGAGTCTGGTCGAAAAGAGCACGCCATTTATTACCTTAGCAAAAAGTTTACCGATTGTGAGACACGATACTCACTACTCGAGAAAACTTGCTGCGCTTTGGCATGGGCTGCTCGCCGACTAAGACAGTACATGCTGACACACACTACTCTCCTAATTTCCAAGATGGATCCCGTGAAATACATCTTTGAGAAGCCGACTTTGACAGGAAGAGTGGCCCGTTGGCAGATGATACTCACGGAGTATGACATACAATACACTTCACAAAAAGCTATCAAGGGGAGTGTATTGTCAGAATACTTGGCCCAGCAGCCGATTGATGATTATCAACCCATGAGGTTTGAGTTTCCGGATGAGGACATCATGTTCCTCAAGTCGAAAGACCATGAAGAACCACTTCCGGAGGAGGGGCCTGACCTTGAATCCAGATGGAAGTTGATGTTCGACGGGGCTGTAAACATGAATGGGAGTGGAGTGGGTGCTGTTATTATCTCGCCAGAAGGAATCCACACACCTCTAGCCGCTCGGTTGACCTTCGAGTGCACTAACAATGAGGCAGAGTATGAAGCGTGTATCATGGGGATCGAAGAGGCAATAGACTTGCGAGTCAAGAACCTTGAGATCTTCGGAGATTCTGCTTTGGTGGTAAATCAGGTCAATGGCAAATGGCTAGTTCATCAAGCTCGTTTGATTCCTTACCGAGATTACGTCAGGAGGCTGTTAACTTTATTTACCAAAGTAAAGCTGAGCTATGTTCCTAGAGACGAAAACCAGTTCGCCGATGCTCTCGCAACTTTATCGTCCATGATCAAAGTTTGTCGAGAAAATTTCGTGCCTCGAATTTCGGTCTCCAGGCTTGAAAGACCTGCTTATGTCTTTGCCGTTGGTGATGATGAAGATAACAAGCCTTGGTACCACGACATCAAACAATTCTTGAAGGTTCAAGAATACCCGGCTGGGGCATCCAGTAAAGATAAGAAAACTCTTAGAAGACTGGCAGGAGGTTTCTTCTTGAATCAAGATGGTGTGTTGTACAAACGGAACTTTGACATGGTGCTGCTCAGATGTGTGGACAGACACGAGGCAGACATGTTAATGCAGGAGGTTCACGAAGGCTCCTTTGGTACCCATGCTGAAGGTCATGCCATGGCCAAGAAATTATTGAGATCGGGATACTATTGGATTACCATGGAGTCTGATTGTTGCAAATACTCCCGTAAATGCCATAAGTGTCAAATTTATGCCGACAAGGTCCATGTGCCTCCGAATCCGTTGAGTGTCATGTCTTCACCGTGGTCGTTCGCTATGTGGGGCATCGACATGATTGGCAAGATTGAGCCAACAGCTTCTAATGGGCATCGCTTTATCCTAGTTGCTATTGATTATTTCACGAAGTGGGTTGAAGCAGCTTCATACACCAATGTCACTAAACAAGTGGTCGCTCGATTTATTAAGCGGGACATCATCTGCCGGTATGGAGTCCCTGAAAGAATCATTACTGATAATGGTTCTAACCTCAACAACAAGATGATGGCCGACTTGTGTCGAGACTTCAAAATAGAACACCACAACTCTTCTCCATATCGTCCGAAGATGAACGGCGCCGTCGAGGCGGCAAACAAAAACATCAAGAAGATTGTGCAGAAGATGGTGGTGACATACAAAGACTGGCACGAAATGTTACCATGCGCCTTGCATGGGTACAGAACATCGGTACGCACTTCAACTGGGGCAACTCCATTCTCATTAGTATATGGTATGGAGGCAGTCCTACCAGTCGAAGTGGAAATCCCCTCATTAAGGTTAATGATGGACATCAAGCTAGATGAAGCTGAGTGGCTCCGGTCCAGATATAATCAATTGAGCCTCATTGAAGAGAAGCGTCTAGCAGCTGTATGCCATGGACAGTTGTATCAGCGACGAATGAAGCAAGCTTTTGACAAGAAGGTGCGACCACAGAGGTACATGCCAGGAGATTTAGTGCTGAAAAGGATTCTTCCTCCTCTCAACGATCACAGGGGCAAGTGGACACCCAACTATGAAGGACCGCTCGTGGTCAAAAAGGTTTTCTCAGGCGGAGCCTTAATGCTGACAACCATGGACGGAGAAGACTTTCCATCCCCTGTCAACGCAGACGCAGTAAGAAAATACTTCGTGTAAAAAGGACCCGCTGGATAAAAACAGAATAAAGATCCAGGCAAAAATGGGCATCCCGGCGAGCCAAAAACAGAATAAAAGGCTCGGGCAAAAGTTAGGGAAATATTGAAAAAATGTACACCCGCTGAGTTGAAAAGCCACATCGGACAACTCAGGCAAAAAAGGTATCCCGGTGGATTGAAAACCTGAAAGGGCAATCCACGCAAAAGAGGGATTAACACGAACGACTGCGATCTGCGAGATCCATGACATACCTACAGTTGAGGTTATCCTAAGGGTTGAAGATCAGTTCACTTACTTTTTCTCAAGAGGCAGAGCAATCGGAGCGTCTTGAAGACATACGAGTCATAACTGGGTTGAAACTTGATGAGATTCATTTCTTACATTGCCAATAGGGTAGTTTTGTTTTTCTTTTAGTTGTTCCCTCATTCCAGGGAACTGCTTCCTTTGTATTGCCTATTCAGGGCCACCTTTTCAAATCAATAAGAATTCAACTTCAGTCAATTGACTATTTTACTTCCTTGTTTTTACTTTTTCATCTAGCATTGATTGATTGTGAAAACGTCTAGCAAATGGTAACTCGCATTGTGTTATGAACATTTGAATGTTTTTCTAACTCGTGCAGGAGAATAGAAACATTTAATATAACTCAGAAATGGTGTTGAGATACCTACACAATGGTTCATGCTATGAGCCTGGGGCAAGCAGGTCCCAAACTAATTCTCTATGTTGCAGGTACTATCGATTGTGTTCATGCAGGTACAGGTACTGGTGTTGCTAACAGAGCTAAAGATCATTATCCAGGATGGACATTCCCATTTGTTTGAGCCGAAACAAATGTCTCCCAGGGTGTTTCCAATCATCCCCAGCCATGTGCAGGTTGAAGTTTCACCCAGCTAGATAGCAGAGAGTGGGTGTTGTCCCCCAAGCAGAAGTCTCCTTGCAGACAGGGGCAATTTTTAATAGTATAAGGAGTGTTTTGCCTCCCCAGCAGTTGTTTCCTCAGCAGTGTCACGCCTTTGGTTCCCAGGAAGTCCTCACTTCCCCATCAGAGTTCAAGAAGGGTCCATTTCCAGCAGGGTCTTGGCGCTCCAATCTCAAAGTCCAATTTATTTTTGGCAGTGGCGGCTATTCAGAGCCAGTGAATTATTAACAACTTTCCCCACAGAGTTGTTTCCTCCTCATCAGGATGAACCAGATCAATGCAGTGATCATCGTTTCTCCCCAGACAAGCTATCTGGAATTACCTGCAGTCTCCTTATCAGGAGATCTCCTTTTGCATTTGCATCCAGTAATCATCATTACATTTGCATCCTCCAAAGCGTAGCATTTCCATCATCATGGAGCATTACGCCATAAATTCAAACATATGCATGCCAGCATGGGCCAGTTTTGAGGTATATTACATGAGACCTGTTATGTCTACCATCAGATTGAATTATTCCCCACAGAATGCAACTTCATTTCCTAGGATGGATGCTTCTACCAAGTTTTGTTGTTATTCCCAGTTGAGTATTGTTTCAGTACAATAATTTCATTTTTCTCATACCTCCGTTTCAGTACAACGGTCGCATCTTGGGCTCTCGTTTAAGTACAACGATCCTGTTCCTTTCGAGTCTCCATTTAAATACAATGGTCTCGTCTTTGAGTCTTGTTTCAGTACAACAGTCTCATATCTTTTCGCGTCTCCGTTTCAGTACAACGGTCGCATCTTGGGCTCTCGTTTAAGTACAACGATCCCGTTCCTTTCGAGTCTCCATTTAAATACAATGGTCTCGTCTTTGAGTCTTGTTTCAGTACAACAGTCTCATATCTTTTCGCGTCTCCGTTTCAGTACAACGGTCGCGTCTCAGGTTATCATTTAAGTACAATGATCCTGTTTGTCCGGGCTCTCGTTTAAGTACAACGATCCCATTCCTTTCGAGTCTCCATTTAAGTACAATGGTCTCGTATTTGAGTCTTGTTTCAGTACAACAGTCTCATATCTTTTCGCGTCTCCGTTTCAGTACAACGGTCGCGTCTCAGGTTATCATTTAAGTACAATGATCCTGTTTGTTCGGGCTCTCGTTTAAGTACAACGATCCCATTCCTTTCGAGTCTCCATTTAAGTACAATGGTCTCGTATTTGAGTCTTGTTTCAGTACAACAGTCTCATATCTTTTCGCGTCTCCGTTTCAGTACAATGGTCGCGTCTCAGGTTATCATTTAAGTACAATGATCCTGTTTGTTCGGGCTCTCGTTTAAGTACAACGATCCCATTCCTTTCGAGTTTCCATTTAAGTACAATGGTCTCGTCTTTGAGTCTTGTTTCAGTACAACAGTCTCATTCTTTCGCGTCTCCGTTTCAGTACAACGGTCGCGTCTCAGGTTATCATTTAAGTACAATGAGCCTGTTTGCTTGGGCTCTCGTTTAAGTACAACGATCCCATTTCATCCGAGTCTCCATTTAAGTACAATGGTCTCGTCTTTGAGTTTTGTTTCCGTACAACAATCTCATTTCCTCGTGTTTCCGTTTCAGTACAACGGTCACGTTTCGGGTTATCATTTAAGTACAATGATCCCGTTCCATCTTGTCCTATTTTCTTTTCTTTGTGTCTGGTTATCAGTCGAGGCTGGTATACTTTTATGTCTCCATCCGAGGATGACATTCTTCCCAGCATATCTCCACCTAGTTTTATGTTCCGCTACCTATTCAGAGGTCAAAACCAAAAAATACATAAATAAATAAATGGGTGGACGGCATTTCCATTACCCTCAGAGTGCAAATTTTCAGGTTTTATTCGAGTATTCAATCACTCCACACCTCGAACGTATAAAAGCCATTGCAATTATTCGTTCAGGCTTGCAGATGATTGAATAGGGGCAGCTGTAATACCTCAAAATTTGCCCTCATTACTTATTCCCTTTACTGGCTTATCACTTCACATCCATTTGCATATTTCGCTAGGTCATAACATTCATAATCATGCATTTCAGGGAATTCCTAAGGCATGGGGTCGAAGAAGTTCCTAGTGATTTGGTTTTATTTGAATGGGATTTATCTCGCCATTACACGTGAGATTAGGGCAAGGGTTGAGTTTCCAACACCATGGATATTTTCTTATCAAATGATTTCTCAAAGGCGTCAAGTGCTATGGACTTCAACTGAGAGAGATTTTATGCAAAGAGTGTTGATTCTTTGCATCATGAACTATAGTTATTTAACATGGATATCAAGAAGAAGATTAGGGTTTGTGGATCATCATAATTGAGTTCGTTCGGTATTCATCAATCAGAGATTTTAAGACGAGGGTTTCAAGAACATAATGTATTTGGAGAAGTCCTCAATGCGCTAATGTGTTATTATTTGATTACTGCTCACGACTCAGGATGCATGGGTTATTGATTGAAGTCAGGGATTGGCGGGGAATACATTTTTACTCTGGGTTGAAAGTCTGGTAGGGGTTGAAGGCATGGAGATATGGTCAGGAGAAACATTTGAGATTTGAGATATGAGTCCATCAGGACCGTTCATTCATTTCGAATTTAATTTTCCATTTGTCTTGAAGTCTCCTTTCAAACCTTTTCCAATACGTTCCATTTTTGTACCACAAATAAATCTCTAAGGTCCATGTACAGTTTATCGTTTACCGGTAATCATGTTTTCAAATCTAAATTTATTTGTTTATTATCCATTTCTAACCGTTCTGATTCAGTTTTGCTAAGTCAATTTTTCATATCGTTCTCGATCCCAGTTAGTCATGAATTCCTAAACCATTGTTCAAATCCGTTTATTTAGTTTCTAACCAAATCTTTCATCTTGTCCATGAATTCCATCAACATGGTCCAATGTTAAGTTAATGAAATGTGGCATTGAGTTGTAAGGGGGAAGTGATTGTAATTGTATAAACCTAGGTTTTGGGTATTCAATTTTAACAAGGGTGATTCCCAACAAGGGTGTATCTATGCTCAAGGAAGTTTACTTCTGTTAATAAGCCTCAAGACTAATGGATTCATTAATTTCTAGCATGGAAAATACAAAGATCAAGGCGAAAATTGTAATAAATAAAGAGGGGATATATTTTTGTAAACAAACTAATACAAGAGAAATAAACAGGGGACATGTCCCTCTCAATCCAGTCATTAAGAAAAAAATCATCAGGGAAGGTTCAGTTGCGATTTGATACTAGAATCAGTTACAATTAGTTACATCAGAATTCAAGAAGGAAAAAATTTCACAGCTGCAATCTTCCCAACTCTGAATTTTTTGTTTTCCAAATCTCCTTCAATTCTCAGCCAAACTTCTTCATGTTATTCTTGCGTCACCAATCTCAACAAACATGTAAAACCTGCAAAAAACCAGATTGTCAGTGATCATCATCAGCATCATTTCTAAGATTCACAGCACTGCATTACCAAATCCTTAAACAAGATTTCACCGAAATAAAAGAAATGAATAGAAGAAGAACAAGAGTAATATCCATGCTATTATTGACAAGTTTGCAGCAGAGAGAGGTCTTCGTTCTCTTGTTGTTTCTAGAGAGGAGGTTCCTGAAAAAAATAAAGAAAGCGCAGGTGTTCCTTGGCAATTTCTCGGTTTGTTGCCACTATTTGATCCTCCTAGGCAGGATAGTGCTGAAGCCATCACAAGAGCTCTGAGCATTGGTGTAAATGTTAAGATGATTACCGGTGATCAGCTTTCCATCACCAAAGAAACTGGCCGAATGCTTGGGATGAGAACAACAGGTATTCGTCTTCGTCATTACTCGGCCAAAGCAAGGATGTTGCTGTGGATTTGCGGAAGTATTCCCTAACACAAAAAGAGAAGAAAAATCAATCAATAATCATCATAACCAATACCAACTGTCAGAATAGAAAAATGAAAAAAAATCATAAATGAAAAATAACCGAATTCTAAACAGAAATAACAAAAGAGGTTATTCAATCAGTTTTCAACCTCACTCCTCAAACTTTTCGAAATCCTTCCTTCCCAACTTCAATCCTGACCAACCTGCATATCAAAGAAGAAAATTTCAGAATTGAAAGTCGGTTACAAACTCTCACAACCACAACAGAATTCCAACAGAAAAGTAACTAACTTAGCAACAAAATTCTAGAAGCTTTACCTGAAGTTTCTAGAATTTTCTTCGAGATTCTATAAATTAGAATCATGCTTCACAGTTCAGTTTTTTTTTTCTTCTGGAGTTCATGAGTTATCACCCAGCTTCAAAGAGCTTCAAACCAATGGATTTCTTCTTCAATTCATGAGCTTCAAACCATTGGATTTCTTCTCCAAATCCTTCAACCATTCCCTCAAGATTCTTCAACACTCTCTTTCGTGATCTCTGTACCATAGCCTCGCTTCTGCTCCACCGCTTCTTCGAGAATTCGATTTCTTCAACCTTCATCAGAAGCTACTCAATATCCCTGTATCCATGTGCAACATCACAATCAACAGGTTGTATTATACACAGAGTCAGAATCGAATCCATCATTAATTTGTTTCAAATTGTGTTTCAGAATTCAGGATCATAGCATAAGAAGCAGGTCGAGCAATATTACCTGTACGTAAGGGATTTTTCTTTCGCCGTCCAGTTCGATTCGTGTGCTCTCTTCAGTTGTCTCCCTCGCAGCAACGTCGAGGCGTCTAAACAGGCCAAGACATGAGGTCAAGTGCCAGAATTCTTTTTGCAACCGGACGGACATCTCCGTCGTCAATCTCACGGTCTCCTTGAAGCGGCGGCAGCTCCACTTTTCGTCCTCAGCAGCATCAAGGAAACTCCGATTCAAGGTATAAATCGTCTCCCTCTCGTGCAAAGTGGTGGCCGTGTTGTTAGGTCATTCTTGATGTTGTTTGAATGTATGAGATTCATGATTTAGGGTTAGGAGTAGTTTAGGTTAGAGAAAAAAGATCCATGTTATATTGGTTTGATATGAAAGAACAAGGTGTAGGGTTCAGTTTTCGGTTTGCCGGTAGGAAATGGCGGCGGGTTACAAGAAGAGTGAGAAGAAGGAGAGGCTGAGGTGCGGCGGAAGATTTGAGAAGGAAGAGGAGGAAAGGTGTTCGGCGGCGGGAGGAAGAACCTTTTAGGGTTTTTATGTTTGTTCTTCAGCATATGCCTTTTGGCATTTGTTTAGTTTTTGTTGTTGTTAATTATAAGAAGAACAATTAGGTCAATTAATGGGTAATTAAGAGTTTATTTTGGAAATGTTTTTATGTTAATTAAGAAAAGTTAAGTATAATAAACTCTATTAATTTCCTGTTAATTCTTATAAAACACCATCAAGTTTAAGATTAGTTTTTTTTCATTATCATAAGATTAGTTAATTCTTCTTTTAAATTAAGATTTTAATTTAAATATTATCACAAGATTATTAGAAATAAAGAAATAAAAATAATCTTAAATTAAGATTTTAGGGAAATAGTATAATAAAACTTTAGTTTATTTCATTTTTTTTAAATTAAGATTTTTTAGAGAAAATTATTTTATAAGATTAGTTTAATATTTCCTTAAAATAAGACCCTTGTTAGAAAATATTAGTTTAGGTATAGTTTAACTCATTTTCTTAAATTCAGATTTTTAGGAAAAAATATTATAATAAGATTAATTTAATCTTAGTGTAAATAATATAATATAATAGAGAGCATTAATCTTAATACAAATCTCATATGGGCTTTACGTTTTTATTAGCACCCCCTGCGTAAGCCCAGTGAGAAAAACTACTAAAAATATAGCTTTCCACACCTCCCCAGGTTTCCTGCATTCTGGGCTTCTCTCATATTGATATTCGCACCCCTTCATTTTAGGCCCAGTATTAAACAGTTTAGAAAATTACTTAACTCACCCCTCTGCATTTTTTCATTAAGCTTATATTTTTAAGTTAATATAATTTAGAAATAAATTCTCAAAAAATAGGTAAATCATTAGAAAATTCCCAAAAAAATTAAGTAGCTTAATAAGTCATTTTAGAAAGTTGGGATATTTTTATTTTCTGGAATTTGATTATTTTTGAATTAATTCTGATTTTTTCTTTTAATTAGCTTGATTGAATTTCTTTTTAATTATGCTGGATTTTGTTCATTTTATTTAAGTAACTTCCAGCACCTTTTTTGAGCCATTCTTTTTTTGTAATTAGAGGACTCATATTAGTTCTTAGGATATTTTTAGTGGATTTTTTAGGAGCTTTTATCTTAGGTTTTAGTGTTGTAATCTTTAGGAAATAATGGTTAGTCTTTAGGTAGAAATAATCATTTTTAGGTATAGAAAAAATAGAAATTTTTAGGATCCCTCTTAGTACAATACTAGAGATAATGTTAGGACCTTACAATTCAATTTTCACAATTTTTCTAGAGGTTTTAATATTTTTAGAATATTAGTTCTAGGCCTAGTTAGGCATAATTCCCATTATTTTAAGTCATGTAAATAATGTTCAATAAAAAATAAAATAGGTTAGTTTAAATTTAGTCATAGAATTTAATTTAGACTTAGGCTAGTTGAAGTTTGATTTTTAAGATGAATATTAGGTTTAGCTTAGATTTAGAACTTAGGCTTAAAGATCATTTTCATGTAGAAGTAGAATAAATAAATAGTCTATTATTTTTTTAATTCATGCCTCTAAGTGCATTTGTAGAATTTTATTCCTTATGTTTAATTTCATTGTTTTTGCTTTATCTTGATCTTATAACTTGTATAGGCTTTCCCATTGTTCTTAGAATCAACTTAACTTCATTAAGAAGTAAGTTGAATTCTAGTAGTTTCTAGTTTCCATTAGGAATAGAAAACCTCACAAACCATAGGACCACTTTTGTAAATAAATAAACATTAGGATTGAGTCTTAGTCCCTTAGATTTTTCCTTTTCCAACTTGAGTCATTCTTTCTCATCTCAAAAGAAAAGCAATAAAACACTTAATAAAAACCGAACAATCTTGTACGACACGAGACTTTGTTGCGGAGTGTTTATACGCGTCCTGTTTCGGGGCGAGGTGTAAATACTTCCCGCGATGGATAGGTCTTAGTACAAGACCGTTCACAAATAAATTCAAAACATTTCTCATAAAAGACAAAAACAAATAATAAGCGACTATCCTGCGAGAACTTCTCTTTCTCATCCCATTCACTCACAACGCGAACTCGCGACGACTTGTCTCGCATGCAAGACGGTAAACGCACTCGTACCAGACGAGCCTGCAACACCTGAGCATAGACATACGCAGTTCCAGCTGTAAAAAACACAAACAAATAGTTCCCGCCTTAGTTAGGCGAACTACGTCGACTCTGGTCCTCATTATCCCGATGAGGTACGTAGGCAGCGGGGTAGGGCCCGTTCGAGCACATTCTTTATTTTCCCTACATTTCCCCATTTTTTATCATTTTCATTCCATTCTCATTTTCAGTTCCTTCTCATTTCCAATTTCCAGTTAGCGGTTTTATTCAGCAGCATTCTTATTTCTCACCCTTTGAAACAAACAAGCAAGCGTGGATCCCGTCGGGTACGACGGACGATCTGGGGTGTTAATACCTTCCCAGGTCGTAACCGACTCCCGAACTCAGATCTTTGGTTCGCAGGACCTTGTCCTTTCCTTCTTCCTCAGGTTTGTGCAACATTACCTTTCCCATTCTTTCGGGATAAAAATGTCTGGCTGGCGATTCTAACCTTTCCGCGCCACTTTCGCGTTTGTACTAGGATGAAAATCCCGGGAATGACACACGTAAGTCGATCTTTGATCGCCATCTCACTTTCTAGGGTTACCTCTCATTGTTGCCTAATCCAAAAGGTCAAGTAGGGTGTATAAAGCAAAGTCCCTCAAAATAAAGTCATCTAGTCCCTTAACAATAAAAGATCAAGTCCCTTTTCGAATGTTGCCTTCGTAATGATCTTGTCCCTTTCGAATAAAGATGACAGTCCCTCCAAAATTGCTTAATACACCCCACAGTTGCCTACATTAACAGATGACCCTTACTTGTCCCTCACATCCAAGGTAATGACTACCTATTCCTTAATAATAGGGATAGTCTTACCATTTAAAGGATTCAAGAACAGAAAGACTTAAACTTTAGGGTAGGTTCCTCATAGTTACTTGCTCACTATTCAAAAACTTTTCAAAACACTTCACAATTTCAAACAATTTTCAAACACAAGTTTTTTACGCGTCCGTACATGGATCATTATCAAACTCTTATGAAAATTTCTGTTCACACACTTCACATTTTCAAAAACATTTTAAAGTGAGCTAAGTAACTAAGAGCCCATGGATAACCATGGATGTAAAGGGTGCTAACACCTTCCCTTTACATAACCTACCCCCCGGACCCAAAAATCTTTTAAAAGGTCTTTCCTGTTCTTTTATGCCTTTCCTTTGGATAAAATAAAAGTCGGTGGCGACTCTTGCTATCCGCAACATAACTAAAGTCAGTTCTCCCACCGTGTTACAGAACTGGCGACTCTGCTGGGGACTTAATATTAAAGAGGGGTACCCTTAGGAATTAGATCACTTTAAATTTGTTTGCTTTGTTTGCTTTACTTTACTTGTTGGGCTTTTATGTGTGAAAGATCCTAACCCGGATCTAGTGTACCTTAGGTAAATGGCAATAGACCAAGGAAACTGTACGGCGTATACCGATATGGTTGATCTGGTGGCCATAGTTAGTGTGACTTCTTGGTTGGTGCTTATGTTCCTTAAGTCAAGTTGAGGATAATATGAGGCTGCCATATGTTGTCAATGCAGTAACTAACTTTTAGAACCCTAGTTATCCCATCTTGGCCTTTAGAAAGTAGTGAGATAACCGGCTTTGGTGAAGACTGAAGTTGGTTGATACTCGATACTACACTCATTGAGATCTTAAACTTGGAGGGTTTTGGTTGGCAAGTAAGTTGCCTACTGAACAACCACCCTTGTGAAGGATCAATGATATTGAGATCCCTTAGAACATGGTTACTTTTGTAGGACAGGATGAACCAATTAACTTCAGGGGAGGGTACTTACCTTTGAACCTCATGCAGGCCTTCAAACCTAGGGCTATTGTCTGACTTGTTTGTGTGTGCCACATGTTTGTGATTGAGCATAACATCATATCATCATCATGCATCATAAGCATAACATTTTCACTAACCATTTCAAGGACCAAAAGATTTATCTTTGTTCTTTATTGCAGGTTATGGCTTCTGCTCGTAGAAACACCATCAGGATCAACTTTGTAGGGATACCTGCTAAACTTAAAGAGTTGGTTTCTCAAGTGTTTGATCATTCCCAGTTCATCAAGAGACATGGTTACCTATTGGATCTAGTCACTTCAGGGTTCAATGAAGACATGATGAGTGTTCTGTTTCAGTTCTTTGATCCTAAGCACCACTGCTTCACATTCCTCGACTACCAGCTGGTTCCAACCATGGAAGAGTTCTCTAAACTTCTGGGCATACCTGTTCTTGATAAGAAACCATTCACAGGCTTGGAGAGGGAGCCTAAACCTGAGGTTATTGCTGCAGCTCTACATCTGAAAAAGCCTGACATTGTTCTAGAAACGAGAAGCGGAGTCAAGGGTATTCTTGCTAAGGTTTTGATAGAGAAGGCTCAAATGTTCTTGAAGGCTATGAGCTATGATGCTTTTGAGGATATCTTAGCCTTGCTGATTTATGGCTTAGTATTGTTCCCCAATCCAGATCAGTTCATAGATGTGCATGCCATCAACATATTCCTGAGTCACAATCCAGTGCCTACATTGCTTGGGGACATCCTGCATTCTCTTCACACCCGTACTACAAGGGCAAGAGGAACTTTGATGTGCTGCATACCTTTGCTTTCTAGGTGGTTTATTTCTTACCTTCCTCGCTCAGTAATGAAGAATGAGAAAGGGTTCAGATGGTCCAAAAGAATTATGCCACTCTCTCATTCAGATATCCATTGGTGCTCCAGATCTATGGAGAATGTCACTATCATTGACCGTTGTGGGGAGTTTCCTAATGTGCCACTTCTAGGCATAAGAGGAGGCATCACCTACAACCCCTCTCTAGCTTTACGACAGTTTGGTTATGCTCGGAGTGATGGTCCTCATGACATGTTGATTCAGGGCATTGTGTTTGACTACGACAACGATCTGCAAGGTTACCGTCAGAGATTCATACGAGCATGGGGAAAGGTTAACAAGGTTGACAGCAAGACTCTGGAGCCTAAGTACACTATTCCTATGGAGGCTTATCTCAGATGGGTGCGATCTCGTGCTCAGACTCTCATGATGCCATATCCTGCTATCCTGCCAGTTACCATGGAACCTGTTGCTGAAGGAGATACTGCTTATACCATCCTTCACCCAGACATGCCTACTGACATGGAAGACTTGCAGAGATCTTGGATCCAATTGAAGGAGCAAAGGGATACTTTTGAGGCTCATTACAAAGCAAGCCAAGAAAGAATCCTGGAACTAACAAAGCAACTTCACGAGGAACAGAATCTCAACTCATACCTCAACACAAAGAGGAAACGTCCATGGGAGACTTAAAACCCCATCTCTTATATTTATTGCATTTCATTTTCTATAAGCTCAAGAGGCAAAACAAGTTTATTACTAATAAAAGTTTACCTTCTTGTTTGTTTAAGCAAATTTAAATCCTGCGGTTCTTGAAAATATTGCATACGCATTTACATTCCATAGCATTGCATCACAGGTTTATTTTTGCACAGGTTTCTCATCTTCTCGCTGTTTATTTCAGTAATGGCTCTTGAACAAACAGTTAAGGATCTCCAGGCACAAAATGCACAGTTCCAAGAGCTGATCCTGAACTTGTCCAAGGGGCAGGATGAATTGAAGACACTGCTGGCCAAGAAGACTAAGAAGACTAGAAGGTCAGGTGGCCTAATCAACATGGGAAGAAGGTTCAAAGGTCTTGCTAAGACCAAAGAACCAGTTGAAGACTATGAATCTGAGGAGTCTGAAAAAGAGGGAGGCAGTCTCCACAACACTATGGGGGACTCTGATTCTGAGGCTAATTACTACCATGAGCCTAATGAAGACAAATTCAAGATGCTGGTGGATAGAATGGATGCTATGGAGTTGCAGAAGTCTTCTGGGTTGGATTTTGAAGATTTGAGTCTGATATCTGGGGTAGTCATACCCATTGGTTTCAAGGTTCCTACCTTTGTTGTTTATGATGGGGTCTCTTGTCCCAAGCTGCATCTGAGGTCTTATGTCAGAAGAATTCAACCCCACACTGCTGATAAGAAGTTGTGGATCCATTTCTTCCAAGAGAGCTTATCTGGAGCTCAATTGGAGTGGTATTATCAGTTGGAGAGTGTCAACATCAGAGATTGGAACGATCTTGCTGAAGCTTTCTATAAGCAGTATCAATACAATGCTGATTTAGCTCCCACTCGCATGCAGCTGCAAAGCATGTCTATGGGTGCCAAAGAAAGTTTCAAGGAGTATGCTCAGAAGTGGAGAGATTTAGCTGGAAGAGTTCAACCCCCTTTAACTGATAGGGAATTGGTTGATATGTTCATGTGTACGCTGAATGGTCCGTTTTACAGTCATCTCATTGGAAGCTCATCATCTGGCTTCACCGAGTTGATAATGACAGGGGAGCGCGTGGAGAATGGTATAAAGAATGGTAAGATCCAGGTGGGTACTTCTTCACCAGGTGCTGCAAAGAAGCCTCCCACTGGAAAAAAAGAATCCAATGCTGTTTATGGTCAACCTGATCGTAATAGAAGACATCAGTCTGTGAGTGCAGTTCATATTTCAAATCCAACTCCTGCAACACCAGAGCAGCCACAGGGCAACCAACAGAGGGCTAGAAGGCAGTTCACAAAGATCAACATGTCAATGGCTCAGGCATTGCAACACTTGTTGAAAGCTGAACTTATTTCTCTAAAAGAGGCTCCTCAGAATCCCAATGTTACCTCTCCCAGGTACAATCCCAATGCACGATGTGCATATCATTCAAACTGTCAGGGACATGATACTAATAACTGTTGGGTCTTGAAGAACAAAATTCAAGATATGATTGAGGCTGGAGAAATTGAGTTTGACCCTCCGGGTACTCCAAATGTGATTACTGCTCCCATGCCAAATCACGAGAAGACTGTCAATGCCATTGATGAAGATTTACATGTCTATTCAGTTGCAGAGTTGACCACACCATTGTCTGTTATCAAGAAAAAGTTAGTACAAGCTGGGCTCTTTCCAGGTTGTCATGAAAATTGTTTGTATTGTACCTATAAGTCGGATAGTTGCTGGAGATTGAGAGATGGAATTCAACGTCTCATGGATAAGTATACCATAGTGTTTGAGAGGACTCCATCGTCTGTAGAAAGTATGGTGGATCATATTACTCAAGGTAGGAAGATTGAAGAGGTTGATATGGTTGATAAAGTACCAGTAAGGATCACTTCTAAAGGACCTGTTAAAATCACTCATAAGGGTCCAATTAAGATTACTGCTGAAGGCCCTGTGAAGATTGTTGCTGAAGCTAGAACGGCTCCTCTGGTCATTACCACTCCTGGTCCTATTCCATATACGTCTGATAAAGTTGTGCCTTGGCATTATGGGTCTGATGTTTATATCCATGGTGTTAAGCAGGAACCCTTAGCTGATGTGCCTACTGATGTTGATAATATTGCTGGGTCTAGTAAGATCACACGAAGCGGAAGAGTTTTCTCTCCTCCAGTTACTTCCAAGAATGCAGTTACTCCAGCTGCTACCTCCACCACTGATGCTTGGGGAAAAGGTCCTGTTATTGAGCCTATACCTACTAATGTGCCAGTTGCTGATGATCTTGCTAAGCAGATGGAAGAAGTATTGAAAATCATTCGCAAGAGTGATTATGACATTGTTGATCAGTTGGGGCATACTCCCTCCAAGATTTCTATGTTGTCCTTGTTGTTGTGTTCTGAGGCTCATGCCAAGGCCTTGATTAAGTTTTTGAAGACTGCTCATGTACCCAATGCAATTTCTGTTGACCAGTTTGAGAATTGTGTTGCCCACCTGACCTATGATAATGGGTTAGGGTTTTCTGATGCTGATTTGACTCCTGCCAAGAGAGATCATAACAGGGCTCTGCATATCTCAATTGAATGCAGGGGCACTACCCTTTCACATGTATTGATAGACAATGGTTCCTCTCTGAATGTGTTGCCCAAAGAAGTCCTGAATAAGTTGAGCCCTGAAGATGCTGTGCTGAAGCCCAGTAATATAGTGGTGAAGGCTTTTGATGGTTCGAGAAGGGTGGTGCATGGAGAAATTGATCTGCCCATCAAAGTGGGTTCTCAGGTTTTCAATGCTACATTTTACGTGATGGATATTCGTCCTTCGTACTCTTGTTTGCTTGGTCGTCCCTGGATCCATGGGGCAGGTGCTGTAACCTCTACATTACATCAGAAGTTGAGATATCCGGTAGAAGGAAAGGTTGTTACTGTCTATGGAGAGGAAGAATATTTTGTCAGCTATGTGAATACTTTCAAGTACCTGGAAGTGGAAGGTGAATACGTTGAAACTCCGTGTCAGACATTTGAAGTGGTTCCTTGGATTGTTAATGATTATGTAGCTCCTCCTGTTGTCAAGAAAGTTCCCGTGGTTACCAGAATACCTCCAACAATGGCCTCCCTTAAAGATGCCAGAGCTGTAGTGGATGAAGGTGGTTGTACTATTTGGGGACAGCTTCCTGATATCCCATACAAGTCTGACAAGTTTGGTTTGGGTTTCACTGCAGAGTCTCAGAAGGCTGTTCGTCGTGCTCGTGCTGTTCGTATCACCAATCAAGGGGTTATGAAAGATCAGATCAGTGTTGTGGATGACTATGATGAAGACTACAACTTGGATGCTTGGATTTTTCCTACTGTGGGTGTTGGGCTCAATAATTGGAAAGCTGAAGATGTTGTTCCTATCTCCTTTAGTCAGGAGTAAATACTATTACTGTGTTGTTGCTTTTTTTAAGTTTGTAATTTCTTGAACAATTAAAACTCTCAAGCCTTGTGCCTTACCCGGGGCACAATGGTGTGCTTGTTACGGGCTGTCATTTCATTTGCATACTTCATTCAATAAAAATCAGTGGACGTTTCGTTTTAGTAAATATTGTGTTCCTTGTCTTTCTTTTCTTTTATTTTTGCTTTATCAACTATGTGTTCTTACACACACCCACATCACTAAAATGCAGATCCTCATCCACTCTGGATCTTGTTGATAACAGTTCTACTATTGCCAAATATAATTTCGAGAATCCGATCTATCAAACTGAAGACGGAAATGAGGACGATTGTGAAATACCTGTAGAGCTTGCTAGGTTGTTACAAAAGAAGAAAAAGCTATACAACCACATGAAGAGCCAGTCGAAGTTGTAAACTTGGGAACTGAAGAAAACAGGAAAGAAGTCAAGATAGGGGCTGAATTAGAGGACAATGTCAAGAGCAGACTGATTCAGATGTTACGTGACTATGTGGAGATCTTTGCTTGGACTTATGAAGATATGCCAGGGTTGGATACAGACATTGTGGTTCATCGTTTACCAGTGAAAGAAGATTGTCGTCCAAAGAAGCAGAAGGTTCGTCGTATGCGTCCTGAAATGTCAGAGAAGATCAAAGCAGAGGTAATGAAACAGTTCAATGCAGGGTTCTTAGCTGTAACTTCTTATCCTCAGTGGGTTGCAAATGTGGTACCAGTTCCTAAGAAAGATGGTAAGGTACGTATGTGTGTAGACTACAGAGATTTGAACAAGGCTATCCCCAAAGATGACTTCCCACTTCCTCATATTGATGTTCTGGTAGACAACACTGCTCAACATAAAGTATTATCTTTTATGGATGGTTTCTCTGGTTACAATCAGATCAAGATGGCACCTGAAGATATGGAGAAGACAACATTTGTTACACAGTGGGGCACTTTTTGCTATAAGGTGATGCCATTTGGTTTGAAGAATGCAGGGGCAACATATCAGCGTGCTATGGTGGCTTTGTTTCATGATATGATTCATCATGAGATAGAAGTGTATGTGGATGATATGATAGCCAAGTCTCAGAATGAAGAACAACATCTTGATCATTTGCATAAGTTATTTGAGAGGTTGAAGAAGTACAAGTTGAGATTGAACCCAAACAAGTGTACTTTTGGAGTTAGATCTGGTAAGCTCCTGGGTTTCATTGTCAGTGGAAAAGGTATTGAAGTGGATCCTTCAAAAGTGAAAGCTATACGAGAGATGCCAGCTCCCCGTACTGAGAAGGAAGTTAGAGGTTTCTTGGGACGATTGAATTGCATTGCAAGATTTATTTCCCAATTAACAGCTACCTGTGAGCCAATCTTCAAATTGTTGAAGAAAGATCAGGTAATGGAGTGGAATGATGAGTGCCAGACAGCCTTTGATGAAATCAAGAAGTATCTGCTAGAACCACCAATTTTGATGCCACCAGTTGATGGAAGACCCTTGATTATGTACCTAACAGTATTAGACAACTCAATGGGGTGTGTGTTGGGGCAACATGACGAGTCTGGTCGAAAAGAGCAGGCAATATACTACCTTAGCAAAAAGTTTACCGACTGTGAAACAAGATACTCACTGCTCGAGAAAACTTGTTGCGCTTTGGCATGGGCTGCTCACCGACTAAGACAGTATATGTTGACTCATACTACCTTGTTGATTTCAAAGATGGATCCAATCAAGTACATATTTGAGAAACCTTCTCTCTCCGGAAGAATTGCAAGGTGGCAAATGATCTTGACAGAATATGATATACAGTATACTACTCAGAAGGCCATTAAAGGAAGTGTTGTGGCTGATCATTTGGCTCATCAAGCAGTGGATGATTATCAGTCAATGAGTTTTGAGTTTCCTGATGAAGACATTATGATTATTACCAAAGAACCTGGACAATATGACGGACCTGAACAAGGATCCCGATGGACTATGGTTTTTGATGGTGCTTCCAATGCACTTGGTTATGGTGTTGGTGTTGTGATCAGTTCCCCTGAAGGTTGTCATACCCCGATTACTTCCAGACTTTGTTTCTATTGTACCAATAACATGGCTGAGTATGAGGCATGTATCCCGGGTATTAAAGCTGCTATTGATATGAAGATTCAGTTCCTTGACGTGTATGGAGATTCAGCCCTGGTAATAAGTCAGATTAAAGGAGATTGGGATACCAAGCATGATAACCTCATTCCTTACAGAGAGCATGTGTTGTCTTTGATCCCACATTTCAAAGAGATTACCTTTGGACATATTCCACGGAGAGAGAATCAGTTGGCAGATGCCTTAGCCACTATGGCATCCATGTTTTAGATCAGCTGGGATGATGAAGCTCCCAAGATTACTATTGATAGATTTGAAAAGCCTGCGTACTGCAATGAGATTGACACAGAAGGGGCAAAAGAGAAGCCTTGGTTTTATGAAGTAAAAAGATATCTTGAAGCTCAGGAGTTCCCTGAAGGGGCATCTGTCAAAGATAGGAAGTTTCTGAGAAGGTTTTCTGCTAAGTTCTTTTTGAGTAATGGGATTTTGTACAAGCGCAATCATGATTCAACTTTGCTTTGTTGTGTGGATAAGAAGGAAGCAACATAGATTATGGAAGATATGCATGATGGGATCTTTGGAACTCATTCTAGTGGTCATACTATGGCAAAGAAGATATTGAGAGCAGGTTACTATTGGTCTACCATGGAAGCTGATTGCTATCAACACTCCAGAACATGTCACAAATGTCAAATTTATGCCGATAAAGTACACGTACCTCCATCACCATTGAATGTGTTGACTGCTCCTTGGCCTTTTGCCATGTGGGACATTGATATGATTGGTGAGATCAAGCCTACTGCTTCTAATGGGCATCGTTTCATCCTGGTTGCTATTGATTACTTCACAAAGTGGGTGGAGGCAGCTTCATTTGCATCTGTTACCAAGAATGTTGTGGCTCGATTCATTAAGAATAATCTCATATGTAGGTATGGCATCCCTGAAAGAATTATTACCGACAACGGCTCTAATCTGAACAACACTATGATTACTGATCTCTGCATGCAGTTCAAGATTAAGCATCACAACTCTTCTCCGTATCGTCCAAAGATGAATGGGGCAGTTGAAGCTGCTAATAAGAACATTAAGAAGATTGTACAGAAGATGACTGTTACTTACAAGGATTGGCATGAGATGTTACCATTTTCTCTTCATGGTTATCGTACTACGATACGTACTTCAACAGGGGCAACCCCATTCTCCTTAGTCTATGGTATGGAAGCAGTTCTGCCCATTGAAGTTCAGATTCCCTCCTTAAGAATTATGAAGGATGCAGGCTTGGATGAAGATGAGTGGGTTCAGACTCGGCTGGACCAGATAAATTTGATTGATGAGAAGAGGTTAGCAGCAGTTTGTCATGGCCAGATGTACCAGAAACGAATGATCAAAGCTTTTAACAAGAAGGTTAAGCCAAAGGTATATCAGGTTGGTGACTTGGTAATCAAGCGTATCATATTACCACAGGGTGATCCTAGGGGCAAGTGGACTCCTACATATGAAGGACCATTTGTAGTCAAAACAGTATTCTCAGGAGGTGCCATGATACTTACTACTATGGATGGTGAAGACTTCCCGCAGCCTGTAAACGCAGACATAGTTAAAAAATACTACGCATGAAAAGAGACCCGCTAGGTTGACAGGCCTAGGCAAAAATAAGGGCATCCCGGCAAACCAAAAGGGTTTGGGCAAAAATTAGGGATATATATAAAAAGATGTACACCCGGCAAGTCGAAAACCTGAAAAGGCGGCTTGGGCAAAAAAGGGTATCCCGGTGGATTGAAAACCTGAAAGGGCAATCCAGGCAAAAGTTAGGGATTAAAGCGTATGACTATGTCTCGTTTGGATCACCCATGAAACTGCAGCCAGTTGTGTTACTTACTCAATGCTCAAACAGATAAAGCTCAATCCAATCGTTTTCGTCTCAACAACAGAAGATGAGATACTTGAAGATAATGGCAATAGTAGAATTGAAACTCAATAGGATTATTTTTCACATAGCTGATTTTCCTTGTTTTGTAAAAACTTTATGACAAAATCCTTTTACTAGGGTTTATGTATCCTTGTACAAACTTACCCATGTATGGGTCACCCTTTGATATAAATAAAATTCCATTTTTTAATCCAGATTTACTTTTACCCTATTTACATAAGCGAAACGTCCATTGGTTGTGTTTGAATGTATTATGCTTTTGAATATGATTGATGTTTACCAGAAATGCATGTATGCTTAATATGATTGATGTTTACCAGAAATGCATGAAAATGCAGTAATAGTATTTACTAAGGACGAACGAGGGAAGGATTCCAATGAAGCTTCACCAGGTTCACTCTTACAAGACAGTTACAAACCCTCAGTAGGGCAAATCCATCTTCATAAAGTCACATCTCCCTTGGAATTTATATCCATCTCTTTTATCCTCATACGGACATTCGGGAATTTACTTTCCAATAAGAGTACGACGAACGAAGACGGAAGGTTATGTATACCTTACTATCCCCAGCAGACGGGAGGTTATATATACCTTGCTATCCCCAGCATACAGGAGGTTATGTATACCTTCTTATCAAACAAGACGGGAACGAGCTCCCCATATTCTTCAACAACGAATCGGGATTTATTTTCCATGGCCAGCAGTTGTTATATGAAGATATCCAGACGCTTCAGACATCATCATATCATACATACATCATTTACATCATACCATAACATGCATATCCATGGATGCATAATACATTACTTAAGTACATCATACTATACATGCATACATAATGCATAAACTAATATTATCATACATGATGCTACCTTGTTTTCAGGTTAATTCTCCAACAGACAAATTTCATCAACAAATTGTGACTATTGGGCCGTTGTTTATCTCCCCAAAAGTTATTATTACCTCAGGACTGCTTTATCCTCCTGAAAGCATATCATCACCTCAGGATTGCTTTATCCTCCTGAAAGCTTACTCCCTCAGGACTGCTTTATCCTCCTGAAAGCCTCTTATACCTCAGAACGTTGTTCATCTTTCTGAAAGCATATTATTACCTTGGGCTGTTGTTTATATACCCAAAGGTTATCCTCACTTCCTCAGGACTGCTTTATCCTCCTGAAAGCATATTATCCATCCCCCAGGACTGCTTTATCCTCCTGAAAGCATATTATTACCTCAGGACTGCTTTATCCTCCTGAAAGCATATTATTACCTCAGGACTGCTTTATCCTCCTGAAAGCATATTATTACCTCAGGATTGCTTTATCCTCCTGAAAGCATATTATTCCCTCAGGACTGCTTTATCCTCCTGAAAGCATATTATTACCTCAGGACTGCTTATCCTCCTGAAAGCATATCACTACCTTAGGATTGCTTTATCCTCCTGAAAGCTATCATTATATCTTCATATTTTGGACTGCTTTATCCTCCAAGAAATGTATCTGAAGAACTTTCCTCCAAGTGGCATCTTTAAGCCCACTCAAACATATATAACCAATCTTCAATACTACTCTACGCACCGGTGAGTGCAAATTTTTGGGCTTTTGTGTTCAATCCCCTTCAACCTTCCAGGTCACGACTGGCAAATATACCAATCTAACCCCTCAGGTTTCAGAAAATTGAACAGGGGCAGCTGTTGCACCCCAAAATTTGCCCTCACAATACAAGACTTTGTGTGCTAAGAGGTTCACAAGGTTCACAAGACCTTTCATGAGGTTCATGAAGTCTACAAGTCACTTTATGAGGTTCACAAGGTTCACAAGACTCACAATACTTACAAGACCTTTCATGAGGTTCATAAAGTCTACAAGTCACTTTATGAGGTTCATAAGGTTCACAAGATTCACAATACTTACAAGACCTTTCATGAAGTTCATGAAGTCTACAAGACACTTTATGAGGTTCACAAGGTTCACAAGACCTTCCATGAGGTTCACAAGGTTCACAAGACCTCCCATGAGGTTCACAAGGTTCACAAGATTCACAATGCTTACAAGACCTCCCATGAGGTTCACAAGGTTCACAAGATTCACAATGCTTACAAGACCTTTCATGAGGTTCATGAAGTCTACAAGATATTTTATGAGGTTCACAAGGTTCACAATACCTCCCATGAGGTTCACAAGACATTTTATGATGGTTCACAAGGTTCACAAAGTTCACAATTGGTCAGAAGAGTTGACAATTCCCTCCGACAATGCACCTCCTAAGCAGTGCATCCAAAACTAGGGTTTTGACTTTAATCAGGCTAAATGAACTTCCAAGACTTCAAGTGAGCTTCATAACATCTTACATGTGTCTAAGAATCCCCATGACAAGTTTCAAGACTTCTCTCAAAGGTTTGTTCAGTCAGATGATCAGATAAGTCAAAATTAGTCAAAGAAGTTAAAAAGTCAAACTGAGGTCAACTGTGGTCAAACCAAAGTCAAACTTCATGATTTTTTGCCAACATCAAGCATATGAAGTAAAATTCATCATTTGATCAAGGGTTGATCATGATTCATCAAGGATATTTCAGATCATCAAGAATCAGGAGTTTCTAAATTAGGGTTTCCTCAGTAAAAGTCAACTGAACTTTGACCAGTCATAACTTTCACATGCTTCATCACCAAGTATCCATCCAAAGCTCATTTTGAAGGAAATTGGATTCTCTACAACTTTGTGTCTCACAAGATAAGCCTAAAAATGCTTCATTTGGAAGGTATAAGCTAAGACATTATAGGTCCTTTTGAAGGTCAACAAAAAGTCAACAACTTCAAAAGGGCATAACTTGAGATTGGTGAATGATATGGACATGAAACCAGTGGGGTTGGTTAGAGGACTCTTCAAGCTTTCTAAAGTGTCCAAGAACACCCTCATACCATTAAAATTGAAGGATATGTGCCCTTGCAAAGTTGGGAAATTTTTGGTTGGTTTATGAAGAAAATGGAGGTCTAAAACCAATTTCTTCCAAATGGGCTTGCCATATAATGACCCAATCCATACTATAACCTCATGCACGACCCAAGTCAACAAAAATCAGATTTTTATCATTTTATTTTTATTTATTTTGATTTAATTCATTAAAAATCATTTTAAATTAAAATAACTTATAAAAGTCAAAGATTTAAATATGATTGAGCTTCTAGAAATTCATAAAAGTGATTTGAATCAAAGTGGTAAGAGAATCATGTTGATTTGCCTAAAATAGAAAGTGTTCATACAAGGATATTTGATTTTTAAGGCCTAATATTTTTGAATCTTTTTAGATCAAATCTTCCACACAATTATCCAACTTTTCTGACCTAATGGATTGCTCTATAAGTATACAAGAGAACCCTAATCACAAGACACAATTTCCAGCTCAAAAGTGTAAGTTTGCAAATTTCAAAAACCTCTCCAAAACTCAAATTCGGATTTCCACATACAAGGCATTAGAAGGTAATTTGAGGACATAGCAATGATCCTTGGACATCATTGAGTCGAAACCAATATCTATTTGCATCCATAACACTTTAAATCATTCAAACCGAATCCTTTTTGTTCTTGAAATTATTTTTTTCGATTTTAATTGTTTAACCATTATTAATGAAATTTGTTTGTTGATTTGTTGTTGTTTGAAGCTTTGGATGAATTCTGGAGAGTTTAATTTGAGTTTCATGAACCAATACGGATTTCACCATAGCTAGGGTTTATGACCTCCATTAGGGTTTCGTATTCAAGCCAATATAAATTCATTCTGAAAACATAGATCAATGCTAAATGGTCTCTGGATCATGTTTGGACGATTAATTTGTTGGAATTTTACAGTTTTCGTGGTGTATGAGATCCATAGGTTTTGCTGCAAGTTTGATTTTCGCAGGAACATTGGCAGATAAATTCGCAGCTAATATCCTAGGGCTGGAGGAAGAAGATGGTGGCCTGCGTGCGAAATTTCAAATTTAATTGTTGTTTTAAAATATTATGATATGTTTTCTGTTTTATGTCACAAGCTCATGCTTGTCCTAGTGGAAAAGCAGGCGTGCGTATTGTTGGATGGCTGGCGTTCGAATCCTGGCTGTGACCAGTTTTTCATGTTTTTTCTTTTATCCATTAAACGTAATATATTATGAATTATAGTTGGTTCATAGACAAGTGCGCTCTCCCAGCTGGAATGGTAATGTGTTTGTGTGATTGCTTGAAAGGTCCTGGGTTCGATTCCCCCAGGCCTTTTGCTTGTTCTTTCTTTTTTTTTGATTTTTCAGGTTTAAGGCATAAAACAAATTCTCCCCCTTTCATTGTCACCCGCGCGCTAGTAGCCTGGTGGTATGTGTTGTTGGCCTAAGTGATTGCAAGCCAAAGGTGCTGGGTTCAAACCCCAGCCAGGTAAGTTCCAATTTTTTGTTTTATTTAATTTGTTTTGTTAATTATATTAATATTAATTAGATATAATCATGTTTAGTGTATGATTAAATAATTCTAGGAAAAAATAATATGTAAATATTTTGTAATTTGTTTTTTTTAATTCTAAACCTAGTTTATTATTATATATTGAAAATTAAAAATATGTATATATTATGATAATTAGGTTAATATTTAACATTTTTGTATATAAAATTTAATTTATTTTTATAAACCCTAAAAATATATTTTTTTACAAACCCTAATTTAATCATCATAATTTCTAAAAACCTAATTCTTTTTTCTAATACTATTATTTGTATATATATTATATTTATAATGTAATTAAAATTTTTAATCCAATTTCTATTAAACGTATAAATTGCCTATAATTTAAATTTTGTATGTGAATATAATTAAAAATTAAGATGCTCAATTTATTTTTTTATGAAAATATTCACTAATTGTTTATAATTAATTATACATGTAAATAATTTCTATCATATGTTTAAAAATTACTAATTTAATTATAATTTACTTTCATAATTGATTTAATTTTATAACTTACACATAATTTCAAATTTTATAATTGTTTATACTTTCTTATTAACCATTAAAAATTTTGTTTATTATAATATTTTTGCTTATTATTATTATTACTAATCATGTTTATTACTAACCCCATTTATTTTTGAAATTATTATTATTATTTCTACTAACCCTCTTATAATTACTTATTTATTTATTTTGCTTATTTTGCTTATTTATTTATTTTGCTTATTTTTCTTATTTATTTAAATTGCTTTTATTATTATTCTTGTAACTGTTCCTGGATGTAATATTTTATAATGTTTAAATTATTTATATTTTACACTATGGTTAGTAAAAATAGGGAGTGTAACATGTATGTTATTTAAAATTAATTTAGATCACTTAATTTTAAAGATAAAATATTAAATTGTACACTCACACACGTAAGTCGATCTTTGATCGCCATCTCACTTTCTAGGGTTACCTCTCATTGTTGCCTAATCCAAAAGGTCAAGTAGGGTGTATAAAGCAAAGTCCCTCAAAATAAAGTCATCTAGTCCCTTAACAATAAAAGATCAAGTCCCTCTTCGAATGTTGCCTTCGTAATGATCTTGTCCCTTTCGAATAAAGATGACAGTCCCTCCAAAATTGCTTAATACACCCCACAGTTGCCTACATTAACAGATGACCCTTACTTGTCCCTCACATCCAAGGTAATGACTACCTATTCCTTAATAATAGGGATAGTCTTACCATTTAAAGGATTCAAGAACAGAAAGACTTAAACTTTAGGGTAGGTTCCTCATAGTTACTTGCTCACTATTCAAAAACTTTTCAAAACACTTCACAATTTCAAACAATTTTCAAACACAAGTTTTTTACGCATCCGTACATGGATCATTATCAAACTCTTATGAAAATTTCTATTCACACACTTCACATTTTCAAAAACATTTTAAAGTGAGCTAAGTAACTAAGAGTCCATGGATAACCATGGATGTAAAGGGTGCTAACACCTTCCCTTTACATAACCTACCCCCCGGACCCAAAAATCTTTTAAAAGGTCTTTCCTGTTCTTTTATGCCTTTCCTTTGGATAAAATAAACGTCGGTGGCGACTCTTGCTATCCGCAACATAACTAAAGTCAGTTCTCCCACCGTGTTACACCAGGCATCCTTACTGATAAGGATTCTATCTGCAAGAGAGAAAGTCCACTGTCCTTTCACTACAAGCTTTTTCTGAGCCATCATGCTGCAGATGTTGAAGCTCCAAGTGGGCCATCTACTGGGCCATCTGCTGTTAAGACTCCCATATCAAAGGCAGCCTTGATTGCAGAACTCAAGACCACTTGCAAAAAGCTGGATGAAAGGAAGAAAAAGCTGGAGAACATTATTCAAAGACTAGAGCTGGAGGAAGCTGCTGGAAATGTGGATGGATCTGATGTTGAGTCTGAGGATGAAGAGGATACAAAGTATGATGAGTCTGAGTGAAGCTGGTTGTGGTGGAAAATGTATTGACTGTTTTGCTTTGTAATTTTGTATGTTTTGTTTTTCTCTCTGCTTGTGTAATGTTTGGCCCCAAATTTCTGTCTAACAAGGGGGAGAAGTGTACTGAACAACAATGTCTGCTGCTATTTGCCTGTTTAATGAACAATGCTGAAGTTAATTTCTGTCTTCTGAACTAAGTTTTTTCTGAATGCTCATTGGTATATCAAATTCTGTTGAATAAGTCATAGCAGTATACATACAGGTTTGAGGGGGAGCAAATTATTAGCTCTCACATGATTCAACAGAAAAGAACTCTGTTGCACTCTGATAAAAGAACTCTGTTGCTAAAACCAGAAGATTATGTTAGCCAAAAATTAGCCAAAGGGGGAGTTTGTAGATGTTAAGAATTGGCAGAATTTTTGACAAACAAGAAGTGTTGAACTTAGTTCAGGATGTCACACCAGATGTTGTGACATTGACAATCAGAGTAAAAGTTAATGAACTTAAGTCAAGACATCAGGATGTTACACCAGATGTTGTGACATCGTAAACCTGCTACCAGACTTAAATGATGCATAACAGAACTGAGTAAATTCAGGGGAGTTTATCTGGAATTAATTAAAAAGAGATAAGCACTCCAAGGCGCATCTTTAGGGAGCTTAGTTTATCTGGTTTCAGTATAACAGAATAACTAACTCACCTTGATTCAAGGAGGTAACAAACTAACTAACCCTAATTCAAGGTGATGACAGTGGGATTTATTTAGGTCTGGATAAATTGCAAAAGCCCACAAACCAAGCATCTATTTAAGGAACTGAAACTCTCAGAAAAGAGTACGAATTTTAGAAGACCAAAAAGGGTGTTTGTGTTTTATAGCAAGTTTTAATTGTTTGTCACTTTATGAGCTTTTAAGCAAAAAGTGTATTGTGTCTTGATTGAAACTTTTAAGTAAGATCAAACTGTTGTGTTTGAAGTGTGACTTCAATTTTATTAATCATTGTAAAAGATCACTGTGTGATTGAGGGGGAGTGAGTAGGTACTCATATCTAAGTTGTGTCTTAGGTAGAAATTGCCTTGGGTAATTATTAAGTGAAGGAGTAAAATGATTGGTTTAATTCCAGAATTAATATTACTTATATTGGATTTCCTTCCTGGCTTGGTAGCCCCCAGATGTAAGTGTGGAGATACACTGAACTGGGTTAACAATTTCCTGTGTTATTTAATTTACCAACACTTTAAGTTTTGTTTAAGTTTTCAAGTGTTTAAACATCTGATTCGACATCACGCACCTGATCCCAGAATTTCAATCTTTGCATTTCATCTCATTTTCATTTCATTTCATTTCTTGTTACTAACTTTTCAGGTGGTAAGTGTTTGAGAAGTGAATTTGCCTTCACTTCTCATGATCTCTTCTCATCTCTCTTATGCATTCATTATTGCATTTTATTTGTGGATTAGGGTGAGCTTGCTCATTCATGCTCCCTCCTCTCTCTCTTTCTTCAAGCAACTTACCTTCTTAAGTGAAGTAAGTTGTCTTGCTTCTTCTGCTTTTCCTCATTCCATCCTGCTTCTTCCTTGGTGGCTTTTCTCTTGAAGATCTTTTGCAAGCCTCATAAACCCTAGGAACATCCAAGCATGATCACAATTAGGGTTTGATTATTCCCCCATTAGTTTTTCCTTTGTGTCATCTTTGTGTCTTCTCTTCTCATCTCTTAATCAAAGACTAAACCTTAAAGGTTTTAAGGCTTTGTGATTAAGCTTATGCCTGCATCCTTCTATTAGGATGGAGTGTATAACTTTAATCCTAAGTGTTAAACCCTTAATGTGTTTAACTCCTTTAATCAATCCACTTAATAATCACTAAGACATCAAGCTTGTAACTTGGGCCTTGCATTAGGGTTCTAATTCTTCCTTAATTGGTTAAGAAGGACTAACCCTAGTGTTAATGGACAAGTCCCCATCAAGTTGTCTTACAAACCATACAATTCATTTCTTAGTCTTACCATTAACTAAAATCCACTCTAATAAAGGCCTTGTTTTGTCATGAGGTTAATCCCTAATCATGGATTAAGTTGAGGAGCCTTCCTCAGCTTAAATGTTCTCATCTATTATCCTTCTATTAGGATGGTGTAATGGGTCCATTAAATCCTTGATTATGGCTTAAACTCATTACTTAACACTAAACAAAAACTCCAAAAACATCTAAATAAATGCAAGTAGGTTAATGATCTTAATCCTACATCATGGTGACTAAGTGTGAGGTGTTTACTTCATACTTAAGGTATACTCATTACCCCTAATCAGAGGGAAGATGTGATGAGTTTACTAACCCTTGGTTTAGGCTTAAGCTCATTTTCTTATGACAAACTCAAAAAGCAATAAAAGATTGAAAACACAAAAAAAAACAATAATCGTCTCCTCCGGGATTCTTTCCTCATCATGTTCATTCACAAATGAGAACTTGCTTCTTCCGTCTAATGCAAGACAGTTTGCACCTGAGCCAGACAGGTCATACACTTTAGCATAGACAAGTAAGCAGTTCACAAGTTAATTTATCCTTCAGTCTCTTTGAGTCGAACTACGGTGTTCTGACTTCCTCATTGCACGAGAGGATACATAGGCATAACTTAATAGTTATCGAACAAAAGTCTCTGTATATTCCCCCTCCTCCAGCATTATTCTTTTAGCCTCATTGTCTTGAGCATTGCACTCTCTTCTTGCACTGACACTTCACATATTTCACTTCACTTTCTTCCAACACTGACACTTGCATTCTTTCCAGCTTTGATACACAGATAGCATTGACACTACCCCTTTAAAACACCAATCTTGTAAGCGTGGATCCCGTCGAATACGACAGACAATCTGGGTGCTAATACCTTCCCAGGTTGTAACCAACCCCCTTTCTCAGTTTCTCTGGTTCACGACCGTCTTATCCATCTTTTCTTAGGTTTATGCAGCATTACCTTTCCTTCGGGATAAAAATGCCTAGCTGGCGACTCTTTTCTTCTCATTTCACCCTTGTGTGTTCTCTCCTTTCGCCGACCGTTCGCATCTATACCCCATTTGAGTTAGCCTCATTTGGTGGGAGCGACACCTTGGCGACTCTGCTGGGGAGTCTTATATTGCAACCAGGGTTTCTGGTTCTTTTTTGTGGGTTCCTCCTAGCGCTTGTTTGATTTGTGTTTACTGGGGTGTTATGTGCTATGTGTGTTATTTATTTTGCTGTTTCATGTATAGCTTTATTTATTGCTTTCTTTACAGTTTTGCATATTTCATACTGTCATTTGCTGGATCTGGTTTTCTGTTTTGGTGGGTGGGGTTCCATTGAGAGTTCAAGGTCCTATACCTGGGACCTGAGTGAAACCTAGGCTAGAGTGGTTCATGTTCTTTCCCATTCCATTTTGGTCTGGTGCGGGAATATGAAACACGGATCAGATGTGGGTTTCTTCTTGAGAACTTTATGCTACAGATTTCCTATAGTACTAGGGCTATCTGGGAAGCCTGCTATGATTATTATAAACATTGTACCTTCGGGTTAGAAGTGTTTACACTTCTCATAACTGATCCAAGTTTGAGGATCCTTGTTCTAGAACACTACCTGTGAGGGGGTTAGGCTGTTTACAGGTTTGCAGGAACCCTTGGCCACATCATACCCTGTTACTGTTTTGTTTAAGAGTACTCCATTTTGGAAAGTTCTTGTGATTAACCCTGGACATGTGACTCTTTATTTGAGTCCCCACCCTGGTTATTGGATTTTTTCAAACCTCCATCTGGACTTCTTGGACATACATGGGCCTTATTTATCAAGATATATAATCAGATCCAGCTAGATCACAAACCCTTGCATATCATTTGCATATTCATCATTGCATCATTTAACATTTGTTTATTTGCTTTTTAGGGTATCCATTTCATTATATCTTGGTTTTGGTTTTCACCCCTTCATAGACCTCTGCTTCAGCTGTCTCCACCAGCATCTGCTTCAGTTATCTCCACCCTCACCAGCATCAGTCTATCAGAGACTTATCTCCAGTCTTGGTCTGTAATCTTCATCAGCACTCATCTTCAGCTTCTTCATCAGCACTCATGGCTACTCCCAGGAAGAGCAACATATCCTACCACATTTTTGAGCCTGTGTTGACTGGTATCAGGCAAGTCCAGTCACTCATCACACCTGATCACATCCCATTGTTTAGAGAACACTATGGAGGTATCCTGGATATGGTTATGGACCTTGACCCCTCTCAGAGGAGCATGATCCACACATGCTTACAGTTCTATGACCCTCCTTTGAGATATTTCACCTTTCCAGACTTCCAGTTAGGGCCTCTACTAGAAGAATTATCTTTGTTAATTGGAATGCCTGTCAGAGGTGGAATCCCCTTCAGCCCAGAAATGACTTCTCCCAAGAATGAAGAGATAACAAGGGCACTATACTTGGAGCTTGCCCTGATTGAGCAAAGTATGACCACAAAGGTTTGAATCCCTGGTTTGCACTTGGACTTCTTGATTTCTCAAGCTATCTTGAAGGCTTCATTGGGAGAATGGAGGACAGTCTGTGCACTGTTAGCCCTCAGCATATATGGGGCTATATTGTTTGCAGATGAGCCCAAATTTTTCAGCAAGAATGACATCCATTTGTTTCTCCTGAAGAACCCAATACCTACATTACTGGGAGATTTTTACTACTCCATTCATCAGAGGAATGAGAAATAAAGGGGGAAGTTGGTAAGATGTTGTGCTCCTTTGTTTTACACCTGGCTACTCAGACACCTGCCTAAATCAGATGCCTTCTTGAACCCACACCAACAGAAGAATTGGGCCAAGAGGCTCATTGCTTTGACTTCAGATGATATCAGATGGTGCACCCAGAGCACCAAAGGCAAGGACATTATCACCAGCTGTGGACAATACCCAAATGTGCCTCTGATAGGAGTAAAGGGTTGCATCAACTACAATCCTTTACTGTTCAAGAGACAATTAGGCTATGCCTTAGTTCACCTTCCCAGAGGACAGGATTTAGATGAGACCCTGTATTGTGAAGTTCAACCTAATTCAACTGTTGTCAGACAAGCATCCTGGGCTTGGGACAACATCCAGACAGAAGTGGTTGCTATTCTTGGAAGATGTAACAATGTTGCTTCAGCTCAGTATTATGACTGGTCCCGTGCTAGAGCTCAGATTACCAGGATGCCTTTCACCTTGGAAGACATGCCTGGACCGTCTACTGTACAGCCAGCAACAACTGTCAACCTAGAAGAATTTGAGAAGCTGAAAGAAAGGAATGAGAACTTATCTCAAGCCTTGAAGAAGACTCTTTGGGAAAGAAGTGATGGTCGTCTGGATATTGAGAGATTGGAGAAGCTTAGGGTGGAGCATCTTACCCAAATTGAGAAGACATAAGACTACATAAGGAAAGCAAGGGCTAGAGAACAGGTATTGAAGAATGCCTGTAAAGAGGCCAAAGTTCAGAAAGCTAGGGCTGAGCACTATCTGTAAGAAAGTCAGGCTAGATGGGTCAGGATCACCGAAGCCCGTACACAAGAAGACCAGAAAAATCAAGCCAAGATTGATCAGTTGGAGGCCAATGAGAGGAAGCAACAGGAAGCTTTGTTGGCAACCCAGAAGGAGATTTCAGAGTTAAAACTCAGAGCAGGATTGAAGAGGTCAAAGGACCAGGACAAACATAAGAAGCTAACCACTGCTATTGCTACCAGGAACCTATTCATTAGGACCATTACAGAGCACCCAGCTGGTCCAGTGACTGAGGCACTCCTGAAGGAGGTCAGAGAGGATGAGTTTGGGCTGGATGTCTGATCCTTTGCTTGTTGTTTGTTTCCATTTGATGTACTTTTCTTTTGTTATGTTTTGACCCTTCAGGGGCGTGTACTGTAAAACAAACAATGTATTGTTCACCATTTGTAATATATTTTAGTTTGTTTTTTGGGCTTTCTCTCAACAACATCAAGCATCTTCCTCGAGGTCTGGAAAGGTCAAAACCAAGAACCAAACCGGATACCTTGGAAAACAAATAAGCATACTGCATTGCATACTAACTTTGTTTTTATTTTGTAGGTTTCGTTATTATTTTTGTTTCTAACTTTGTTGTGATCTCAGGAAACATTGCTCGCCGCTGAGTGTTCCCTGTCAACCACACGCACCGGTACCTAACTCGTAACAACCTTCCCGGCATTCAAATGGAACAAGTACAGCAGGACCTGTCTGAGGTCAGAAACCAGATGGCCAATGAGAGAGTGGAGATGAGAAATCAGATGTCTCAGTTTATGGCAGTGATGACTGGCTTAGCCCATAGTCAAGAAAGATTAAGAGAGCTGGTGGAAAGACAAACTCCCGAGGAGCCTCATCTCGGAACGGGAGGAACTAGCAACAATGAACGGGGTCAGCCTCGTATTGACCCACCAGTATATGGACCTCATCTGGATCCAGAGGTTAACATCCCGAGGAATGTTCAAGGTAACACTACTGGGGGCAGAATCCTGCAGGAGGATCCCCAGGAAGAACAGTTCACTGTCATAGGGGCTGGAGATGAAGTATATGACAGGATATTGGATGAGCTTGCTGAAAAGTTAAGATCAATCTCAGAATTCTTTGGGCTTCGATGTGATGGACATGGGATTGGTGGATGGGGTGAGAATTCCCCACAAATTCAAACCCCCATGCTTTGAGAAGTACAATGGTACCTCCTGTCCCCGTACTCATCTGCAGTCTTTCTTGGGAAGGCTCAAAGCTTATACTATGGATGAAAAGTTGTGGATGTTCTACTTTGAAGACAGTCTGACAGGGGCTTCAAGAGAGTGGTATTCACTTTTATCTAGGGCCACCATAAGATGTTGGAAGGATTTGGCCGAAGCTTTCATCCGTCAATATCAATACAACCTAGACATGACTCCCAATAGGACCCTCCTAATGTGAATGTCTCAATCTTCTAGAGAGAGCTTCCGGGAGTATACTCAAAGATGGAGACAGCTTGCTGCTGCTGTCCAACCACCCATGTCAGAGAGGGAAATGGCTGACATGTTTATGAATACATTGCAAGGGACTTATATTGATAGGCTGACCGCTTTTTCCTCTACGAGTTTTGCTGACGTAGTCATAGCTGGTGAGAGAATTGAAAGTCTCTTGAAGATGGGTAAGATCTCCGACAGTGGTGCTAGTTCTTCCAGCAATCCAAGAAAACCATTTGCAGGACCCCGAAGGGCAGGTGAAACTAATTCTATTCATACAAGCAGGGGCAGGCCTCAATATGCTCATCGGTCAGTAGCAGCTGTTACCATTCCAGCTCCAATTCCACAGCAACCGTCATATCCTTAACAACAACAGCCACAGTATCAACAACAATCTCACTATCAGCAACAATCTCATTTTCCGCAACAGAGAACCTACAACAACAGTAATAACAACCACCTCATTTTCCGAAAAATACGACCTCACGCGATCCGAAAAGACGGAGCCGCGCGCCGAACGGACTGAAGAGTCACCACCTAATTCTATTTATTCCCGAAGAGGGAAAGGGAAGATATAGATACAACCCGGGAGGAAAAGGATGAGGACAAAGGTCAGCAGAACCATTGCCTGGGTTCGGGAGTCGGTTATGCAGGGGGAAGGTATTAACACCCCCTACATCCATCGTACTCGATGGGAACCATCTAAGTTAACGCGCGCGAAAGGATGTCTATGCTTAAACGAGTTGCTTGCTAGAGGGAATGAGTTGAATTATAAGTTAGATTGATCCTAGGTGCTCGGCAAGGATGGAGATCCTCGTGCCTATGTACTCCCGTGTGCAATGGGAAAGTCAGAGCCTCGTAGTTCGGCCTACTAAGGGTAATGGTTGTTCGATTTTATTACCTTTCGTCGATGAAAGGGTTTAGGAGTTGAAATGCAATAAAGACTATGGATAGTTTATCTCGTCCAACAAGACGAGCGTCCTGCGTTGAAATAATCGGAGAGAGTAACGAGAGCTCGTTATCCTCCTTTCTACCGCTTAAGGCTCGTGGCGTACAAATCTTCTCGTTTTTATTAAAGTATTTTATTTCCTAAGACCGCTTGATGTTGGATCAAGGGTTTGGATCTAATCGAAACGTTTTGGTTTTTGAGGTTTAAAGGGTAAATGCAAGTGGAGTTTATTTTGTGGTTTGTTAGCGAGGCACAATGCGCTCGGCTCGCAAAGAGGAGTGGATCCTAATAAACAAAATGATAACTGGAAAATAAAGTGTAAGTGTGCAAGTGAGATCGCTTGGCGTTGGACCAAGGATTCGGAAATTAAATAAAATACGGAAAATAAAGTGCATACAAAGGAATGGGAGAGGGATACAAAATAAATACAGGGGATTGCGTGAAATAAATGGTATCATTGTAGTTTGCCCAAGAGGAAGCGTGTGTGCAGTGTTTTTGAACTATTCGAAGGCGTTCAACCTTTTTTTAATCGGAGGCAACTATTCGAAGGCGTTGGACCTTTTTAATCGAGGACAACTATTCGAAGGCGTTGGACCTTTTTGGGACGCGTCGAAATTTACTTCGTTTACTTCCTTAGAGTCGGTTTAAAGAAACCGTTCTATAAGGAGTCGAAACATTTTTTTTTAAAATGCGATAATAAATGAATAAATTAAATTGAATTGCTTGAATAAAATAATAAATTAAATAAATCAAATGATATTAAATAAATTAAATAAACTGAAAGATATTAAGAATAATGAATAAATTAATTTAAGTATCTATTAGTCAAAATAATAATAATAAAAAAAAACTAATTACACGGAGGGCCTCATATTGACCGAACATCATCGATTTAATGAAATCGGGCGAAAATTGGCCTTTTGTCAAATCATTGGCCCCTACAAAAAATATATCTACTAAAAATTTCTTAGGACATTTTTTCTAAATAATAATAAAAACAATAGAACTAAATTACATTATGAATTAGAAAAATAAAAATAGAATAATAGAATAAAAGGAACAAGATCTCTAAATTCATAGACACCAAACTAATTAAAAATAGAAGCATAAAATTAAAAAAAGTAGAGAAAGGTGTATGCTGGATATGGGTATGCAGTCAGTATTTTAAAAAAATGTTGGGCTAAGCCCACTTCATCAACAGTAATAAGAAAAACAGTGGGTGCAATGTGTAATCTAGATGTGTAGTAAGTAAAACATGGGCCAAAGTTTTCAAAAAGGAAAAAAAAACTAAGAGGATGTATCCAGTGAGGTGTGTCACGGATCCAGGTGGTATGATAGTGAAAATATGGGCTAAGCCCGCTTAAACATAATGAAAAGTTTTAATAAAATGAATACTTAAAATAAAATAAATAAATATGTATCAGTTCTTTAAAAAACCACAAACAGAGGAACAAAAACACGTTCACAAACAGGGTCTTCTCACGATAAAAAAAAATCCACCCTCACCAATAGTGTCGGCGGCTTCTCCTTCTAAGTTTCACAACATTTTCGCGTCTTGTGGTTTTGCTTGCGGTTTCGTGGAGGTGAATCGCGGTCGGTTTGTTATTTTTCTGCGGTTTGGTTCTTTTGTGTTTTGGTTGTGCGATTTGGTTGAAGGAGGTGATTGGAGGTTTTTGCGATTTGAACAGTGGAAGATGGTGGTTCGTCGGCGGCTATGGCGGCGGTTTCTTAGTGGTTTTGGGTTTAACGGTTCAGATTTACGGTTTCTGTTTTTTCATTCATTGATTTTTTATTTGGTTTGCGCGTGGTGGATTTTTGCGGTTTGGAAGTTTTTGTTCACAGATGTGTTTCGCTTTTTTGTTTATATGTATTTGAAAGAGTTGTCTATTTGGTGAAGAGGGTATGAACTGCTGATCTTGGTTTGTAGCAGAGTTATTGTGGAGATATTTTTACAGTGGTGAAAAAGGAAGGTTTAGATGATGATATTGTGAGAGTTTATTTGAAGGATATGGGGATTTGATGGTTGCAATGAATTTGTTTTTTTTTTGAAACCTGGTTTATGTATGGATTTCTGCAGAGTTTTTGGTTTATCCAAGCTTTTTACTTTGGAATGAAGGAGAGGATGGTTTTATAGCAGTGAATGGAAGGGTGTTTTGGGGATGAATAGGAAACTTGGAGAGGGAAAATGGTGAGCTGTGCAAAATTTGTTGTGAAATGAGTGTTTTTGTGCTAAAGAATGAATGAGTGGTGTTATGCGTCTGTGTACGGGAAAGTTGCTGGAAGCATGTGCAGATTTAAGATATTTTGCTAAAAGATTAAAAAACTATATTTGTGTGTACTGACTGTGCTTTAAAAAACTAATAGAAACTAAAAAAAACAAACTAATAATAATGATAATAAAAACTGTAATAATAAAAGACAAAAATAATAAACTATAATAATAACAATAATGATAGTAAAACTAAAAATAATAATAACTATAGAAATAATTATAATAGTAATAGTAAAAAAAAGATTGATAATTGTGATTTAATAGTAATGATAATAATAATAAAGATAATAGAAAATAATGGGATGATTTTTTTGTAATTTTGTTAATGATTTTTTAGTACATGAAATAAAGATAGACAAGAAAGAAAAGAGAAAAAATAAAATAATAAAATGGACTTTTGGATTCTAGAAATTGGTTTAGAAGCATGAAAAATGGAAAATAAAAATAAAAATTTAAAATATGGCTTGGATATTAATTAATTTTTTTTTTTAAAAGATTAAAAATGAATAGATGGATATTGAATCAAACTAAAATGGATAAAATAGATAGTGATAATGAATAAAAATGATTTAAGAAAAAATGGTTAATGAATAATAGATATTTGAATTTAAAGAGATGATTTAAGGTGGCATTGGAAATAAATTTATAAAAAAAATATGATTAGAAATAAGAAAAGAATATTTAAAATGGTAATTAGATATTTAGAAAATGGAAAATGGTAATTGGATATTTGGATAATAATAATAATGAATATAAACATCAAATTATGGATAATAATGAAAAATAAATTTGGATAATAATAATGGAAAATGAATATAAAAATAGAATTATGGATAATAATGAAAAATTGGATGATAATAATGGTTTAATAATAATGATAATGATAATAATAATGATAATAATAATAATGATGGTAAAATGAAAATAATAATTAAAAACTATAGAAAAATAATAATAGTAATAAGTTAAGAAATAAAAATAAAATAATAGTAATAACAATGAAAATTTTAATTTTTGTATAGAAAAATGTTAAATGGGCTAATAAGAAAAATATAATGGGTTCAAAAATATCATGAAGTAATGAATTTAATAATATAGATAATGATTTGGTAAAATGTAAAAATAGAAAACCTTTGGACTAAAATAGTAATAATAGTAATAATAATAAGGAAAATAATATTAATAACAATAGAAATAATAATGAAGATAATAAAAATAAAAAAAGATAATAATATAAAAGGTATTAAAAATAATAAGTAATAATTATAAAAACAATAAAAGAATAATAATAGTAGAATTATAAGAGAATAATAATAATAGTAATAGAATAATAGTAATAATAGTAAATAAATAAATAAATAATAATGACAGAAATAGTAAAAAAATGGATAATAACAATAAAGTTAATATAATAATAAAGAAAAAGGAACAAAATAATAATAATAGCAGTAATAATAATAAAATAACATTAAATAAAAACTATAATTTAACATTTTGATATTTTTTCGGATAAAGTGATATGAATATATATATATATATATATATATATATATATATATATATATATATATATATATATATATATATATATATATATATATATATATATATATATATATATATATATATATATATATATATATATATATATATATATATATATAACTAATACAAATATTTTTTGATATCTTTTCTTTTTGAAATAAAGTGGTATATAAAAGAAAATAATAATGAAAACACATTTTTTGATATTTTTGTACAATAATAAAAAATATAAATGAATGGTAACTATATGAATTACGAATAAGAAGTGAAATAAAAAATAAAAAATATGAAATGGATGAAAGCAAAATAGAAATTAGAAATTGTGAAAATGAGATTTTTTTATTATAGAATTTGTGATAAATAAAAAAAAATAAAAAAAGGTGATAAACAACTAAAGACCTTCACACAACACACTACACGCACACGCACTCGACAACCTCAAAATAAATACTGATTTTCGCACCAACCTTGAGAAAAGAAACGACATATTTTTCGGATTTTTGAGATAATGGTTAGACAGTAAAATAAAATGGTGCGGGTAGGACAAATTTGGGGTATGACAGTTGCCCCTATCGAATTGGCTTAGACCGAGTAAGATGAATCGGCTCGCGTTCAAACTTTCAAGGTATAAGACAATTAGATACTAACAGACTCCAAATTTGTCCGAAAAAAGAAAAATGCAATGATAGAAGCTAATGATTTAAAACTGGAAAATATGTGACACAGCGAAAAAAACAAGTTGACAAATTAAATTACTTATCACTGGCGGATGATAAAGCGAATAACTGAAAATAAAATCACTTATCAACAAAGGATGATAAGGCGAATGACTGAAAATAAAATCACTTATCACCGAAGAATGATAAGGCAAATAACAAAAAAATAAACTCACTTATCAACAGAGGATGATAAGGCGAATAACAGAAAAATAAACTCACTTATCAACAGAGGATGATAAGGCGAATAACTGAAAATAAACTCACTTATCAACAGAGGATGATAAGGCAAAATGAAATTTAAATACGACCATTGAATCCGCCGAGGAGATGCCTGGAATCTTCGATTGATACGATCCTGACTTCTGCTGGGGAAAGGACTGGAAACTTGGATTGATCCTGGATCCTGAATTATGCACGTATGTTCGATTGTTTTGAAATGGTATTCCATAAATATGGAAAAATGATGCAAATGTTTATGCATTGAGATGTAAGTTGAAAATGTTGGGGATATGAAAAACTGATTTATTGAGGTATGCATATGATGCACATGTTGTAAATGATTGATATAAATGATGCTTATGATGTTGATGATGCATAATGATGCATATGAGCGATTGAAAGGTGCCAGCTTGATGGACTTTTGGTTTGGTAGTTGCCAATAATGATTGGACTTTGGGTGGGTGGAGGGCTTGATTCCCCGACACTCGATCTTTGACGATGTATGGTCAGAAGATGGATATGAAAGATCCAAGCTTGATCATCTGTTGATGAGCAAAGCGACTTAATTGACACATGAAGACTAATTTTGCTTCGAATGGTTGATAACGTATGGCAAGATCTGCCTGTTCAGCTGGGGAGAAGAGATAGGAAGATTTGCTCCTGTATCTGGATTTGGTAGACGTCTGCCCCTGGTTGAGTTGTTTGAAGATGATTTGCCCCTGACTGGACCACTGAGAATGGTTTTGCCCCTAATTAAGCTGATTTTGAAGAAGTATTGATTCAAATTCCTCTTTTGATTGCCCCTTGTTGGGATTGCAATGATGTCAAGCACTAAATTGCAATTAAATTATTCATACACAAATGGTAGTGTTAATGTAAAATTCATGTAAGCTTTGAAAAAGTCAATTTATTTGAATGCTGTGAAAGTGTGACGAATGGACCGTTAGTCCAAACGAAGTGTTGATTTAGAAAGTGCGTGAAAGATGCAGCAAGAACAATGTGCAATCAAGATTAAAGATTAGCAAATATATGGGAGTCAATTTACGCAACCTTATTGGTAGCATACTTTCAGAATAAACCATGCCTCAATTAGGTCTTTTGAGGGTTGTAACGTGGTCTGGTTAATGGTTTGAGAAACAAAGGATGTAAGTCTCAAAGTTTGATTTGTACCCACCCCTCTTCTTAATATCCTCCAGTCCTATGTTCAGTTAACTTTGCATATGTATTTGTTTTCGACGTTGCAAGAATGAAGATGAAGCTTTAAAGTTTTCTTGAAGACGGCAGTCATCTTATTTTGCTGGTGACCATTTGATTCTTGATTTGGTGGTCCCTGATATTTGTTTTGTTTTTGCTGAGGATTTGGGCTCCTCCTTTTGATTTGTTTTTTTTTGTTGACTAAGTCTCCCTTCAGGTGCTCAACTTAGCGGTTTTTCTTTTCTTTTGTATTTTGAACGTCGTGACTGCCAATTCATTTGTTGATGGTCCTCTGACGGGATGTCTCATCTTGCAATTCGAAGGTGTAGTCAGGTTAACTGAACGACTACCCTGCCCCGGGTTAAATTTAAGGGTTGCATTCGAAAGAAACTCCTACTTCTAGGCTCGAAGTGGTTGACTAGGGATTAAATCCTTATATCTCAAGTGTTTGGGGATTTTAAAGAATGCCTGTATATCATTGCCGAGATTTTATCTGAAAGCATACCGCAACAGTTATGGGTATTTTGTTTTCATCATCCTCCCTCAAATATTTGCTAAAGTGAAGTGAGAGAATATTTTTGTGATTTTTGTGATAAATGATAAATAATGAGCGAATGCGAATAGATTAATTCAAAACATGCATAAACATAACATTAACATAACCAAGTACAAACGATAACAATGTTCAGAGCAAATAGTTCTTAAACAAACATTACAAAACAACAGGAATGCAGAAATCATAAATGGCACTGGCTGCCTTGATTTGAGGAATGAACTTCTCTTGATTGAATGCTTCAACGTTGGAGACTACTCAGCTTGGTATTCAACAACCCCTTCAAATGTCTTTACTTGTTGGCACCGTGCGGCGGCATTGGGTCGTTCTGGACATTTGCATTTCTCGGAGTGAGAGTGAGGTTCTTAGAGTTGATCATATCCTGAATCAGGTGTTTGAAGGCATGACAATTCTCGATGGTGTGGCCTGGAGGGCCTTTATGATACTCACAGCGAGCATTGGCATCATAGTTCCGTGCATTGCCAGTCTGAGGTGGCATATCTCTCAAAGTAAGAGGTCCTTTTGCCATTAGCTGTTTAAAGATTTCGGTGTATGACATAGGCAGGGGATCAATGTGCCTATCATATCCTCTTTGTTGATATGGTGGACGCTGTTGAGGAGCGCGTTGTTTTTGTTGACCAGGCCGTTGTGGATAAGCCGGTTGCTGGTATGGTCCAGGTGCATATTGCGCAGCTGCAACCATTGGAGGTGGACGTGGTTGATGCACCATCTGAGGCGGAAATAGAGCTTGAAAGGCATGCTGATAAGGCATTGGAGGAACTGGCTGATATGGCATAGGAGCATATTGTGCAACAGCAACATAGGGATACTGATAGTAGGGAACTGGAGCAGGTGCACTCTGTTGAAAATTCCCACTTGCAGCAGAGACGACATTTGTTTCCCTCTTTTTGTAACCGTTGAAAGGCTTCTTGGCATTGTTCTGGCTGCTAGAACCTCCTTGGATCTTTCCCCTTTTTAGACCTTCTTCGATTCTTTCTCCGACCATCACCATGTCCGAAAATCCAGAAGATACACTGCTGATCAGCTTCTCGTAGTATTGCCCCTGTAGGGTATCCATGAAGATATCGATCAATTCACGGTCAACCAATGGCGGATGAACTCTGGCAGCTAACTCCCTCCAGCGTTGGGCGTACTCTTTAAAGGATTCTCTCTCTTTTTGAGACATACTCTGAAGTTGAGTACGGTTAGGAGCAAGGTCAGTGTTGTACTTGTATTGCTTTTTGAATGCATCAGATAGATCAAGCCAAGTACGAACATTGTTAAGTTCAAGCTGCATGTACCATTCCAGAGACGCTCCAGACAGGCTATCTTGGAAGCAATGGATCATGAGCTTGTCATCTTTGGCATGAGCAACCATTTTTCTACAATACATCCTCAAATGAAGCTCAGGACAGCTGAGGCCTTTGTATTTCTCGAATTCTGGCAATTTGAACTTAGCAGGGATCACAACATCTGGAACTAAGCACATGTCTGCGACACTCAAAGAAGTTGAATTGTGTCCTTCCATAATTCGGAGTTTTTCGGCTAACTCGCGACACATCTTCATAGCTTCAGACTCTTGAACAACCTGAGGATTGGCGATTGGAACAACAGTATGCATCTCATACTCAACTTGATGATTCTCTTCAGTTTGAGGAAACTGGATTTGAATTGGAATAGGTTGAGCTTGAGGAATAGCACCAACAGTGACACCAGAAGCAGGTATTGGTTGGGAAGTGACCTCTTCAAAAGCAGGAGTGAAACCTGGAGGAAAACCGTAGACCAAAGGATTTGGAACTGGAACTGAAGGCATTGCTCGTGAGGCAGATCCTTACACTTGAGCATTGTTCATTGCGGCAGCAGCTTCGCGACGTTCTTCCATTCTTGCCAAAGCTTGCAAAGTCTCATAAATCTGGTCAATCTTGTTCTTTACCGAGTCAATCTCCTCCCTCATGGCAGCTTGCTCTTCTTGAATCACGTCCATCAGTTTTCTAGTGTTGGCTCTAGTTAAGTACGGTCGTTTAGCTCGATACGGGCGCCGGGAAACCAGCTTGATTTACTAAAGATGGAGGAACATGAAATGAGTTTCCGGTTTTGGAATGAAATGCAATATGAATAAATAATGCTAATGAAATGATATGCAATGTCAGAATCCAGGATCACAAGATCAAGGTCTCACGAGTCCAAGGTACAGATGGAGGATACTCTGATCAGGAACTCACTGGGTAGACTCTAAAGTTTAGGGACCCCTAAAGTTATTAATTCATATGGCTATTCATCACACGTGCCATAAGAATGACGGTTGATTGACTCCGCCATATGAATCTATTTTGGGTGAGATATTCGTATCGACAACCCACGAGAGAAGATTTTCTCGGGAGTCCATACTACGTGATCATCGACACGAGGTTTAAAACAAAGTCCTGGAGTTATGGAACTTTCTCAACTGTTTGATGCACGTGTCAATTTCATACACTCTTGACAGTCAATCAACTCCATTGAGTAAGTCTATTCCAAGTGAGGTTTTCGTATCGAGCCACGCGAGGGCGAACCCTGGTGCCTAATACTACACAACCATCAACCGATGTTTTAACCAAAAGGTTCTAAAAGGTCCTCAGAGTTGATGATCCTAATGAAAGCAACTGAGCACACACGTTAAGGGCTTGACGGTTGTCAGTATTCTCATTAGAATCTACTCCAAGTGAGGTTTTCGTATCGACAACCCACGAGAGTGGTTCTCTCGGGAGCCCATACTACACAACCTCGCTAACTTATGTTTGTACTCGTAAGCTCGGGTATAGAGCCTTTCCCTCAAGTTTCTTTTGCAAAGTATCGATCCAAATTATAGTACCAAGGAGCCACAAGATAAATAATATGGAATGCGATAAAGAAAGCGATAAAAATAAACAAGCAAGACATAAAAAGCAAACATCCAAACAAGCGCGGGAACCTAGACTAGGCTTGACTCGCATAGGGGTGAACCAGTCGCCAGCAGAGTCGCCAGCTGTCGTACCCCGAAAAATACGACCTCACGCAATCCGAAAAGACGGAGCCGCGCGCCGGATGGACTGAAGAGTCTCCACCTAATTCTATTTATTCCCGAAGAGGGAAAGGGAAGATATAGATACAACCCGGGAGGAAAAGAATGAGGACAAAGGTCAACAGAACCATTGCTTGGGTTCGGGAGTCGGTTATGCAGGGGGAAGGTATTAGCACCCCCTACATCCATCGTACTCGATGGGAAACATCTAAGTTAACGCGCGCGAAAGGATGTCTATGCTTAAACGAGTTGCTTTCTAGAGGGAAATGAGTTGAATTATAAGTTAGATTGGTCCTAGGTGCTTGGCAAGGATGGAGATCCTCGTGCCTACGTACTCCCGTGTGCAATGGGAAAGTCAGAGCCTCGTAGTTCGGCCTACTAAGGGTAATGGTTGTTCGATTTTATTACCTTTCGTCGATGAAAGGGTTTAGGAGTTGAAATGCACTAAAGACTATGGATAGTTTATCGCGTCCAACAAGACGAGCGTCCTGCGTTGAAATAATCGGAGCGAGTAACGAGAGCTCGTTATCCTCCTTTCTACCGCTTAAGGCTCGTGGCGTACAAATCTTCTCGTTTTTATTAAAGTATTTTATTTCCTAAGACCGCTTGACGTTGGATCAAGGGTTTGGATCTAATCGAATCGTTTTGGTTTTTGAGGTTTAAAGGGTAAATGCAAGTGGAGTTTATTTTGTGGTTTGTTAGCGAGGCACAATGCGCTCGGCTCGCAAAGAGAAGTGGATCCTAATAAACGAAATGATAACTGGAAAATAAAGTGTAAGTGTGCAAGTGAGATCGCTTGGCGTTGGACCAAGGATTCGGAAATTAAATAAAATACGGAAAATAAAGTGCATACAAAGGAATGGGAAAGGGATACAAAATAAATACAGGGGATTGCGCGAAATGAATGGTATCATTGTAGTTTGCCCAAGAGGAAACGTGTGTGCAGTGTTTTTGAACTATTCGAAGGCGTTCAGCCTTTTTTTAATCGGAGGCAACTATTCGAAGGCGTTGGACCTTTTTGGGACGCGTCGAAATTTACTTCGTTTACTTCCTTAGAGCCGGTTAAAAGAAATTGTTCTATGAGGAGTCGAAACATAATTTTTTTTAAAAATGCGATAATAAATGAATAAATTAAATTGAATTGCTTGAATAAAATAATAAATTAAATAATTAAATAAATTAAATGATATTAAATAAATTAAATAAACTAAAAGATATTAAGAATAGTGAATAAATTAATTTAAGTATCTATTTGTCAAAATAATAATAATAAAAAAAACTAATTACACGGAGGGCCTCATATTGACCGAACATCACCGATTTAATGAAATCGGGCAAAAATTGACCTTTTGTCAAATCATTGGCCCCTACAAAAAATATATCTACTAAAAATTTCTTAGGACATTTTTTCTAAATAATAATAAAAACAATAGAACTAAATTACATTATGAATTAGAAAAATAAAAATAGAATAATAGAATAAAAGGAACAAGATCTCTAAATTCATAGACACCAAACTAATTAAAAATAGAAGCATAAAATTAAAAAAAGTAGAGAAGGGTGTATGCTGGATATGGGTATGCAGTCAATATTTTAAAAAAATGTTGGGCTAAGCCCGCTTCATCAACAGTAATAAGAAAAACAGTGGGTGTAATGTGTAATCTGGATGTGTAGTAAGTAAAACATGGGCCAAAGTTTTCAGAAAGGAAAAAAAAACAAACTAAGAGGATGTATCCAGTGAGGTGTGTCACGGATCCAGGTGGTATGATAGTGAAAATATGGGCTAAGCCCGCTTAAATATAATGAAAAGTTTTAATAAAATGAATACTTAAAATAAAATAAATAAATATGTATCAGTTCTTTAAAGAACCACAAACAGAGGAACAAAAACACGTTCACAAATAGGGTCTTCTCACGATAAAAAAAATCCACCCTCACCAATAGTGTCGGCGGCTTCTCCTTCTAAGTTTCACAACATTTTCGCGTCTTGTGGTTTTGCTTGTGGTTTCGTGGATGTGAAACGCGGTCGGTTTGTTATTTTTCTGCGGTTTGGTTCTTTTGTGTTTTGGTTGTGCGATTTGGTTGAAGGAGGTGATTGGAGGTTTTTGTGATTTGAACAGTGGAAGATGGTGGTTCGTCGGCGGCTATGGCGGCGGTTTCTTAGTGGTTTTGGGTTTAACGGTTCAGATTTACGGTTTCTGTTTTTTCATTCATTGATTTTTTATTTGGTTTGCGTGTGGTGGATTTTTGCGGTTTGGAAGTTTTTGTTCACAGATGTGTTTCGTTTTTTTGTTTATATGTATTTGAAAGAGTTGTCTATTTGGTGAATAGGGTATGAACTGCTGATCTTGGTTTGTAGCAGAGTTATTGTGGAGACATTTTTACAGTGGTGAAAAGGAAGGTTTAGATGATGATATTGTGAGAGTTTATTTGAAGGATATCGGGATTTGATGGTTGCAAGGAAACTTGGAGAGGGAAAATGGTGAGCTGTGCAAAATTTGTTGTGAAATGAGTGTTTTTGTGCTGAAGAATGAATGAGTGGTGTTATGCGTCTGTGTACGGGAAAATTGCTGGAAGCATGTGCAGATTTAAGATATTTTGCTAAAAGATTAAAAAACTATATTTGTGTGTACTGCCTGTGCTTTAAAAAACTAATAGAAACTAAAAAAACAAACTAATAATAATGATAATAAAAACTGTAATAATAAAAAACAAAAATAATAAACTATAATAATAACAATAATGATAGTAAAACTAAAAATAATAATAACTATAGAAATAATTATAATAGTAATAGTAAAAAAAAGATTGATAATTGTGATTTAATAATAATGATAATAATAATAAAGATAATAGAAAATAATGGGATGATTTTTTTGTAATTTTGTTAATGATTTTTTAGTACATGAAATAAAGATAGACAAGAAAGAAAAGGAAAAAAATAAAATAATAAAATGGACTTTTGGATTCTAGAAATTGGTTTAGAAGCATGAAAAATGGAAAAATAAAAATAAAAATTTAAAATATGGCTTGGATATTAATTAATTTTTTTTAAAAAGATTAAAAATGAATAGATGGATATTGAATCAAACTAAAATGGATAAAATAGATAGTGATAATGAATAAAAATGATTTAAGAAAAAATGGTTAATGAATAATAGATATTTGAATTTAAAGAGATGATTTAAGGTGGCGTTGGAAATAAATTTATAAAAAAAATATGATTAGGAATAAGAAAAGAATATTTAAAATGGTAATTAGATATTTAGAAAATGGAAAATGGTAATTGAATATTTGGATAATAATAATAATAATGAATATAAACATCAAATTATGGATAATAATGAAAAATAAATTTGGATAATAATAATGGAAAATGAATATAAAAATAGAATTATGGATAATAATGAAAAATTGGATGATAATAATGGTTTAATAATAATGATAATGATAATAATAATGATAATAATAATAATGATGGTAAAATGAAAATAATAATTAAAAACTATAGAAAAATAATAATAGTAATAAGTTAAGAAATAAAAATAAAATAATAGTAATAACAATGAAAATTTTAATTTTTGTATAGAAAAATGTTAAATGGGTTAATAAGAAAAATATAATGGGTTCAAAAATATCATGAAGTAATGAATTTAATAATATAGAGTAATGATTTGGTAAAATGTAAAAATTGAAAACTTTTTGACTAAAATAGTAATAATAATAATAATAATAAGGAAAATAATATTAATAACAATAGAAATAATAATGAAGATAATAAAAATAAAAATAGATAAAAAAAGATAATAATAAAAAAAGAATTAATAATAATATGTAATAATTATAAAAACAATAAAAGAATAATAATAGTAGAATTATAAGAGAATAATAATAATAGTAATAGAATAATAGTAATAATAGTAAAAAAAGAAATAAATGATAATGACAGAAATAGTAAAAAAATGGATGATAACAATAAAGTTAATATAATAATAAAGAAAAAGGAACAAAATAATAATAATAGCAGTAATAATAATAAAATAACATTAAATAAAAACTATAATTTAACATTTTGATATTTTTTCGGATAAATTGATATGAATATATATATATATATATATATATATATATATATATATATATATATATATATATATATATATATATATATATATATATATATATATATATATATATATATATATATATAACCAATACAGATATTTTTTGATATCTTTTCTTTTTGAAATAAAGTGGTATATAAAAGAAAATAATAATGAAAACACATTTTTTTGATATTTTTGTACAATAATAAAAAATATAAATGAATGGTAACTATATGAATTACGAATAAGAAGTGAAATAAAAAATAAAAAATATGAAATGGATGAAAGCAAAATAGAAATTAGAAATTGTGAAAATGAGATTTTTTTTATTATAGAATTTGTGATAAAATAAAATAAATAAAAAAAAGGTGATAAACAACTAAAGACCTTCACACAACACACTACACGCAGACGCACTCGACAACCTCAAAATAAATACTGATTTTCGCACCAACCTTGAGAAAAGAAACGACATATTTTTCGGATTTTTGAGATAATGGTTAGAGAGTAAAATAAAATGGTGCGGGTAGGACAAATTTGGGGTATGACACAACCTAGTTGAGTTAAGGACATTGGCACCTCCAGATCCTCTCAATATGCCAAAGAACTATGATGCAAATGCCAGGTGTGCTTTCCACTCACACGCACCAGGGCATAATACTGAAAAATGCAGAGCCCTACAGATGAAAGTCCAGGATCTGGTGGACTCAAAAGCTCTCAATTTTGCGCCTCCTCCGAACGTCACAAGAAATCCAATGCCTAGTCACAACGGGCCAAGGATTAATGCTATTGAGGAAGGCAAACCATCCACTTTAATCAACAGTGTTGCACAAATCCGAATACCCTTGGTTGAAATCAAAGCCCAGCTGTTAGAATGCCAAGTGTTCCCCGGATGTGAGCTCGGCTGTGGATATTGCAACATCGCTGTTAATGGATGTGAGAGACTGAGAAACGGTATAGATGGTCTTATTAAGGATGGTATCCTTCAGATTACGACAACAATAACTACAACTCCAACAATTCCTTCATCAACAATCACAGATACTCCTACAACGTCAGCAACCATTGTTCCAACAGATTCTACTACAACTCCAACAACTGCTCAATCAATCACTTCAACAGATACAAGTTCAATCATAATTCCTTCTACAACGACAACACCCGTTATTCCATCAGTTTCTGCTACAACTTCAACACCTTCTACAACATCAGCAACAATTAATGAAAGCGTCTCAACGGTTACGATATACTACGATCCTGCAAATGTTCCTTCCAACAACTCACAACAGATTACTACTCCTGTCAGAACTCCGGTTACCATATATTATGATCTGCACACCATTGTGGTCCCCTCTGCAGCTGCTATCAGTCTAGTTACTATCACAATACCTGGGCCAGTTCCTTACGAAAGCAATAATGCCATCCCTTGGCATTATGGCTCAGATCTATACTGCGAGGGGCAGAAAATCACTTTAGAATCATCAACTTCTTCACCTTAGATAGACAATGTGGGGGGAGGCGGAGGCTTCACCAGAAGCGGACGTCTCTTTGCCTTGCAAATTCCAAGACCCATTGCTAAAGTAGAAGCTACTACTAAGGCAAAAGGGAAAAACATGGTGCAAGAAGAACCAGTCGCTAGAGAAGCTTTGAAGACTCCTTTTGATCAAGATGTTGATGAATTCATGAGAATAATAAAGAAAAGTGATTACAAGGTGGTGGACCAGCTTCACCAAACGCCTTCCAAAATCTCCATACTATCATTGCTAATGTGCTCCGAGGCTCATCGGAACGCACTTTTGAAAGTCCTGCACGCAGCTTATGTGCCGGAGGAGATTACCGTCAATCAGTTAGAGGCCGTGGTTGGAAATGTCAACGCTAGTCATGGACTAGGATTTACCAACGCTGATCTGACAGTGGAAGGTCACAATCACAACAAGGCTTTGCACATTACCTTGGAGTGTAAGGGTGCAGTTCTTTCTCACGTACTGGTAGACACAGGGTCATCCCTCAATGTCCTGCCCAAGAAAGCCCTTGTGAAGCTGGAACATGATGGATTGGCACTACGCCCAAGCAACTTGGTAGTGAGAGCCTTTGATGGTTCTAAAAGATCAGTTCTGGGTGAGATAGATTTGCCTATAATGATTGGCCCACAGGTTTTCAAAACGACCTTCTTTGTGATGGATATACAGCCTGCCTACAGCTGTCTATTGGGTAGACCATAGATACACGCCGCTGGCGCCGTGACGTCAACCCTTCACCAGAAGTTAAAATTCGAGTGGGAAGGACAAGTCATTACCATTTGTGGGGAGGAGGATATCTTCGTTAGCCAGCTGGCTACGTTCAAATACATTGAAATGGATGGGGAGATCCATGAAACCATGAACCAAGGGTTTGAGGCCCTTAATATCAATGAGACATCTGCTGTACTGGGAACTTCCATCACCTTATATCAACAAGCCCGAAAGGTTGTTGAGGAGGGTACTGCTCAAGGCTGGGGTAAGTTGCTGCCAGTTGAGAAGAAAGAAGACCGATTCGGATTGGGTTACAAACCAACTCGACAAGATCAACCAGAGGCTGCAACGGAGCCCAAGTTTATCAGCGGGGGAATGCTCACCCCGGATGCTGTGAATAGTTTGGAAGATGAGTCAGAAGACGAGCGCAACCTGGAAAGCTGGATTCGTCCAAGAATCCCGGGGAACCATGTCTCAAACTGGTCTTCCTAGGAAATTATAAGAGTTACTCCTGCAAAGTAATTATTATTTCCTGTTTTTAAAGCATGCATCAAGTCCTGCATCCTGCCCAAGGTGTCAGGACTCATTTTGTAATCGGGTCATCTTGTATTTTGTGCAAAGATCAATTAATGAATATCAGGACATCTTTTGCAAATGAGTCTTTTCTTTTTCCGCTCACTGTTTTTCATTTTTCATTTTTTGTACAAAAAACAAAATGGCAATGTTTTTCAAAATAATAAACTTCATTTTCACTTTTTTCTAAGCAAGATAAAATTGATCACTAAAATGAACAAATCTAAACCCTTGCAGAGAGTGCCCTCCAGACTGCACCGACAACAATACTGCTATGACTTCGTATGACTTTGACAATCTGATTAATCAAGCCGATGAAGGGGTTGAAGAAGATTATGAGCTACCTGGAGAACTAGCCAGGTTGTTGAGACAAGAGGAGAAGGTTATAACTCCTCATCAGGAGAAGGTTGAGACGGTTAATCTTGGTACAGAAGAAGACCTGAAAGAAGTTAAGATTGGGGCCTGTCTGTAAAACTCAGTGAAAGAGCAACTTATTGATATGCTTCGGGAGTATGTGGATGTTTTTGCTTGGTCTTATATGGACATGCCAGGGTTGGACACTGACATTGTTATGCACAAGCTGCCTCTGAAAGAAGAATGTCCACCAGTAAAATAGAAGTTGCGCCGCACTCGCCCAGATATGGCAATGAAGATAAAAGAGGAGGTACAAAAACAGTGGGACGCCGGTTTCCTTGCTGTAACTAGTTACCCGCCGTGGGTTGCTAACATTGTACCTGTGCCTAAGAAAGATGGAAAGGTGAGGATGTGTGTGGATTACCGGGATCTGAACAGAGCCAGCCCGAAAGATGACTTCCATTTACCTCACATTGATGTATTGGTCGACAATACGGCTCAGTTCTCGGTATTCTCCTTCATGGATGGATTTTCAGGATATAATCAGATCAAGATGTCACCTGAAGACATGGAGAAGACAACTTTCATTACACCCTGGGGCACATTCTGTTATAAGGTGATGCCATTCGGACTGAAGAATGCTGGTGCCACTTATCAACGGGCTATGGTAACATTATTCCACGACATGATCCATAAAGAAATTGAATGTTATGTGGATGACATGATTGCCAAGTTCCTCACAGAAGAAGACCACCTGGTGAATCTGTTGAAGCTATTCAAGCGTCTGAGGAAGTACCAACTGAAGCTAAACCCCAACAAGTGTACATTCAAGGTGCGATCCGGTAAGCTGCTGGGATTTATTGTGAGCGAGAAGGGAATTGAAGTTGACCCTGACAAAGTCAAAGCCATCCAAGAGATGCCTGCACCAAAGACAGAAAAAGAAGTTCGGGGGTTTCTAGGTAGATTGAACTACATTTCACGGTTCATATCTCACCTTACAGCAACTTGTGAGCCTTTGTTCAAGTTGTTAAGGAAAGAACAAACAGTCAAGTGGAATGAAGACTGCCAAAGGGCTTTTGACAAAATCAAGGAATACTTACAAGAGCCTCCAATCCTTATGCCTCCAGTTGAAGGAAGACCTCTAATAATGTACTTGACAGTATTAAAAGAGTCAATGGGGTGTGTGCTGGGCCAGCATGACGAGTCTGGACGAAAAGATTATGCAATATACTACCTAAACAAAAAGTTTACCGACTGTGAACAACGTTATTCACTGCTCGAGAAAACTTGTTGTGCTTTAGCGTGGGCTGCTCGCCGACTAAGGCAGTATATGTTGACTCACACTACCTTATTGATCTCAAAGATGGACCCAGTCAAGTACATTTTTGAGAAGCCAACACTTACCGGACGGGTTGCAAGATGGCAAATAATCCTCACGGAATATGACATTCAATACACATCTCAAAAGGCCATCAAGGGCAGTGTGTTGTCTGATTATCTCGCTGAGCAACCCATTGATGATTACCAGCCTATGAGATTTGACTTCCCTGATGAAGACATCATGTTCATAAAAGCAAAAGGTTATGAAGAGCCTATTCACACTGAAGGGCCTGACCCAGAAGAAGAGTGGACTCTGATGTTTGATGGGGCTGTTAATATGAATGGTCGTGGGGTTGGTGCAGTACTCATTACACCTAAGGGAGTTCACATGCCTTTCTCGGAAAAACTCACCTTTAACTGCACTAACAACGAAGTTGAATATGAAGCTTGTATTATGGGTCTTGAGGAAGCCATTGACCTCAGGATCAAGACTTTAACTGTATTCAGAGATTCAACTCTGGTAATCAACCAAACCAACGGCAAATGGTACACTCACCAGGAGCATCTAATACCTTACCGGGATTATACAAGAAGGTTGCTTACATTCTTCACAACAGTCAAGCTTGAGTATATCCCTCGAGATGAAAATCAATTTGCAGATGCTCTGGCTACCATCTCATCCATGATCAAAGTTCAAGCTGCCAACTTTGTTCCTCGGATTTCAGTATCCAGGCTTGATAGACCAGCATATGTATTCTCAGCAGACCTTGCTAAAGATGATAAGCCTTGGTTCCACGACATCAAATGCTGCTTGTTAATGCACGAGGTGCACGAAGGATCTTTTGGTACCCATGCTGGAGGGCATGCTAAGGCTAAAAAGTTGTTAAGATCAGGCTATTACTGGATCACAATGGATGCAGACTGTTGTGCGTATGCCAGGAAATGCCATAAATGCCAGATTTATGCAGATAAAGTGCATGTGCCTCCCAATCCTTTGAATGTGATGTCTTCACCTTGGCCTTTTGCCATGTGGGGCATTGATATAATTGGCAAGATTGAACCGACTGCTTCAAATGGCCACAGATTCTTCCTGGTAGCCATTGACTATTTTACCAAGTGGGTTGAAGCAGCTTCATATGCAAATGTCACCAGGCAAGTGGTAGCCCGATTCCTAAAAAGAGACATCATTTGTCGGTATGGAGTACCCGAGCGATTCATTACTGATAATGGTTCCAACTTAAACAACAAAATGATGGCAGAACTGTGCCGGGACTTCGAAATCCAACACCACAATTCTTCTCCTTACAGGCCAAAGATGAATGGCGCTATAGAGGCAGCTAACAAGAATATCAAGAAGATTGTGCAAAAGATTGTGGTCACCTACAAAGACTGGCATGAAATGCTACCATTTTCCTTGCATGGGTACCGTACGTCAATCAGAACATCCACTGGGGCAACACCGTATCAGCTTGTGTATGGTATGGAGGCAGTCCTACCTGTTGAAGTTGAATTACCCTCCTTACGGGTATTGATGGATGTTAAGCTGAACGACACAGAATGGGTCTGATCCCGATACGAACAACTGAGCCTGATTAAAGAGAAGAGATTGGCTGCAATTTGTCATGGGCAGCTGTATCAGAAAAGAATGAAGAAAGCCTTCGATCAGAAAGTCAGGCTTCGAGAGTACCAAGTAGGATATCTTGTGCTGAAGAGACTCCTTCCTCCTCATACAGACCACAGGGGCAAGTGGACTCCGAATTATGATGGTCCGTTCATAGTAAAGAAAGTTTTCTCTGGTGGAGCGCTGATGCTCAGTATTATGGATGGTGAAGACTTCCAGTCCCCTGTGAATTCAGATGCAGTTAAAAAATACTTCGCATAAAATGACCCGCTGGACATAAAAACAGAATGTGAGTCCAGGAAAAAATAGGGCATCCCGGCGAGTCAAAAATAGAATAAAAGACTCGGGCAAAAATAAGGGAAAATAAATAAAAAAATGTACACCCGCTGAGTTGAAAAGCCACATTGGACAGCTCAGGAAAAAATGGGTATCCCGGTGGATTGAAAACCCGAAAGGGCGATCCACGCAAAATCAGGGAATAAGCGAACAACTGCATTCTGAATTCGTCTGTATCACTTACAACATGGCAAGCCTCGATGGATTTAGGCATCTGTCAGAATCAGCTTCTTCAAAAGCAAGATGAGAAGAACGTCAATGTCATACGAGTCATAGCAAAAAGGAAGCACACTGAAGCGTCATCAACATTGCCAGCACCTTTTTGTTTCTCAATTTGTAACAATCTCCTCATTTCAGGGGATTTGTTTCTTTGACTGTACTTGCCAATTCAGGACACACAAATTAATAAAATCAGATCTCCAGTCACACTTTTGTCTCGTACATTTTATCTTTAGTTGCAAAAAATGTCCGATGTCCTTAATATAATGGTTACATAAATACAGATGCGTCTTTTCTAAATTACATGCTTGCAGGAAATATATTTACTCCCGGGAGTGTCTGAACTCCTATGATGGGATCCAGTAAGGGATACCTCGGGATATTTGTACGTTCCTTTGTCATAACAAGATTGCAGGAATCCAAAGCGCAGCAGGGGGCATGAAAGCTTCTCCCCAGCAGGTTGCCAAAAGCATTCTTCCCAATTATCTTTTCCAAAGTAGCATCATGAGGGGCTCATATCCCCAGCTAAGTACATCATCCTCAGCAGACTCCCCACAGAAATCTCCGGGGGGATCGTTCAGTGATCATTCCTCCCCGGCCAAGTGCAAAGACAGGGGACCACCTCCCCGCAGAGTTCCAGCCGCCGTCTAGAAGAGTAATGCCCGAGGATCTCACAACGAAGTGACGAAAGCTTCCGCAACCCCAGTTGGGCCACTCATCATCAAAGATAGGTCTATCAGTGACCTGTATCCCCAAGCAGTCATACATCTTAGCAGATCTACCAATGATCTTATCCCCAGCTGGGATATCACTGCAAGCAAATCAGCCAGAGATCTTCGCAGCAACGGGATCCGAATCCCGGATAAGTATCTTTTGCATAATCATAACATTTTCGCATCATATTTTCCCCCAAAGCGTAACATTCCGTTTAATACAGAGCATTACGGCAAAAATCAAGCATATGGCATAATCACAAGCCATGTTTTGAATCAGTCACCTGTGAATATTGACATCCCATCAACAATATACAAGACACCCGACAGAATGCCAAAGCATTTTTCTTTGCATTTCCAAAATACAGATACATGCTCCTTTTGGCACTCGTCTGTGTCATCTTTCTCCAGAAAGTCGCCAGGACCTTTTCTACAAACAGATACTTCCACATAACGGATACTTCTTGACACTCGTCTGTGTCATATCCCTAGCACTGTTGCCTAAAACCTTGCTTATTATGCTTTCCAGACACTCGTATGTGTCATCCTATCCCCACAGGTCGTCAAACACCTTTTATATTTATAAATTCACAACTTATACACTTCCTCTTATGATACTCGTCTGTATCATACTCTCTCCAGCATATTGAACACTCGTCTACGTCTCATTCATGCTCATTTTCACTCATACAAATACTCGTCCGTATCTTGTATACACACTTAATTCCCCTCAGAGTCGACATTCGTCCGTGTTCTTTGTTAACCGGTTGGTACTCGTCCATACCATCATCTCTGGACATGCGTCAACATTTGTTACTACTGATACTCGTCCGTATCGTAGTCTTAAGGATGCTCGTCCGCATCTTTAATCTATACACAATGTCAAACACTTATACCTTTTCTTTCTTGAATGTAGACACTCATCTGTATCTACTATTCCCCAGAAGAGTTCCCAGCAGTTTCTTGGCAAAATTTCCTTTCTATCTGACATTCGTCCTATGTCGTGATACTTTCGGCAACCGTACCTTGCCAGGTGATCGTCCTTCACCTTCTCAATGATCGTCCTTCACCTTCTCAATGACCGTCCTTCATCATTCCCCCAGCGGAGTCTCCATTATTGGAACCCTCTCCTATCTGACATTCGTCCTATGTCGTGATATTTTAGCAGCCGTCCCCTGCTAGGTGATCGTCCTTCACCTCTTGATGATCTTCCTTCATCATGCTTATCCAATGGTCGCCCCCATCGTCGACTCTTTCTATCTGGCATTCGTCCTATGTCGTGATACTTTTAGCAGCCGTCCCCTGCTAGGTGATCGTCCTTCACCTCTTGATGATCGTCCTTCATCATGCTTATCCAATGGTCTCCCCCATCGTCGAATCTTTCTATCCGACATTCGTCCTATGTCGTGATACTTCAGAGCAGCCGTCCCCTGCTAGGTGATCGTCCTTCACATTTGATGACCGTCCCTCATCATTTTATTTCCTTAACCTGATGGTCATCCTCGTCATTTACTTTACCTTTAATCCCCAGAGAATCTTGTTACTGTACTTGATGGCCATCCCCATCATAATCTTTTTATTTCCCCAGCATGCCGACCGTCCCCGTCATTGCTTTATCCCCAGCAGTCGTCCTCTGCTCGATGGTCGTTCTCCATCGCCCGCATCTTTATAATCATACTTTATTTCCTTTTACAATCTATATCCATTTTCTTCTTCATAACCAGTGAGTGCAAATTTTGGACTGTCTTTGGTATTCAACCACAAGTTATCTTGTTTGCCTGTTAAGCCGTCGCTTACATCCTGCACAGCTAACTCATGCTTGAATAGGGGCAGCTGTAAACACCCCAAATTTTCCCTCACTTATTTCACCATGGCTTGTGATTCTCTCATATGCATAATTTCAATCATGTCATCTCATATTGCATTTTTGCTTCACTGCATTGGTTCTAAGTCATCTGCATCTAGGGTTTGTGATCTGAGCCATCCCTGAGCCATTTTGAGCCACTCCAAAGGTCTTCAATCATCTCAAGAAGGTCCATGTATGTTCAAGCATAATATTATATCCCCCCAAGGTCAAGAAAGTCAGAAAATCACAAGAACTAAGAAAGGCATGGAAGCAGAGCCAGGTTTAACTACACAGATGTCCTGAAATTAGGGTTTTGGTTTCAGAGGCCATAACTCCAAATTTTTTGGTCATTCTTGTTTCTATTGGTCTCTATATGTTATAAGGATCATGCATACCAATTTTCATGAAGAAATTCAATGGGGAAGGCATCTGATTAATAAATGACTTCTTGAGCAAGTCAGTGCAAAATCAGGGCATCTGAGGCCCCCAATCATCCAACCAAAGGGTCTCCTCCATCATTTTGGGTGTATATGATCTTTATTTTATCTTAGAAGAAGTTATAAGTTCACAAAATTGAAGAATTTCAAGCCATTTGCAAAGTTTCCATTTTGGGAAAGTGAATTGTAATGCAAACTTGCCATTTTGGGAAAGTTTTTCAACCTCCTCTTTTTGATTCAAAAATGCTTCAAATGAAAAATTCTTGGTCATGAAAGTTGTAGATTGGATCATTCACTTTTCAAAAAGTACAAGAACTTGATCTAATTCATCATAGAACTCAAGTTATGGCTTTGCAAAATTGGGAAAAATCACAAAATTTCACTAATTGTGCCAAAGAGGGAAACTTGCAAAAACACTTGCCAAAGCATTTTGTGACCTCAATTTGACTTATAACCATTACAAAAACATCATACATGACATAAAATTCATAATTGCCCAAAGAAATTCCAAGTTTCATGCCTTGAACTTTACAAAATCCAAAAGGGGCCAAAACTTCATGAATTTGCAAAATGGATCAAAACCTTTCATCCACTTGCCACAGCTCATCAAATCTGATTTCATATCATTCCTTGATCCTTGCTGCGCATAGCCATGCCCCTGTCTCAGCCTGCCACTTGCCCATACCCCAAGTACACCAACTCTTGACTTTGTGCATTTTGCCCCATACCAATCAGCATAACCCACAACCACTACACTGACCTATCCCAGCATGATATGTGTACCAAAAGAAAGCCATTCCATAACATAACACAAGCTGAAAACTCCAAGAGCTCAGCAATTACAAAAACTCCCTCTTATGCAAAAGCCTTCGAAATTCATAGCTCAGCCATCAAACCTCAAAACAAATTCCACCATTCAACTCCATATACATTGCTGATCATTTCCCACCCTTCATATCCCCCTAAAACACCCTGAATCAAAAACACGATTTTGACATTGCTTGAACTGAATTTTTGCCAACTTCATTTAAAGACCATTTAAACTCCAACCAAGCATCACAAACTCTTCAGGAGGATCATTGGAGCTGATTTGAAGCAAAGAAGCAGTCAGCCAATGCCATTTTCGAAAGCTTCAGTTCAGGTATCATCAAGAATTTTTTTTCCATAAATGATTTCTTAAGTTCTTAGATTGTTCTCCATGCTTCACTGATCACACTGCACCTTTTGGTTTTGAAAATGATTCAGTTTTAAGCATGTATGAAGCTTCTGAAATTTTTGAGAAATTTTTCGTTTTGCTTCGAATCTCTCTGTTCATGTGAAATAAATTATGTTTGATGGTTGATTCTTGTCTAGAATGGGGTGAGGATCATTTCTGGAGAGTTTAAGGGCTTGGGGTTGCGTAGAGAGTGAGATAGCATGAGGGGATAGCCGGAGAAGATGACCGGAACACTGTTCCGGTCACCTGAAAGTGATTAGGGTTCAGATTAGGGCTTAATTGTGTAATTAGCGTAGTTTGAATTCTGGCCCTTGGATAGCGCGCGAAGTCAATTCCCTCCATCTTGAGTTTGAACCTGGGCCTTTGGATTGGCTGACTTTCTCATTTTCTCATTTTATTTAATAATTATTTCATTTGTTTTCTATTTATTTGAACGAATTTTAAAAAATAGCAAATGACATCAAAATATTCTGGAAATTTTAATCCAAGCTTTTATTTATTTTCAAAAACCAAAAATATTTTTATTTTTTGCATTAAAATTTATTTTTAAATCATTTAAATGATTATTTTTAATTAGTTAATGAGAATTAATTAATTAAAAATACATTTAGGTATTTAAAAATTCCAAAAAAATCCAGAGAGCTTTTTAAAACATTTAGAAACATTATCAAACCCTTCACACAAATTTCTTTTTGGTCCTTGACCTATTTTGACATTTTTTCTTTGGATTTAGGGTTCTTAAAAAACAATATTTTGACCCTAACTTAGGAAAATCCTTTCTGCCTAACCATGAAGAGTTTGATGATGGTTCTTTTTGCATTGCATTCCCCATGTCATGTAGTTTCTAGGATAAAATTGGTTTGAATTTATCTTTCATTTTCAAATTGTTTTGCATTTTTCATTGTAAGGCATCCTAAAACCCTAGCCAACTTGAGAAAATCATAACTTCCATTAGGTTAAGATTTAGGTCTCCCCCTTTGGGCAGTGAACTTATGTAGGTTTAGGGTACCTTTGATCCCATTTTCAATTTTGTATCTTGTCATTTGCTTCTGATTTTGAATTTTGCATTGCATATTGTATGAAAACCCTAATTTTTTGCCTTCATTTGCATTCATCCTTCATATGCTTGCACACATGAACTTGCCATAACATTTTGTGCATCCACATGACATATAAGACATCTTAGGACATATTAGAATCATGATTGATCATTGCATCATCCATTTGCCATGCTTTTGATTTCATTTCATGTCATATGCATTCATATACTTTCATGGTTTTTTACATGTTTCATTTGCATCCTCCTTGCTTGTATGATCATCCACATCACATGACATGCTCTCATACCATTTTATGGCATCATTTGCATCATGTTTATGCTTCTGACTTTGGCTTTCATCTTTTCATTTCATCTCATTTTCATTTCATTTCATTTCTTGTTACTAACTTTTCAGGTGGTAAGTGTTTGAGAAGTGAATTTTCCTTCACTTCTCATGATCTCTTCTCATCTCTCTTATGCATTCATTACTGCATTTTATTTTTGGATTAGGGTGAGCTTGCTCATTCATGCTCCCTGCTCTCTCTCTTTCTTCAAGCAACTTACCTTCTTAAGTGAAGTAAGTTGTCTTGCTTCTTCTGCTTTTCCTCATTCCATCCTGCTTCTTCCTTGGTGGCTTTTCTCTTGAAGATCTTTTGCAAGCCTCATAAATCCTAGGAACATCCAAGCATGATCATAATTAGGGTTTGATTAGTCCCCCATTAGTTTTTACTTTGTGTCATCTTTGTGTCTTCTCTTTTCATCTCTTAATCAAGGACTAAACCTTAAAGGTTTTAAGGCTTTGTGATTAAGCTTATGCCTGCATCCTTCTATTAGGATGGAGTGTATAACTTTAATCCTAAGTGTTAAACCCTTAATGTGTTTAAATCCTTTAATCAATCCACTTAATAATCACTAAGACATCAAGCTTGTAACTTGGGACTTGCATTAGGGTTCTAATTCTTCCTTAATTGGTTAAGAAGGACTAACCCTAGTGTTAATGGACAAGTCCCCCTCAAGTTGTCTTACAAACCATAAAATTCATTTCTTAATCTTACCATTAACTAAAATCCACTCTAATAAAGGCCTTGTTTTGTCATGAAGTTAATCCCTAATCATGGATTAAGTTGAGGAGCCTTCCTCAGCTTAAATGTTCTCATCTATTATCCTTCTATTAGGATGGTGTAATGGGTCCATTAAATCCTTGATTATGGCTTAAACTCATTACTTAACACTAAACAAAAACTCCAAAAACATCTAAATAAATGCAAGTAGGTTAATGATCTTAATCCTACATCATGGTGACTAAGTGTGAGGTGTTTACTTCATACTTAAGGTATACTCATTACCCCTAATCAGAGGGAAGATGTGATGAGTTTACTAACCCTTGGTTTAGGCTTAAGCTCATTTTCTTATGACAAACTCAAAAAGCAATAAAAGATTGAAAACACAAAAACAAACAAACAATAATCGTCTCCTCCGGGATTCTTTCCTCATCATGTTCATTCACAAATGAGAACTTGCTTCTTCCGTCTAATGCAAGACAGTTTGCACCTGAGCTAGACAGGTCATACACTTGAGCATAGACAAGTAAGCAGTTCACAAGTTAATTTATCCTTCAGTCTCTTTGAGTCGAACTACGGTGTTCTGACTTCCTCATTGCACGAGAGGATACGTAGGCATAACTTAACAGTTATCGAACAAAATTCTCTGTATATTCCCCCTCCTCCAGCATTATTCTTTTAGCCTCATTGTCTTGAGCATTGCACTCTCTTCTTGCACTGACACTTCACATATTTCACTTCACTTTCTTCCAGCACTGACACTTGCATTCTTTCCAGCTTTGATACACAAATAGCATTGACACTACCCCTTTAAACACCAATCTTGTAAGCGTGGATCCCGTCGAATACGACGGACAATCTGGGTGCTAATACCTTCCCAGGTTGTAACCAACCCCCTTTCTCAGTTTCTCTGGTTCGCGACCGTCTTATCCATATTTTCTTAGGTTTATGCAACATTACCTTTCCTCCGGGATAAAAATGCCTAGCTGGCGACTCTTTTCTTCTCAATTCACCCTTGTGTGTTCTCTCCTTTCGCCGACCGTTCGCGTCTGTACCCCATTTGAGTTAGCCTTATTTGGTTGGAGCGACATCGGGCTCAGGTGCAAACTGTCTTGCATTAGACGGAAGAAGCGAGTTCTCATTTGTGAGTGAAGATGATGAGAAAAGAATCCCGGAGGAGACGATTATTGTTTTTTTTTGGGTTTTCAATCTTTTATTGCTTTTTGTGTTTATCATAATAAAATGAGCTTAAGCCTAAACCAAGGGTTAGTAAACTCATCACATCCTCCCTCTGATTAGGGGTAATGAGAATACCTTAAGTATGAAGTAAACACCTCACACTTAATCACCATGATGTAGGATTAAGATCATTAACCTACTTGCCATTATTTAGATGTTTTTGGAGTTTTTGTTTAGTGTTAAGTGATGAGTTTAAGCCATAATCAAGGATTTAACGGACTCATTACACCATCCTAATAGAAGGATAATAGATAAGAACATTTAACCTGAGGAAGATACCTCAACTTAATCCATGATTAGGGATTAACCTCATGACAAAACAAAGCCTTTTTTAAAGTGGATTTTAGTTAATGATAAGATTGATAAGTGAGTTTTATGGTTTTTAAGACAACTTGAGAGGGACTTGTCCATTAACACTAGGGTTAGTCCTTCTTAACCAATTAAGGAAGAATTAGAACCCTAATGCAAGGCCCAAGTTACAAGCTTGATGTCTTAGTGATTATTAGATGAATTGATTAAGAGATTTAAACACATTAAGGGTTTAACACTTAGGATTAAAGTTATACACTCCATCCTAAGAGAAGGATGCAGGCATAACCCTAATCACAAAGCCTTAAAACCTTTAAGGTTTAGTCCCTGATTAAGAGATGAGAAGAGAAGACACAAAAGATGAAACAAAGGTAAAACTAATGGGGGATAATCAAACCCTAATTGTTAACATGCTTGGGTTTTCCTAGGGTTTATGAGGCTTGCAAGAAGTCTTCAAGAAAAGCCACCAAGGAAGAAGCAAATGAAAGGAGGAGAAGCAGAAGAGACAAGTCAACTTACTTCACTTAAGAAGATAAGTTGCTTGAAGAAAGAAAGTGAAGAAGGAACATGAATGAGCAAGCTCACTCTAATACAAATACAAAATGCAACAATGAATGCATAAGAGATATGAGAAGAGATTATGAGAAGGGAAGGCAAATTCACTTCTCAAAGTAACTTACCACCTGAAAAGTTAGTGAAAGGAAATGAAATGAAATGAAAATGGAATGAATGCAAGGATGCAAACCAAAACCAGAAGCATATTTATGATGAAAATGATGCTAAGAGATGATGCAAATGTATGTCAAGAGATGTGAATGATCATACAAGTAATGAGAATGCAAATGAAGCATGAAAGTTCATGAATGCACATGGAATGTAATGAATGCATAACATAGAAAATGAATGATGCAATGATCAAACATGATTCTAATGTATCCTAAGATGTCTTATATGTCATGTGGATGCATAAAATGTCATGGCAAGTTCATGAATGCAAGCATATGCAAGAGGGATGCAAATGAAGATACAAAATTAGGGTTTTATGAAAGGATGAGATGCAAATGGCAAAGACAGAAGAAAATGACAAGATAAAAATTTGAAAATGCACTCAAAGGGACCCTAAACCTATACTAGGTTACCATCCAAAGGGGGAGGTCAGAAGCTAAACCTAGAAGGAGTTATGAATTTCCTAAGTTTCTAGGGTTTTTTGGGTGATCCTCAATGTAAAATGCCAAACAAATTAGAAATTAAAGATAAAAATGTAGCAAAAATGTTTTTAGAAACTAGAAATTATGCATAGAACAATGCAAAAAGAATCATTCACAAACTCAACTTGGTTTAAAAGTTATGAATTTTTGAAGTTAGGGTTAAAAATGGACAAATTTAAGATCCCTAATTCATTGAAAAATGTCAAAGCATGATCAAAACCAAAAAGAAATTTGTATGGTGAGTTTGTAAATGTTTCTAAATGTCCAAGAATGTTCTCTGATTTTTTTTGTGATTTTTAAATACTTAAATGTATTTTTAATTAATTAATTTCCATTAATTAATTAAATAAAACATTTAAATGATTTAAAAATATTTTTTAAATGCAAAAAATGAAAATAAAAATATTTTTGGGTTCTGAAAATTAATAAAATGTTTGATAAAAATTTTCAGAAATTTTTGATGATTTTTACTATTTTTAAAAATTCGTACAAAATAAATAAGAAAAAATGAATTAAAATTAAAATAAATGGAAAGTATGCAAAATGGAGAGACAAGATTGATTCTGGGCTTGGACTGGGTTGATTGGCGCGCTATCCTACGGCTCAAATTCAAATTTCACTAAACCTAATTAAAATATTAATTAATCCAGATTAAGCACTAATGACCTAATCCTAGCCCTACACTGCACGCGGGAAAGACTAATCTAACGGCCCAGATTCAAAAAGTGCCCTAACCCTAATTAAACAAATTAATGACTCTCAGGTGGCCGGAGAAGACCTCCGGTCATCTTCTCTGGCCAACCCCTCCCCTGAAAATCTTCAAATATCTCCCCAGGTCATTATAAACTCCCTAAACCTCCAGAAATGATCCCCAAACATCAAACAACAAGAATCCATGAACAAAAACAATTTATTTTGCCCCAAGAGAGAGAATCGAAACCAAACGGAAAACTGACCAAATTTTCAGAAGTTGAATACATCCTAAATACTTGACCATTTTCAATGATTCAAAGTGCATAATGATCAGAGAAACATGCTTTATCACATTGTAACTTAAAATCAAAGCTCTAAGAAAAAAGTTCTTGAGCTATACCTGAGATTGAACCTTTTGATTCTGGGCTTTCTGGAGCCTTCTTTGGTGCAAGTCCACTCCTATGAACCTCCTGAGGATGATGTGAGGCTTAGAACAAGTTTGTAGGGCTTGGTTTGAGGGTTTTGTTCTTGCTGCACCAGAAATCGTGTTTGAGTTTCAGGGGCTTTCTGCGCAAAGTGAAGGGTGGTTTATGCTCTATGAAGCTTTTCTGAATGAATGGTGAAGTTGGTTTTGAGGTTTGATGGCTGGGCAGAGAGTTTCGAAGGAATGAAGTTTTTTGCAAGTTTTGTGAATCCTGAGTTGTGGGAGAGTTCAGGCTTGTGTGGTGTGTTTTGGATTGCTTTTGATTTGTATAAGGTATTGTGATTGGTTCAGAGAGTGGTTGTGGCATAGTGTGATTGGTATGGGTGAAAATGCAAAAAGTCAAAAGTATGTGTACTACAAGCATGGGCTGGAACAGAAGTGGTTCAATGGGGTGTCTTGCTTTAGCATGGTTTATGGTGAGCCCTAGGATCAAAAGAAGGCAGCTGGATGGCTTGGATAGCAAGATGGCATAGGTTTTGCATTTTGCCCTCTTTGAAGTTTCTTGTGAACCAAGGCAAGAAATCTTGTGAATTCTTGGGAAATTTGCAGCAAAATGGATCATGTGATGTTGTTATGATGTTTTGAGACCAATTAGAAGTCATACCAACCCTTGGAAACCATTCTTGCAAGAATTCCTTTTTTTTTAATTTTATGGAAAATGGTTTATGGAAGCTTGTGATCCAAGGCATGAACCTTTGTGAATTTTGTGCAATTCTGATTTTGATAAGTTGAAATATGTTGTAATGATGCAAAGAAGTCATTTAGAGGTCTTGAAAGTGTTTAGAACTTGAATTTACAAAAATCCCTCTTTAGCATGAAACTTGAAATTATGTGATTTTTGCCAACTTTGGAAAGCCATAACTTGAGTTCCAAAATGAATTAGATCTTGTTCTTGTAATTTTTGAAAAGGGAATGATCCAATCTACAACTTTCATGACCAACAATTTTTCATTTGAAGCATTTTTGGTTGAGAAAGGGGAGGTTGAAAAACTTTCCCAAAATGGAAAGTTTACATTACAAGTCATTTCCATTTTTGGTAACTTTTGGTTTAGCTCACTTTTCTTCAAATTTGTGAACTTATAAGAACTTCAATGATCAAATAAAGACCATATAACTTCAATTTGATGAAAAATCCACTTTGGTTCCATGTTGAGGGACCTCAGATGCCCTGATTTTGCTCTGACTTGCTCAAGAAGTTACCCAGTGATCAAATGACTTCCACAATGAATTTCTTCATAAAACTTGGTATGTATGATCCTTATAACATATTGAGACTAATAGAAACAAGAATGACCAAAAAAATTGGAGTTATGGCCTCTGAAACCAAAACCCTAATTTTAGGTCATCTGTGTAGTTAAACCCTAACTCTGCTTCCATGCTTTCTCAGTTCTTGTGATTCTTTGACTTCCTTGATCTTTGGAAGATAAAATATGATGATTTAACATACATGGACCCTCTTGAGATGATTGGAGACCTTTGGGGTGGCTCATAAGGATCTTGGATTGCTCAAATCACAAACCCTAGATGCAGATGAACTTGAACTAATGTAGTGAAGCAAAAATGCAATATGATGTGGTATGATTGAACTAATGCAAATATGAAAGATCACAAGCCATGGTGTGAACTCAGTGAGGGCAAATTTGGGGTGTTTACAATATGCAACTCCTTCCCTTTGATCTGGGGACTCACTCCTTGAGTCATTGGGGTTTTTCACATACTATCTTGAGGAATGTTTCAACATCTGATTGGACACCTATTTTTTTGAAGTATTCCATGATGATCTTGATTGTACTTATCCTCTAGGTTGTAACTAGAGATGTATTACCTCATGATGATCCATCTAGTCTTTATTTACCACATGCTCCATATGTAAGCATAATATATTAAATACTTGTGACTTCCACAAATAGCAAATGATATTAAATCCTTATCCAGTATCCTTTGATGGTAGATCAACTTCTTCTCCAATGTTGATACATCCTTGTATCAACTTTCCTTTAGCTGACTATCTTGTCTTCATCTTCAATTACAATCTCCTTCTATTGCATTGAAGTCTCCTTGCAGACACGATCAGCCTTCGTGTTGAACAAGAATTTGTCCCTTGTAAGTTATGGATGGTGAAAATAAATCACCTTCACTTTCTTCAAGTTGACGATATCCACCCTTTGTACTTCAGATAACCAGACGCCTTCAAGGCACACCTTCTTCAGATTGAACATCAGGCAAATATAATATACCTCTGATCATTATTATAAGTTTCCTTTATGAGTGGACTTGATAGAAGTCTCAAGCATCTTTGACAACTTCCTTCATGATCATGTTGTTTATCCAATTCAAAGACCAGGAATTGACAAACAGGATCTCAGCTCAACTTCCTCTAATCTGAACTCAGGGTACATGACCAGATCTCCCTTCCAAGAATAAAGATATCACTACTATCCATAAACAACGCTCTTTATTCCTTTGCACACGCCTTTGGAACAATTAAGTTTTCTATGATGCTGATATCTTCAAGAGCACTAGCAAGATCAAGAATAGATTCCATTATCTATTCTCTCTGGACATCAATCATCTCCATATATTCCTAAGAATAGATCTTCATTCATCAACATCATCAGAGACACAAGAAATCCAAGAATTATTCCAATCAGAGATACAAGCAGCGAAAAACCAACGAACAACTTCAATAGTCTTCAAGGAACATGTCAACACATCTCCTCGAACATCATCAACAAACACCAACTGCAGCAGAAAATTCATAGAAAATTTGAACAACCAACAATAGTTGTTCCCATTGACCTAGAACACTCATCCCATCAATCAATACTCTTCAAGTATATCATAATGAATGATCATATTAAATCCTCCTTGTGTAACACCAGAAAGTATCTCCCAAAGACCTCATACAGTAATAGATAGGATGCCAGCTCTAATACCAATTGAAATTCTGGTACGCAAATTACAAATTTCCTAACCACTTGTCAGGTATTGATCTCTGATATGAGTTAAACAAGGCTTAGGCGCGCAGACTGATATTCAACAATATTAGCGCATGAACATGTCAGATGTTCCAACATCTTTCTTGACATGTTTGTGAAGTCAACACAATAGAATAGTTGTATAATTGCAGAAGGATAAATAACACCATGATTTGTTAACCCAATCCATTTGAACTCACCTACTCTAGGGGATCTCAATCCAAGAAGAATATTACAATATAATTGGATTATTAATTGTACAAAACCTCCTGTTGTACAGGTAAATACACACATTTTACCTAACCCTAACCAATGTAATCATTATTGCAGAAACCCATCCTTGATATGATAAGACTATCTCACTTTATCATTGTTGCATCTCCACAACGATATCAGGTTGCACCCATCAGCTCCATTGTGTTACACTCCCGCAAATTTACCATTCACGAAAGCCCCACCTTTCTATGCAATGTTCAACCAACTCTCTTTGGCTATCTACTCTCATTGGATATGCTTCAAATCTTCATCCAGAAAAATATACAATTCATTATCTACTAGTTTCTAAATCTATATCAACAACTATGTCTACCTTATTGTATCCAACCGATACAAAAGGTGACTTATAACACAAGAAAGCCAACGACTCTCAAACCCTAATCCTTATTTTCTACTTTACAAAAATGTTACAAGGATTAATGGCTTTTCCCTAGGTATAAGGACTTCTATTTATAAACTTCTGCTGATCCATTGGCTTCAATATTTTTCCTTATGATTCGTTGATCCACTATTGATTTATTGGAGATAATCTTGGAGAAGATTTAAACCGAATTTAAATCTTCTTTTGTAACAGTCCTGGATGTCGAGTCCTCATGCTGAAACATATTACTCGATATCTTCGTTCTTTGGAAGAATTCTTCACTTAGTGCATTCCCAGATTTCTTCATCTTTATCATTGTCTTCAATATTTATGTTTTGCCAAAAACCTGTCCAAACCCTTAGAGCTTTTAGAGGTAACAACCAAAGTTGGTTGAAAGTTTGGGGATGATAAGCCAAGAGATGGACAAAACTATATGATCATATATTGAGAGATTTAATGAAGAGGTCATCCTAACCAAAGGAAAAGATGATGTGATTAAGGAATACTTTATAAGTCTAGGATTCTAGTCCGAGTTAAAATTCCATGAAGGCATTGGAATTAAAGTGCCAAATTGTTTTAGCATGTTGTAGGAAATGGAAGAGAAATACATTCAATACGAAGAAAACATGGATGTGAATAAGGCCATCTATGAAAGAGAAACAAATATACCTGAAAGAAATAAGATATCCATGAATGAAGGAAGAAGATAAGAAGATGAAATGAATAAATTAAAAGCGAAGAAACTGTTTCGTATTCACCAACCTACAAAGTGGAGGCTTACTTTGGTGATTGTTTCGAGTTGATCGATGCACCAATGAAGATAAAACCGTAGGCTTCAAACTTAGATCCGCAAGAATGCAAAATAAATGCAATTGATTTGAAATTATTTCGAGTGGTGAAATAAACACTGTAACCGTGTCGAATATTTGATTAATCACTGAATTGGTGAAGATGATGGAGGCTAAGCTTCTGATCTATCGAGTTTCGATGTGAAACTTGAAGGATCATGATGAAGATGAAGCTTTGGGTGAATTTGGAAATGGAAGAAAGTGAGAGAATTGAAAATGGAAAAGCTTGTGAAAATGGCTAATGCAAAGTGTTCAACCCTTTTTCCTTTGATGATTAGGGTTTATATAGTAGTTAGTTTGGAGTTACGGTTAGGATAGGATAGGAGGCTTGAGTCCTAAGCTAAGGGTTGGATGGGAATATTTCGGCAATATTCCTTCGCATATTCTTGGAATATTCCTTGGAATATTCTAGGAATATTCCCCCAAGAAGAGTGTGGAATGTTCTAGAATGTAGTAGAAAAATGATCAAAGTGAAAAGTGGAGGGAAAACCAACCCTAATTTGAAATTTCTTCACAAATTTCGCCTCCGTTAACCGGTTAACCCCATGCATTAACCGGTTAACGGATGAAAAATATAGATTTTTCTTTTCTTTAGCATGTAATCTTGGAAATGGTTTGGATTATTTTTGTGGTATTATTTCTTTTCTTGAGCTTCAATGATTGGAAAAAAACACTCGAACACATGCCTCATGCGTATGCAAATGATGATGATTTATTTTTATTTTTATTTATTATTATTTTCGAATGCAATGCAATGCACAGTCGGATATGATGGATGACGAAGCATAAACCACTTAAGGTTGGCACTAAATTAAGAGGGAAAATGACCCAGATGACCACGTCGACAACATCAATGCTATGCTCGACTACCGCAATGACATCATTGGGCACCTCAAATGCTGGCTATTTTCGACAACTTTCAGAAAGGAGCCATGGCATGGAACAAAAGCCTAGCCCCTAAATCAATCACATTCTAGAGAGTCGTGAAATCCGCATTCATGAGGCACTTCACAGCCTCCCGACGTCACCCTAAGACCGAGGCGGCCCTTGAAGCCATAGTGCAGAGGAAAAACGAGACATTGCGCACATACATCGAGCGGTTCAACCAAGAAGCTATCGAGGTAGATACAATGGGCTACATGAAGAAATATCTCCTTGAGAGGCGGCTCCTCCCTGGAAATGAACTCAGCAAGGTAGTTGGGATAGAACCTCCCCACACACTAGACGAGCTCATTCACAAAGCCCAAGCCTACATCAGGTACGAAGAGAAACATGTCGCTCATAATGCTCGGAGCAACCACAATACCGATGACACCGCTCACTCCAAACGCGAGGACCCCAACGCTCTTCATCGCAGCGGGAATAAGCGAAAAGAGGAGAAACCCCGCAAGATCAGTGAAGGAAGAGGGCCTGCAGGACGCTACAATGTATACACGTTGTTGACAGATCCCCGCAAACGCATCCTCTCCGAATGCATCAATTCCGAGTTTAAGCAGGGCAGGGTGAGGTTCCCCAAACCTTCTGCACCCAAGCCCCATACCGACAAGTCTAAGTACTGTCGTTTTCACAGAAGTCACAGACATGTAACCAAAGACTGCATCCATCTGAAGGATGCGATCAAGATCCTAATTCAAGAGGGCCATCTCAAACAGTATACCAAAAGGAACGACGCTCCCAGGAATGAATAGCAAGCAGTGAAGAGAGCTCATGAGGACACAACACCCGGCGATTCCTCGTATTAGGTGGCCCTATGCATATCACATCCAGAGGATTTTCACCTCCCCGACTCCGGCCTAGGAGAATGACTTGCTGCCCTCAACCCTTGGGAGGACTTCCCAATAGCTCTAGTTATATCAGGAGGAGGGATGAACAACGAGAACACCACTATTTTGGTGAAATTTAAATTTGACGAGCTCCTACTGACCGCACCAGAGCAGCTGACAACCTTGACAAAATATCGGGGAAAATCCAACCCGATATCTTTCTTCCTCGAGGAACTGCCGGGTGGGTCATCTAATTCAAGCATCCCCTTACTAATAAGGGCCAAAATGGCACGTTTTGATATCTGATGCATCCTGGTCGACCAAGGCAGTTCAGTGGACATCATGTATGTCCACCTATTCAAAACTCTCAAACTAGACAAAACCAACTTATCCCCGTATGTCGGGTCCGACCTCCAAGGATTTACGGAGCCACTACAAGACCATGGGGATATGTCGAACTCCTCATCACATTTGGAGAGCAAGAGATAACTAGGGAAGTCAAGGTTCAATTCCTAGTGATTGAGTTCCCCTCCCTCTACAACTGCATTCTCGGCCGACCAACTCTGGCCAAATTGACAGCAATCCCCTCCACCGTCCATTTGAAAATGAAGTACTATACCAAACTGGGCCGCGTAGTCACAATCCACGGTGACATCGAGACCTCTCGAAGATGCTATGATGCCGCGGTCAAAGGACATGCCATAATCAACACCTCCAAGAGTAGCAAGAAGCTTAGAGTCAAAGAGAAACCTCTCCCCCAGGGGATCAATGCCATCGACCTCGACAGTCGTATCGGCGAGGACGATACTGAAGCACAGGGCCCCATCCTAGGGCAAGTCCCGACTCATCCATTTCGGCCAGTCCCCGATGGAGATTTCGAGCTTATTCCCCTGGACGACAACCCCGACAGGGCTGTGAAGATAGGCACCGGACTACCGTCAGAAACAAGGGAGCAACTCGCAATCTGCCTCAAGGAGAATGCAGAACTCTTCGCGTGGAATGCTGCTGAGATGCCCGGGCTCAACCCCGAGGTTGCCTGTCATAAACTAGCTTTAGACCAGGCCATTAGGCCCATAGCACAGCGTAGGCATAAACAGTCTCCCGAGAAAGCGGAGGCTATTGAGCAAGCTGTAAAAGACCTCTTAGAGGCAAATTTTATTTCTGAAGCCCAGTACACAACCTGACTTTCTAATGTAGTCCTCGTTAAGAAATATAATGAAAAATGGCATATGTGTGTTAACTATACTGATCTCAATAGGACTTGTCCCAAATATGTTTTTCCTCTGCCTTATATAGATAGACTGGTCGACAATTCTGCAGGTTTCAAACTCTTATCTTTTATGGACGCATATAGCGGATACAATCAAATCCTATGTCGGACACAAACAAGAGGCACACGACCTTCATGACCCCGATGGGAAATTACTACTACAATGTAATTCCCTTCTGAAGAACACCGGGGCCACATACCAACCAATGATGAATAAGGTCTTTCGAGTAGAGATTGGAGACATGCTCGAAGTATACATGGACGACATGATCGTGAAGTCTCACGAAGAGGTCGACCATGCACGACATCTTCGAAAGGTTTTCCAGCAAGCAAGATAATGCAAACTGAGGTTCAACCCTGAAAAATGCACCTTTGGTGTTCGGGCAGGGAAATTCCTTGGCTTCTACCTGACCAAACGCGGGATTGAAGCCAACCCCGACAAATATCGAGCATTTTCGGAGTTCCCAACCCCAAACTCGAAGAAATTCATCCAATCCCTCAATGGCATGCTCGCCTCTTTGTCCCGCTTCGTCGCCAAGGCCGCTCAACACGCCCTCATTTTCTTCAAACTATTACGAAAAGAAGCCACCTTCGAGTGGACTAAAGAGTGCGAACAGGCACTGCTCCACCTAAAAAAGACACTCTTCGAACCACCGGTCCTATCCCGGCCATTGGAGAAAGAGACTATATCTATACCTTTCAGTAGCAACGGAGGCCGTCAGTGTCGTCCTCATACGAGAAACCATTGACGGGCAAAAGCCTATTTACTTCACGAGCAAATCCCCGAAATTAAGTATCAACAAATCGAGAAAGTCACCTTAGCCTTAATAAACGCCGCGAGGAGATTGCAGCATTACTTCCTTGCCTATACAGTCAAAGTCCGAACAGACCAACCCGTCAAACAACTTCTCGGCCGACTAGACATGGTCGGCCGAATGCTGAAATGGTCGCTATAACAGTCGGAGTTTGACATCCAGTATGAGAGCAGGAAAGCTCTAAAGGCCCATGTCCTGGCTGACTTCGTCGCTGAGATGACGCATAGCTCGGTCCCAGCTAGTAGCACCCACAAATGGACAATCCTTGTGGATGGTGCTTCCAGCTCGTCAAACAGTGGCGCAAGTGTCATCCTCGAGAATGAAGAAGGTATCCTGATTGAGGTATTCCTGGCATTGGCCTTCCCGACCTCTAATAACCAGGCCGAATAATTCCTCGCAGGTCTAAGATTAGCCGAAAACTTAGGAGCGAAAGAAGTGAAGATATCAACCGACTCTCAACTCGTGGCGTCGCAGGTACAAGGAGAGTACCAGGCTAAGAATGATAATCTCATTGAATACTTAGCTCTAGTGAAAGATAGACTCAAAAAATTCGACGCGTGGGAGGTCCAGCACGTCCCCCGCGAAGACAACATGCGAGCAGACGTCCTATCTAAGCTGGCAAGTACGCAGAAGAAAGGCGGGAACAAGTTCGTGATTCAGAAGATCCCCTCCCAACCTAGCATCGAGAAGTCACCTCCTCCACCCGAGGTAAACGCCATCGACGATGCTCATTGTTGGATGACACCCATCCATAACTACCTCACGAGAGACGAACTCCCTACGAACCCTAAAGAAGCGGCCGCAACCAAAAGAATGGCATGCTCGTACGTCCTCCTCGAAGACAAACTCTACCAGTGTGGCCTCTCCGTTCCATTACTCAAATTCGTCGAAGAGGAAAAAGTCCCCGACATCCTGGGTGAAATCCACGGGGGAATCAACGCTCAACATCTTGGCGGGAGGTCACTCGCACGTAAAGCTTTACGAGTAGGCTATTACTAGCCGACAATGCAACACTGTAAACACCCAAATTTTCCCTCACTCTTTATCACACCATGGCTTGTGATCTTTCATTTTTGTTTTAACATAAGCATTACATCTCATATTGCATTTTTTGTTTCACTGCATAGTTCAATTTCATCTGCATCTAGGGTTTGTGATCTGAACAATCCAAGAATCCATCTGAGCCATCCCAAAGGTCTCAAATCTTTCCAAGAGGGTCCATGTGTGTTCTATCATCATATTATGCTCCTCAAAGTTCATGAAAGTCAAGGGATCACAAGAACTGGCAAAGGCATGGAAGCAGAGCTAGGGTTTTCACTACACAGATGACCAAAATTAGGGTTTTGGTTTCAAAGGCCTTAACTCCAAATTTTTAGGTCATTCTTGTTTATAATGGTCTTAATATGTTATAAGGATCATATGTACCAAGTTTTATGAAGAAAATCATTGTGGAAGTCATCTGTTCACTGGGTAACTTCCTGAGTAAGTTAAGTCAAAATCAGGGCATCTGAGGCCCCCAACAATGGAACAAAAGGGGTATTTTCATCAAATTGAAGTTCAATGATCTTTATTTGATCTTATAAGTGGTTAGAAGTTCACAAGATTTAAGAATTTTGAGCCAATTGCAAACTTGCCATTTTTGGAAATGACTTGAAATGCAAACTTTCCATTTTGGGAAAGATTTTCAACCTCCTCTTTCATGACCAAAAATGCTTCAAATGAAAATTTTTTGGGCATGAAAGTTGTAGATTAGGTCTTTCCCTTTTAAAAAGTACAAGAACATGTTTTGATTCATCATAGAACTCAAGATATGGCCTTTCAAAGTTGGCAAAAATCACATAATTTTCAAGTTCATGCCAAAGAGGAAATTTTGCAATTTCACTTGCCAAGCATTATAATGACCTCTAATGTGCACAAATACTTCACAATATGTCAAATAAACTTCAAAAGATCAGAATTATGCATTGAACCTAGGGGTTTCATGACTTGTGATCCAAGAAACTTCAAAGAGGGAAATTTGCAAAACATGTGATAGCTCATGATCCAAGCCTTCCAGCACATCAAAATCAATCCCATGGACATCCTTGAACCAAGGTGAGGCCAGACACCCCATGAAACCACCTCTGACCCGTGCCCATACCTCATAGTACACAATTTTGAATTTTTGCAAAAACCCCCATACCAATCAGCCTGTGCCACAACAACTCCCTGGCCAATCAACATTTTTTATGTGGACATTAAGCAACTCATTTCATACAACACACAAGGCAAAAACCTCTCATACACTCAGATTTCCAAAACCCTCAAAAAACCTTCCTCTCTTTGAAATTCATAGCACAACCATCAAAACTTCAAACTTCTTCCACCAATCAACTCAGCATCACCCCAGGATCATTTCCCACCCATCACAATAGCCTAAAACACTCTCAAACGCAAACACGATTTCTGCAACTTCAGAAACCAAACACTACAAAATAGCCACTCTAAGCTTCATTCAAGCTTGCCAATAGCTTCAGGAGGTCAAAGGGGGTGGATTTCACAAAGGAGGAGCTCTGAAAGTTCATATTTGCAGTTCATCATCTCAGGTAGTCATCAAGAACTTTTTTTTCCAGAAATCTTCTTTTAAGTTATAGAATGATTCTGCATGCTCTCAAGATCACTCTGATGTGTTTTTTTTTAAAATGATTAAGAAATGAGTATGTATACGTGGTCTGAAACTTTTGCTGTTTTGATGTTCTTGTTCGAATCTTGTTAATGATGTATGATAAATGATTTTTGGGGCTGGATTAATGTTTAGGGTGGTTAATGGAACGATTCTGGAGATTTTGGGGGCTTAGGGTGACGTTTTGAGGGAACTCAGGTGAGAGTTTGGCCGGAGAAGATGATCGGAGCTTAGCTCCGGTCACTTGAGATTAATTAGGGCTTAATTAGGGTTTTAATTGCCAGATGCGCTCTAGGCCCTTGGATCTTGTTTTGATTAGGAACGGGTGGTCAGGATTAGTTCACTTAAAATTAATTCTAATTATTTAATTAATTAATGGTAATTAACCCAGTTTGAATGAGAGTCGTCCAGATGCGCGCGTGGTCAATTCCCTCATTCCCCAGTTTGAATCTCAACCTTCAGATGCGCTGACTTGCATTTTAATTCATTTTATTTTCATTTCTTTTGCATAATTATTTTAAAATATCAAAAAGCCTTCAAAAAATATGAAACTTTGCATTCTGACTTTAAATATTTTTCTCATTCCAAAAATAATTTTTATTTTATTTTTTGCATCAAAAAAAGTATTTTTAAAATATTTAAATGATATTTTTAATTAATTAAAGTATTTTAATTAATTAAAAATACATTTAGGTTTCTAAAAATCACCAAAAAAAATCATGAATTATTCCGATGCATTTAGAAACATTTTCAAACTCTCCACACAAATTTGTTTTTAGGTTTGATCATAGTTTGCCAATTTTCTTTGAATTAAGGGTCATTAAAATCACATTTTTGAACCTTAACTTTAAAAAACCATTTCTGCCTAACTAAGAAGAGTTTGAACTTGATTCTTTTTGCATTGTGTTACATATTGCATGTAGTTTATAGGTCTTTTTTCCTCATGAATTTACCTTGCATTTTCAATTTGATTTGAATTTTTTCTTTTGAACCACCCAAAAAACCCTAGAAACTTAGGAAAATCATAACTTTTGATAGGTTAGGCTTCTGACCTTCTCCTTTTGGGTGTGACCTAATATGGGATTAGGGTTTGTTTGGGCTTAATTTCAAATTTATATCATGTAATATGCTTCTGTTTTATCCATTTTCATCTCACATGTCCATAAAACCCTATTTTCTCATGTTCATTTGCATTAACCTTGCATATGCATCATTACATGAACTTGCCATGACATTTCATGCATTCATATGTCATCATAGACATCTTAGGGCATGTTAGAACCTTGATTGATCATTTCTTCTTTCATTCGCCCTGATTAGCATTCATTTTATTTCATAAACTTTCATGTGTTTTCAAACTTCAAATCATGCTTCCTTTGCATCTCATCTTTGTATGATCACACATATGCACATTGTATAGATTTGCATCATATCACATGGAATTTACATGGCATAAGCACTTTTGACTTTGATCATTGCATCTCATTTCACTTCATTTCTTTATGCTTTATACTTTATGCATTCATGCTAACACTTTCAGGTTTGGTAAGTGTAAACACCCCAAATTTGCCCTCACCCATTCACACCATGGCTTGTGATCATTCTCATATGCACAATCATAACATCTCATATCACATTTTGATTCACTGCATAGTTTCTAAGTCATCTGCACCTAGGGTTTGTGATCTGAGCAATCCAAGAGCCTCTTAAGCCATTCCAAGGGTCATCAATCACTTCAAAGGGGTCCATGTGTGTTTTTATATCATATTACATCCTCTCAAAGTAAAAAATGCCAAGGAATCACAAGAACTGGGATTGGTATAGAAGCAGAGCCAGGCTAGACTGCACAGTTGACCTAAAATTAGGGTTTTGGTTTCAGAGGCCATAACTCCAAATTTTTTGGTCATTCTTGTTTCCATTGGTCTCTATATGGTATAGGGAGTATGCATATCAATTTTCATGAAGAAATTCCATGGGGAAGTCATCTGATCAAGAGTTGACTTTTCAGACAAGTCAGTGCAAAATCAGGGCATCTGAGGCCCCCAATGACCCAACCAAGGGGTGATCTTCATCATTTTGAGTGTATATGATCTTTGTTTGATCATTGAAGAAGTTTGAAGTTCACAAAAATCAAGAATTTGGAGTTTTTGCAAATGTTGACTTTTTGGGCATAGTTGACTTTTCAAGAATGTGTCATTTTAGGTCATTTTTCAAGCCTTGATTCTTGATCCAAAAATGTTTCAAATGGAAAAACTTTGGTCATGAAAGTTGTAGAATACATTTTTCCCTTTTCAAAAAGTACAAGAACATGATCAAATTCTTCTTGGATCCAAAGTTATGGTATGACAAAGTTGGCAAAAATCATTGTTTTTCAAGACATGCCTTAAATGTGAATTTTGCAAAATCATGAACCAAGGCCATTTGTAACTTCTATTTTCACTTCAAACCAATGTACAAACATCACATGAGTTCTAAAAGTCAGAATTGGACCAAAGATCACATGTTTATGGTTTGTGTAACAAGGCATTTTCATGAAAAAACCAAAATGAGCCAACTTGCAAAACTCATGATCACACTTCACCAACTAGTTGCCTTGGCTGCTGAACCTTCCTAGCATCACACACACATCATGCTGCGCCAGCCCCATGCTTTGTACTAGCCTAGAACCAAGTCATACTTTCCTTACACAAAGAGTGGACTTTTGGCAAAAGTGAACTTACCAATCAATAAAGGCCAGGTCAAATCATCTGACCTATAGGATTATTTTATACTATCCTTTAGCAAGAGAAACACATCAAGAAGCAAAGCTGAAACAGGCCCTAAGATCACATACTCAAACTCACTCCATTTTGCAAAACTCTTCGAAACTCTCTGCCCAGCTCACAAACACTCAAGCAAACTTCACTAATCATCTCACCTTGCCCCATTGAGTAGAAACCAACAAAGAACCAGGCCTGAAACAAGCCATAACATCACTTCACCATTTTCACCCCAAACTGCAGTTTCCTTCGAAACACATTCCACAGCTCACAAACATCCAAACAAACTCCACAAACCTTCTCCACTCATCATCTGGACCACAAAGAACCACTCACATTGGCCTGAAACTGCTTGCATCACCATTTCCATTTTCAACTGAGTTTGAGCAGGAGCTGTTCAAACTCTTCATCCAGCCAACATAAATTTATCCTAAGCATTCAAGCATCACCAGAGGGTCAAGTGGAGTGGATTTCACAAGGAGGGGAGGTCTGAAAGTTGCTGGAGTGAAAGCTTCGAATCTCAGGTAGCTCAAGAACTTTTTTCCAGAAATGGATTTTTAAGTTCTAAACTTGTTCTATATGTCTTCCTGATCATGAATATGCCTTTAGTTTTGAAAATGGTGATGAAATGAGAATTTAATTGCTTCCTGAAACTCTGTTGACCTAAAAATTGTTTTGTTCGATTCATGATTCTGGGGAAAAATAAATGTTGTTTGTGATGGGGTTTTGATTCAGTGGATCATGGGAATCATTTTTGTATGTTTGGTTTTCATTTTTGTTACGTTTTGAGGTTTTTAGGGATTTTCAGGTGGGGTTCCCACCGGAGAAGACGACCGGAGGTCTTCTCCGGCCACCTGAAAATCATTAGGGTTTAATCCCTGTAATTAATTGAGTTTGAATCTGGAGCGTGCGATTGCTTTGACTCGTTGACCTCCCGCGCATGTGAATGGCTCAGATTGATCATTAGAAACCCTAATTGCATTTAATTAATTCATAAATCAGATTAACCAAGTTTGAATATGGGCCTTTGATCTGCGCGCGCAATCAACCCATTCTCTGCCAGACTCAATCTCAACCCTCCATTGTGCATACTTCCATTTATTTTCAATTTAATTTAATTTCTTTTCATTTTATTTGCATATTTAATTTAAAATAGTAAAAATTGTCTAAAAATTATGAAACTTTTTCTCAAGAGTTTTAATAATTTTTATGACACAAAAATATTTTCATTTTTATTTTTATCATTAAAAAAGTATTTTTAAATATTTAAAAGATTATTTTTAATTGATTAATGAGAATTAATTTATTAAAAATACTTTTAGGTATTTAAAAATCACCAAAAAATTCATGAAATGTTCTAAGACATTTAGAAACATTGTCCAACCTTCAAACCAAATTTCTTTTTTGATCTTGATGCATTTTGAAAATTTTTCTTTGAATTAAAATCATTTTTGTGCATTATTTTGATCCTAAGTTCAAAAAATCATTTCTGCCTATTCATGAAGAGTTGGACATTGATTCTTCTTGCATTGCATTGTGTTTAGCATGTAGTTTTTGAGATTAAATGGCCATGATTTGATCCCTCATTTTCAATTTGTTTGGCATTTCTTTTGTTTGGAAACCCTAAAAACCCTAGAATCTTGTAAAAACCATAACTTGAGATAGGTTAGGAATTGAGACTTCTCCTTTGGGCAGTGGTTTAGTATAGGATTAGGGGTCCTTTGTGTGGCATTTTCCATTTTTTATCTTAGGGTTTGCTTCTGTCTTTGGTTTTTGTTTGATGTTTGACTCATAAACCCTAATTTGGGCTTTCATATGCATCCATCTTGTATTCTCTTGCATAACATGACTTGCCATGACATTTCAAGCATCCATTTGATTCATTTGACATTATAAGACATATTGGAAACATGTTTGATCATTGCATCTTGCATTTGCCATGTCATTTGCCATGTGCACTCCATAACTTTCCATGTTTTATCATGCTCCTTAACTTGCTTCATTTGCATTCATAAACTTGTATGATCATTTCCATATGCTGTCTCATGTTTATAGCACTTCATAGCATCATTATCATCATCAACATGCTTCTGGTTTTGCTTATCATCAGGTCATCTCATCACATTTGGCATTGCATTGCATTTTCTTTTCTAACATTTCAGGTGGTAAGTGATTTGAGAAGTGAATTTGCCTTCACTTCTCATAACCTTTCTTGTCATCTCTCTTGCATCCATTGCTGCATTTTTATATGTGTTTGAGTTTGAGCTTGCTCATTTTTTCTTCTTCCCACTTTCTTTCTTCAAGTGACTTGACTTCTTGAATGAAGCAAGTCACTTTGCTTCTCTTGATCCTTTCATCTGCTTCCTGGTGGCTCCTTTGAAGATTGTTCTTGTAAACTTCACAAACCTTAGGAACAACCAAGCATGACAATGATTAGGGTTTTGATTAGTCCCCCCCTTAGTTTTACCTTTGTGTCTCTTTGAGTCTTCTCTTCTCACCTCATAATCAGGGACTAAACCCTAAAGGCTTTAAGGCTTTGTGATTAAGCTTATGCCTGCATCCTTCTATTAGGATGGAGTGTATAACTTTAATCCTAAGTGTTAAACCCTTAATGTGTTTAACTCCTTTTAATCAATCCATCTAATAATCATCAAGACATCACACTTGTAACTTGGGCCTTGCATTAGGGTTCTAATTCTTCCTTAAATGGTTAAGAAGGACTAACCCTAGTGTTAATGGACAAGTCCCCCTCAAGTTGTCTTACAAATCATAAAAATCACTTCATCATCATACCATTAAATAAAATCCACTTAATCAAAGGTTTGTTTTGTCATGAGTTTAATCCCTAATCATGGATTAAGTTGAGGAGCTTTCCTCAGCTTAAACATTCTCATCTATTATCCTTCTATTAGGACGGTGTAATGAGTCTGTTTAATCCATGATTATGGCTTAACCTCATTACTTAACACTAAACAAAAACACCAAAAACATCTAAATAATCACAAGTAGGTTAATGATCTTAGTCCTACATCAAAGGTGATTAAGTGTGAGAATCTGACTTCACACTTAAGGTAATCTCATTACCCCTAATCAGAGGGAAGATGTGATGAGTTTACTAAATCCATTGGTTTAGGCTTAAGCTCATTAACTTATGACAAACTTTCCAAAGCAATAAAAGATTGAAAATACAAAAAAAACAAACAATAATCGTCTCCTCCGGGATTCTTTTCTCATCTCATTCACTCACAAACGAGAACTTGCTTCTTCCGTCTAATGCAAGACAGTTAGCACCTGAGCCAGACAGGTCATACACTTGAGCATAGGCAAGTAAGCAGTTCACAAGTCAATTCATCCTTCAGTCTCTTTGGGTCGAACTACGGTGTTCTGACTTCCTCATTGCACGAGAGGATACGTAGGCATAACTTAACAGTTATCGAACAAAAGTCTCTGTATATTCCCCCTCTTTCCAGCATTATTCTCTAAGCCTCATGATCATGAGCATTTCACTCCTGTCCTTACACTGACACTTTTTCATATCACACTTCACTTTCTTTTACACTGACACCTGTACATTCTTTTCCAGTTATTTTATACACAAATTGCACTGACACTACCCCTTTAAAACACAAATCTTTTAAGCGTGGATCCCGTCGAGTACGACGGACAATCTGGGTGCTAATACCTTCCCAGGTTGTAACCAACCCCCTTTCTCAGTCTCTCTGGTTCGCAACCGTCTTATCCATATCTTTCTAGGTCTATGCAGCATTGCCTTTCCTCCGGGATAAAAATGCCTAGCTGGCGACTCTATTCATCTCCAGTGAGTTCACGGCTGTGTGTTCTCATTGTCCCTCTCGCCGACCGTTTGCGTCTGTACCTTTATTTGGGCCAGTCCCACTTATCGGGAGCGACAGCTTGGCGACTCTGCTGGGGACCCTTATACTGCAACCAGGGCTTCTGGTTCTTTTTGTGGGTTCCTCCTAGCGCTTGATTGATTTGTGTTTACTGGGGTGTTATGTGCTTATTTGTGCTTGTATATTTATTTTTGTTTATTGCTTTATGTACAGTTGCTTTACTGTTTTCTTTATAGTTTTGCATATTATCATATTTGTCATGCTGTGCTGGCTGGATCTGTTGTTTGCCTTGGTGGGTGGGTGATTCATTGAGAGTTAAGGTCCTATACCTGGGACCTGAGTGACACCTAGGCTAGAGTGAATCATATTCTTTCCCATTCCATTTCGGTCTGGTGCGGGAATATGAAACACGGTTCAGATGTGGGTTTCTTCTTGAGAACTCTGTGTTGCAGATTTCCTGCAGTGCTAGAGATATCTGGGAAGCTTGCTAAGTCTGGATGACCTTTTAGTATTGACCTTCAGAAACTGAGATGAATTAGAGGAGGAACTGTTATGGTTATTGTGAACACTGTACCTCCGGGTTAGAAGTGTTTACACTTCTCATAACTGATCCAAGTCTGAGGATCCTTGTTCTAGAACACCACCTGTGAGGGGGTTGGGTTGTTTACAGGTTTGCAGGAAACATGACCTCAGAATACCCTGTTACTTTGATTATTTAAGAATACTCCATGTTGGAACAGTTCTTGTGATTCTAAACCCTGGACATGTGGCTCTTTATTTGAGCCCCCCACCTTGGTTACTAGACTTATGGACCTTCATCTGGATTTCTTACACACATGGACTTATATCAGAGTATTTGATCAGATCCAGCTCAGTCACAAACCCTTGCATGTCATCTGCATACATAATCATTGCATCATATTGACATTTGCTTATTTGTGTTTCAGGGTATCCATCTTCATTTGGTTTTGGTTTTGACCCCATCTTCAGTACTGACCTGTCTTCATCAGCACCTGTTTCAGCTATCAGTTATCTACTCCAGTCACCTACACCAGTCAATCAGTGGCCCATTCTTCAGAGTCATCATCAGCACTTGTCTCTACTCAGTCTCAACATCATGGCACCTAAGAAAAGCAACATCACCTACCACTTCTTCCAGCCAGAGCTATCTGACATCAGGAGGATTCAGACCCTGATCACTCCAGACCATATACCATTGTTCAGGGAGTACCATGGAGATATACTTGACATGGTTATGGATCTGGACCCTTCACAGAGAAGCCTGATCCACACCTGCCTTCAGTTTTATGATCCCCCACTGAGATGTTTCACTTTCCAGGACTTTCAGTTGGGCCCCCTATTGGAAGAATACTCATCATTAGTTGGTATACCTATCAGGAGAGAAATCCCTTTCAACCCTGAGATGGTTTTCCCAAGTAATAAAGAGGTAGCAAAAGCATTACATCTGGAACCAGTCTTGATTGGGCAACATATGACTTCTAAGGCTGGAATCCCTGGCCTACATCTGGATTTCTTGATCTCTCAAGCCACTTTGAGAGCTTCTTTAGGAGAATGGAAAGCAGTTTGTGCTTTATTGGCCCTGAGTATATATGGGATTGTATTATTTGCAGATGAGCCTCGATTCATTAGTAAGAATGCAATTCATCTTTTCATCCTGAAGAAACCAGTGCCAACTTTATTGGGTGATCTCTACTATTCAGTGCATCAGAGGAATGAAAAGCAGAGGGGAAGACTAGTGAGGTGCTGTGCTCCATTGTTCCATACTTGGCTTCTCAGGCATCTACCCAGGACAGATGCATTTTTGAACCCCCATCAACAGAAAAACTGGGCTGGAAGACTTACTACTCTTACTTCAGCTGACATCAGGTGGTGCACTCAAAGCACAAAAGGCAAGGATATCATCACCAGTTGTGGGCATTTTCCCAATGTGCCCCTAATAGGAGTTAAGGGAAGTATTAATTACAACCCTCTGCTGTTCAAAAGACAACTGGGCTATGCACTGGTCCACACTCCTAAGGCACAGGACTTGGTTGAGACTCTTTATTGTGAGAACAAGATTAATCTGGCTATTGTTAGGCAGGCAGCCTGGGCCTGGGACAATGTTCAAACTAAGGGGATAACCATCTTGGGAAAATGCAACAATGTGGCATCAGCACAATACTATAATTGGTCCCATGCTAGGGCTCAATTCTCTGGGATGCCCTTTACTATAGAAGATATGCCTGGGCCTTCCACAACACCACCTCCAGCAACTGTCAGTCTAGAGGAGTTTGAGAAGTTGAAAGAGAGAAATGAGAAGTTAACTCAAGCTCTGCAGAAGACCCTCTATGAGAGGAGTAATGGGAGATTGGATATTGAAAGATTGGAGAAGCTGAAGAAAGAGCATCTGGCTAAGATTGAGAAGTCTGAAGATTACATTAAGAAATCTAGGGCTGGAGAACAAATCCTAAAGAATGCTTGCAAGGAAGCCCAATTCCAGAAAGCTAGGACAGACTTGTATCTGAAGGAGAGTCAGGCTAGGTGGGTCAGGATCACCGAAGCTCGTACTCTGGAGGACAAGAGGGTCCAAGAAAAGATGGAGCAGATGGAAGCTAGTGCAAAAGAGCAGCAAGAAGCCCTGGCAGCAGCCCAGAGGGAGATATCAGAGCTGAAGATCAGAGCTGGAGTAAAGAGGTCAAAGGACCAAAGTCAGCACAAGAAACTGACTGCAGCTGTTGCTACAAGAAATCTTCTCATCAGGAATCTCACGGAGCGTCCGGCTGATCCTGTGACCGAGGCACTTCTCAAGGAAGTTCGGGAGGATGAGTTTGGTCTTGGTGTTTGACCATTTGCTTGTTGTTGCTTTTATTCCATGTACTTTTATTTTCTTGTAATATATTTTGACCCCTAGAGGGCTTGTGTTGTAAAAAGAACAAGTTGTATTGTTTTACTTTCTGTAATGTATTTATGTTGGTTTGACTCATCTGAGTTTACTTCAAAAGCAACATCAACAGCATCTTCAAGGGTCTGGAAGGGTCAAAACTGAATGCCAAGCTAGATACCTTGAGAACAAATAAAGCATACTGCATTTCATGCTAACCCTTTGTTTGTTTTGTAGGTTTTTGTTTTGTTGTTGCTAACTCTGTTGTGATGTTCAGGAATTATTGCTCGGCGACGAGGGTTCCCACTCAACAGGCCACACAGATACCCCACCCGAAACAATCTTCCGGGAATTCAGATGGATCAGATGCAGCAAGACCTTACTGAGGTCAGGAACCAAATGACCAACGAGAGGTTGGAAATGCGGAACCAAATGACACAGTTTATGGAAGTAATGAACAACATGGCCCAAAGCCAGGAGAGGCTCAGAGCACTGGTGGAAGGAAGAAATCAGGAAGATCATCAGCCAGGGACCGCTGGGACTAGCAATAATGAAAGAGTCCAACCACATGTCAATCCCCCTGTCTTTGGTCCCCACCTCCATCCAGAGGCCAACATTCCTGTCAATATACAAGGAACTGCTACAGCCGGGAGGGTACTGCAAGAAGACCCTCAAGAAGACCAGTTCACAGTAATGGGAGCTGGAGAAGAGGCTTATGATAGAAGATTGGATGAGATAACTGAGAAGTTAAGGTCCTTGGAGTCTCAAAACTCTTTGGGGTTCGATGTCATGGATATGGGCTTGGTAGACGGGGTTAGGATTCCCCACAAGTTTAAGCCACCATGCTTTGAAAAGTATAATGGGACTTCCTGTCCTCGGACTCACTTACAATCTTTTCTCGGAAGACTAAAGGCTTATACCATGGATGAGAAGTTGTGGATGTTCTACTTCGAAGATAGCTTGACTGGAGCTTCTAGGGAATGGTATTCCCATCTGACAAGAGCAACTATAAGATGCTGGAAGGACCTGGCAGAGGCCTTCATCAGACAGTATCAGTATAATCTGGATATGGCACCCAACAGGACCCTCCTAATGGGAATGTCACAGTCATCTAGAGAGAGCTTCAGAGAGTATGCTCAAAGATGGAGACAGCTTGCTGCTGCTGTCCAGCCACCTATGTCTGAAAGGGAAATGGCTGATATGTTCATGAACACCCTTCAGGGAACCTATATTGATAGGCTAGTTGCCTTCTCATCTACCAGCTTTGCAGATGTTGTCATAGTCGGGGAGAGAATTGAAAGCCTGTTGAAAATGGGAAAGATCTCAGACAATGGTGCAAGTTCATCCAGTAATGCAAGAAAGCCTTTTGCAGGCCCGAGAAGGACTGGTGAGACTAATGCCATCCACACCAACAGGGGTAGGCCCCAATATGTTCACAGATCTGTGGCTGCAGTCACCATCCCTGCTCCAGCTCATCCACAACCCGCTTATCAACCTCCTCAGCAAAACTATCAGCAACAACCTCAGTACCATCAACAAAATCAGTATCCTCCAAGGAATTACAACAACAGCAACACCAATAACAATAATCAGCCAAGGCCATTCTAGCAGAGGCCATCTCAAGCCAACAGGGTAATCGATCCGATCCCCATGCCATATGGTACATTGCTGCCACAGCTCTTGAAACTCAACCTAGTTGAGCTAAGGACATTGGCACCTCCAGATCCCAACAGTCTACCCAGGAATTATGACTCCAACGCTAGGTGTGCTTTTCATTCGAACGCACCTGGCCATAGTACAGAAAAGTGCAGAGCCTTGCACATGAAGGTACAAGACCTGGTGGACTCAAAAGCTCTGAATTTTGCACCACCACCCAATGTCAACAAAAATCCTATGCCAAACCATGGTGGTCCCCGAATCAACGCTATTGAAGAAGACAAACCGTCTTATTTAATAACCAGTGTGGGTCAGATGCGGACACCGTTGGTAGAAATCAAAGCTCAGCTCTTGGAATGTCAGATGTTCCCAGGATGCGAGTTAGGGTGTGCTTACTGCAATATTTCAGTAAATGGGTGCGATAATCTGAGGAATGGCATAGATGGCCTTATTCAGAGTGGCCAGCTTCAGATCACTACATCGTTTCCAACAAATCCAGCAATCTCATCAGCAACGGTTTCAGAACCTCCTACAACTGCAACAACCATTGTTCCTGACAATTCTTCGGCTTCATCAACAAGTACTTCATCCATCATCTCAACTGATCAGTTATCAACAAATTTTCCTGCTACAACTTCAGCATCACTCCAGTTTGAATCTCTTACAACAACAACATCCATCCTTCCGACAATGTCTCCTACAACTCCAGCAACCAATCATGAAGATGTCTCAACTGTCACAATATTTTATGATCCTGAAAACAACTCTGCCTACAATTTAGAAAGTGCTTCTCCCATTAGAGCACCAGTCACTATTTATTACGATCCACAAACAATCACAGTCCCTTCCGCAGCAGCCATCAGTCCAGTCACTGTCACAGTGCCTGGACCAGTACCTTATGAAAGCAGTAGGGCCATCCCTTGGCACTACGGCTCTGACGTGTACTGCGAAGGACAAAAAATCACCCTTGAACCATCAACACCTGCACCACAAATAGACAATGTGGGAGGAGGCGGAGGCTTCACTCGAAGCGGACGTCTCTTTGCTTCACAAATTCAAAAACCCACTGCCGAAGCAGAAGCTGCTGCCAAGGCAAAAGGAAAGAGCCCGGTGCAGGAAGATCAAGCTGCTAAGGAAGTCGTGAAAACACCATTTGATCAAGAAGTTGATGAGTTTATGAGAATCATCAAAAAGAGTGATTATAAAATAGTGGATCAGCTTCACCAGACGCCATCCAAGATCTCTATCCTATCATTGCTTATGTGCTCCGAAGCCCATCGGAATGCACTACTCAAAGTCTTGCACACAGCTTACGTGCCTGAAGAGATCACTGTCAATCAGTTGGAAACCGTGGTTGGAAATGTTACTGCTAGCAATGGGCTAGGGTTCACCAATACTGACTTGACAACGGAAGGCCGCAACCATAACAAGGCCTTGCACATCACCATGGAATGCAAAGGAGCAGTCCTTTCCCATGTGCTGGTAGACACAGGGTCGTCCCTTAATGTCTTGCCAAAGAAGGCCCTGGTAAAGCTAGAGTATGAAGGATTAGCATTGAGACCCAGTAACCTGGTGGTAAGAGCCTTTGATGGTTCTAAGAGGTCGGTTCTGGGGGAGATCGAGCTACCTGTGACAATTGGCCCACAGACCTTTAAAACTATCTTCTATGTGATGGACATTCAGCCTGCCTATAGCTGTTTGTTGGGTAGACCTTGGATTCACGCCGCTGGCGCAGTAACGTCTACCCTTCACCAGAAGTTAAAATTTGAATGGGAAGGCCAAGTTGTTACAATCTGTGGGGAGGAGGATATATTTGTTAGCCATCTGGCTACTTATAAGTATATTGAGATGGATGGGGAGATCCATGAAACAATGAGCCAAGGCTTTGAGGCCTTGAATGTCAATGAAGCATCTGCTGTATCTGGAATCTCCATGTCATCTTATCAACAAGCCCGGAAGGTTGTTGAAGAAGGAACTGCCCAAGGCTGGGGCAAGGTTTTATCTGTGGAGGAGAAGAAAGACAAATTTGGGTTGGGTTACAGACCAACTCAACACAATCAAGCATAGGCTGCTGAGAAGCCTGGTTTTGTCAGTGGGGGGATGCTCACCCCCGATGCTATCAACAATTTGGAAGACGAGCTGGAAGAGGAGCGCAATCTGGAGAATTGGATTCGTCCAAAGATCCCGGGGAGCAGTGTCTCGAACTGGTCTTCCCAGGAAATTATAAGAGTTACTCATGCAGAGTAATTATTATTTCCTGTATTTTTATAGCATGCATCAAAGTCTTGCATCTTGCCCAAGATGACAAGACTCATTTTGTAATCGGGCCATCTGTACTTTTTGTGCAAACAAGATTAATCAATGAAATATCAGACATCTTTTTGCAAATGAGTCTTTTTCTTTTCTGCTCACTATTTTTCCATTTTTCTTTTTGTACAAAAAAATAAATGGCGATGTTTTCAAAATGATAGCTTTATTTCACCTTTCTAAGCAAGATTAAAATCAATCACTAAAATGAACAAACTGGACCCTTGCAGAGAGTGCCTTCCAGACAGCACCGACAACAGCACGGCTATGACTTCGTGTGACTTTGACAATCCGATCAATCAAGCTGATGAAGGGGTTGAAGAAGAATATGAGCTTCCTGAAGAGCTAGCCAGGTTGTTGAGACAAGAGGAAAAGGTTATTACTCCTCACCAGGAGGAGGTTGAAGTGATTAATCTTGGTACAGAGGAAGACGTGAAAGAGGTTAAAATCGGGGCCTGCCTGCAAGACTCAGTGAAGAGACAATTGATTGATCTGCTTCAAGAATATGTGGACGTGTTTGCTTGGTCTTATCAGGATATGCCAGGGTTGGACACCGACATTGTTGTGCACAAGCTGCCTCTGAGGGAAGAATGCCCACCAGTCAAACAGAAGCTGCGCCGTACTCGCCCAGACATGGCTATGAAAATCAAGGAAGAGGTACAAAAGCAATGGGACGCCGGATTCCTTGCAGTAACTAGCTATCCGCCGTGGGTTGCTAATATAGTACCCGTGCCTAAGAAGGACGGCAAAGTAAGAATGTGTGTTGATTACCGGGACCTGAACAGAGCCAGCCCGAAAGATGACTTCCCATTACCTCACATTGACGTATTGGTGGATAACACGGCTCAGTTCTCGGTATTCTCCTTCATGGACGGATTTTCAGGATACAACCAGATCAAGATGTCACCTGAAGACATGGAGAAGACAACATTCATCACACCTTGGGGCACGTTCTGTTACAAAGTGATGTCATTCGGACTGAAGAATGCTGGTGCCACGTATCAACGGGCTATGGTGACATTATTCCACGATATGATCCATAAGGAAATCGAATGTTATGTGGATGACATGATTGCCAAATCCCTTACAGAGGAAGACCACCTGGTAAATCTGCTGAAATTATTCAAGCGTCTGAGGAAGTACCAACTAAAGCTGAACCCCAACAAATGCACATTCGGGGTGCGATCCGGTAAGCTGCTGGGCTTTATTGTAAGCGAGAAAGGGATTGAAGTTGACCCTGATAAAGTCAAAGCCATTCAAGAGATGCCTGCACCGAAGACTGAGAAAGAAGTTCGAGGGTTCTTAGGTCGATTGAACTACATTTCACGGTTCATATCTCACCTGACAGCAACCTGTGAACCCTTGTTCAAGCTGTTAAGAAAGGAACAGACGGTCAGGTGGAATGAAGACTGCCAAAGAGCTTTTGACAAGATCAAAGAATATTTGCAAGAACCTCCAATCCTCATGCCTCCAGTTGAAGGAAGACCTCTGATAATGTACTTGACAGTATTAGAAGAGTCAATGGGGTGTGTGCTGGGCCAGCATGACGAGTCTGGTCGAAAAGAGTATGCAATATACTACCTAAGCAAAAAGTTTACCGACTGTGAACAACGTTATTCACTGCTCGAGAAAACTTGCTGTGCTTTAGCGTGGGCTGCTCGCCGACTAAGACAGTATATGTTGACCCACACTACTTTATTGATCTCAAAAATGGACCCAGTTAAGTACATTTTCGAGAAGCCAGCTCTTACTGGACGGGTTGCAAGATGGCAGATGATTCTCACTGAATATGACATCCAGTACACCTCTCAGAAAGCCATCAAAGGTAGTGTACTGTCTGAATATCTTGCTGAGCAACCCATTGATGACTACCAGCCTATGAGGTTTGACTTCCCCGATGAAGACATCATGTTCATAAAATCGAAAGATCATGAAGAGCCTATTCACACTGAAGGACCTGACCCGGCAGAAGAATGGACTATGATGTTTGACGGGGCTGTTAACATGAATGGTCGTGGTGTTGGTGCAGTACTCATTACACCTAAGGGAGTTCACATGCCTTTCTCGGCAAAACTCACTTTCAACTGCACTAACAACGAAGCTGAATACGAAGCTTGCATTATGGGTCTTGAGGAAGCCATTGACCTCAGGATCAAGACATTGACCGTATTCGGAGATTCAGCTTTGGTAGTCAATCAAACCAACGGGAAATGGTACACCCACCAGGACCATCTGATACCTTACAGGGATTATACAAGGAGGTTATTGACTTTCTTCACAACAGTCAAGCTTGAGTATATCCCTCGGGACGAGAATCAGTTTGCAGATGCTCTGGCTACCATTTCATCGATGATCAAAGTTCAAGCTTCCAACTTTGTACCTCAGATTTCAGTGTCCAGACTTGATAGACCAGCATATGTGTTCGCAGCAGAAGTTGTCAAAGATGATAAGCCTTGGTTCCATGACATTAAGTGCTTCTTGGAGGATCAAGCATACCCACCTGGGGCGTCTTCCAATGATAAGAAGACTTTGAGAAGGCTTGCTGGTAGTTTCTTTCTGAACACTGATGGGTCTTTATACAAGAGGAACTTTGATATGGTACTCCTCAGATGTGTTGACAAGACGGAAGCAGATTTGTTGATGCATGAAGTGCATGAAGGATCCTTTGGTACCCATGCAGGAGGGCATGCCATGGCTAAGAAACTGTTAAGATCAGGATATTACTGGATCACAATGGATGCAGACTGTTGTGCTTACGCCAGAAAGTGTCACAAATGCCAGATCTACGCAGATAAAGTGCATGTGCCTCCCAATCCTTTAAACATCATGTCTTCACCGTGGCCCTTTGCTATGTGGGGCATTGATATGATTGGCAAGATTGAGCCGACTGCTTCGAATGGCCACAGATTCATCCTGGTCGCTATTGACTATTTTACCAAGTGGGTTGAAGCAGCTTCCTATGCCAATGTTACAAGACAAGTGGTAGCCAGATTTCTGAAGAGAGATATCATCTGTCGATACGGAGTGCCCGAGCGAATCATTACTGATAATGGTTCTAACTTAAACAACAAGATGATGGCTGAATTATGCCGGGACTTCAAAATCCGACACCACAATTCTTCTCCTTACAGGCCAAAGATGAACGGCGCTGTCGAGGCAGCTAATAAGAATATCAAGAAGATTGTGCAGAAGATGGTAATCACTTACAAAGAGTGGCATGAAATGCTACCGTTTGCCTTGCATGGGTATCGCACGTCAATCAGAACATCCATTGGGGCAACACCGTATCAGCTTGTGTATGGTATGGAAGCAGTCCTACCTGTTGAAGTTGAATTACCCTCTTTACGAGTATTGATGGATGTTAAACTGAGTGAAGCAGAATGGGTTCGGGCCTGATACGAACAACTAAGTCTGATCGAAGAGAAAAGATTGGCTGCAATCTGTCATGGGCAGTTATATCAGAAGAGAATGAAGAAAGCCTTCGATCAGAAAGTCAGGCACCAAGAGTACCAGGTAGGAGATCTTGTGCTGAAAAGAATCCTCCCTCCTCATACAGACCACAGGGGCAAATGGACTCCAAACTATGAAGGACCATTTGTTGTAAAGAAAGTTTTCTCTGGTGGAGCACTGATGCTCAACACCATGGATGGTGAAGATTTCCCGTCCCCTGTGAATTCAGATGCAGTTAAAAAATACTTCGCATAAAAATGACCTGCTGGACATAAAAACAGAATATAAGTCCAGGCAAAAAATAGGGCATCCCGGCGAGTCAAAAACAGAATAAAAGACTCGGGCAAAAGTAAGGGAAAATAAACAAAAAAAGTGTACACCCGCTGAGTTGAAAAGCCGCATTGGACAACTCAGGCAAAAATGGGTATCCTGATGGATTGAAAACCCGAAAGGGCGATCCATGCAAAATAAGGGAATAAGCGAACAACTGCATTCTGAAATCGTCTGTATCGCCTACAACTTGGCAAACCTCGAAAGAATCAAGCTTCAATCATAATCAACCTTCTTCAGAAAGCAAGACGAGAAGAACGTCGAAAGTCATACGAGTCATATCAGAAGAGGAAGCTCCTTTGAAAGCATCGTCAATATCGCCAGCACTTTGTTTCTCAATTTGTAACAATCTCTTCATTTCAGGAGATGTGTTTCCTTGACTGTATCTTGCCAATTCAGGGCACATGAATTAATAAAATCAGATTTTTCAGTCATGTTTTGTCTTGTACATTTTTATTTGCAAAGAATGTCTGATGTCTCTAAAAAACCGATTGCATGAGTACAAATGTTTTTCCTCTAAAAATAATAAAAACACATGCTTACAGGGAATGTACTTACTCTCAAAAATGCCTAACTCCTATGACGGAATCCAGTAAAGGATACCTCGGGACCATTTGCGCGTTTCCTTATCTTTGCAGGATTGCAGGCATCCAGAACGCAACTTGGGGCATACAGGCTGCATCCCAGCAAGCTGGCAGATCAACACTCACTTTTGGCACCAGCTGAGTTGCCTTTCATTACTCTCCCCAGCTGAGTTGCCTTTCATTACTCTCCCCAGCTGAGTTGCCTTTCATTACTCTCCCCAGTTGAGTTACCAACAACATTCCCCAGCCGTAGTGCCAATTATTCTTCCTCAAAAGAATACAAAAGTCAGGGGATCATCTCCCCCACAGAAGCTTCAGCCTCTATACAGAAGAGCAACGCATGAAGGGGTCACAACAGAGTACAAAAGGCTTCTACAAACCCCAGCTGGGTCCTCTTTACAAGGATACGTCAATCAGTGATTTATTCCCCAAGCAGATACATCTCACCAGATCTACCGATGATCTCATCCCCAGTTGGGATGTTCACTTCGAGCAGATCAACCAGAGATCTTCGCAGCAACGGGATCCAAATCCCGGATCTGTACCCCCGCATAATCATAGCATTTGCATCATATTCACCTACAAAGCGTAGCATTCCGTCTAATACGGAGCATTACGGCAAAAATCAAATACATAGCATAATCATAAGTCATGTTGTGAATCGAACACTTGTGAATAACAAACCATTCGTCAGAATGCGGAATACAATATACAAAAATCACCACCAGAGTTCCCAGCAAAAGCAGTTGCCTCTCAAATCACAAACACCAGTATATATTCCTTTTGACACCCGACCATGTCACCTTTCCCCAATAAAGTCGCCTGAACACACTTTACAAACAAAACCCCCGTATTACAGATACTTCCTGACACCCATCCGTGTTATACCACCAGCAAAAAGCCAAAGACATCATCTTTGCACTCACCTACTTACATATACATTTTCTTGACACCCGTCCGTGTCATTTCCCCAGCGCAGTCACTTACCCTTTTACAACCCATATACTTGTTGATACTATACTTTTTTTTCTGACACTCGTCCGTGTCACTCTCCCCAGCGGTTAAAGTATTCATCTATACAGCACTCATACTCACTACTCATGTTACACTTAACAGATATTCGTCCGTATCTCGTATACACCATCTACACCCCCACAGATTCGACATTGGTCCTTGTTCTTTGTTAACCAGTTGGTACTCGTCCGTACCATCATCTCAGAACAGGTGTCAAGTGTTTGTTTCTACATGATACTCGTCCGTATCATAGTCCTAAGGATGCTCGTCCGCATCTTTAATCCATACACTGTGTCAAACACTGAGTCTTCTTGAATATAGATACTCGTCTGTGTCTAACTATTCCCCAGAAGAGTCCCCTCAGATTCAACACTCGTCCGTGTTCTTTGTTACCCGTTGATACTCGTCCGTATCATCATCTCTGAACACGTGTCAGTTTTTGTTTCTACCCGATACTCGTCCGTATCGTAGTCTTAAGGATGCTCGTCCGCATCTTTAATCTATACACAAACATCTAAACACTTATACTTTCTTTTCCTGGTTGTAAACACTCGTCCGTGTTTACTATATCCCCAGTAGATCACAAACAAAGCAGCAATTTTCCTTTTTATCTGACACTCGTCCTGTGTCATGATAAACCTTGAGAGCAGCCGTACCCTGCTAGGTGGTCGTCCTCCACCTCTTGATGGTCGTCCTCCATCATGCTCATCCGATGGCCGTCCCCATCGTTGATTTTTAGCAGCCGTCCCCTGCTAGGTGGTCGTCCTCCACCTCTTGATGATCGTCCTTCATCATTTTATCCAATGGCCGTCCCCATTGTTGATTTTGGTTATCTGGCATTCGTCCTATGTCATGATAAACCCTGAGAGCAGCCGTCCCCTGCTAGGTGGTCGTCCTCCACCTCTTGATGGTCGTCCTCCATCGTGCTCGTCCGATGGCCGTCCCCATCGTAGACCTTTTCTATCCGGCATTCGTCCTATGTCGCGATATTTTCGGCAGCCGTACCCTGCCAGGTGATCGTCCTTCACCTTAGATGACCGTCCCTCATCTTAACCCAACAGAGCATCCGTCCCCTGCTAGGTGATCGTCCTTCACCTTTGATGACCGTACCTCATCATCTGTTTATTTCATTTATTCTTTAACCCGATGGCCGTCCCCGTCGTGGTCCCTTTTCCTTTCAGTTTAGCCCGATGGCCGTCCCCATCGTTGGTTACTTTACTTTGTGAACTTGATGGCCGTCCCCGTCATGTTTCATTAATCCCCAGAGAGTTTTACAGCTTTATCTTGATGGCCGTCCCCATCATAATCTCTTATTTTTCCAAGCTAGTCGGCCGTCCCCGTCTTGGCTTTACCTTATATCCCCAGCATGTCGGCCGTCCCCGTCATTGCTTTACTTCCCGCACTTTCCCCGGCATGTCGGCCGTCCCCGTCATTGCTCTTTACCCAGCAGTCGTCCTCTGCTCGACGGTCGTCCTCCGTCGCCCACACTTTACAATATACTTTATTTTCCTTTGCAATCTATATCCCTTTTTCTTCTTCATTTTATGAGTGCAAATTTTGGACTGTCTTTGGTATTCAACCACAAGTTATCTTGTTTGCCTGTTAAGCCATGGCTTACATCCTGCACGGCTAACTCATGTTTGAATAGGGGCAGCTGTAAACACCCCAAATTTGCCCTCACCCATTCACACCATGGCTTGTGATCATTCTCATATGCACAATCATAACATCTCATATCACATTTTGATTCACTGCATAGTTTCTAAGTCATCTGCACCTAGGGTTTGTGATCTGAGCAATCCAAGAGCCTCTTAAGCCATTCCAAGGGTCATCAATCACTTCAAAGGGGTCCATGTGTGTTTTTATATCATATTACATCCTCTCAAAGTAAAAAATGCCAAGGAATCACAAGAACTGGGATTGGTATAGAAGCAGAGCCAGGCTAGACTGCACAGTTGACCTAAAATTAGGGTTTTGGTTTCAGAGGCCATAACTCCAAATTTTTTGGTCATTCTTGTTTCCATTGGTCTCTATATGGTATAGGGAGTATGCATATCAATTTTCATGAAGAAATTCCATGGGGAAGTCATCTGATCAAGAGTTGACTTTTCAGACAAGTCAGTGCAAAATCAGGGCATCTGAGGCCCCCAATGACCCAACCAAGGGGTGATCTTCATCATTTTGAGTGTATATGATCTTTGTTTGATCATGGAAGAAGTTTGAAGTTCACAAAAATCAAGAATTTGGAGTTTTTGCAAATGTTGACTTTTTGGGCATAGTTGACTTTTCAAGAATGTGTCATTTTAGGTCATTTTTCAAGCCTTGATTCTTGATCCAAAAATGTTTCAAATGGAAAAACTTTGGTCATGAAAGTTGTAGAATACATTTTTCCCTTTTCAAAAAGTACAAGAACATGATCAAATTCTTCTTGGATCCAAAGTTATGGTATGACAAAGTTGGCAAAAATCATTGTTTTTCAAGACATGCCTTAAATGTGAATTTTGCAAAATCATGAACCAAGGCCATTTGTAACTTCTATTTTCACTTCAAACCAATGTACAAACATCACATGAGTTCTAAAAGTCAGAATTGGACCAAAGATCACATGTTTATGGTTTGTGTAACAAGGCATTTTCATGAAAAAACCAAAATGAGCCAACTTGCAAAACTCATGATCACACTTCACCAACTAGTTGCCTTGGCTGCTGAACCTTCCTAGCATCACACACACATCATGCTGCGCCATCCCCATGCTTTGTACTAGCCTAGAACCAAGTCATACTTTCCTTACACAAAGAGTGGACTTTTGGCAAAAGTGAACTTACCAATCAATAAAGGCCAGGTCAAATCATCTGACCTATAGGATTATTTTATACTATCCTTTAGCAAGAGAAACACATCAAGAAGCAAAGCTGAAACAGGCCCTAAGATCACATACTCAAACTCACTCCATTTTGCAAAACTCTTCGAAACTCTCTGCCCAGCTCACAAACACTCAAGCAAACTTCACTAATCATCTCACCTTGCCCCATTGAGTAGAAACCAACAAAGAACCAGGCCTGAAACAAGCCATAACATCACTTCACCATTTTCACCCCAAACTGCAGTTTCCTTCGAAACACATTCCACAGCTCACAAACATCCAAACAAACTCCACAAACCTTCTCCACTCATCATCTGGACCACAAAGAACCACTCACATTGGCCTGAAACTGCTTGCATCACCATTGCCATTTTCAACTGAGTTTGAGCAGGAGCTGTTCAAACTCTTCATCCAGCCAACATAAATTTCTCCTAAGCATTCAAGCATCACCAGAGGGTCAAGTGGAGTGGATTTCACAAGGAGGGGAGGTCTGAAAGTTGCTGGAGTGAAAGCTTCGAATCTCAGGTAGCTCAAGAACTTTTTTTCCAGAAATGGATTTTTAAGTTCTAAACTTGTTCTATATGTCTTCCTGATCATGAATATGCCTTTAGTTTTGAAAATGGTGATGAAATGAGAATTTAATTACTTCCTGAAACTCTGTTGACCTAAAAATTGTTTTGTTCGATTCATGATTCTGGGGAAAAATAAATGTTGTTTGTGATGGGGTTTTGATTCAGTGGATCATGGGAATCATTTTTGTATGTTTGGTTTTCATTTTTGTTACGTTTTGAGGTTTTTAGGGATTTTCAGGTGGGGTTCCCACCGGAGAAGACGACCGGAGGTCTTCTCCGGCCACCTGAAAATCATTAGGGTTTAATCCCTGTAATTAATTGAGTTTGAATCTGGAGCGTGCGATTGCTTTGACTCGTTGACCTCCCGCGCATGTGAATGGCTCAGATTGATCATTAGAAACCCTAATTGCATTTAATTAATTCATAAATCAGATTAACCAAGTTTGAATATGGGCCTTTGATCTGCGCGCGCAGTCAACCCATTCTCTGCCAGACTCAATCTCAACCCTCCATTGTGCATACTTCCATTTATTTTCAATTTAATTTCATTTCTTTTCATTTTATTTGCATATTTAATTTAAAATAGTAAAAATTGTCTAAAAATTATGAAACTTTTTCTCAAGAGTTTTAATAATTTTTATGACACAAAAATATTTTCATTTTTATTTTTATCATTAAAAAAGTATTTTTAATATTTAAAAGATTATTTTTAATTGATTAATGAGAATTAATTTATTAAAAATACTTTTAGGTATTTAAAAATCACCAAAAAATTCATGAAATGTTCTAAGACATTTAGAAACATTGTCCAACCTTCAAACCAAATTTCTTTTTTGATCTTGATGCATTTTGAAAATTTTTCTTTGAATTAAAATCATTTTTGTGCATTATTTTGATCCTAAGTTCAAAAAATCATTTCTGCCTATTCATGAAGAGTTGGACATTGATTCTTCTTGCATTGCATTGTGTTTAGCATGTAGTTTTTGAGATTAAATGGCCATGATTTGATCCCTCATTTTCAATTTGTTTGGCATTTCTTTTGTTTGGAAACCCTAAAAACCCTAGAATCTTGTAAAAACCATAACTTGAGATAGGTTAGGAATTGAGACTTCTCCTTTGGGCAGTGGTTTAGTATAGGATTAGGGGTCCTTTGTGTGGCATTTTCCATTTTTTATCTTAGGGTTTGCTTCTGTCTTTGGTTTTTGTTTGATGTTTGACTCATAAACCCTAATTTGGGCTTTCATATGCATCCATCTTGTATTCTCTTGCATAACATGACTTGCCATGACATTTCAAGCATCCATTTGATTCATTTGACATCATAAGACATATTGGAAACATGTTTGATCATTTCATCTTGCATTTGCCATATCATTTGCCATGTGCACTCCATAACTTTCCATGTTTTATCATGCTCCTTAACTTGCTTCATTTGCATTCATAAACTTGTATGATCATTTCCATATGCTGTCTCATGTTTATAGCACTTCATAGCATCATTAGCATCATCAACATGCTTCTGGTTTTGCTTATCATCAGGTCATCTCATCACATTTGGCATTGCATTGCATTTTCTTTTCTAACATTTCAGGTGGTAAGTGATTTGAGAAGTGAATTTGCCTTCACTTCTCATAACCTTTCTTGTCATCTCTCTTGCATCCATTGCTGCATTTTTATATGTGTTTGAGTTTGAGCTTGCTCATTTTTTCTTCTTCCCACTTTCTTTCTTCAAGTGACTTGACTTCTTGAATGAAGCAAGTCACTTTGCTTCTCTTGATCCTTTCATCTGCTTCCTGGTGGCTCCTTTGAAGATTGTTCTTGTAAACTTCACAAACCTTAGGAACAACCAAGCATGACAATGATTAGGGTTTTGATTAGTCCCCCCTTAGTTTTACCTTTGTGTCTCTTTGAGTCTTCTCTTCTCACCTCATAATCAGGGACTAAACCCTAAAGGCTTTAAGGCTTTGTGATTAAGCTTATGCCTGCATCCTTCTATTAGGATGGAGTGTATAACTTTAATCCTAAGTGTTAAACCCTTAATGTGTTTAACTCCTTTTAATCAATCCATCTAATAATCATCAAGACATCACACTTGTAACTTGGGCCTTGCATTAGGGTTCTAATTCTTCCTTAAATGGTTAAGAAGGACTAACCCTAGTGTTAATGGACAAGTCCCCCTCAAGTTGTCTTACAAATCATAAAAATCACTTCATCATCATACCATTAAATAAAATCCACTTAATCAAAGGTTTGTTTTGTCATGAGTTTAATCCCTAATCATGGATTAAGTTGAGGAGCTTTCCTCAGCTTAAACATTCTCATCTATTATCCTTCTATTAGGACGGTGTAATGAGTCTGTTTAATCCATGATTATGGCTTAACCTCATTACTTAACACTAAACAAAAACACCAAAAACATCTAAATAATCACAAGTAGGTTAATGATCTTAGTCCTACATCAAAGGTGATTAAGTGTGAGAATCTGACTTCACACTTAAGGTAATCTCATTACCCCTAATCAGAGGGAAGATGTGATGAGTTTACTAAATCCATTGGTTTAGGCTTAAGCTCATTAACTTATGACAAACTTTCCAAAGCAATAAAAGATTGAAAATACAAAAAAAACAAACAATAATCGTCTCCTCCGGGATTCTTTTCTCATCTCATTCACTCACAAACGAGAACTTGCTTCTTCCGTCTAATGCAAGACAGTTAGCACCTGAGCCAGACAGGTCATACACTTGAGCATAGGCAAGTAAGCAGTTCACAAGTCAATTCATCCTTCAGTCTCTTTGGGTCGAACTACGGTGTTCTGACTTCCTCATTGCACGAGAGGATACGTAGGCATAACTTAACAGTTATCGAACAAAAGTCTCTGTATATTCCCTCTCTTTCCAGCATTATTCTCTAAGCCTCATGACCATGAGCATTTCACTCCTGTCCTTACACTGACACTTTTTCATATCACACTTCACTTTCTTTTACACTGACACCTGTACATTCTTTTCCAGTTATTTTATACACAAATTGCACTGACACTACCCCTTTAAAACACAAATCTTTTAAGCGTGGATCCCGTCGAGTACGACGGACAATCTGGGTGCTAATACCTTCCCAGGTTGTAACCAACCCCCTTTCTCAGTCTCTCTGGTTCGCAACCGTCTTATCCATATCTTTCTAGGTCTATGCAGCATTGCCTTTCCTCCGGGATAAAAATGCCTAGCTGGCGACTTTATTCATCTCCAGTGAGTTCACGGCTGTGTGTTCTCATTGTCCCTCTCGCCGACCGTTCGCGTCTGTACCTTTATTTGGGCCAGTCCCACTTATCGGGAGCGACAGTAAGTTATTTTGGGAGGTGGATTTGCCTTCACCTCTCACTTCTTCTTAACCCTTTCATATGCTTTTTAACTTGTCTTTGAAGTGAATTTGTTTCACTTATGTTCCATCTCTCTCACTTTCTCCCTTTAAGTTACTTATCTTCTTCGGTGGAGTAAGTAACTTATTCTTCTACTTCCTCCTCCTTTCATCTGCTTCTTCCATTGGTGGCTTCCTTGAAGATCTCCCTTAAGCCTCACAAACCCTAGGATATCCAAGAATGATAATGATTATGGTTGTAATTAGTCCCCTTTAGCTTTTACCTTTGAGTCTGTCTTCTCATCTCAATAATCAGAGACTAAACTCTTAAAGTTTTAGGACTTTAGAATTAGGGTCATGCCTGCATCATTCTCTTAGGATGGAGTGTATAACTTTAATCCTAAGGGTTAAACCTTTAATTTGTTTAAACCTCTTAATCAAGCCATCTAATAATCACTAAGACTTTATCTTGTAACTTGGGCCTTACATTAGGGTTCTAATTCTTCCTTATGGTTAAGAAGGACTAACCCCAGTGTTTAATGGACAAGTCCCCCTCAAATTGTCTTACAAACCATAAAATCCACTTCTTAATCTCATCCCTTAATTAAAATCCACTTAATAAAGGCTTTGTTACATAATGAATTTAATCCCTAACCATGGATTAAGTTGAGGTATCTTCCTCAGCTTAAGTGTTCTCATATATTATCCTTCTATTAGGATGGTGTAATGAGTCCACTAATCTGTGATTAGAGATTAAACTCATTACTTAACACTAAACAAAAACCCAAAAAATGTCTAACTAATCACAATTAGGTTAATGATCTTAATCCTACATCATCATGGAAATTAAGTTGAGATGTTTATCTCATACTTAAGTATGCTCACTATCCCTGATCAGGGAGGATATAATGAGTTTACGAGCCCTTGATTTAGGCTTAAGCTCATTAACTTATGCAAAACACCAAAAAACAATAAAAAACTGAAAACACAAAAACAAATAATAATCGTCTCCTTCGGGATTCTTTTCTCATCACACTCATTTACAAACGAGAACTTGCTTCTTCCGTCTAATGCAGGACAGTTAGCATGCGAGCCAGACGAGTCATACACTTGAGCACAGACAAGCAATTCACAGTAAATTTATTTTTCAGTCTCTTTGGGTCGAACTACGGTGTTCTGACTTCCTCATTGCACGAGAGGATACGTAGGCATAACTTAACTGTTATCGAACAAAAGTTTATGTGTCTTCCCCCTCTTTCAACATTCTTTTCTAAGCCTCAGTTCCTGAGCATTCACCCTTTTGCACTGACACTTGTATATTCATTCTTAGCTTTTGCACACAGATAACACATACACTGCCCCTTTAAGCATAATCTTGTAATCGAGTACGACGGACAATCTGGGTGCTAATACCTTCCCAGGTTGTAACCGACCCCCTTTCTCACTTTCTCTGGTTCGCAACCGTCTTATCCATCTTTTTCTAGGTTTATCCAGCATTACCTTTACTTCGGGATAAAAATGCCTAGCTGGCGACTCTATTCACTTCATTTTCATTTCTCTCTTCGCCGACCGTTCGCGCTTGTACCGGGATGCAAATCTTCGGGAGCGACATCTTGGCGACTCTGCTGGGGACTTATCTTGCAACCAGGGCTTCTGGTTCTTTTTATGGGTTTCTCCTAGCGCTTGTTTGATTTGTGTTTACGGGGTATTATGTGCTACTTGTGCTTGTTGTTTATTGCTTTATTTATTGCTTTATGTACAACTTTATTTATTGCTTTCATTTACTGTTTATATGCATTTCATACTGTTATCATCATATCATTTGTGCTGGATCTTCTGTCTGTTTTGGTGGGAGGGTTATTGAGTGAGTAAGGTTCCATACCTGAGAGCCTGAGTGACACATAGGATAGAGTGGCTTCATATTCTTTCCCATTCCATTTCGGTCTAGCGCGGGAATATGAAACACGATTCAAACATGGGTTTCTTCTTGAGAACTCTGTGCTACGGATATCCTGTAGTACTAGGGCTATCTGGGAAGCCTGCTAAGTCGAATGACCTTTTTATAACCTTCAGCATCTGAGGTGAATTAGAGGAGGATCCTTTATGATTATTGTAAACACTGTACCTCCGGTTTAAAAGTGTTTACACTTCTCATAACTGATCCAAGTCTGAGGATCTTTGTTCTAGAACAATACATGTGATGGGGTTGGGATGTTTACAGGTTTGCAGGAACCCTTGGCCTCATCATTTTGGAATGTTCTTGTAAAACCCTGGACTTGTGACTCTTTATTTGAGTCCCCCACCTGGTTACTGGTTTTCTAAGCCTTCATCCGAACTTATGAACACACATGGACCCTATCAAGGCAGATAACAGATCCAACACTTGATCACAAACCCTTGCATATCATTCTGCATACATCATTTTGCATCATTTAACATTTGTCTATTTGTTTTACAGGGTATCCACATTCTATCTTTGGTTTGGTTTTGACCTGTTCTACTTCTCAGATTCCTTCAGCTATTTGCATCAGCCTTCTTCATCAGTTATCTTCATCAGAGATCCCCTCCAGTATCTTCTCCAGTTATCTTCAGCAGTTCTCTCCAGTAATTCTCCTCAGTCTCCTTCACCAACATCCATTGTCATCATGGACCCATCCAGGAAGAGCAACATCACTTATCATTTATTTGAGCCCACTCTGTCAGGCATCAGACAGATCCAGACACTCATCACTTCTGATCATGTCCCTTTATTCAGGGAACATTATGGTGGCATTATGGACATGATCATGGACCTGGATGCATCCCATAGAAGCATGATTCACACCTATATTCAGTTCTATGACCCTCCTCTAAGATGTTTCACTTTCCCAGATTTTCCGTTGGGACCTTTGATGGAAGAGTTCTCCATGTTATTAGGTGTCCCCATCAGGAAGGGGATTCCTTTCAACCCTGAGATGACCGCTCCCAGGAATGAAGATGTAGCTAAGGCTTTGCACTTGGAGTCCACCCCCATTGACCAGAATATGACCACCAAGGCTGGAATCCCAGGCCTTCACTTGGACTTTTTGGTTACTCAGGCCACCATTCATGCTGCAGCAGGGAAGTGGGACACTGTTTGTGCTCTTCTGGCCCTCAACATATATGGTATCATCTTGTTTGCAAACGAGCCTATGTTTGTAAGCAAGAGTGCTATCCACCTTTTCTTATTGAAGAACCCAATTCTTACCTTGCTTGAAGACTTTTACTACTCAGTGCATCAAAGGAATGAGAAGCAGAGGGGGAGATTAGTCAGATGTTGTGCACCTCTCTTTTATTGTTGGTTGTTGAGGCACTTGCCAAAGTCAGAAGCTTTCCTGAACCCTCATCAGTCAAGTAACTGGGCTAAGAGAATGATTGCCCTTACTTCAGAAGACATCAGATGGTGCACTCAGAGCACCAAGGGTAGATATATCATCACCAGCTGTGGGCAGTATCCCAATGTACCCCTGATTGGAATGAAGGGTTGCATCAACTACAATCCTTTGCTATTCAAAAGACAATTAGGATATGCTTTGGTGCATCCACCAAGAGAGCAAGACTTGTCAGAAACCCTTTATTGTGATATTCAGCACAACCTTGCCATTGCCAGACAAGCAACCTGGGCTTGGGACAATATTCAGACAAAAGGGACTGCTATTCTTGGCAAGTGCAACAACATAGCTTCAACTCAGTATCTTGATTGGTCTCGTATTAGGGGACAGATCACCCGCATGTGTAATACCTCAAAATTTGCCCAGCAGTCATGTGTGTTTCTTTGTGACTTGGTCCTGCCCAGCAGTCACACTGATGAGTTTATGATTTGTTGATGGTTTCGTTAAGCCCTGTTTCGCCAACAGGCACCCTCGTCGTGGCTTTGATTCGCTCAGTAGTCGTAGTGATTGAGTTGATTCTATTCCACCTAGTTCTATCTCCGTTACCTATTCAGAGGTCAAAACAAAAAAAAATATATATAAATAAATGGACAAATGGCATTTATGTTATCCTGAGTTCAAATTTTCAGGTTTTATTCGAGTATTCAATCACTTCACACCTTGAACGTATAAAAGTTGTCACAATTATTCGTTCAAGTCTGCAGATGATTGAATAGGGGCAGCTGTAATACCTCAAAATTTGCCCTCATTTTTATCACTAACTAGCTTATACTTCACATTCATCTGCATTTCTCATTAGGCCATATCATTCGCAATCATGCATTTTATTGAGTTCCTAAGGCATGGGATCAGAGGATTTTTGGTATTTTGAACTGGCCTTATCCATAGATGATTCGTTTGGTTCATACCTCAATAAAAGTGGTTCAATGGTTCTTATCGCTGATATGTTTTTGTTGATGTTGTCAATTAATTGAAAATGGGGTTTAAGTTTTCATATCAAAGGTATCGTGATATTCATGGTACAAGAGATCAAATAGGGGGACTCGTGTGATAATCGGGTCATTATGGTTCTTTCGCTTGGTCGTTGATGGTAGTACAAGTTCATGAGGTTCAAGATTGGAGTCGACTAAAGTTTGGGGATTCATTGAGAATAGAAGTTTGATACGGATTAAACCTTTGAGTTAATTTGAGCACATTAAGTTGAGCCGGATGTATTGAGTGGAATTCGAAGATACGAGCTCCTGGAAACCGCATCCGGTCAAAACAATTATGTCATGCCCATTTCAAGATCAAAGTTAATATCCAAGAATCGTATCCATTGACATTCATAATTCATTCTTAGCCCATATCCACATTCTTGTTTCCGTACCGATTAGTTCTATTCCCAACATCATTCCTAATTCTATTTTGACTTAACCATTTTTCTTAGCCCAAATCTATTTCATGTCACCATTCCAAACCATAAACCATTTTTCTTTTAGAAATTTAGTCTCTATCCATTTTGCTCTAGATTCGTACCCGTTACCAAAATCAATTTTTGTTTCTGAAATTACAATTCAAAGCCCGATATCACTCTTCTTTTAAACCATCATTAAATCAACTCCGTTTTATTCGGTTTCAATTTCGTATTCAATTCTATTTGTAAGTCTTTACCATCGTCTTTATCCATTTTCGAATCCGATTTCATTCACATAAAATCATTTTCCTACCCATATTTTAGGCCTATTTATAAATAGGCGAATGACCATTCCTTTTGAATCCATAAGACATTCTCTTTCCGATGTTTAACTCATTTTATTTCTAGTTCTCTATCCATATATCTACCCATGGCATATATTAGTTTTTTCTTTTCTTTTCTTGAAAATTAATTAGAAACCATATATCACTTCCATAAATCCCTTTTTTATATTTTTTTTATTTAGATTTTGTTAAACAAAGTTTGTTAATTAATTCTTGTTAAATATATTTTTGTGGATTATCTTAATCCATTTTCTTGGTAATTTTTAATTAAGATTTTCTTTGATAATTTTAGTTATTATTTGTGAATTAATTATGGTTTAATGCTAATTTGGAATTAAAATGTTCATGATGTTTTTCGATCGATTTGTATCGATTTTGATTATGGCGACTCTTCACAAAGCATTTATGGAAGATGAGCATTTATTTTGCTCATGGGAGATTACAAGGCTTGGCTTGGAGGTTTTTTTCCGGATTTCTTTTATGTGAAGGATCGACACTTCAACCAAGTAAGAAATCTCGATTTTAACGGCTTTTAAGCATCATTATAGTTTTATGCGGCTTAGGACCATATAGCTTAAGGTGCATATTGAGCCCTCCCACCTGAGGCACTGGATTTATTTGTGATATATGTTGATTTGTGTCGATTTCGGAGCTTAGGGATTAGGTTACGAACCATTAGGATCGCTTCCTTTCACTTCCCCTTAAAATCCACTTTTTTGCCCGTTTCGTCGCAATTATTAAAAATAGTTTTAGGTGAGATAAAATTCATGAAATATTCATGAGTGATCCTAATCCTCTTAATTAATTTTTCATATTTTTTGTTTCCAGATTTGGGTGGTTTTAATAATTAATTTGGATTTTAGATCATAAGCTATCCCAAAAAGGAATGTTTTGACATAAGGGTCCGAAAACAATTTTTCCCCATAGGTGTGAGACCTATTTTTTGTGTGTGATTAACCACTGGAATTTGTGACATTTTGATTCTCCTTAAGCATTTTTTTCATAATTTTTAGTGCCCTTTTTGATCCACTTTGTGGAATTGTTTTTTCGGCGATCATGCCTTGTTACCTTGCTAATCAAGTAATTGTTTTGGCACTTTGGTGCATAATTTTGTGAAATCCTTTTAGATCATGTTATATAATGACTTCATCATTCCAGAGATTTAATTTCATAATTTTTAAAGGTTTTTTTTCTATTTTTCCATGTCACCTAGATCATAGGTTGATTCATGTGTGTATTTGCTCCATATCCTAGATGTTAGGAAGACATTCATGCCATTTGCTTGAGGCAACTTTTTGGTAACTTCTAGGAGTTAATTATAGATAATTTATAGGTATTTAATTCAAGTTATATGTCACTTTTTGAACCATGTCTCATTTGGTTTGTTTTGGTGTTTCAAAGTGCATACATTAGTGAACTAATTTTAACCTAAACTCATTTCTCTTCTCCTCTAATTGTTAACATGAATTATGTGGGAATCATTAATGCCTATCCATGCATTATAATTGTATATCATATCTTGTATGCTACTTACCCATAATCATCTCATGCATATTCACATGTCATTCATCCTTAACTTGCATTCTTTGTGATCATATGCGATGTTTGCTCCATTTCTTCTCACATATTCTTCTCCTTGCTCCATATGCTAAATCATTGCATCCATGATGGTGTATTCATTCAATCACATTCATAAGCATTCACTACTAACTTTGATGCTCATTTCATGTATTAATTCCTGCTTGTAAGCCATATGCACTCATACTTCATCCTTGAACCCTAATTTGCATTTAGGTGAATTTATGTGAACTTTTTGTACATAGTTTGACATAGTTTGATCTTGTAAGGTATCCTAGCATCCTTAGGGACCTATATCATGTAGCTACTGACTTTAGAAGTCATGTAACCTTTAGGTACCTTCACCTTTAGACTTAGGTCTTAATTTGAACCCTAGTTCCATTCTAGGACGTTTATGGTATTTAATCGCTTTCATGCTTTGATTTTACTTTCAATATGCATTGTCATGCTAACTTTCATTTTATAGGGGGAAAGATTGAGGTAAGCCTCACTTCATTCATATCTCTTGTGCATTATAATTTTGTTTGCCTTAGCACTTTGTGCTTTGTTCATAGGTTCCCCTTTTGTTCTTTAGAACCAACTTAACTTCCTTAGGAAGTAAGTTAGTTTCTAGCTCTCTTTTCTTCTTTTCCTTTTCTTCATTAGGATTAGAATACCTCATTAACCATAGGATCTCACTTGTAAATAAATCAACAAAATTAGGGTTGTGTCTTAGTTCCCCGTTAGATTTTTCCTTTTGCAACTTGAGTAATTCTTTCTCTCCTCACAAAGAAAATAATAAAACATTTAACGAAAGCCGAACATTCTTGTACGACATGAGACTTTGTTGCGGAGTACTTATACGCGTCCTGTTTCGGGGCGAGGTATAAATACTCACCGCGATGGATAGGTCTTAGTATGAGAACATTCACAAACAAATTCAAAACACTTCTCTTAAAAGACAAAAAACAAATAACAAGCAACTATCCGGCGGGAGCTTTTTTTCTCATCTCATTCGCTCACAACGCGAACTCACGACGACTTGTCTCGCATGCAAGACGGTAAACGCACTCGTACCAGAAGAGCCTGCAACACCTGAGCATAGACATACGCAGTTCCAGCTGTAAATAACACAAACAAATAGTTCCCGCCTTAGTTAGGTGAACTACGTCGACTCTGATCCTCATTATCTCGATGAGGTATGTAGGCAGCGGGGTAGGGCCCGTTCGAGCACATTCTTTATTTTCCCTACATTTTCCCCCTTCTTTCCATTTTCTCTCCAATTCCTTTTCTCATTTCCATTTCCAGTTTCCAGTTAGCAGTTCTTATTCAGCATCATCTTATCTTCTCACCCTTTGAAACAAACAAGCAAGCGTGGATCCCGTCGAGTACGACGGACGATCTGGGGTGCTAATACCTTCCCAGGTCGTAACCGACTCCCGAACCCAGATCTTTGGTTCGCAAGGCCTCGTCCTTTCCTTCTTCCTCAGGTTTGTGCAGCATTACCTTTCCCATTCATTCGGGATAAAAATGCATGGCTGGCGACTCTACCTTTTTCGCGCCACTTTTGCGTTTGTACTAGGATGAAAATCCCGGGAGCGACAGATGGAGACTCTGCTGGGGACGATTTCAGAATCTCTGGTTTCCCTTGTAGAGTCAATCCTAGCGCCTGTTTGGTTTTGTTTCTTTGGGTGTTTATCTGTTCGCTGTTGTGTGCTTTAGTTTAACTTTACTGTTTTCATTTACAACTTTACTTTACCGCATTTTTTCTGCTTTCAGTAATTATTTTCCATGCATCATATTATACCGGACTGTCTGGCTGTGCTGGTTTTCATTTTTTCTGTGGGATGGGGTTACTGTGAGATGAGCTCATAACCGGGGCTCGAGTGCACCCTAGGACTTAGAGTGGTTCCACTTTGGCTTCATGGCATCTTGCTATGTTGGTAGTAGTGAGTTCCACACCTTGACTTGCGACCTTCTCGGGAATGTATTGATACCATAATCTTTCTGGGTTAATACGCTACCTTGATAGTTATGTGCAGTCAAGGGACCGATCATTGAGAACCTTTGTGTAAACATCCCTCTCCAGTGATGACAGTGGCAGACTGCATTTGTTGGCAAACCCACTTGCATCTGAGGGCCCACTGGGAACTCGCATAGGATGGCCTGGTTCTCTCATAGGAATCCAGTCAAGGCAAACTGTTCATATGCCGATAGTATTGTACCCTTCGGGATGAATGTACTATTGTTTCTCGATTCAGTGCTTGAAGCTGAGGAATTATGAGGGATGCTTGTTTCCTTAGACTCAACTGAGGCCTCCCTGAGTAGTACATAATGCCAAACCGATTCCCTGATTTGGTCATGAGCCATTTCTCGAAAATGGTGAACGTATTATTGCTATTCGGCTTTGAGAGTCAGTGATGTTGACCCGAGTAGCACACCCGTGAGATTGGGAGGGGTTTACAGGTTTGCAGGAACCCTAAACTTCAACATACCCACTTTGCCAGTATTGTTCAGTGTTCTATGGTTCTTTGATTCTGAGATCCGGGATTTCTATTCAGAGAAATTGTTACTGTGATTACCATTGTGACCTTGATATTGTGACTGTTATTATGACTCTCCACAGAAACTTGGCTCGTTATTCAACTTCAATACCATCAGTGATTGTTCTATTATGTGATCCAGTTCTACATTTATTAGGTTCTCAGTTATGAGGTTTTATACAGAGATGGTGTTGCTATTATGGTTCTATTCGGACACTTGACTCACTGCTCAACACTGGCACCAACATCAGACTATTGATCACATGCCTGTTGCATACATGACATCATAGCATTTCTACACACATGTTCAATTATTTCCGAGGATCACATATATGAATCATGCTGTTGGATTTTTCTGTGTCTAAACTTGAATCAAAGCAGATGGATTCCTCAGAAATAACTGAACATGGCATTTGCATACATCCTTGCATTCTTGACAGGTGTTCAGAGACAAATTATTATCCTGACTTGGTTTCTCTTCACAATGGCCAACTTGAATCATAACTATCAAGGTATAACTTCGGGCGGAGGTAACCGAATGAAGACCCGACTGAGGCAATTCAGGCAAAGGTGCAAACTTTATTTCAAAGTCAGAAACTGCGGAAAGAGGAAGTCAACCAGATGAAGACTCAGATGAGCTTGGTTATAGAAATCCTGAATGTGGTGTCAAAGAAATGAAGCTATTTTCATCCCTAGTAAGGGGAACTACGTCGCTCTGATTCTCCATTGGTCAATGGAGATACGTAGGCCGGAGATCACATGAGATCTTTCCGAACAACCTTATCTATTAACTTTATCAACCTCTTCCCTCCAGATGTCGTTGTCAGCATCCAACCTCAGCTTCCCAAGAGAGTCCTAGGACCAAAGCATATGGGTAAAGGCCAGAACAACTCAAGAAGAAGTTTGATCATATTCTGAGGTCGTACGCGTAACAAGTTTCCTCATTTGCTTAGATTCAAATTGGTTGAGCTAGCCGCATCAGGATTATCTCCGACAAAGCTTCCTTTGGGGTTTCAATTCCAAGTATGATTACCATTATGGGGCACCTGGCCTTTTAATTGAAGATTGCAAGTCTTTCAGTGGTAGAGGTAAATACAAGGTCCTGAATCCGATTGACTTCAAGACTATTGTATTCGCACCAGGTAAAAGTGAGAATATGGCACCGAATCAGTAATAGAATGAACATCCAGACCGCTAACTGCTGAAAGTCTCCAAAAGAAATAAGTCCAGATGGAGTCAGGCCTCCTCAACAATGACCACCACAAAGTGAATGCTAGATGTAAGTACCACTCAGGGGCATTTATGCATACAATTGACAACTGTGATGTGTTCAACCACAAGGTTCAAATTTTGATCGACTCAAAGGTCATCATGCCAGGAAGTCTGCCCATATATTGAAATCTCCTCATCAAATTGGCATCCTAGTTTGCAAGGGCATCTTCAGAAGCAATAAGTCCAGACGGAGTCAAGTCTCCTTAATGACGACAATGTTCAGCTTCTTTACTGCATTTTCATTTGTAGTTTATATTGTTTGTTTAAACATTTGTATGCATGCATGAAACTTATTTGTTTTTGAATGATAACCATAATAAAATGCACATGTTTTTCTTGAAGTAATCCATTCGTATTCACTCATGATTTTGTGTATGTGCATTGCAATACCAACTGTTGTGCTTAAACTATATCAGGGAGGATGACAAAATGAAAACGCAAAAACTCTAATTGTGTGCTTTTGAGAAAGACCCTGTTGACGATGTACAGACATTGTTTCAATTCCTAAACACCAGAGATATAAGGGAGATAGACCCTCGCCAACCCATTTGAGCCTTGAAGTAGGAGTTTCTTTTTGCATGAAAAACCCCTTGCATTTAACCCAGGGGCAGGGTAGCCGTCAGTTAGTTTGACCGAGCATTCAAATTTTAAAAAGGAGTGCAAATCTGAGGATCCATTACCTTTCGTTGTACCAAATCAAGAGGTCCAATGACCAGAAACCACAATGGTTATCCCAAGCAAGAGGTCCAGAGACCGGAAACCACAATGGCTATCCCAAACAACCAAGAAGTGAGACAGTCATGACCCTTTCAAAGCAATCAAGACAAACAGTGTCACACGATTTATTAAAAAAAAAGATGGAAAAAGAAATGAAAAAGCCCGCTAAGTCGAAACTTGAAAATAAACGACTTAGGCAAAATTTAGGGCATCCCGCTGGACTTCACAATCCAAGATTCACAAGAATCAGTCCAGGCAAAAGTTAAGGATAACCAAAAAATGCAAAAGTGAAAGACAAAAAGGATTACACAAGAAAGATCCATGAACAAGAAAAAAAATCATGTGGCACAAACACGAAAGACAAAGGGGTGACTGACTCCCAACAACAACCTGCTTGGTGCTTAAACCGTTAGTGTAATTGGTTCCTTAACCATCACAAAACCCTTTTTGAGAGGTGAACGCTTGTGAAAGCTAGCAGAAAATAGGAATGGAGAACATCACGAAGATGGGTGGGCACAAATAAACTTCGAGCCTATATCCTTTGTTTCTATAACCGTGAACCAGGCCACGATACAACCCTCAAAAGTCCTAACTGAAATAGAGTTATCTTGAGAGCGTACTGCCACGAGACCGCGTTCCTGATTCCTTTGAGTTGTGCTAAATGATTTGTGTTGGTGTTGCATATGCATGCTTTCTTTTATCAAAAAAACCAATAGCTTAACCAGTGATTCACTCACAAAGGTTTGTGACATCTTTTTCATTAAAACTTCAAGATTAACATGTGTATTGCATTAGAATTTTCATTCTTAGAATAAACATTTTCTGCTTGCATATATTTGTTGGGCATCATAAAAATTCACATACGAAACTTCAGTCCAGAAGCTTAATCTTGCCAAGTTGAGAAGTCTGAAACTTCCGAAGGACAATCTATCGAGGTGCACTTTTCAAGAAAACTCCATTGAGTACGGACGTTCCCAACAGTCATGGTAAGAGCCAACTAATATGGGGAAATCATGTCGAGCAATCTCTTCAAAATTCAGCCAAGCTGGGGAAATCACTTCGAGATTCAAATCTCTCAAAGAGCCATCAGGCGGAGGCATTATTCAAATTTCAACTAAACTGGGGCAGTTGCTTCGAGATCCAATCTTTCAAAGGACAATTGGTATGGGTGTTTTCTTCGAAACACAGTCAGTCATAGGTGATCACTTCAAGGCTCGTACTAGGGAAGGCCACCCGAAGCGCTAGAAGTTACTTTCTTCCAAAGACGGTTAATCAGAAGCACCTACCGAAGGTTCAAAATACTAGGAAACACTATCTCAAAGTGATATGAGGTTTTTCATGAATCCTCGCGAGGCAAATTCTTGCACAGACCATGCAGTCAGGGGCAGTTATTTCGAGATCCGACGAATCTCTCCAAGAGTTTGAAGACACTGAGGCATTTCGTATGTCATTTTTTCTGTAAAATCCTCTTGAGACATTTTCTTCCGATGGACCTTAATCTGAGGCGAGTTGAAAATTTCAAAGAACCATTATTCAATCAGGATTAGTTGGCGATCTATCAACCCAGAGGCTGGAAGTAAAGCCATTGTCAACATAAGTACTTCAAGAGTTGTTTCATCAACAGACTTCATTGATAAGAATTACTTAGCAAGTCCCATTAGGCAATACCTGCTCCAGCAGTGTAGCTAATGTAAGGATACTTCTTGAGCAGAAGGGTATCATCGTCTCTCATCCCCAGCGAGGGGCAACTTAAACTCTTATCTTCAGCAGGAAGCTTTATCATTGACATCCTCCATCATCCCAAGTAGAGTTGGAAGTTGAAATCTCCCCCAGTAACAACAGAAGGCTAGTGTTCCCCCAAGCAGAGGCTTCCCTTCAAAGACAGGGGCAATCCCCCAGCATTACAAGGAGTGTCTTTCCTCCCCAAAATTTTGCTACCTCAGTAGTGCCATGCCTATGGTTCCCAGCCAAATCAGGAGGTCTTCACTTCCCCATCAGAGTTCAAGATGAGTCCATCTCCAGCAGGGTCTTGGTTCTCCAATCTTAAAGTCCAATTTATTTTTGACAATGGCGGCAGTTCAGAGTCGGTGCATCATTAACAACATTCTCCACAGAGTTGTTTCCTCCTTACCAGGACTAACCAGATCAATGCAGTGATCATCAATTCTCCCCAGTCAATCCATCTGGGATACTTGCAGCCTCCTTGTCAGGAGATCTCTTTGCATTTTCATATGCATAATCATCATTACATTTGCATCCTCCAAAGCGTAGCATTTCCATCGACATGGAGCGTTACGCCATAAATTCAAACATATGCACGAGCCAGTTTTTAGGTGTTACAGTCAACCTATAACATCAATTTCAACCTGAAGTATTCCCCGCATAAGATACTTATGCCATCTTCCAGATATCTTGGTCCTTCAAAATCAATGTTATTTGTGGCTTGGTCCTACCCAGCAGTCGTGTATTGCTTCTTTATGGCTTGGTCCTGCCCAGCAGTCATATTGATTTAAGCCCTGTTCCGCCAACAGTCATCTTCCGTGGCTTGGTCCTGCCCAGCAGTCACGTGTTATTTCTTTATGGCTTGGTCCTGCACAGCAGTCATATTGATTGGAGCCATGTTTCGTCAACAGGCATCCTCCATGGCTTGGTCCTGCCCAGCAGTCGCGTGTTGTTTCTTTATGGCTTTGTCCTGCCCAGCAGTCATATTGATTTGAGCCATGTTTCGTCAACAGGCATCCTCTGTGGCTTGGTCCTACCCAGCAATCGTGTGTGTTCTCTTTATGGCTTGGTCCTGCCCAACAGTCATATTAATTTGAGCCCTGTTTCGCTAACAGGCATCTTCCGTGGCTTGGTCCGGCCCAGCAGTCATGTGTGTTTCTTTGTGACTTGGTCCTGCCCAACAGTCACACTAATGAGTTTCTGATTTGTTGATGGTTTCGTTAAGCCCTGTTTCTCCAACAGGCACCCTCGTCGTGGCTTTGATTCGCTCAGTAGTCGTAGTGATTGAGTTGATTCTATTCCACCTGGTTCTATCTCTGTTACCTATTCAGAGGTCAAAACAAAATATATATATATAAATAAATGGGCAGATGGCATTTATGTTATCCTGAGTTTAAATTTCTAGGTTTTATTCGAGTATTCAATCACTCCACACCTTGAACGTATAAAAGCTGTCGCAATTATACGTTCAAGTCTGCAGATGATTGAATAGGGGCAGTTGTAATACCTCAAAATTTGCCCTCATTTTTATCACTAACTAGTTTATGCTTCACATTCATCTACATTTCTCATTAGGCCATATCATTCATAATCATGCATTTCATTGAGTTCCTAAGGCATGTGATCAGAGGATTTCTGGTATTTTGAACTGGCCTTATCCAAAGATGATTCGTTTGGTTCATACCTCAATAAAAGTGGTTCAATGGTTCTTATCGCTGATATGTTTTTGTTGATGTTGTCAATTAATTGAAAATGGGGTTCAAGTTTTCATATCAAAGGTATCATGATATTCATGGTTCAAGAGATCAAATAGGGGGACTCGTGTGATAATCGGGTCATTATGGTTCTTTCGCTTGGTCGTTGATGGTAGTACAAGTTCATGAGGTTCAAGATTGGAGTCGACTAAAGTTTGGGGATTCATTGAGAATAGAAGTTTGATACGGATTAAACCTTTGAGTTAATTTGAGCACATTAAGTTGAGCCGGATGTCTTGAGTGGAATTCGAAGATACGAGCTCCTGGAAACCGCATCCGTTCAAAACAGTTATGTCATGCCCATTTCAAGATCAAAGTTAATATCCAAGAATCGTATCCATTGACATTCATAATTCATTCTTAGCCCATATCCACATTCTTGTTTCCGTACCGATTAGTTCTATTTCCATCATCATTTCTAATTCTATTTTGACTTAACCATTTTTCTTAGCCCAAATCTATTTATGTCACCATTCCAAACCATAAACCATTTTTCTTTTAGAAATTTAGTCTATATCCATTTTGCTCTAGATTTGTACTCGTTACCAAAATCTATTTTTGTTTCTGAAATTACAATTCAAAGCCCGATATCACTCTTCTTTTAAACCATCATTAAATCAACTCCGTTTTATTCGGTTTCAATTTCGTATTCAATTCTATTTGTAAGTCTTTACCATCGTCTTTATCAATTTTCGAATCCGATTTCATTCACATAAAACCATTTTCCTACCCATATTTTAGGCCTATTTCTAAATAGGAAAATGACCATTCCTTTTGAATCCATAAGACATTCTCTTTCCGATGTTTAACTCATTTTATTTCTAGTTCTCTATCCATATATCTACCCATGACATAGATTAGTTTTTTCTTTTCTTTTCTTGAAAATTAATTAGAAACCATATATCACTTCCATAAATCCCTTTTTTATATTTTTTTTATTTAGATTTTGTTAAACAAATTTTGTTAATTAATTCTTGTTAAATATATTTTTGTGGATTATCTTAATCCATTTTCTTGGTAATTTTTAATTAATATTTTCTTTGATAATTTTAGTTATTATTTGTGAATTAATTATGGTTTAGTGCTAATTTGGAATTAAAATGTTCATGATGTTTTTCGATCGATTTGTATCGATTTTGATTATGGTGACTCTTCACAAAGCATTTATGGAAGATGATCATTTATTTTGCTCATGGAAGATTACAAGGCTTGGCTTGGAGTTTTTTTCCGGATTTCTTTTATGTGAAGGATCGACACTTCAACCAAGTAAGAAATCTCGATTTTAACGGCTTTTAAGCATCATTATAGTTGTATGCGGCTTAGGACCATATAGCTTAAGGTGCATATTGAGCCATCCCACCTGAGGCACTGGATTTATTTGTGATATATGTTGATTTGTGTCGATTTCGGAGCTTAGGGATTAGGCTACGAACAATTAGGATCGCTTCCTTTCACTTCCCCTTAAAATCCACTTTTTTGCCCGTTTCGTCGCAATTATTAAAAATAGTTTTAGGTGAGATAAAATTATGGAAATATTCATGAGTGATCCTAATCCTCTTAATTAATTTGTCATATTTTTTGTTTCCAGAAATGGTTGGTTTTAATAAATAATTTGGATTTTAGATCATAAGCTGTCCCAAAAAGGAATGTTTTGACATAAGGGACCGAAAACAATTTTTCCCCATAGGTATGAGACCTATTTTGTGTGTGTGATTAACCACTAGAATTTGTGACATTTTTATTCTCCTGAAGCATTTTTTTCATATTTTTTAGTGCCCTTTTTTATCCAGTTTGTGGAATTGTTTTTTCGGCGATCATGCTTTGTTACCTTGCTAATCAAGTAATTGTTTTGGCACTTTGGTGCATAATTTTGTGAAATTCTTTTAGATCATGTTATATACTGACTTCATAATTCCAGGGATTTAATTTCATAATTTTTAAAGGTATTTTTCTATTTTTCCATGTCACCTAGATCATAGGTTGATTCATGTGTGTATTTGCTCCATATCCTAGATGTTAGGAAGACATTCATGCCATTTGCTTGAGGCAACTTTTTGGTAACTTCTAGGAGTTAATTATAGATAATTTATAGGTATTTAATTCAAGTTATAGGTCACTTTTTGAACCATGTCTCATTTGGTTTGTTTTGGTGTTTCAAAGTGCATACTAATGTGAACTAATTTTAACCTAAACTCATTTCTCTTCTCCTCTAATTGTTAACATGAATTATGTGGGAATCATTAATGCCTATCCATGCATTATAATTGCATCTCATATCTTGTATGCTACTGACCCATAATCATCTCATTCATATTCACATGCCATTCATCCTTAACTTGCATTCTTTGTGATCATATGCGATGTTTGCTCCATTTCTTCTCACATATTCTTCTCCTTGCTCCATATGCTAAACCATTGCATCCATGATGGTGTATTCATTCAATCACATTCATAAGCATTCACTACTGACTTTGATTCTCATTTCATGTATTAATTCATGCTTGTAAGCCATATGCACTCATACTTCATCCTTGAACCCTAATTTGCATTTAGGTGAATTTATGTGAACTTTTTGTACATAGTTTGACATAGTTTGATCTTGTAAGGTATCCTAGCATCCTTAGGGACCTATATCATGTAGCTACTGACTTTATAAGTCATGTAACCTTTAGGTACCTTCACCTTTAGACTTAGGTCTTAATTTGAACCCTAGTTCCATTCTAGGACGTTTATGGTATTTAATCGCTTTCATGCTTTGATTTTACTTTCAATATGCATTGTCATGCTAACTTTCATTTTATAGGGGGAAAGATTGAGGTAAGCCTCACTTCATTCATATCTCTTGTGCATTATAATTTTGTTTGCCTTAGCACTTTGTGTTTTGTTCATAGGTTCCCCTTTTGTTCTTTAGAACCAACTTAACTTCCTTAGGAAGTAAGTTAGTTTCTAGCTCTCTTTTCTTCTTTTCCTTTTCTTCATTAGGATTAGAATACCTCATTAACCATAGGATCTCACTTGTAAATAAATCAACAAAATTAGGGTTGTGTCTTAGTTCCCCGTTAGATTTTGCCTTTTGCAACTTGAGTCATTCTTTCTCTCCTCACAATGAAAATAATAAAACATTTAACGAAAGCCGGACATTCTTGTACGATATGAGACTTTGTTGCGGAGTACTTATACACGTCCTGTTTCGGGGCGAGGTATAAATACTCACCGCGATGGATAGGTCTTAGTATGAGAACATTCACAAACAAATTCAAATCAGGAGACCTAGGATATTCTTGTACTTGGAAGAGAGTCACGCTAGGTGGATCAGGATCACTGAGGCTCGTTCACAAGAAGATTAGAGGACCCAGGATAGGATAGAACAGATGGAAGCTAGTGAGAAGAAGAATCAGGAGGCCTTGGTAGCAGCACAGAAGGAGATCTCCGAGTTGAAGCTCCGAGCGGGATTGAAGAGATTAAAGGACCAAGATAAGCACAAGAAGTTGACCAGTACCATTGCCACCAGGAACCTTATTATCAGGACCATCACATAGCATCCAGTTGGTCCAGTGACTGAGGCTCTCCTGAAAGAAGTCAGGGAGGATGATTATGGATTGGATGTGTGATTTCTTTCTTTGTATTTATACTTCACTTTGATTGTATTTTTGTTGTTGTATTTTGACCCACCATGGGGACTTTGTTGTAATCGAACTATGTATTTTTACATTTTGTAATATATGGTTTGTGTCATTTTGTGGGCTTTATCTCTCTTCAACATCATCATTCCTCGAGGTCTGGAAGGTCAAAACCAAAGAACCAAACCGAATACCCTTGGAAGACAAATAGACATCCTGCATTGCATACTAACCTCATTCCTTTGTTTTGTAGGGTTTTTGTTTTTGTTGTTTCTCACTTTGTTGTGGTCTCAGGAAACATTGCTCGTAGGAGAGTCATCCCCATCAATAGAGTGCACCGGTATCCGACAAGAAACAACCTTCCGGGCTTACAAATGGACCAGGTTCAACAAGATCTGACTGACGTGAGAACCCAAATGGTCAATGAAAGGACTGAGATGAGGGCCCAAATGAACCAGTTTATGGCAGTGATGACTGGATTGGCTCAAAGCCAATAAAGACTGAGGGAGTTGGTCGAGCGGAAAACTCCAGAAGAAAACCACCGGGTACAGGGGGTACCAGCAACAACGATCATGTACAGCCTCGTACTGATCCCCCAGAGTTTGGACCTCATCTTAACCCATACATCAATGCTATAAGAAATACCCAGGGCAACACTGAAGGGAGGGCCTTGCAGGAGGACCCTCAGGAAGAACAATTTACTGTTGTTGGGGTAGGAGATGAAGTCTACGATTGTCGGCTAGACGAGATAGCGGAAAAGCCGAGGTCTCTGGAGTCTCAAAACTCTCTAGGTTTTGATGTCATGGATATGAGACTAGTGGAGGGGGTTAGAATTCCTCACAAATTCAAACCGCCCTATTTTGAAAGATACAATGGTACATCCTGCCCTCGTACCCATCTCCAATCTTTCCTGGAGAGATTGAAAGCCTACACCATGGATGAAAAGCTATGGATGTTCTATTTTGAGGATAGCTTGACAGGGGCGTCCCGTGAGTGGTACTCTCATTTGACCAGGGCCATAGTAAGGAATTGGAAATATTTGGCCGAAGCTTTCATTCGCAAATATCAATATAATCTGGACATGGCTCCAAACAGAACCCTTCTAATGGTAATGTCACAGTCTTCCCGAGAAAGCTTTAGAGAGTACGCTCAAAGATGGAGGAAATTAATTGCTGCCGTTCAACCCCCGATGTCAGAAAGGGAAATGGTAGATATGTTCATGAACACCTTCCAGGGGACGTATATTGATAGGTTGGCTGCTTTCTCTTCCACTAGCTTTGTAGATGTAGTCATAGCTGGGGAAAGAATTGAGAGCTTATTGAAAATAGGAAATATTTCTAACAACGACGCCAGTTCAAGCAGTGCAAGGAAATCATTTGCAGGGCCTCGCAGATCCGGTGAAACAAATTCTGTACATATGGGCAGAGGAAGACCCCAATACCTGCCAAGATCAATTGCCGCTGTCACTATTCCTACTTCACCTCCTCAATACACTCAACAACCACAACATTTTCCCCAACAACAACAGTTTCCTCAACAAAGGTCCTACAACAACAACAAAAACCAACAACAACGCCCTTCCCAACAAAGGCCATCTCAAGTTAACAGGGTGATTGACCCTATCCCAATGCCATATGCCACCTTATTGCCATTACTCCTGAAGCTTAATCTTGTCGAGCTAAGGACTTTGGCTCCACCAGATCCTCAGAACCTTCCGAGAAATTACGACGTCATCGCCAAATGTGCCTTTCATTCTAATGCACCTGGTCATACCACAGAAAAGTGAAGAGCTTTGCACATGAAGGTCCAAGATTTGGTTGATTCAAAGGCCCTAAATTTTGCACCACCTCCTAATGTCACGAAGAATCCTATGCCCAACCATGGTGAGCCCAGGATAAATGCAATCGAGGAAGGTCGACCCATGAATTTAATTAAAGATACTGCAAGCATTCAAACACCTCTGGCAGAGGTCAAAGCTCAGCTTTTAAAATGCCAGATGTTTCCAGGTTGTGAGGCCTGCTGTGAATCTTGCAAAGTTTCCGTCAATGGGTGTGCAAGCTTGAAAAATGGCATCAATAGCCTGATCAGAGATGGTATCCTGCAAATAACAACAACGGCTTCTACAACACCATCAATTCCTTTTTCAACAACAACCAATATTCCTCCTACAACTGCAAAGACAATTGTTCCTACAAACTCGTCTACAAAATCAGCAACCACATCTTCCATCACTTCAACAAACATCAGTTCGACCGCATCCGCTTCTATAACTACAACAACCATTAACAACGACGTTTCCACTGTCACCATATACTACGACCCTGCAATGGTCCCTGATTCCGACAATTTTCGGCAACAATCTCGGCAACAATCTCAACAACAACCCAGCTTCAGTCAATCACCACCACCATCAATCAGAAGTCCTATTACCATATTTTATGATCCACAAACAATAACGGTTCCTACCTCTGCTGCAGTTAGTCCAGTCACCATCATGGTGTCGGGGCCCATTCCATATGAAAAAGACAATGTTGTGCCATGGCATTATGGTTCAGACCTTTACTGCAACGGAGAGAGAGAGTCTTTCTTGATTCTTCAGGTCATACATTGCAAGTGGATAATGTCGGGGGAGGTGGAGGCTTCACCCGAAGCGGACGCCTCTTCGCGTCACAAGTTCTAAGAGCTAATACTGAGGCAGAGGTTGTTGCCAAAGCCAAAGGTAAAAGTATGGTGCTTGAGGAACCTGTACCAAAAGAAGCCCATAAAACATCCTTTGATCAAGATATGGATGAATTTATGAGGATAATCAAGAGAAGAGACTACAAGGTTGTGGATCAGCTCCACCAGACTCCTTCCAAGATCTCCATCTTATCCCTGTTGTTATGTTACGAAGCTCATCGGGATGCATTACTTAAAGTCCTGCACGCAGCCTACGTGCCGGAGGAGATCATAGTAAATCAGCTTGAGACAGTGGTGTCTAATGTTAATACTAGCCATGGGCTAGGCTTCACCAATGCTAATTTGACAACGAAAGGTCTTCACCACAACAAGGCTTTACACATCACCCTTGAGTGTAAAGGGGTTGTGCTTTCACATGTTCTCGTTGACACTGGGTCTTCACTCAATGTCTTGCCAAAGAAATCCCTTGTCAAGCTTGAATATGATGGCATAGCTCTCCGACCAAGCAACGTGGTGGTCAGAGCTTTTGACGGTTCCAAGAGGTATGTTCTTGGAGAGGTGGAGCTCCCTGTGATAATTGGCCCGCAGGTCTTTCAAACTACTTTCTATGTGATGGACATTCAGCCGACCTACAGTTGTTTGTTGGGTCGACCATGGATTCACGCCGCCGACGTAGTTACGTCGACCCTTCACCAGAAATTGAAATATGAGTGGGAAGGGCAGATTATCACCATCTATGGTGAGGAGGATATCTTTGTTAGCCATCTGGCTACATACAAATACATTGAGATGGATGGTGAAATTCATGAAACTATGAGCCAAGGGTTCGAAGCACTGAACGTCAACGAGGCGACAACTGAAGTATTTGCTGCATCCCATGAAGATAGGATGGGTACTTCAATTGTATCCTATCAACAAGCCTGGAAGGTTGTTGAATATGGAAATGCCCAAGGCTGGGGCAAGCTACTACCAGTGGAGAAGAAGGAGGACAAATTCGGTTTGGGTTACAAACCATTCTGACAAGATCAAGCAGAGGCTGCTAAGAAGCCCAAGTTCATAAGTGGGGGGATGTTAACCCCAAATGCTTTCAATAATGTGGAAGACGAGGCAGAAAGCGACCTCAACCTAGAGAGTTGGATTCGTCCAAGGATCCCGGGTCAACAAGTCCTTAACTGGTCTTCCCAGGAAATTATAAGGGTTACTCCTGCAGAGTAATTATTATTTCCTGCTTTTTTTCAGCATGCATCAAGTCATGCATCTTGCCCAAGGTGTCAGGACTCATTTTGTAATAGGGCCATATTTGTAATTTTATGCAAATGGAATATCAATGAACAATGGACAACTTTTGCAAACGGTTCTCTATTTCGCTCACAGTCTTTTCATTTTTATTTTTCACACAAAACAATAAAATGGCAATGTTTTCAAAATAAATAACTTCATTTTCTGAACAAGATTAAAATTGATCACTAAAAAAGAACAAATCTCAACCCATGCAGAAATAATCCTCCATATTGCACCGACAACATCACTGCTAAGACTTTGTATGACTTCGACAATCCAATTAATCAAGCTGATGAAGGGGTTGAAGAAGAGTATGAGTTGCCTGAAGAGTTAGCCAGGTTATTGAGGCAAGAAGATAAAGTGATTACTCCTCATCAGGAGGAGGTTGAAACTGTTAATCTTGGTACTGAGGAGGATTTGAAAGAAGTGAAGTTGGGGCCAGTCTGCAAGCTTCAGTAAAAGAACAGCTCATCAACATGCTTCGAGAATATATCGACGTCTTTGCTTGGTCCTATCAAGACATGCCAGGTGTAAACACCCCAAATTTTCCCTCACTAGGTTCACACCATGGCTTGTGATCTTTAATATTTGCATTAGTTTAAGCATACCATATCATATTGCATTTTTTTGTTTCACTGCATTAGTTTAAGTTCATCTGCATCTAGGGTTTGTGATCTGAGCAATCCAAGGATCATCTGAGCTACTCAAAAGGCCACCAATCATTCCAAGAGAGCCCATGTATGTTCAATCATCATGTTATATCCCTCAAAGATCAAGGAAGTCAAAGAATCACAAGAACTTGCAAAGCATGGAAGCAGAGCTAGGGTTTAACTGCACAGATGACCTGAAATTAGGGTTTTGGTTTCAGAGGCCATAACTCCAAATTTTGTGGTCATTCTTGTTTCTATTGGTCTCAATATGTTATAAGGATCATGTGTACCAAGTTTGATGAAGGAATTCATTGTGGAAGTCATCTGATCACTGGGTAACTTCTTGAGCAAGTCAGAGCAAAATCAGGGCATCTGAGGCCCCCCAACATGGAACCAAAGTGTATTTTTCATCAAATTGAAGTTATATGATCTTTATTTGATCATTGAAGTGCTTATAAGTTCACAAAATTGAATAAAAGTGAGCTAAATCAAAAGTTGCCAAAAATGGAAATGACTTGTAATGGGAACTTACCATTTTGGGAAAGTTTTTCAACCTCCTCTTTCTCAACCAAAAATGCTTCAAATGAAAAATTGTTGGTCATGAAAGTTGTAGATTGGATCATTCCCTTTTCAAAAGGTACAAGAACAAGATCTAATTCATTTTGGAACTCAAGATATGGCTTGTCAAAGTTGGCAAAAATCCCATAATTTTCAAGAATGCACCAAAAGAGATTCTTTGCAAAACCACTTGCCAAGGCATTTTGTGACTTCAAACACACTTCTATGTATCATAACTTCATTATACATTGCCTAAAACTCAGAATTGCCCAAAGAATTTCAAGATTTCATGCCTTGAACATCAAGAATTCTCAAAGGGGCCAAAACTTCACATATTTGCAAAAGGTCCCATAACTTTGCTCCCACTTGTTGCATTGCCTCAAGATTGATTTTGTGGACATCCTTGAACTCAGTTGCACCAAGACATGCCAAAAAGCCAGCTACACCCTTGCCTATACCTCAAGTACAAGAAATGTTGACTTTATGCAAAATCACCCATAACAATCACAACAGTCCACCACCCACTCTCTGTCCAATCCAGACACTACAAGCATGCTCTAAGGACTCATTTTTATAAGACACACAAGCCTAACTCTCTAAGAACTCAGCATTGCCAAAATCACTCCCTCTTGCATTTTCCTTCGAAACTTTCAGCTCACTCACTTAATCTTCAAACCAATTTCACCATTGATCTCAAAATCACTTACTGACCACAAAGCAACCCTCAAACCAACCAAGAACACCCCATATACAAAACACGATTCTTGGCCAGTTCAGTTGCTACAACATAAACCAGCCATTCTCAAAGCCTTTGAAGCATTCCATTAGCCTCAGGAGGTAAAAGGAAGTCAGTTTGCACAAAGGAAGTCATCTGAAATCATTTTTCCAGAACTCCTTTTTTATGTTACAATATGAAAAAGCATGTTTCACTGATCACTCTAAGCTTTGTATTTTCGAAAATGGTTGAGAAATGAGTTTGTATGTTTGTTCTAAAATTTCTGCCATTTTTGTTTTCCCCTTCAAATCTTGAGTTTGAGCCAGAATAAATTTGTTTTAGGGATGGATTTGAGCTTAGGAGAGTGAGAGGGTTTGATCTGGAGCTTTAGAGCTCCAGAAATAACCTAGGGAGAGAGTTTGAAGTTTTCATGGGAGGATGTCACCGGAGAAGACGACCGGAGCTCTTCTCCGATGACCTGAAAGTCATTAGCAGTCTTAATTAGGGTTAGGGTTTCTTTTGAATCTGGGCCCTTAGATTTCCCTTTCCCGCGTGTGTTGTGTGGCTATGATCACTTCATTAGTTCTCAATTAGGATTAAATAATTAATTAATTAAGATTAATGAGATTTGAATATTGGCCATCAGATCTGGCGCGCAGTTAACCCTAGAAACCCCCAGAATCAATCTCAGCCCTTGACTCATCATACTTCTGTTTATTTTATTTTTTATTTCAATTTTTCTTATTTGTTTTGTACCATTTATTTAAAATAACTAAAAAATTCCAAAAAAAATATTTTATTCTGCATTTTTATTTCAAATAATTTTCTTAACCCAAAAATATCTTTATTTTTATTTTTCACATTAAAAAATCATTTTTAAAACATTTAAATGTTTATTTTAATTAATTAATGAGAATTAATTATTTAAAATATCATTTAGGTTTCTAAAAATCCCAAAAAAAATTCACATTGCATCTTTAAACATTTAGAAACATTATCATACCATCCACACAAATTTCTTTTTGGTTTTGAGTCATCTTTGATAATTTTCTTGAATTTAGGGTTCATAAAATCCTTATTTTAGAACCCTAACTTCAAAAATTCTTTTCTGCCTAACCAAGAATGGTATGACAATGGTTCTTTTTGCATTGATCTTCATTTTACATGTAGTTTCTAGCATAATTTTGTCACAAATTTCTTCTGCATTTTTGATTTGATTTGCATTTTTTCCCTTTAGGTGCCTTAAAACCCTAGATAACTTAGAAAAATCATAACTTCCTTAGGGTTAAGAGTTAGGTCTCCTCATTTGGGGTGGGATATCATATAGGGTTAGGGATCCTTTGATTGCATTTTCAATTTTTTTATCTTGTCAATTTCTTCTGTTTTTGAGTTTTGCATCTCATGTTGCATGAAAACCATAATTTCTCATCTTCCTTTGCATACATCCTGCATAAGCATTCATATAGTAACTTGCCATGACATTTCATGCATCCACATGACTTCTAAAACATCACAGGACACATTAGACTCATGTTTGATCATTTTGTCATTCATTTGCCATGTTATGCATTCATTACATTCCATGAACATTCATGAACTTCCATGCTTCCTTTATGCTTCATTTGCATTCTCATCCTTTGTATGATCATCCATTGCACTTGTCATACATTTGCATTATCTCTTAGCATCATTTATATCATGATTATGCTTCTGGTTTTGGTTTGCACCCTTGCATACATTCCATTTTCATTTCATTTCTTTCTTTTATGCTAACTTTTCAGGTGGTAAGTGCTTTGAGAAGTGAATTTGCCTTCACTTCTCACATTCTCTTTTCATCTATCTTATGCATTCATTGCTGAATTTTATCTTTTCTTTAGAGTGAGCTTCCTCATTCATGTTCCTCCTTCACCTTCTTTCTTCAAGTAACTTATCTTCTTAAGTGAAGTAAGTTAACTTGTTTCTTCTGCTTCTCCCTCTTTCTTCTGCTTCTTCCTTGGTGGCTTATTCTTGAAGATCTCTTGCAAGCCTCATAAACCCTAGGAACACCCAAGTATGATAACAATTAGGGTTTTGATTAGTCCCCCATTAGTTTTACCTTTGTGTCATCTTTTGTGTCTCTCCTCTCATCTCATCATTAGAGACTAAACCATTAAGGTTTTAAGGCTTTGTGATTAGGGTTATGCCTGCATCCTTCTCTTAGGATGGAGTGTATAACTTTAATCCTAAGTGTTAAACCCTTAATGTGTTTAAATCTCCTAATCAATCCATCTAATAATCACTAAGATAATAAGCTTGTAACTTGGGCCTTACATTAGGGTTCTAATTCTTCCTTAATTGGTTAAGAAGGACTAACCCTAGTGTTAATGGACAAGTCCCCCTCAAGTTGTCTTACAAATCCTAAAATTCACTTCTTAATCTTACCATTAACTAAACTCCACTTCAATAAAGGCTTTGTTTTGTCATGAGGTTAATCCCTAATCATGGATTAAGTTGAGGTATCTTCCTCAGCTTAAATGTTCTCATCTATTATCCTTCTATTAGGATGGTGTAATGGGTCCATTAAATCCTTGATTATGGCTTAAAATCATTACTTAACACTAAACAAAAACTCCAAAAACATCTAAATAATTGCAAGTAGGTTAATGATCTTAATCCTACATCATGGTAATTAAGTGTGAGGTGCTTACTTCATGCTTAAGGTATTCTCATTACCCCTAATCATAGGGAGGATGTGATGAGTCTACTAACCCTTGGTTTAGGCTTAAGCTCATTATCTTATGACAAATACCAAAAAGCAATAAAAGATTGAAAGCATCAAAAACAAACAATAATCGTCTCCTCCGGGATTCTTTTCTCACCTCATTCACTCACAAACGAGAACTCTCTTCTTCCGTCTAATGCAAGATAGTTAGCACCTGAGCCAGACAGGTCAAACACTTGAGCATAGACAAGTAAGCAGTTCATCAGTCAATTCATCTTTCAGTCCCTTTGAGTCGAACTACGGTGTTCTAACTTCCTCATTGCACGAGAGGATACGTAGGCATAACTTAACTGTTATCGAACAAAAGTCTCTGTATATTCCCCCTCTTCCAGCATTATTCTTTTAAGTCTCATTCCTGAGCATTTCACTTCACATATCTTTTGCACTGACACCTGTATATTCTTTTCCAGCCTTGGCACACAGATAGCACTGACACTACCCCTTTAAACACAAACTTTCAAGCGTGGATCCCGTCGAGTACGACGGACAATCTGGGTGCTAATACCTTCCCAGGTTGTAACCAACCCCCTTTCTCATTTTCTCTGGTTCGCGACCGTCTTATCCATGTCTTTCCAGGTTTATGCAGCATTAACTTTCCTTCGGGATAAAAATGCCTAGCTGGCGACTCTTTTCAGTTCATCTTCATGTTCTCTCCTTCGCCGACCGTTCGCGTCTATGCCCCTTCTGGCCCTGTGTCATTTGGTGGGAGCGACAACTTGACGACTCTGCTGGGGACCCTTATACTTCAACCAGGGCTTATGGTTCTTTTTGTGGATTCCTCCTAGCGCTTGTTTGATTTGTGTTTACGGGGGTGTTACGTGCTAATTGTGCTTTATTTATTTGCTTTATTTATTGCTTTATGTACAGCTTTATTTACTGCTTTCTTTACAGTTTTTATACATCATACTGTCATTATCATTGCTGGATCTGGATTTTGTTTTGGTGGGTGGGGTTTCATTGAGAGATTAAGGTCCTATACCTGGGACCTGAATGACACCTAGGCTAGAGTGGCTTCATATTCTTTCCCATTCCATATCGGTCTGGTGCGGAAATATGAAACACGATTCAGATATGGGTTTCTTCTTGAGAACTCTGTGCTACAAATTTCATGTAGTTCTAGGGCTATTTGGGAAGCCTGCTAAGTCTGGATGACCTTTATTTTGACCTTCAGAATCTGGGGAGATTTAGAGGAGGATTTTTTATGGTTATTGTAAACATTGTACCTCCGGGTTAGAAGTGTTTACACTTCTCATAACTGATCCAAGTCTGAGGATCTTTGTTCTAGAACATTACATGTGAGGGGGTTGGGTTGTTTACAGGTTTTTCAGGAACCCTTGACCACATCATACCCTGTTACTATATTGTTTAAGAATGCTTCACTTTGGACAGTTCTTGTGATTATCCCTGGACATGTGACTCTTTATTTGAGTCCCCCACCCTGGTTACTGGATTTCTGAGCCTCCATCCGGACCTTTGAACATAATAGACTTTGTACCAAGACAGATAATCAGATCCAACTCTTGATCACAAACCCTTGCATATCATTTGCATATATCATCATTGCATCATTTAACATTTGTTTATTTGTTTTTCAGGGTATCCATCATTTCACTTCTGAAGAAAACAGAAAAGAGGTCAAGGTAGGGGCTGATTTAGAGGACAATGTTAAGAGCAGGTTGATTCAGATGTTACGTGACTATGTGGAGATCTTTGCTTGGTCTTATGAAGATATGCCAGGGTTGGATACAGACATTGTGGTTCACCGTTTACCAGTGAAAGAAGATTGTCGTCCAAAGAAGCAGAAGGTTCGTCGTATGCGTCCTGAAATGTCAGAAAAGATCAAGGCAGAGGTAATGAAATAGTTCAATGCAGGGTTCTTGGCAGTGACTTCTTATCCTCAGTGGGTTGCAAATGTGGTACCAGTTCCTAAGAAAGATGGTAAGGTACGTATGTGTGTAGACTACAGAGATTTGAACAAGGCTAGCCCCAAAGATGACTTTCCACTTCCTCATATTGATATTCTGGTAGACAACACTGCTCAGCATAAGGTATTCTCTTTTATGGATGGTTTCTCTGGTTACAATCAAATCAAGATGGCACCTGAAGATATGGAGAAGACAACATTTGTGACACAGTGGGGCACTTTTTGTTATAAGGTGATGCCATTTGGTTTGAAGAATGCAGGGGCAACATATCAGCGTGCTATGGTGGCTTTGTTTCATGATATGATTCATCATGAGATAGAGGTATATGTGGATGATATGATAGCCAGATCTCAGAATGAAGAGCAACATCTTGATCATCTGCACAAGTTGTTTGAGAGGTTGAAGAAATACAAGTTGAGATTGAATCCAAACAAGTGTACTTTTGGAGTTAGATCTGGAAAGCTCCTGGGTTTCATTGTCAGTGGAAAAGGTATTGAAGTGGATCCTGCAAAAGTGAAAGCTATACGAGAGATGCCAGCTCCCCGTACTGAGAAGGAGGTTAGAGGTTTCTTGGGACGATTGAACTACATTGCAAGATTTATTTCCCAGTTAACTACCATCTGTGAGCCAATCTTCAAGTTGTTGAAGAAAGATCAGGTGATGGAATGGAATGATGAGTGCCAGACTGCCTTTGATGAAATCAAGAGATATTTGCTAGAGCCACCAATTTTGATGCCACCAGTTGATGGAAGACCCTTGATTATGTACTTAACAGTGTTAGACAACTCAATGGGGTGTGTGTTGGGGCAACATGACGAGTCTGGTCGAAAAGAGCAGGCAATATACTACCTTAGCAAAAAGTTTACCGACTGTGAAACAAGATACTCACTGCTCGAGAAAACTTGCTGCGCTTTGGCATGGGCTGCTCGCCGACTAAGACAGTATATGTTGACCCATACTACCTTATTGATTTCGAAGATGGATCCAATCAAGTACATATTTGAGAAACCTGCTCTCTCCGGAAGAATTGCAAGATGGCAAATGATCTTGACAGAATATGATATACAGTATACTACTCAGAAGGCCATTAAGGGAAGTGTTGTTGCTGATCATTTGGCTCATCAAGCAGTAGATGATTACCAGTCAATGAATTTTGAGTTCCCTGATGAAGACATTATGACTGTTACCAAAGAACCTGGACAATATGACGGACCTGAACAAGGATCCCGATGGACTATGGTTTTTGATGGTGCCTCTAATGCACATGGTAATGATGTTGGTGTTGTAATTAGTTCCCCTGAAGGTTGTCATACCCCGATTACTGCCAGACTTTGTTTCTATTGTACCAATAACATGGCTGAGTATGAGGCATGTATCATGGGTATTAAAGTTGCTGTTGATATGAAGATTCAGTTCCTTGATGTGTATGGAGATTCAGCCCTGGTAGTGAGTCAGATTAAAGGAGATTGGGATACCAAGCATGATAATCTCATTCCTTACAGAGAATATGTGTTGTCTTTGATCCCACATTTCAAAGAGATTACCTTTGGACATATTCCACGAAGAGAGAATCAGTTGGCAGATGCTTTGGCCACCATGGCATCTATGTTTGAGATCAGTTGGGATGATGAAGCTCCCAAGATTACCATTGATAGATTTGAGAAGCCTGCATACTGCAATGAGATTGACACTGAAGGGGCAGAGGAGAAGCCTTGGTTCTATGAAGTGAAAAGATATCTTGAAGCTCAGGAGTTCCCTGAAGGGGCATCTGTCAAAGATAGGAAGTTCCTGAGAAGGTTTTCTGCTAAGTTCTTTCTGAGTAATGGCATTCTGTATAAGCGTAATCATGATTCAACTATGCTTCGTTGTGTGGATAAGAAGGAAGCTACAGAAATTATGGAAGAGATGCATGATGGGACCTTTGGCACTCATTCTAGTGGTCATACTATGGCAAAGAAGATTTTGAGAGCAGGTTACAATTGGTCTACCATGGAAGCTGATTGCTATCAACACTCCAGAACTTGTCACAAGTGTCAAATTTATGCTGATAAAGTTCATATACCTCCATCACCATTGAATGTGTTGACTGCTCCTTGGCCCTTTGCCATGTGGGGTATTGATGTGATTGGTGAGATCAAGCCTACTGCTTCTAATGGGCATCGTTTCATCCTGGTTGCTATTGATTATTTTACGAAGTGGGTGGAGGCAGCTTCATTTGCATCTGTTACCAAGAATGTTGTGGCTCGATTCATTAAGAATAATCTCATATGTAGGTATGGCATCCCTGAAAGGATTATCACTGATAATGGATCTAATCTGAACAACACTATGATTACTGATCTCTGCACGTAGTTCAAGATTAAGCATCACAACTCTTCTCCGTATCGTCCAAAGATGAATGGGGCAGTTGAAGCTGCTAATAAGAACATTAAGAAGATTGTACAGAAGATGACTGTTACTTACAAGGATTGGCATGAGATGTTACCATTTGCTCTTCATGGTTATCGTACTACAATACGTACTTCAACAGGGGCAACCCCATTCTCTTTAGTCTATGGTATGGAAGCAGTTCTGCCCATTGAAGTTCAGATTCCTTCCTTGAGAATTATGAAGGATGCAGGCTTGGATGAAGATGAGTGGATTCAGACTCGACTGGACCAGATAAATTTGATTGATGAGAAGAGCTTAGCAGCAGTTTGTCATGGCCAGATGTACCAGAAGCGAATGATCAAAGCTTTTAACAAGAAGGTTAAGCCAAAGGTATATCAGGCTGGTGACTTGGTAATCAAGCGTATCATATTACCACAGGGTGATCATAGGGGCAAGTGGACTCCAACATATGAAGGTCCATTTGTAGTCAAGACAGTGTTCTCAGGAGGTGCCATGATACTGACTACAATGGATGGTGAATACTTCCCACATCCTGTAAACGCAGACATAGTTAAAAAATACTACGCATAAAAAGAGACCCGCTAGGTTGACAGGCCTAGGCAAAAATAAGGGCATCCCGGCAAACCAAAAGGGTTTGGGCAAAAATTAGGGATATATATAAAAAGATGTACACCCGGCAAGTCGAAAACCTGAAAAGGCGGCTTGGGCAAAAAAGGGTATCCCGGTGGATTGAAAACCTGAAAGGGCAATCCAGGCAAAAGTTAGGGATTAAAGCGTATGACTATGTCTCGTTTGGATCACCAATGAAACTGCAACCAGTTGTACTACTTATTCAAGCTCAAACAGATAAAGCTCAATTCAATCGTTTCCGTCTCAACAGCAAGAAGATGAGATACTTGAGTGGCAATAGTAGAATTGAAACTCAATAGGATTGTTTCCCGCATAGCTGATTTTCTTTGTTTTGTAAAAAATTCTTACGACAAAATCCTCTTACTAGGGTTTATGTCTCCTTGTACAAACTTACCCGTGTATGGGTCACTTTTTGATATAAATAAATTCCATCTTTTGAATCCAGATTTACTTTTACCCTATTTACATAAGCGAAACGTCCATTGATTGTGTTTGAATGTATGTATGCTTTTGAATATGATTGATGTTTACCAAAAATGCATGTATGCTCTTAATATGATTAATGTTTACCAGAAATGCATTAATAGTATTTACTAAGGACGAACGAGGGAAGGATTTCAACGAAGCTTCGCCGGTTCATCTCTAACAAGACAGTTACAAACCCTCAGTAGGATGAATCCATCTTCATAAAGTCTCATCTCCCCTGGAATTTATATCCATCTCTTTTATCCTCATACGGATATTCGGGAAATTACTTTCCCATAAGGGTACGACGAACGAAGACGGGATGTTATACTTATCCTACTATCAAACGAAGACGAAGGTTATATATACCTTACTATCCCCAGCATACGGGAGGTTATATATACCTTGCTATCCCCAACATACGGGAGGTTATCTATACCCTGTTATCCCCAGCATACGGGAGGTTATCTATACCTTGTTATCCCCAGCAGACGGAGGGTTATATATTCTTCAACAACGAATCGGGATTTATTTTCCCGGGCCAGCAGTTGTTATACGAAGATATCCAGGCGCTTCCGGCAGTATCATATCATACATACATCATTTACATCATACCATAGCATACATATCCATAGACATATAGTACATTACCTAAGTGCATCATATTATACATGCATACATAATGCATAAACTAATACTATCATACAGAAAGCTACCTTGTTTCAGGTTAATTATCCAACAAACAAACTTATGATCTCCGGGACTGCTTTATCGTAACCTCAGGGTTACTTTATCCTCCTGATGAGCTTCTTATTACTTTGGGACTGCTTTATTGTAACCTCAGGGTTACTTTATCCTCCTGATAAGCTTCTTATTACTTTGGGACTGCTTTATCGTAACCTCAGGGTTACTTTATCCTCCTGATGAGCTTCTTATTACTTTGGGACTGCTTTATCGTAACCTCAGGGTTACTTTATCCTCCTGATAAGCTTCTTATTACTTTGGGACTGCTTTATTGTCACCTCAGGGTTACTTTATCCTCCTGATAACTTCTCATGACTTCAAGACTGCTTTAGAGTTATCATTGCTCTATCCTCCTGAAATCATATTATTATTTCAAGACTGCTTTAGAGTTATCATTATTGATGGCTCTATCCTCCTGAAATCATTACTTCAAGACTGCTTTAGAGTTATCATTATTGATGGCTCTATCCTCCTGAAATCATTACTTCAAGACTGCTTTAGAGTTATCATTATTGATGGCTCTATCCTCCTGAAATCATATTATTACTTCAAGACTGCTTTAGGGTTATTATTATTGACTGCTCTATCCTCATGAAGACATACTGTTACATCAGTATTACTCCAGTATCCTGAAAGCATATCATCAATACCTCAGGACTGCTCCAGACTCCTGACAGCTCTCATTATACTGCTGAAGAACTTTCCTCCAAGTGGCATCTTTAAGCCCACTCAAACATATACAACCAACCATCAATATCACTCTATGCACTGGTGAGTGCAAATTTTTGGGCTTTTGTGTTCAATCCCCTTCAACCTTCCAGGTCACGACTGGCAAACATACCAATCTAACCCCTCAGGTTTCAGAAAATTGAACAGGGGCAGCTGTTGCACCCCAAAATTTGCCCTCACAATACAAGACTTTGTGTTCTAAGAAGGTTCACAAGGTTCACAAGTTCTCCAACACTTGCATAACCTTTCATGAGGTTCATGAAGTCTACAAGTTACTTCTTGAAGGTTCACAAGGTTCACAAATCCCACAATGCTTTCAATACCTTTCATGAGGTTCATGAAGTCTACAAGTCACTTCTTGAAGGTTCACAAGGTTCACAGGTTTTTCTACATTTACAAGACCTTTCATGAGGTTCATGAAGTCTACAAGTCACTTCTTGAAGGTTCACAAGGTTCACAGGTTTCTCTACATTTACAAGACCTTTCATGAGGTTCATGAAGTCTACAAGTCACTTCTTGAAGGTTCACAAGGTTCACAAGTTCCACAATGATGATAAAGCTTTCCTGAGGTTTATGAAGTCTACAAAGCCACTTCATGAGGTTCACAAGGTTCACAAGCTTCACAATACCTCCCATGAGTATCACAAGACATTTTATGAAGATTCACAAGGTTCACAAAGTTCACAATTGGTCAGAAGAGTTGACAATTCCCTCAGACAATGCTCCTCCTAAGCAGTGCATCCAAAACTAGGGTTTTGACTTTAATCAGGCTAAATGGACTTCCAATACCTCAAGTGAGTTTCATAACATCTTATATGTGTGTAAGAACCCCCATGACAAGTTTCAAGACTTTTCTCAAAAAAGTTTGCTCAGTCAGATGATCAGATAAGTCAAAAATCAGTCAATACAGTTAAAAAGTCAAACTGAGGTCAACTGTGGTCAAACCAAAGTCAAACTTCATGATTTTTTTCCAACATCAAGAATATGAAGTAAAATTCATCATTTGATCAAGGGTTGATCATGATTCATCAAGGAGATTCCAGATCATCAATAATCAGGAGTTTCTAAATTAGGGTTTCCTCAGTAAAAGTCAACTGAACTTTGACCAGCCATAACTTTCACATACTTCATCACCAAGTCTCCATCCAAAGCTCATTTTGAAGGAAATTGAATTCTCTACAACTTTGATGTTGAAAGTTAAGCCCAAAAATGCTTCATTTGAAAGATATGATCTAAGACATTATAGGTCATTTCAAAAGTCAACAAAAAGTCAACAACTTCAAAAGGGCATAACTTGAGATTGGTAAATGATATGGACCTGAAACCAATGGGGTTGTTTAGAGGACTCTTCAAGCTTTCCAAAAAGTCCAAGAACACCATCATACCTTTAAAATTGAGGGATATGTGTCCTTGCAAAGTTGGGCAATTTTGTGATGGTTTATATTGAAAAGGGGGGCCTAAAAACAATTTTCTCCAAATGGGCTGGCCAAATTATGACCCAACCCATACAATAACATCTTGCACGAAATTTCCATAATATTTTCATAATTTTTATTTTATTTAATTAATTTATTATGATTTTTTATTCTTAAAATCATTTTAAATTTAAATAAAATATTAAATGTGAAGATTTAAATGATTTATTGATTCTAGAAAGTCATAAAATCAATATGGAACAAATTGATGCAAGAATTATATGGAGTGGCTTGAAATAGAAAGCATTGGTATAAAAATATTGAACTTTCATGGCATGATCTTTCTCAATCTTAAAATATCAAAACTTCCACATAATCAATCAAAGTTTTTGACCTAATTGAGTCTCCTATATATACTAAACTCATTGCCATTGATCATTCATGAATTCCAGCAGCCCATAGGTAAGTTTCAAAACTCAAAATTCAAGCAAAAAGTGTGATTCGGATTCTTCAATCCAAGGCATTAGAAGGTAAAATAAAGACATGGCTAGCTTCCCTTGACATCACTGATCGTAAAGCATCTATCACATGCATCAATACCATCTCAATTTGCCCTACCCGAATCAAACTTTGCCTTGAATTTAAAATTTTCGATTCTGTTATTTTGTGCATTATTAATGAATTTTGTTTGTGCCTTTGTGTTTGTGATGATCTAAGGAACGATTCTGGACAAATAGCTTGAAGTTTCATAGCCTAATGGACCAAATACCATGGTTAGGGTTTAGAGGTCGAAAATGGGGTCCTTTGATTTACTGAGTTTAAATGAGTTTTGAGAACATAGGAGGGTTCTATGAATCTCCAGGATCACAAAACTATAATTAATTTCATAAATCAGTGTTGTTTGGTATGAGTTTGGTTTTCGCAGGTTAAGAAGCATGAAGAACTCGCAGGAAAGTTCGTAGCCAAATTCGTAGGTAAAAACGCAGGGCAGGAGGTTGAAGAAGGAACTCTGGCGCGCGTTTGAAAAATTCAAATATTAACTAAATATTTTATGAATTGTGTTTGATTTGTTTATCACAAGCGTGCTAGTGGTCTAGTGGTAAGACTGAAGCGTGTATGTTGTGAGGGCACCAGTTCGATTCTTGGCCAGTGCAGTGTTTTTGTTTTATTTTTTTCAGGACAAAAGAGGATTTAATATATTATGATTCATTGCCAACAAGCTAACAGTTGGGCTCTTCCAGCCAGGTGGTGATGCGCGTGCTTGTGAATGTAAAGGTCCTGGGATCAAATCCCACCCCAGGCCTTTTTATTTCTTCATTTTTTCTGGATTTTCAAAGGCAAGACACAAAAACAATTATTCACTCCTCTTTCTCACCTGCGTGTGGGCTAGCCTGATGGTCATTGTTGTTGCTGGTAAACATGAGGACATGGGATCAAAACCTAGCCAAGGTAAGTTCTAAATTTTTGTCACTTTTTTCTTCTATTTTCTTAATTAATTATATTTTTGTTTATTATAAAAACTTAATTTCTAAATAACCTTATATTATTTTCTTTGTGTTCTAAAAAATATGTTATAATTTATTTTCTCAAATGTAAAAATGTTTTTTTTATTATTTTGTAAATATATTCATATTATGTATATATGCTTGTAAATAAATTAGATAATTAGGTTTAGATTAATTCCATAAACCCTAATTATAAATAAAACCCTAATTTATCAAAACCCTAAAAAATGTTTTCTAAAATAAACCTAACCCTATTTTTTCTAAATAATTTTATTTCTCTAATTTTTTTAATGTAATTATTTATGCACAATTATTTTTATAAATTTTGTAAATATATTTATAATCCAAATTATTTTTCTTTTAATGTTTAGAAACAATTTAATTTATAATAATTATATTTTTGTATATGGTTTAAAATAATTTGTAAATATAATAATTAATAGAATTAAATTTTATAAGTATGATTAATATTGTAAATATGATATTTAAAACCTATTTTCTTCTTATAATATGTAAATATTGTTTAATAAATAAATGTTAATATATGTTTATAATAATTAAATTTTGTAGTTAAAATATATTTAAAAATAACTTAATAATTTGTAAATTAAAATAATTGTTTGTTCATATTTGTTTCTAAATATAATTGTTTATATTAAAAATTGTTAATTTCTTATTCTTATAATATTTTGATTAATTTTATTTATTATTATTACTACTAACCATATTATTTATTTTGCTTTATTAATTTTATATTATTATTATTTCATTAATTTTTATTATTCACTAACCTCTTTTATTTTATTATTACTAACTTTATGCTTATTATTCAATATTATTATTTATCACTAACCCCTATTTTTTATTATTTATTGCTTATTTATTTATATTTTATTTTTGCTATTTATCTATTTTGTTTATTATAATTATGTTGTAATTGCTTCTTGGATGTAAATTTTGTAATATTGTAATTATTATTTTTGCTATGGTTAGTAATTAGGGAGTGCAAGACATGTATGTTATTTAAAATAATTTAGACCACTTTAATAATAGGATAATTAAATTAAACACTCACACACTTAAGTCGATTTTAATCGCCGTCTCACTTTCTAAGGTTATCCCTCAAGTTGCCTACGAATAAGGTCAAGTGGGGTGTATAAAGCAAGCCCCTTAAAAGAAAAATCATCAAGTCCCTCATGGTTGCCTTTACGAATCGAGTCCCTTCGAAAAATGATGATAGTCCCTCCTATATGCTTATTACACCCCACAGTTGCCTTCATACAAACAGATGTCCCTCTCATGTCCCTTAAACATTCAAGGTAAGGACTACCTACTCTTTAATAGTAGGGATAGTCTTACCAAGGAAAGGATAAAGAACAAGAAAGACTTTAAACTCTAGGGAAGGTTCCTCTTATGTACTTGCTCACTTCAAAAACTTTTCAAACTTTTCCACAATTTCAAACAAATTTTCAAAAACAAGTTTTTACACATCCGTATATGGATTATTATTAACTATACTGAAAATTTTTCTATTCACACACTACACTTTCAAAAAACAATTTAAAGTGAGTTAAGTAACTAAGAGCCCATGGATAACCATGGATGTAAAGGGTGCTAACACCTTCCCTTTACATAACCTACCCCCCGGACCCAAAATATTCTCTTAAGGTCTTTCCTGTTCTTTTATACCCTTTCCTTATGGATAAAATAAAAGTCGGTGGCGACTCTTGCTATCCGCAACATAACTTAAAGTCAGTTCTCCCACCGTGTTACACCCCTTCTACTGCTTAGACCTCTGCTTCAGTTATCTTCTTCAGCATTTGCTTCAGCTATCTTCTTCATCACTTTCATCAGTCTGCCAGAGACTCACCTTCAGCTTCTCAGTCTGTGATCTTTATCAGCTTATTCTCAGTTTCTTCATCAGCACTCATGGATACTCCAAGGAAGAGCAACATATCTTACCACTTCTTTGAGCCTACCTTGACTGGTATCAGGCAGGTCCAGTCCCTTATCACACCTGACCACATCCCACTGTTTAGAGAGCACTATGGGGGTATTTTGGACATGGTCATGGATCTTGATTCATCTCAGAGGAGCATGATCCACACATGCTTGCAGTTTTATGACCCTTCACTCAGATGCTTCACCTTTCCTGATTTCCAGATGGGGCCTCTGTTGGAAGAGTTTTCCTTGTTGATTGGAGTGCCTATCAGAAGAGGGATCCCCTTCAACCCAGAGATAACTGCTCCCAGAAGTGAAGAGATAATAAGGGCATTGCATTTGGAGCCTGCCCTCATTGAGCAAAACTTGACAACAAAAGCTGGGATTCCTGGTTTACATCTGGACTTCTTGATTTCTCAGGCCACCCTGAAGGCTGCAGTGGGAGAATGGAAGGCAGTCTGTGCACTTTTAGCCCTCAACATATATGGGGTTATATTGTTTGCAGATGAGCCCAAATTTGTGAGTAAGAATGCCATCAACTTGTTCTTGCTGAGGAACCCTGTCCCTACATTGCTGGGAGACTTCTACTACTCCATTCACCAGATAAATGAAAAGCAAAGAGAGAAGTTGGTCAGATGTTGTGCTCCATTGTTCTATTCTTGGCTGCTCAGACACCTGCCTAAATCAGATGCCTTCTTGAACCCCCATCAACAGAAGAATTGGGCCAAGAGGTTCATTGCCTTAACATCAAATGACATCAGGTGGTGCACCTAGAGCACCAAAGGCAAGGATATTATCACCAGTTGTGGGCAATATCCTAATGTGCCTCTAATAGGAGTAAAAGGTTGCATCAACTACAACCCTTTACTATTTAAGAGACAATTGAGATATGCCTTGGTTCATCCTCCTAGAGGACAAGATTTGGCTGAGACTCTCTACTGTGAAGTTCAACCCAACTCTGTTGTTGTCAGACAGGCTGCCTGGGCTTGGGACAACATTCAGACTAAAGGGGCAGCCATCCTTGGAAGGTGCAACAATGTTGCTTCATCCCAGTACTCTGACTGGTCCCGTACTAGAGCTCAGATCACCAGGATGCCTTTCACCTTGGAAGATACACCTGGACCCTCTACAGTACAGCCTGTAGCAACTGTTAGCCTGGAGGAATTTGAAAAGATGAAAGAGAGGAATAATCAGCTATCTGAAGCCCTAAAGAAGACTCTATGGGAGAGAAATGACAGTCGTCTGGACATTGAGAGATTGGAAAGACTCAAGACTGAGCATCTGACCAAGATTGAAAAATAGATAACTACATAAGGAAAGCAAAAGCAAGAGAGTTGGTTTTGAAGAATTCCTGCAAGGAGGCCAAGATTCAGAAGGCTGGGGCTAAGCATTATCTGGAGGAAAGCCAGGCTAGGTGGATCAGGATCACCGAAGCCCGTGCACAAGAAGACCAGAGGACTCAGGCCAAGACTGAGCAGCTGGAGGCCAATGAGAAGAAGCAGCAGGAAGCTTTATTGGCAGCTCAAAAGGAGATCTTTGAATTAAAACTCCGAGCGGGGTTGAAGAGATCCAAGGATCAGGACAGGCATAAGAAGCTGACTAATGCCATTGCTACCAGGAACCTCCTCATTAGGACTATTACAGAGCACCCAGCTGGTCCAGTGACTGAGGCCCTCCTGAAGGAAGTCAGGGAGGATGACTTTGGATTGGATGTCTGATTCCTTTTGCTTGTATTTCTTTTCTTTTGATGTACTTCTTCTTTTGATTGTTGTATTTTTGACCCATCATGGGTATGTATTGTAAACAAACTATGTATTTTCATCATTTGTAATATATCAGTTTGTTTTATTTATTGGTGGGCTTTATCTCAACGTCATCAAGCATTTCCTCGAGGTCTGGAAAGGTCAAAACCAAAGAACCAAACTGGATACCCTTGGAAGACAAATAAGCATATTGCATTGCATACTAACATTTTCTTTGTTTTGTAGGTTTTTGTTTGTTTTTTCTTTCTCACTTTGTTGTGGTTTCAGGAAACATTGCTCGTCGTAGAGTGTTCCTTGTCAACCGAACACACCGGTACCCAACGCGAAACAACCTTTCAGGCATTCAGATGGATCAGGTACAACAGGACCTGAACGAAGTAAGAAACCAAATGGAAAACGAAAGGGTTGAGATGAGAAATAAAATGACCCAGTTTATGGCTGTGATGACTGGCTTAGCTCAGAGCCAGGAAAGGCTGAGAGAGCTGGTGGAAAGTGTAATACCTCAAAATTTGCCCTCACTCTTTTTACCTTAACTGGCTTACCGCTTTGCATTTCATCTGCATCTTCCACTAAGTCATTAACAACATAATAGTTTATTTCATTGTTTCCAATAAGGCATGAGATCAATGTCGTATGAAGAGCCAGGTTATCCCTTTACTTGGTGGTTTCTACTTCACGGGAATTTGTTTCGTGGATTATGGTATTAAGGTTTCACATTTTATGAATGGTCATCAGAGAAATTTAGGGCTTTGATTATTTGATCGTCAATATCATCCTCTTGTTGTTTGATTAGGGTTTACCTTCCTAATCAAGCGATCTTCAGGGAATTCACTTAGGGAAATTCACGGGTGCACCTAATCCATCATTAAGGTGTTTTACTATACCTGTTTTGGATTAGGGTTTTGGTTTCTTCTTGACAGCTCAAGTTGTATTCCTTCTCATGGAAAGTCTCAAAGAGAATTTGGAATTCTTGTTCATGCTTTGGTTTGAGGGCACGTCACCAATTGAGGTCTTGTATGAAATCGAAGCATTGTCTTGTGATTGAATTTTTTATTCATGAGTGGTTTATCCGACTATTGCACTCAATTTAAGCAATTCAAGCATTCTCATCTCTGGTATGGCTTTCTTGATGATGTTAATTAATTGAAAATGGTGTTCAAGGTTTCATATCAAAGGTATCGTAATATTCATGGTACAAGGGATCAAGTGGCGAACTCGTGTGATAATCAGGTCATTATGATTCTCTTGGTTTTCCGTTGGCGAGGGTACAAGTTCATGAGGTTCGAGATTGAAATTGATTGAAGTTTGAAGATCCATTGAAAATAGATGTTTGATATGGATTGAACATTTGAGTTGATTTAAACACGTTAAGTTGAATCGCATGGATTAAGTGAAATTCGAAGATGCAAGTTCATTGAAACCACACCCTATCCAAGCAATTATGTCATGCCCATTTCAAAATCAAAGTTAATATTCAAGAATTGTATCCATTGACCTTCATAATTCATTTTTTAGTCCATATCCATGTCCTTATTTCTAATCGATTAATTCGATGTCCATCATCATTTCTAATTATGTTTCTATCATCTTCATTTCAAATTTTATTTCGACTTAACCTTTTTAAGCCCATTACACATTATTTTTGTTCATGGAAACCACAAATCGTTGCTGCCAAAAAACCATCATCCTTTCTAACACTAGTTTTAGGCCCATTTTCCTTTTGTTTTGCAACAATTGCCAAGAAAATAAAAGAGTCATCAAGTGTTGAAAAATTGAGTAACTTACAACTTATGCAGGAATTCAGTTATAGATAACTGTAACTAATTTAACAGAATCAGTTACAGGAAATGGGAAGAAAAGGAAAAGAATCAGAATAAGGGAAAGGACTGAACGGGAAAACTGAGAATCAAAAAAAATCTCTTCATCAACCTCCAAGAGAACTTTCCACCATTTCACACCTTCATATTCAACACAACTTCTCACAAAAAAGTTCATCACCTGCAATCACTCATCGATCTCCCTGCAACAAAAAAAATCACAGAAGCAGAAACTCAGTCACAGAGAGGAAAACTATCAGAAAAACTCAGAAGGAAAAATCTCACAAACTTCCTCAAATCAATAAAGAAATCCAGTGATAGAAGGAAAAATCTGGAAGCCAAAATTTTTTCCATCATAAAAACTTCGCTCTCCTTCAATTATCTCACTCCCGATTCAAGAGCTCAAGCTGTAAATTTCAAGCACGGCGCGCCATCCTCACAACCTCCATTAATCTTCTTCAAGAACGTATCAATAACATCAACGGTTCGACAATTTCTCTGTCGATCCACCCTTGCGATTGATTCAAACCTGCCAAATTTTCAGCATCAATCTTCACGTATCAAACACCAATCTTGCAAAGAGCCTGGAAATCACCTTTATGCACGAATCTGCAGAATCACAAGAGGTAGTGGAACGTGAACAAACGCTCAGAAACATCACCATAACAAGAAGAACGAGCAATTTCAGGAATGAGAATAGGAGAAATTACCTCGAAACATTGAGTCATCTTCATCAATCGTAGATCGATCACAACCGACAATTGAAGGTTCAGCGAACTCATTCTCGTTTTCTCTACATCATCCTCAAAGGCCATACAATTCAAACTTCTCAAACTTTCTCTCCATTTGCATCACTCATCATTAAGCTTCATCAGTTTACGGTGTGCAACAACCTTCTCCACAAGCCTTCATCATTTGCAACATCGTCAATATCAACCTCAAAAATCGCATCTGCATAATAACAGAACGCAACGCATCAACAAGGCTCGTCATCCAGTCGAAACAAAATCAAACTCGGATCAGCAAAGGGAAGAAAAGAAAACGGAGATGCGAAGTGAGAACGAAGCTCGAGATCATCCGTTTGGTGGCTTTGAGAGGAATCGAAGAAAACTAATGTCGTATCCAAATTGAACGATTATGGACATGTGCGATGCGGCGGGGAATCCAAGAAATTGTCGAACAACACGAATCGAAGGACAAAGGGATTCGATCGGATTGTTATTGGGATACGGTGAGGAGGATGAGATTTCCGTGTAGACGAAACCGCGAGCTTTGGTCGGTGTATTTTTGTTGATGTAACCTGAGAGAGTGGCTCAGCTTTGTCCTTGAAGATTGAAGGCGAGCCGCATCGTGACGACAACTCGTGAGGAAGGGGAGTAGAGTTTGAAGCCGTGGTGCCTCGGGGAAGAAGAAGAGGTTCAAGTTTATCTCAGAGTTGAATTTAGGTCAAAGTTCCACAAAGAATTTGTAGGGTTGTTCGGTTTGAGCTTGCACTATCTTTTTTTCTTTTTGCAATTCTGGGTTCACTATCCTCACCCTCCCTGTACGTGGAAATTGGGCCGCAGGTCATTAATCCTCTTTTAGCACCTCCCTTCTCACTAACAAAACCCTTCCTGCGGGTACCCTCTTAGTGATGGGCCAAAGCCCCATACATTTTCTATTAGCACCATCCGTTTTCACTTATTACACCCCCTTCTGCGCCTTGAAAGAGAAAATTGGGCCTTGGGCCAACAATTTATATTTGCTGCCATTTGATGCTTAATTCACCTCTCTCTATTCTCATATTTTTATTTAATTTGTTAATTATTTGTTCTTGACAAATTTGTGCGTTAATTCAATTGTTAATGAAGTTTTGGTGATTAGCATCTTGATTATTAGCTTGGCAATTTTGATTAGTATTTCAATAATATTTTTGACAATTCTTTTGGATTCATTTTGGGATTAAAGTGTTCATGATGTTTTGATCGATATTGAATCGATTTCAATTACGGTGGATCTTCATGAAGTGATTATGGAAGATGGGCATTTATTTTGCTCATAGGAGACTACAAGACCTTGCTTAGGTTTTTTCGGATTTCTTTTATGTGAAGAATCGGCACTTCGATCAAGTAAGTGATTTTGAGTTTTTTCGGCCATTAAGCATCATTTTAGTCGTATGCGGCTTAGGACCATATAAATTAAGATGCATACTGAGCCCTCACACCTGAAGCATTGGATATATTTGTGGTATATGTTGGTATGTATCGATTTCGGAGTTTAGGGATTAGGTTACGGATTAGAGAATTCGATTCCTTTCACTTTCCCTTAAAATCCACTTTTTTTCCCGTTTCGTCGCAATGATTAAAAATAGGTTTAGGTGGGATAAAATTCTGGAAAAATTCATGAGTAATCCTTATCCTCTTAATTAATTTGTAATATTTTTTGTTTCCATATTTGAGTGGTTTTAATAATTAATATGGATTTTAGATCATAAGCTGTCCCAAAAAGGAATGTTTTGACATAAGGGACTGTTGCACCCCAAAATTCGCACTCACAATACAAGACTTTGTGTGCTAAGAGGTTCACAAGGTTCACAAGTCACTTTATGAGGTTCACAAGACTCACAATACTTACAAGACCTTTCATGAGGTTCATGAAGTCTACAAGATACTTTATGAAGTTCACAAGGTTCACAAGACCTCCCATGAGGTTCACAAGACATTTTATGATGGTTCACAAGGTTCACAAAGTTCACAATTGGTCAGAAGAGTTGACAATTCCCTCAGACAATGCACCTCCTAAGCATTGCATCCAAAACTAGGGTTTTGACTTTAATCAGGCTAAATGAACTTCCAAGACTTCAAGTGAGCTTCATAACATCTTACATGTGTCTAAGAATCCCCATGGAAAGTTTCAAGACTTTTCTCAAAAGTTTGCTCAGTCAGATGATCAGATAAGTCAAAATCAGTCAAAGTAGTTAAAAAGTCAAACTGAGGTCAACTGTGGTCAAACCAAGGTCAAACTTCATGATTTTTTGCCAACATCAAGTATATAAAGTAAAATTCATCATTTGATCAAGGGTTGATCATGATTCATCAAGGAGATTTCAGATCATCAAGAATCAGGAGTTTCTAAATTAGGGTTTCCTCAGGGAAAGTCAACTGAACTTTGACCAGCCATAACTTTCACATGCTTCATCACCAAGTCTCCATCCAAAGCTCATTTTTAAGGAAATTGAATTATCTACAACTTTGTGTCTCACAAGCCAAGCCCAAAAATGCTTCATTTGGAAGTTATAAGCTAAGACATTATAGGACCTTTTGAAAGTCAACAAAAAGTCAACAACTTCAAAAGGGCATAACTTGAGATTGGTGAATGATATGGACATGAAACCAGTGGGGTTGGTTATAGGACTCTTCAAGATTTCCAAAATGTCCAAGAACACCCTCATACCATTAAAATTTAAGGATATGTGCCCTTGCAAAGTTGGGAAATTTTTGGTTGGTTTATGAAGAAAATGGAGGTCTAAAACCAATTTCTTCCAAATGGGCTTGCCATATGATGACCCAATCCATACTATAACCTCATGCACGACCCAAGTCAACAAAAATCAGATTTTTTATCATTTTATTTTTATTTATTTTGATTTAATTCATTAAAAATCATTTTAAATTAAAATAAAATATGAAAGTCAAAGATTTAAATATGATTGAGCTTCTAGAAATTCATTAAGATGATTGGTATCAAAGTGGTAAGAAGATCATGTTGATTGGCCTAAAATAGCAAGTGTTTATGCAAAAATATTTGATTTTCAAAGGCTATCTTTTTGAATCTTTTTAGATCAAATTCTCCACACAAATATCATATTTTTCTTACCTAAATCATTGCTTTATAAGTACATGAGGTAACCCTAATACAAAGCGACGAATTTCCAGCCCCAAGTGTAAGTTTCACAATTTCAAAAACCTATCACAAACTCAAATTCGGATTTGGACATACAAGGCATTAGAAGGTATTTTGAGGACATAACAATGATCCTTGCACATCCCTGATTCAAAACCAATGCATACATACTCCTGAATCATGGCATAATGCATGTCCCGAAGCATTCTTGACCTTGAATTATTTTTTTCAATTTCATTAATTCAATGCGTTTTGATGAATTTTGTTTGTCTAATCATGTTTGTGGTGTTGTATAGAACGTTTCTGGGCAAAGAAATCAAAGAAATCATGAATAACCCGTGAGATGCCATGTTAGGGTTTTGAGCTTGAGATTGGGGTTCTTCGATTTAGCCTATATAAATACCTTCTAAGGACCTAAATAACATGAATGAACTGTATTGATCATGTTGGCATGATCAATTTGGCAAAATTGTATGTGTATCAAATATTATGAATTTCGTAGGTTTTTAAATGCAGGAAAAATCGCAGGTAAATTCGTAGCAATTTTCGCAGCAAAATTCAAATATCCAGAGGTTGAAGATGACTCCCTGCGCGCCAAGTTCTGTTTTTGAAAATGGTTATAATATTTTATTCTGTGTTGGTTGTGTTTTATCAACATTGCGTGGTAGCTCAGTTGGCAAGGGCAGACGCGCGTATTGTTAGAGGGCTGTTGTTCGAATCCGGGCTCCAACCAGTTTTTATTGTCTTTTCCATTTTAATTGTTAAACATTATATATATTGTATTGTGGTGAGATTAATATCAGGTGCGCTCTCCCAGCTGGAATGGTTAACGTGTTTGTGTGATTGCTTGAAGGTCCTGGGTTCGATCCCCCAGGCCTTTTGCTTTTTTCTTTCTTTTTCTGATTTTCAGGTTTAGTGCATAAAACCAATTGGATTCACCTTTTATTCACCTGCGCGCGCGTTGGCCTGGTGGTGTGTGTTGTTGGCCTGAGTGTTGGCAAGCAAGGTGTCCTGGGTTCAATTCCCAGCCAGGTAAGTTCCAATTTTTTTTTGTTTTATTTAATTTGTTTTGTTAATTATATTAATATTAATTAGATATAATCATGTTTAGTATATGTTTAAATAATCCTAGAAAAATAATATGTAAATATTTTCTAATTTGTTTTCTAAATTCTAAATCTATTTTTTATTATTATTATATATTTAAAATCAAAATATGTATATATTTATTTATTAAGTTAATATTATTAGAAACCCTAATTTTTATAAACCCTAAAAAATATATTTTTTCCTAAAACCCTAATTTTTCATTCTTCTATTTTTGTTTAATATTATTATTGGTATATATTATATTTATAATGTAATTCTTAATCCAATTTTTATTAAATACATAAATTGTCTATAATTTGAATTTTTGTACATAAACATGTTTAAAGATTAAAATGCTTAGTTTATTTTTATAATATGGAAATATTCACTAATTGTTTATAATTAATTATTCATGTAAATAATTTCTAAAAATTGCAAATTTAATAATTATAATTTATTTCTCATAATATGTTCATAATTGATTTAATTTTATAATTTACATATAATTTTCAATTTTAAAATAATTAATATAATTGTTTATACTTTCTTATTAATCATTAAAAATTTTGTTTATTATAATATTTTTGCTTATTATTATTATTACTAATCATGTTTATTACTAACCCCATTTATTTTTAAAATTTTTATTATTACTATTTCTACTAACCCTCTTATAATTACTTATTTACTTATTTTGCTTATTTTGCTTATTTATTTAAATTGCTTATTTATTATTATTGTAATTGCTCCTGGATGTAATATTTTTTAATGTTTAAATTATTTAATTTTGTGCCATGTTTAGTAAAAATAGGGAGTGTAACATGTATGTAATTTAAAATTAATTTAGATCATTTAAATCAAAAGATAAATATTAAATTGAACACTCACACACGTAAGTCGATCTTTGATCGCCATCTCACTTTCTAGGGTTACCTCTCATTGTTGCCTAATCAAAAGGTCAAGTAGGGTGTATAAAGCAAAGTCCCTCAAAATAAAGTCATTTAGTCCCTTAACAATAAAAGATCAAGTCCCTCTCGAATGTTGCCTTCGTAATGATCTTGTCCCTTTCGAACAAAGATGATAGTCCCTCCAGAATTGCTTAATACACCCTACAGTTGCCTACATTAAACAGATGACCCTTATTTGTCCCACACATCCAAGGTAATGACTACCTATTCCTTAATAATAGGGATAGTCTTACCATTTAAAGGATTCAAGAACAGAAAGACTTAATCTTTAGGGTAGGTTCCTCTTAGATACTTGCTCATTATTCAAAAAAATTTCAAACACTTCACAATTTCAAACAATTTTCAAATACAAGTTTTTTACGCATCCGTACATGGATCATTATCAAACTCTTATGAAAATTTCTATTCACACACTTCACATTTTCAAAAACATTTTAAAGTGAGCTAAGTAACTAAGAGCCCATGGATAACCATGGATGTAAAGGGTGCTAACACCTTCCCTTTACATAACCTACCCCCCGAACCCAAAAATCTTTTAAAAAGGTCTTTCCTGTTCTTTTATGCCTTTCCTTTGGATAAAATAAAAGTCGGTGGCGACTCTTGCTATCCGCAACATAACTAAAGTCAGTTCTCCCACCATGTTACAGAACTGGCGACTCTGCTGGGGATTTAATTAAAGAGGGGTACCCTTAGGAGTTAGGTCACTTTAAATTGTTTGCCTTGTTTGTTTTATATTACTTGTTGGGCTTTATGTGTGAAAGATCCTAACCCGGATCTAGTGTACCTTAGGTAAATGGCAATAGACCAAGGAAACTGTACGGCGTATACCGATATGGTTGATCTGGTGGCCATAGTTAGTGTGACTTCTTGGTTGGTGCTTATGTTCCTTAAGTCAAGTTGAGGATAATATGAGGCTGCCATATCTTGTCAATGCACTAACTAACTTTTAGAACCCTAGTTATCCCATCTTGGCCTTTAGAAAGTAGTGAGATAACCGGCTTTGGTGCAGACTGAAGTTGGTTGATACTCGATACTACGCTCATTGAGATTCTAAACTTGGAGGGTTTTGGTTGGCAAGTAAGTTTCCTACTGAACAACCACCCTTGTGAAGGATCAATGATATTGAGATCCCTTAGAACCTGGTTACTTTTGTAGGACAGGATGAACCAACTAACTTCAGGGGAGGGTACTTACCTTTGAACCTCATGCAAGCCTTTAAACCTAGGGCTATTGTGTGACTTGTTTGTGTGTGCCACATGTTTGTGATTGAGCATAACATCATGACATCATCATGCATCATAAGCATACCATTTTCACTAACCATTTCAAGGACCAAGGGATTTATCTTTGTTCTTTGTTGCAGGTCATGGCTTCAGCTCGTAGAAACACTATCAGGATCAACTTTGTAGGCTTACCTCCTAAGCTTAAAGAGTTGATTTCTCAAGTGTCCGATAACTCCCAGTTCATCAAGAGACATGGTTACCTATTGGATCTAGTCACTTCAGGATTCAATGAAGACATGATGAGTGTCCTATTTCAGTTCTTTGATCCTAAGCACCATTGCTTCACATTCCCCGACTATCAGCTGGTTCCAACCATGGAGGAGTTCTATAAACTTCTGGGTATACCTGTTCTTGATCAAAGACCCTTTACAGGCTTGGAGAAAGAGCTTAGACCAGAGGTTATTGCTGCAGCCCTACATCTGAAGAAGTCTGACATTGTTCTAGAAACGAGAAGTGGAGTCAAAGGTATTCTTGCTAAGGTGTTGATAGAGAAGGCTCAAATGTTCTTGAAGACTATGAGTCATGATGCTTTTGAGGAGATCTTAGCCTTGCTGATTTATGGCTTAGTGTTATCCCCCAATCCAAATCAGTTCATAGATGTTCATGCCATCAACATATTCCTGAGTCACAATCCAGTGCCTACATTACTTGGAGACATCCTGCATTCTCTTCACACCCGTACCACAAGGGCAAGAGGAACTTTGATGTGCTGCATACCTTTGCTATCTAGGTGGTTTATTTCTCACCTTCCTCGCTCAATAATGAAGAATGAGCAAGGGTTCAGATGGTCCAAAAGGATTATGTCACTCTCGCATTCAGATATTCATTGGTGCTCCAGATCTATGGAGAATGTCACTATCATTGACCGTTGTGGGGAGTTTCCTAATGTGCCACTTCTAGGCATAAGAGGAGGCATCACTTACAACCCCTCTCTAGCTTTACGACAATTTGGTTACGCTCGGAGTGATGGTCCACATGACATGTTGATTCAGGGCATTGTGTTTGACTACGACAACGATCTTCAAGGTTACCGTCAGAGATTCATACGGGCATGGGGGAAAGTGAACAAAGTTGACAGCAAGACTCTGGAGCCTAAGTACACTATTCCTACGGAGGCTTATCTCAGATGGGTGCAATCTCGTACTCAGACTCTCATGATGCCATATGCTGCTATCCTGCCAGTTACCATGGAACCTGTTGCTGAGGGAGATACTACTTATACCATCCTTCACCCAGACATGCCTACTGACACGGAAGACTTACAGAGATCCTGGATCCAATTGAAGGAGCAAAGGGATACTTTCGAGGCTCATTACAAAGCAAGCCAAGCAAGAATCCTGGAACTAACAAAGCAACTTCATGAGGAACGGAATCTCAACTCATACCTCAACACAAATAGGAAACATCCATGGGAGACTTAAAACCCCATCTCTTGTATTTATTGCATTTCATTCTTTGTAAGCCCAAAAGACAAAACAAATTTATTACTAATAAAAGTTTACCTTCTTGTTTGTTTAAGCAAATTTAAATCCTGCGGTCCTTGAAAACATTACATATGCATTAATACATCATATCATTGCATCGCAGGTTTATTTGTGCACAGGTTTCTCATCTTCTCGCTGTTTATTTCAGCAATGGCTCTTGAACAAACAGTTAAGGATCTCCAGGCACAGAATGCACAGTTCCAAAAGCTGATCCTGAACTTGTCCAAGGGGCAGGATGAATTAAAGACACTGTTGGCCAAGAAGACTAAGAAGACTAGAAGGTCAGGTGGCCTGATCAACATGGGAAGAAGGTTCAAAGGTCTTGCCAAGACCAAATAACCAGTTGAAGATTATGAATCTGAGGAATCTGAGAAAGAGGGAGGCAGTCTCCACAACACAATGGGGGACTCTGATTCTGAGGCTAATTACTACCATGATCCTAATGAAGACAAATTCAAGATGCTGGTGGATAGAATGGATGCTATGGAGTTGCAGAAGTCTTCAGGGTTGGATTTTGAAGATTTGAGTCTGATATCTGGGGTAGTCATACCCATTGGTTTCAAGGTTCCTACCTTTGTTGTTTATGATGGGGTCTCTTGTCCCAAGCTGCATCTGAGGTCTTATGTCAGAAGAATCCAACCTCACACTGCTGATAAGAAGTTGTGGATCCATTTTTTTCAAGAGAGCTTATCTGGAGCTCAATTGGAGTGGTATTATCAATTGGAGAGTGTCAACATCAGGGATTGGAATGATCTTGCTGAAGCTTTCTATAAGCAGTATCAATACAATGCTGATTTAGCCCCCACTCGCATGCAGCTGCAAAGCATGTCTATGGGTGCCAAAGAAAGTTTCAAGGAGTATGCTCAGAAGTGGAGAGATTTAGCTAGAAGAGTACAACCCCCTTTGACTGACAGGGAGTTGGTTGATATGTTCATGTGTACGCTGAATGGTCCGTTTTACAGTCATCTCATTGGAAGCTCATCATCTGGCTTCACTGAATTGATAATGACAGGAGAGCGTGTAGAGAATGGTATCAAGAGTGGCAAGATTCAAGTGGGTGCTTCTTCATCAGGTACTGCAAAGAAGCCTCCCACTGGGAAGAAAGAATCCAATGCTGTTTATGGTCAACCTAATCGTAATAGAAGGCATCAGTCTGTGAGTGCAGTTCATATTTCAAATCCAACTCCTGCAACAACAGAGCAGCCACAGGGCAACCAACAGAGGGCTAGAAGGAATTTCACAAAGATCAACATGTCAATGGCTCTGGCATTGCAACACTTGTTGAAGGCTGAACTCATCACTCTGAAAGAAGCTCCTCAGAATCCTAATGTTACCTCACCCAGGTACAACCCCAATGCACGATGTGCATATCACTCAAACTGTCAGGGACATGATACTAATAACTGTTGGGTCTTGAAGAACAAAATTCAAGATATGATTGAGGCTAGAGAGATTGAGTTTGACCCTCCGGGTACTCCGAATGTGATTACTGCTCCCATGCCAAATCATGAGAAGACTGTCAATGCCATTGATGAAGATTTACATATCTATTCAGTTGCAGAGTTGACCACACCATTGTCTGTCATCAAGAAGAAGTTAGTACAAGCTGGGTTCTTTCCAGGTTGTCGTGAAGATTGTTTGTATTGTACCTATAAGCCGGATAGTTGCTGGAGATTGAGAGATGGAATTCAGGGTCTCATGGATAAGTATACCATAGTTTTTGAGAGGACTCCATCGTCTGTAGAGAGTATGGTGGATCATATTACTGAAGGAAGGAGGACTGAAGAGGTTGATATGGTTGATAGAGCGCCAGTAAGGATCACTTCCAAAGGACCTGTTAAAATCACTCATAAGGGTCCAATTAAGATTACTGCTGAAGGCCCTGTGAAGATTGTTGCTGAAGCTAGAGTGGCTCCTCTAGTCATTACCACTCCTGGTCCTATTCCGTATACGTCTGATAAAGCTGTGCCTTGGCACTATGGATCTGATGTTTATATCCATGGTGTTAAGCAGGAACCCTTGGCTGATGTACCTGTTGATGTTGATAATATTGCTGGATCTAGTAAGATCACACGAAGTGGAAAAGTCTTCTCTCCTCCAGTTACTTCCAAGAATGCAGTTACTCCAGCTGCTACCTCCACCACTGATGCTCGGGGCAAAGGTCCTGTTATTGAGCCTATACCTACTGATGTGCCAGCTGCTGATGATCTCTCTAAGCAGATGGAAGAAGTATTGAAAATCATTCGAAAGAGTGATTATGACATTGTTGATCAGTTGGGGTATACTCCCTCCAAGATTTCTATGCTGTCCTTGTTGTTGTGTTCTGAGGCTCATGCCAAGGCCTTGATTAAGTTTCTGAAGACTGCTCATGTACCCAATGCAATTTCTGTTGACCAGTTTGAGAATTGTGTTGCCCACCTGACCTATGATAATGGGTTAGGGTTTTCTGATGCTAATTTGACTCCTGCCAAGAGAGATCATAACAGGGCTCTGCATATCTCAATTGAATGCAGGGGCACTACCCTGTCACATGTATTGATAGACAATGGTTCCTCTCTGAATGTGTTGCCCAAAGAAGTCCTGAATAAGTTGAGCCCTGAAGATGCTGTGCTGAAGCCCAGTAATATAGTGGTGAAGGCTTTTGATGGTTCGAGAAGGGTGGTGCATGGAGAAATTGATCTGCCCATCAAAGTGGGTTCTCAGGTTTTCAATGCTACATTTTACGTGATGGATATTCGTCCTTCGTACTCTTGTTTGCTTGGTCGTCCCTGGATCCATGGGGCAGGTGCTGTAACCTCTACATTACATCAGAAGTTGAGATATCCGGTAGAAGGAAAGGTTGTTACTGTCTATGGAGAGGAAGAATATTTTGTCAGCCATGTGAACACCTTCAAGTATCTGGAGGTGGAAGGTGAATACGTTGAAACTCCGTGTCAGACATTTGAAGTGGTTCCTTGGGTTGTTAATGATTATGTAGCTCCTCCGGTTGGCAAGAAAGTTCCTGTGGTTACCAGAATACCTCGAACAATGGCCTCCCTCAAAGATGCTAGAGCTGTAGTGGATGAAGGTGGTTGTACTATTTGGGGTCAGCTTCCTGATATCCCATACAAGTCTGACAAATTTGGTTTGGGTTTCACTGCAGAGTCCCAGAAAGCTGTTCGTCGTGCTCGTGCTATTCGTATCACCAATCAAGGGGTTATGAAAGATCAAATCAATGTTGTGGGAGACTATGATGAAGACTACAACATGGATGCTTGGATTTTTCCTACTGTGGGTGCTGGACTCAATAATTGGAAAGCTGAAGATGTTATCCCTATCTCCTTTAGTCAGGAGTAAATACTATTACTGTATTGTTGCTTTTTTTTTTAAGTTTGTAATTTCTTGAACAATTAAAACTCTCAAGCCTTGTGCCTTACCCGGGGCACAATGGTGTGCTTGTTACGGGTTGTCATTTCATTTGCATACTTCATTCAATAAAATCAGTGGACGTTTCATTTTAGTAAATATTGTGTTCCTTGTCTTTCTTTTCTTTTATTTTTGCTTTATCAGCTATGTGTTCTTACACACACCCACATCACTAAAATGCAGATCCTCATCCACTCTGGATCCTGTTGATAACAGTTCTACTATTGCCAATTATAATTTCGAGAATCCGATCTATCAAACTGAAGACGGAAATGAGGACGATTGTGAAGTACCTGTAGAGCTTGCTAGGTTGTTACAAGAAGAAGAGAAAGCTATACAACCACATGAAGATCCAGTCGAAGTTGTGAATTTGGGAACTGAAGAAAACAGGAAAGAAGTCAAGATAGGGGCTGAATTAGAGGACAGTGTCAAGAGCAGACTGATTCAGATGTTACATGACTATGTGGAGATCTTTGCTTGGTCCTATGAAGATATGCCAGGGTTGGATACAGACATTGTGGTTCACCGTTTACCAGTAAAAGAAGATTGTCGTCCAAAGAAGCAAAAGGTTCGTCGTATGCGTCCTGAAATGTCAGAAAAGATCAAAGCAGAGGTAATGAAACAGTTTGATGCAGGGTTCTTAGCAGTGACTTCTTATCCTCAGTGGGTTGCAAATGTGGTACCAGTGCCTAAGAAAGATGGTAAGGTACGGATGTGTGTAGAATACAGGGATTTGAACAAGGCTAGCCCCAAAGATGACTTTCCACTTCCTCATATTGATGTTCTGGTAGACAACACTGCTCAGCATAAGGTATTCTCTTTTATGGATGGTTTTTCTAGTTACAATCAGATCAAGATGGCACCTGAAGATATGGAGAAGACAACCTTTGTTACACGGTAGGGCACTTTTTGCTATAAGGTGATGCCATTTGGTTTGAAGAATTCAGGGGCAACATATCAGCGTGCTATGGTGGCTTTGTTTCATGATATGATACATCACGAGATAGAGGTATATGTGGATGATATGATAGCCAGGTCCCAGAATGAAGAGCAACATCTTGATCATCTGCATAAGTTGTTTGAGAGGTTGAAGAAATACAAGTTGAGATTGAACCCAAACAAGTGTACTTTTGGAGTTAGATCTGGTAAGCTCTTGGGTTTCATTGTCAGTGGAACAGGTATTGAAGTAGATCCCGCAAAAGTGAAAGCTATACGAGAGATGCCAGCTCCCCGTACTGAGAAGGAGGTTAGAGGTTTCTTGGGACGATTGAATTACATTGCAAGATTTATTTCCCAGTTAACTGCCATCTGTGAGCCAATCTTCAAGTTGTTGAAGAAAGATCAGGTGATGGAATGGAATGATGAGTGCCAGACTGCCTTTGATGAAATCAAGAGATATCTGCTAGAACCTCCAATTTTGATGCCACCAGTGGATGGAAGACCCTTGATTATGTACTTAACAGTGTAAGACAACTCAATGGGGTGTGTATTGGGGCAACATGACGAGTCTGGTCGAAAAGAGCAGGCAATATACTACCTTAGCAAAAAGTTTACCGACTGTGAAACAAGATACTCACTGCTCGAGAAAACTTGCTGCGCTTTGGCATGGGCTGCTCACCGACTAAGACAGTATATGTTGACCCATACTACCTTATTGATTTCGAAGATGGATCCAATCAAGTATATATTTGAGATACCTGCTCTCTCCGGAAGAATAGCAAGATGGCAAATGATCTTGACAGAATATGATATACAGTATACTACTCAGAAGGCCATTAAAGGAAGTGTTGTTGCTGATGATTTGGCTCATCAAGCAGTGGATGATTATCAGTCAATGAGTTTTGAGTTCCCCGATGAAGACATTATGATCATTACCAAAGAACCTGGACAATATGACGGACCTGAACAAGGATCCCGATGGACTATGGTTTTTGATGGTGCCTCTAATGCACTTGGTAATGGTGTTGGTGTTGTGATTAGTTCCCTTGAAGGTTGTCATACCCCGATTACTGCCAGACTTTGTTTCTATTGTACCAATAACATGGCTGAGTATGAGGCATGTATCCTGGGTATTAAAGCTGCTATTGATATGAAGATTCAGCTCCTTGACGTATATGGAGATTCAGCCCTGGTAGTAAGTCAGATTAAAGGAGATTGGGATACCAAGCATGATAATCTCATTCCTTACAGAGAGCATGTGTTGTCTTTGATCCCACATTTCAAAGAGATTACCTTTGGACATATCCCACGGAGAGAGAATCAATTGGCAGATGCTTTAGCCACCATGACATCCATGTTTGAGATCAGTTGGGATGATGAAGCTCCCAAGATTACTATTGATAGATTTGAGAAGCCTGCATACTGCAATGAGATTGACACAGAAGGGGCAGAGGAGAAGCCTTGGTTCTATGAAGTAAAAAGATATCTTGAAACTCAGGAGTTCCCTGAAGGGGCATCTGTCAAAGATAGGAAGTTTCTGAGGAGATTCTCTGCTAAGTTCTTTTTGAGTAATGGCATTTTGTACAAGCGCAATCATGATTCAACTATGCTTCGTTGTATGGATAAGAAGGAAGCAACAGAGATTATGGAAGATATGCATGATGGGATCTTTGGCACTCATTCTAGTGGTCATACTATGGCAAAGAAGATATTGAGGGCAGGTTACTATTGGTCTACCATGGAAGCTGATTGCTATCAACACTCCAGAACATGTCACAAGTGTCAAATTTATGCTGACAAAGTACATATACCTCCATCACCATTGAATGTGTTGACTGCTCCTTGGCCTTTTGCCATGTGGGGCATTGATATGATTGGTGAGATCAAGCCTACTGCTTCTAATGGGCATCGTTTCATCCTGGTTGCTATTGATTACTTCACGAAGTGGGTGGAGGCAGCTTCATTTGCATCTGTGTAACACCCCAAATTTGCCCTCTTCATATTTTAGCATCATATCATATCATAGGCATCATACTCATATCATTTCCTCAGCATCATATCATGGAAAGATGAAGCATAACATCCCTCATTTCCCAGCATGAGCATATGGCCATCCGTGGAGTTCCCAGAAGCCTTTCAAGCCATGGCAAGGGTCCCAATGAGTTTGTACAAGTTCTATGGTGAGTCTACACTCCTTTTACAAGATCAAGTCCTTTGGCAAAAGTTCAGAAGATTGTATGATCGTAGGAGATCTCAGGACAAGCTCCTATGCAAGGCACCCGAATTAGGGTCTTGAGATGCAAGTACCATAACCTCACAACTTTGGCCATTTAATTTGGGCAAAGTTTTCTATATGTCAAGAGAATCCTAGATGTTGATTTGGTGAGAAATTTCCTTAGGGAAGTCAGTTATTTCATCAGAAGTTCAAGAGTACAACTTTTCTCCTGTGTGAGGGAAATCCTGATTAGGGTTATGGGCCAGATCCTCCTATCCTCTTAACTTTGACCATTTCTTGTGGGCAAAGGATCTCATTTGGTCTGCATGGCTTATATATGAAGTTTGAGGAAAAAAGTTCATTAAAGAAGTCAAGATTTGGTCTAGTTACTTGAAGGTGAAGCAAGAAAGTCAACTTTGCAGTCAAAAAAGTCAACATGAAGATTTCAGGGTTTTTAATCAGGATTATCAATTTGTGAGGTCATATCATGTCAAGGAATAATTCAGTTGAGCTCAAATGTCAAAAATCGGGAGTATGCAAAAAGTTGCTAAATTTGGAAGTTTAGAAATTTCCGTTTTTGGAAATTATTTGTCCCGAAACTTCAAGCTATTATTTCATGTGTGAAAAAGCTCCGAATGATTTTCCGGTGAACACAAAAGTTGTAGAGCATGATTTTCCCTTTCCGAAAAGTCATAGAATGCTTTCATAGCATTTTTAGAACTCAAGTTATGATTTTTTGAAGTTTGGAGCATTTTAGAGTTTTCTCTTAGTGGACACATGTCAACTTGTGATTGGTCCTTAATAATGGAATTTATGTTGAGTTTTATGTTATTTTTGTCACAATCTGTTTTAATAGGCCCATGGTGTTTGTTCATGTGACTAAATAAAGGAAATAGTTAAAGGTGGTGACACTTGTGTTGGTGAGTGAAAATGAAAAAAAGAAAAGTCAGTGTTTTCTCCTCATGTGCTATGAGAGCACGCCATACACACTCCCTCACATAATCTTCCACACACCCTTCTCTCCACTCATGTCACGCTTTTTCTCATTTTTTCTTTCCCTCACCTCACCAGCTCACGTGCACATCACCTACCTCTCCTCACACTCTCACGTTTTTTTTGCTCACATTATCACTCACTCACCTCACGAAGGACCACCACACGCTCACACACTCTCTCACGTACATTATTCCTCACACCCTCATATCCATCAGAGTGCAGGCACAAAAAGAAGAAAAAAAAGTCTCTCTCTCTTTCCATTTTTTCGCAAGCTCACTCTCACATCACACTCTTCAATCTCTCTCTCTTTTATCATTGTGAGCTCAACGGCATAACAGAAAAAAAAAGTTTCCAGATCTAAAATCCAGCATCTCATTCTTCATCCTCAAGATCTCTGCATCTTTCTCACCGAAAACAAGCTGTAGATCTTGATTGTTCTTCCATTCATTGCTGGATTTTGGCCATCACTAGCATCATAAAGAAGATCATTATCCTCTTAGCATCATCACCATCTTCAAGTCTTTATTTGACCAACGCGTGTGGGAGCTTGGATTTTCCGGAGATTTCGAAAAAAAAGCTTCGAACAGGGTTGCATTCTCGATCTGTTTGCTGCGAGTTGAGTGTTGTTATAGTGTGCCTTGAAGTTGTTAATAACTGTTTATTTGTGCTTGAATTGATTGGTGTTAATAAGCATATAGTATTGAACTTGCGATTTCGGTATTCTTTCTTGTTTGTTAACCTGAATTGTGCGGGGTATTTTACAGAGTTTTAATGGCATATTTGTGATCCTTATGATCTATGCTTCATGTGGATAAGTGTTTTAGTAATTTCTGGAATTTTGTTCGCGGCGACGATCGAAACCGCACGTGGTGGTGTTACTTTGGCACGATATTTCTGTGTGTTCAAGCGTTTGTATCGGTTCTGTTTCAATCTAGCTGCATTGATCTCATTTCGTAGTTGAATTTTGGTGTTTACATTTTTGATTTTCGTTGAGTTTTGAGAGAGTTATGCTAAGGTGAAATTGGAAGGAAGTTGTTGCTTTGCTGCGTTTTCCACTGCTGTTGTTCGATTCTTCATGCATGGGGTTGGAGGAGACGATGACGTGTCTCCTCCTGGTTGGTCCGCGAGTTGCTTTGGCTTCTTTTTATTATTTTATGTTTTCCTTCACTTAAATGAAAAGTGCACCAATTGATATGGGATATACATAACTTTTGTTCAGTAAATATAAAAAAGGGAAAAGCTGATTTAAGTTTTTTTGACTTATTGTGTTTCGGATGGGCCTTAGCCCGGATTCGCTAGTAGCACCCCTCTATCATCCTGGCCCATTCGAATTCAGTTCAAGGCCTGCTGATCTCACCTCCCAAGTTCATCTCATTTTTTTCTTTTCTTCATTTAATTTCCTTTATTTCAGTTTGTTTTTAATTCGTTAAAAATAGAATAATTCATCCAAAAATTCCCAAATAAATCATAGATGTTCCTTTGTGTCTCTAAAATTTTGTAGCATTTTTATTTTATTTTTTTCATTGATCCACGTGCCAGAAATAATTCATCATTGCACCTTGCTTCTTTTGATTCATTTCTTGACCAGTCTGTTTTGTTTATTTTCTATATACTTCAATATTTGGAGTTTTGATCCCATTCTTTTTGAATTGTGTTCCTAAGATCTTGTAGTTTTCATGTGATTTTTCTCAGAATTTTTAGAAAATTATTTCTTGAGTTTTGGTCTGGTATCTTGTGATGTAAGTTTTCTGTCCTAGCTTGTGTTTATACCTCCACTTGACCTAGTTCCTTTCTGAATTTTTGCAAATCCTTTTGGCAGGTTAATATAATCTGTTTTAAGATCATTTGGTTTCAGTTGTAGAATTTTTAGATGGCTGGTTGATTATTTGTGGATTTTTTTTCTCACCTTGTCCCATTTTGCTTCTTTTGGTTCATTAGATCTCTTATAGGCTTAGAAGGGCACTTGTGCCAACTTCTTCTTCTCATTTGGGGTTCCTTTGGGGTTTGGGTACCTTCCTAGTCCTAGGATATGTCTTGTTTCTTCTGAATATTTTAAGTTTGCTTCATATTCAAGTCATTTGTTTCTTTAAGTGTTTAAATTCCATCTTTTGGTTCCATGGCTTCTATTTTGATATTGTTTGGTATTGTGTGACTTCTCTCTTCATCTTGCTGGCCTCTTAGGCCATTCTTCATGTCATTTTGATTCTGGTCTTGAACTTTGTGCTTGCATTTTGTGTGTTTTGTATTACATCTTTCATAGGTGCGCACTTGTTTCCATATGTATTCATGTTGTCTCATTTTAAGTCATAAGCTTCTCATCTTAATTTCTTTGAGTTGAATTAGTATTAAACATTTGTTTACTTCATTTCACTTCTGATTGTTGGATGATGTTATGTTAATTTGTTCATTTTTGTTCACTTGTGCATGCTAACCTTGCAGGGGCTATGGTAAGTGTGAGATGTGGGAATTGAGTTCCACATCTCTAATTCTTATCTCTTCCTTTTATGTTTATGTGAACTAACTCTCTTCTGTTGGGCCTAGGCCTTTCTCATCCCTTCTTCTATCCGCTTCTTTTCTTCTCCCTTCTTCATTAGGATAGAAACCTCACTAACCCTTAGGACATCCATGCATGTGAATACTTAGGATTATTTTAGTCCCCCTTTAGAATTTTTCCTTTGAGATCCCTTTGGTTCTTCTTCTCTTCTCATCTCATAACTCTTAAAAGATACTTTAATAAATGTGAAGTGATGCATTGATCCATAGCCTTATCCCATGAGGTATGCTTGTAGTCTTCCCATCTTGGGATAGTACAAGTTTATCTTGTGATGCACAAGTCTGATCAAGGTATCTTCTTCATAAAAGAAAAAGCTAAAAAACACTTCTTCATGTAAATAATCAAAACATCTAATAAGTAAACAAGTTAGTGAGCCTAAGCCCTAGTCTTTGGGTTCAAGTTTTGGGGATCTTCTCCTTACTTGAGTGTGCTTGTTCTATTCCATCTTGGAATGTAGTGACAAGTACACATTCCATGGAAAAGAGCTTGAGTTCACTTCCTTGTGACACACTCATAAAAGCTTCTAAAAAACACAAACAAACAATAAGCGTCTTTCCTTCGGGAATTCTTTTCTCATCTCATTCGCTCCGTACGCGAACTTGCTCCTACTTGTCACTTTGCAAGACGGTTACGTACTCGTCGTCCGAGTCTGCAACACCTGAGCAATGGCATAGGCGGTTCAAGCTTTAATTCACAAGCAATTTATTTTCTACCCCTAGTTAGGGGAACTACGGCGTCTCTGATCCTCATTATCCTGATGAGGTACGTAGGCAGCGGGGTAGGGCCCGTTCGAGCACAATCTTTATTTTCCCTACATTTTTCCTTTTCTTTTCTTATTCAGTTCTTTTTCCAGTTCATTCTCACTTCTTTTGCTGCAGCTTTCATACCCTCACCCTTTGAAACAGTTTCTTTTGCAAGCGTGGATCCCGTCGGGTACGGCGGACGATCTGGGTGCTAATACCTTCCTAGGTCGTAACCGACTCCCGAACTCAGTCTCTTTGGTTCGCAGGACCTGTGTCCTTCCTCCTTCTTCCTCAGGTTTGTGCAACATTACCTTTCCCATTTTTTCGGGATAAAAATGTCTGGTTGGCGACTCTACCTTTTCCGCGCCACTTTCGCGTTTGTACTAGGATGAAAATCCCGGGAGCGACAGCTGGCGACTCTGCTGGGGACTGCACACCAGATAATCTCTGGTTCCCCTGTGAGTCTCTCCTAGCGCTTGTTTGTTTCTGTTTCATTGGGTGATGTTTTGTTTGTTGTGGCTTGTTGTATGTTATTGTTGTTTATTTACAGCTTTCTTTACAGCTTTATTTACAGTTTTCAGTATTTATTTTCTGCATCATGTATATATACTGGACTGTCTGGACTGGTGTTCTGTTTGGTGGGCTTGGGTGATACTATTTCTGAGAGATAAGCCAAGTACCCGGCTTGAGTGCACCATAGGACTTAGAGTGGTTCCACTTTGGCCTCATGAGATCTTGTCATGGGGGTAGTAGTGAGTTCCACACCCAGGTTGCGATTATCTTGGAAATGTCTTGATTTGGGGATCTTCCTCTCTCATTACATAACCCTGACAGTTATGTGCAGCTGGGGACCGATCATTGAGAACCTTTGTGGAAACAACCCTCTCCAGTGGTGGCAGTGGCAGACCACATTTTGTGGCAAACCCATTCGCACCCGAGGGTCCACTGGGGACTCGCATAGGATGGTCTGGTTCTCTTATAGGAACTCAGTCAAAGCATCTGGTCGTATGACATTAGTACTGTATCCTACGGGCTGAATGTACTATTGTTTCTCGATTTCAACGCTTGAAGCTGGGGACTTATAAGGGATGCTTGTTTTTCCCGGACTCAGCTGAGGCCTCCCTGCGTAGTATATAATGCCAAACCGATTCCCTGATTTGGTCATGAGCCATTTCTCGGAGATGGTGACAGTATTATTGCTACGTGGCTTTGAGAGTCCGTGATGTCTGACCCGGAGCCTTTTACCCGTGAGATTGGGGGGTGTTTACAGGTGTGCAGGAACCCATGACCTCAACATACACTCATCTGTTCAGTGGTTCTTGTTATGATCTTTGGCCCTTTGACTATGATCCATGGTTCTATGATTCTATGGTTCCGAAGTTATCGTTCTGGAATTCGGGATTTCTTGATACTGTGATTCTGAGATCTTCTATCAGAGAGTTGTGATTATCAGAGGGTGTGACTCAGTAAACTTTTGGGTTTGCCAGTTATTCAGAGGGGCCCTTGTCAGTGTTCCAGTTCAGATGGTCCCAGTTGGTCATATGCTTGCATTGCATTACATTTGCATCATTCTTTGCATTAACTGTTTATGTTTCCCATTTTTCAGGTCATTTCTCACATCTGTTCCCAGTTTTGGTATTCTTATCTCCATGGCAGAAATCAGAAGAGATCCGAGAAAAAAGAATGTGCGTTATACCTTTCTTCAGCCGGAAGTTAAAAGTGTTCAGAGGTTAGCAGGTTTGATGAACGATCAAGTCTTAGGTAATTTCAAGAAAAGATATGGCCAGATACTGAAGTTTGTGGACAAGCCTACTGCAGATCAAAAGGACAGCTTGCATACCTTGTTGCAATTTTATGATCCCCTGCTGTGTTGCTTTATTTTTCCAGGTTACATCTTAGCTCCGACATTGGAAGAGATCTCCAGCATGCTGAGTGTTCCGATCAGAGAGACATTGCCATTCTACGGGTCAGAGGTTGTGCTCAGAGATGAAGACATAGCCAAGGTTTGTAGGTTGCCAGTTGTTTCAGTCAGAAAGGCTTTGCAAGAGAGTGAAGGCAGAGGTCTACCCTGGAGTGTGCTTATCCCAGAGGCTGAGAAGCATGCTACAGAGGCTAGGTGGAACGACTTTGGAGCTTTGCTTGCATTGATAGTATATGGGTCTAGCTTGTTTCCCGGAGAGAAAGAGTTTGTCAGCTTAGAAGTGATCTCAATCTTTGCAAAAGGCAATCCAGTGCCTACTCTATTGGGTGACTTTTATTTTAGCGTCCATTACAGAAACGAGAAAGGTAGAGGTGGTCCAGTGGTCTGCTGTGCTCCTTTGTTTGCTGAATGGTTTGCTAGACAGTTGCCTAAGTCAGGTGCCTTCAAGGATATACGAGACGAATGGAGATGGTCCAGAAGACTGATGGGATTGACTGAAGAAGACATTGCTTGGGGTTATGACAGGGATTTGCTAGGAAAGGAGTTGATGGTTAGTTGCGGTAGGTTTGCTGGAGTACCTTTGCTGGGAAGGAAAGGTGTCATCAGTTACTACCCAACATTATCCAAAAAGCAGTTTGGCTACCCTTTGAAAGATCCTCCTCAGATGGAAATGTTTGCTGAATCTTTGTATTTTCCTGCTGACGGAAACAGAGAGTTAGTCCAACAAGCAGTCCAATCCTGGGCTCACAGGATAAGAAAAGGGAAGAAAGACTTCGGCCGAGTTGATCCCAAGACATATCCACCATATGCTGAATGGTTGCAAAGGCATATCGAGTCAGTTCTCATGCCTTTTTCAGTCGAAGCTCCACTTTATCCCCGAGATGTACCAAGTCCGAGCAATACGGTTTCCTTGGAGGAGTACAAGAAGCTAGAAGCTCAGCTGCATGAGGTCAGAGTAGAGAATATTGAGATGGTAAGCCTATACCACCAGGCCAATAGAGCCAAGAAGGAAGCTGAAGACAAGCTGTAGAAGCTCCAAGCTTCTTTAGAAAACAAAGAGAAGGATTTTGCCGGAAGAGAAGCCCATTTCCACAGATTGGGTATGATGGAAGCTCAAAGGGAAGCTAAGCACAAGGAGGCTTTGAAGACCCTCAGGAGTGCTCGACAGTCCATTGTTTGGCTGAAAGGCCAAAGGGATGAAGAGCAAAAGAAATTCAAAGAGAAGGAAGAGTTCTTTGAAGTCCAGATGGCTTTCAAGAAGGAGGAAGTGGAGCAAGCCCACGCCATCCGGAGGGAGAAGACCCAACAGCTAGCCCAAAGTCAATTAGCTCTGGAGGAAGAAAGGAAAGAGATCGAAGAGCTCAAGCTGAGAGCGGGTGTCAAGAAAAGCAGGGCTGAGGTGGCAGAGTCGGGGTCCTTAGCTTAGTTTATTTTTCAGGCTACCTACAGGCTTGTTGTAGGAGTCTTGCTTTTATTTCTTTTGTCTTTATGTACTGGCTTGTAACCCTTTGGGAATATTCCTGGATGTATTCTGACTTTTAGCCTACAGTGGTTTGTTCATATTCAGTATTAATGTGCAAGTTATCATGTTGAATGTGCAAGACTCGTTTGTCTAGATACTGCTAATGTCTGAACACTTATCAAAGAGAAAGTTTGAAAGCTAAACACTGAAAGTGGTTGTCTGAGATAGATGCCAGAACTGGGGCATGCCAAATGCTTAAAATTGGGAACATGAACAGTTACATTGCATTGCATATAACCTGTTTGTTTGTTTTGCAGGTGTTGTCTCAGTTACTAACATGTTTTGTGTAACAGGCACTATAGCTCCTCGTAAAGTTCGAGAACAACCAGCAGTGCACAGATACCCAACCAAGACTAACAGAGAGCGAGCCATGGATCAGATGCAGGCAGATTTGGCAGATCTAAGGCAGAGAATGGATAACTTCATGACGTTAATGGCCGGCATGGGGCAAAATCAAGAGCGTCTGCGAGAGATGGTTGAGAATCAGAACAGGAACGCTGCTGCTGCTGCTAATGCAGATAATCATACCGGTGTTGGCGCACGTCAGGGTGGAACTCCCGTTACACAACCAGGCGCAACTATAATCAACGACGGGTTGCATAACCTTCAGATGGACAACCATGATGACCAGTTCACTCTACTTGATGAAGCTGAAGGTCAAGGGGTAGAAATGAACAAGAGGTTCGAAGAGATGGCTGAGCAAATCAAGGCTATTCAGTCCCAGAGCTCTTTGGGATTCGATATAACAGACTTGGGCTTGGTTCCTGGAGTCAGGATTCCATATAAGTTCAAAGTTCCAACCTTCGAGAAGTATAACGGCACTGCTTGCCCGAAGACCCATCTGCAATCATATGTTGGGAGAATTGCCGCTCATACAGACGATGAAAAACTGTGGATGTATTACTTTCAGGACAACTTGGTGGGAGCTTCCCTTGAGTGGTACATGAAGCTCAGCAGGGTCAATGTCAAGAGCTGGAAGGATCTCGCTGAAGCCTTTGTGAGGCAGTACCAATATAACATGGACATGGCTCCGAATCGCACGCAGTTGCAGCATATGACTCAGACAGCAAAAGATGGCTTCAAAGAATACGCCCAGAGGTAGCGCCAGCTAGCTGCCAGGGTACAACCACCCTTGTTAGAGAATGAAATGGCCGATATGTTTATGGGTACCCTCCAGGGGGTATTTCTTGAGAGATTGGCGTCGAGTTCTGCTACAAAGTTCAACGATATTGTCATTGCGGGAGAAAGGGTTGAAACGCTGTTGAAAATGGGGAAGATACAAGACCCAGGTGCTAGTAGTTCAAATGGAGCGAGGAAAGCTTTTAGTGGACCTCCTAGAAGGAGAGAAGGTGAGACCAATGCTGTATTCGGCCGAAGCCAGGGTCGTGGTTACAGAAGACCCTATGAACATATGGCTGCTGTCACCATTCCCGCAGCTCCTGTACAACAGATGCTACCTCCACCACAACAACACCAACAACAACAACAACCTCTAACCAACTACCAGTAAAGACCATATCAGCCGAGGCAGGCTCGCTCGGCTAATAGGGTGATCGAAGCTATTCCGATGACGTATGCTGCTTTGTTGCCGAGACTACTAGATTTGAACCTTATTCAATTGAGGACTTTGGCACCACCACCTCCTGGAGAACTCCCAGCTGGTTATGATGTCAACGCGCGATGCGCTTTTCACTCAGGAGCACCCGGGCACTCAACTGAGAAGTGCAGGGCGCTGCATCACAAAGTTCAGGATCTTGTAGATTCAAAGGCAATCAACTTTGCGCCACCACCGAATGTCAACTCGAATCCTATGCCTAATCATGGCGGGGCAAGAGTCAATGCTGTTGAGAGTGACGACAAGTTGAGTTTGGTGCTGAGTATCGATGAAGTCAAGACACCTTTGAAGGTGGTGAAGGAGAGATTGTTGAAGGGTCAAGTGTTTCCTGGTTGTTGTCTCGATTGTGAAGACTGTATGAGTGTTGTGAATGGCTGCGAGAAATTGAAGATGGGTTTGCAAAGGTTGATTGATGAGGGGCCCCTGCAGTTCAGTAAGATTAGTAATGAAGAGGCTGATGATGTGTCAACCATTAATATCTTCTACGATGAAGCTGACATGCCCGTCAGACAAGAGCCAGTTACCATTTACGCTCCTCAGATTAGTCCCGTGACTATAACTATACCTGGGCCAGTGCCGTACACCGATGATAGGGCCATTCCGTGGCATTATGGTTCCGATGTCTATGTGGCGGGACAGAAGATGGAGAGTAGACCTGTTGCTGACCTGACCATTGAAAATGTAGGAGGTGTTGGGGGTTTTACTCGAAGTGGCCGTTTATTTACTCCCCCTGCATTGAGAAAGGATCCCGAGGCCGAGGTGTCGTCTAAAGACAAAGGAAAGCAGACTGCGAATGACGAGTCAAATACTCCTGTGGCTGGGCAGGGGACGTTTGAAAAAGAGGTAGAGGAGTTCATGAGGATCATCAAAAGGAGTGACTACAAGGTGGTTGATCAACTGAACCAGACACCTTCAAAGATTTCTATCTTGTCACTGCTGATGTGCTCTCCCGCGCACCGAGAAGCCTTGCTGAAAGTACTTCAAATGGCCTACGTTCCTCAGGAGATTACGGTCAACCAACTCGAGGCTGTTGTTGGAAGTGTCAATGCTAGCCATGGCTTGGGCTTCACTGACAGAGACCTCACTTCGGAGGGAAGGAATCACAACAAAGCACTGCACATCACGATGGAATGCAAGGGCGCTGTGCTGTCTCATGTCCTTGTAGACACAGGCTCTTCTTTGAATGTGCTTCCAAAAAAGGCGTTGATGAAGCTTAACATTGATGGGATTGTCCTGACGCCGAGTGATCTGGTGGTTAAAGCTTTCGATGGTTCAAGAAGATCAGTTTTCGGAGAGGTTGAGTTGCCTGTCAAGATAGGCTCTCAAGTCTTCAAGAGTGTCTTCTATGTCATGGACATCCAGCCTGCGTATAGTTGCTTGTTGGGCAGGCCGTGGATACATGCAGCTGGAGCCGTCACCTCAACCCTGCACCAGAAGCTTAAATATGTGGTGGACGGCCAGGTCATCACAGTTTGTGGGGAAGAAGATATATTCGTAAGCCATTTGTCGACGTTTAAATATGTGGAAATGGATGGAGAAATCCACGAGACTCTGTGCCAAGCTTTTGAAGCAGATGTCAGTATCTTGACTCCGGTGAAGAAAAGCAACAAGGGTACGTCCATTCATTCCTACCAGGAAGCAAAGGAGGTCGTCCAATCAGGCAATGCTCAGGGCTGGGGCAAGCTGTTGGAGATGGAAAAGAAGGATGACAAATTCGGCTTAGGGTATCAGCCTGGGGGGTCTACTCAGAGTGGTAAAGCCATCACGTTCACAAGCGCTGGGTTTCTCGACCGCGATCAAATTTGTACGGCAAGCCAAGACGGAGATAGTGACAGAGACTGGGACAACAATTGGATCCGCCCGTGTGCACCCGGCGAGGAGCTAGGAAATTGGTCTGCTGAAGACATCGTTCAAGTCACCTGGCTCTCAAAGTAATTGCTTTGTTTCCTTTTATTAGCATACTGCATTGTCAAATCCAGCATTCTGCCCAAGATGCTTGGATCCATTATAGTGGGCCACCATGTTTTGTATCGCATTGTTATTTTGTTATGGAATAAAAGGACATTTTCAGACAAACTGTGTTCCCTGTCTTTGTTTTTAAACTTTTTCACAAAAATATATAAAAATGGCAATGTGTTTTTTCATTTTTGTTTTGTGTTAGCGTCTCTTTTTCAAAATAAGCAGATTCTGAATAAGCACATCATTTGTGCAGTGCCGATCATCCGGATTCCACGGATAACGTTCCTGCTATGACTATGCATGACTTTGATAATCCAGTCTACCAAGCTGATGAAGGGGTTGAGGAAGACTGTGACCTCCCTGAAGAATTGGTCAGATTGTTGAAACAAGAGGAACGAGTTATTCAGCCTCATCAAGAAGAGATTGAGACCATCAACATTGGCAGTGAAGATGCAAAGAAAGAAATCAAGATAGGGGCCAATCTGCAGGCCGACGTCAAACAAGAGCTGATCAGTATGCTGAGAGAGTATGTGGATATCTTTGCTTGGTCATATCAAGATATGCCAGGTTTAGATACTGACATCGTGATGCATAAGCTACCCCTGAGAGAAGACTGTCCTCCTGTAAAGCAAAAATTGAGAAGAACTCGCCCGGATATGGCGATGAAGATCAAAGAGGAGGTACAGAAACAGTGGGATGCCGGGTTCCTTGCCGTGACTAGTTACCCACCTTAGGTAGCTAACATCGTACCAGTACCTAAGAAGGACGACAAGGTCCGGATGTGCGTTGACTATCGAGATTTGAACAGAGCAAGCCCAAAGGATGATTTTCCGTTGCCACACATTGACGTGTTGGTCGACAATACTGCTCAATTCTCGGTTTTCTCCTTCATGGATTGATTCTCCGGTTACAATCAGATAAAAATGACGCCGGAAGACATGGAGAAGACAACGTTCATTACCCCGTGGGGAACATTCTGCTACAAGGTCATGCCCTTCGGTCTGAAGAATGCCGGGACAACTTATCAACGGGCGATGCTCACATTGTTCCATGACATGATCCACAAGGAGATCGAATGTTATGTGGATGATATGATTGCAAAGTCCAAAGACGAAGAGGAGCATTTGGTTAACCTAAAGAAGCTATTTGATAGATTGATCAAGTACAAGCTGAGGTTGAATCCGAACAAGTGCACTTTCGGAGTGCGTTCCGGAAAATTGCTGGGTTTCATTGTAAGTCAAAGAGGAATCGAGGTAGATCCTGCTAAAGTGAAAGCTATTCAAGATATGCCTGCACCGAGGACAGAAAAAGAAGTGCGCGGGTTCTTGGGTAGATTGAACTACATTTCTCGGTTCATATCTCACCTAACTGCCACGTGCGAACCGATATTCAAACTGCTAAGAAAAGAGCAAACAGTCAGGTGGAACGATGATTGCCAAAGAGCTTTCGACAAAATAAAGGAATATTTGCAGGAGCCTCCAATTCTGATGCCTCCAGTGGAGGGAAGACCGTTAATCATGTATTTGACCGTGCTAGAAGGGTCGATGGGGTGTGTGCTTGGCCAACATGAAGAGTCTGGTCGAAAAGAGTACACCATTTATTACCTTAGCAAAAAGTTTACCGACTGTGAATCCCGATACTCACTGCTCGAGAAAACTTGCTGCGCTTTGGTATGGGCTGCTCGCCGACTGAGGCAATATATGTTGACCCATACTACACTTCTCATTTCCAAGATGGATCCTGTCAAGTACATCTTTGAGAAACCAGCATTGACCGGAAGGGTTGCTAGATGGCAAATGATTTTAACTGAATACGACATCCAGTACACTTCTCAGAAAGCCATCAAAGGAAGTGTATTGTCGGAATACCTTGCTCAGCAACCTCTTGAGGATGACTATCAGCCAATGAGATTTGATTTCCCTGATGAGGACATCATGTACCTCAAAACAAACGATTATGAGGAACCACTTCCGGAGGAGGGGCCTGACCCTGAGTCCAAATGGAAGTTGATGTTTGATGGGGCTGTCAATATCAATGGTCGTGGAGTTGGTGCCGTACTCATTACTCCTGAAGGTGTTCACTTACCCTTCACCGCCAGAATTACTTTTGGCTGCACCAACAATGAAGCGGAATACGAGGCGTGTATAATGGGAATAGAGGAGGCAATTGATCTTCGGATTAAGAACCTCGACATATTCGGAGATTCAGCCCTCGTCATTAACCAAATTACTGGCAAGTGGTATACGCATCAAGAGCATCTAGTTCCATATAGGGATTATGCTAGAAAACTGTTGACATTCTTCACAACATTTGAGCTCAAATACATACCACGTGACGAAAATCAATTTGCCGATGCTTTGGCCACTCTCTCTTCGTCGATTAAAGTCCTGTGTTGGAATTTTGTGCCCAGAATTGACATCTCCAGGCTTGACTCTCCAGCTTATGCTTTCTCTGTAGACGCCGTGTCTGATGAGAAACCTTGGTATTTTGATATCAAGTTATTCTTGGAGAGGCAAGAATACCCAACCGGGGCATCTTCCAAGGACAAAAAGACCTTGAGACAACTTGTTGCTAGTTTCTTCTTGAACACAGACGGGGTTTTGTACAAGAGGAACTTCGACATGGTCTTGCTCAGATGCGTGGATAGACACGAAGCAAGCTTGTTGATGCAGGAAGTCCATGAAGGATCTTTTGGTACCCATGCAGGAGGGCATGCTATGGCAAAGAAACTGCTGAGATCAGGGTATTACTGGATGACAATGGATGCAGATTGTTGTTCATTCGCTCGTAAATGCCACAAGTGCCAAATATATGCAGATAAAATGCATGTTCCTCCTAACCCGCTCAACGTCATGTCATCTCCTTGGCCTTTCTCTATGTGGGGCATTGACATGATCGGGAAAATTGAACCAACTGCTTCGAACGGTCATCGCTTCATCCTGGTCACGATTGATTACTTTACCAAGTGGGTAGAAGCAGCGTCTTATGCCAATGTCACTCGTCAAGTGGTGGCAAGATTTCTGAAAAGAGATATCATATGCAGATATGGGGTGCCCGAAAGGATCATTACTGATAATGGTTCTAATCTCAACAACAAGATGATGGCAGACTTATGTCGGGACTTCAAAATACAACATCACAATTCTTCTCCTTACCGACCAAAGATGAATGGTGCGGTAGAGGCAGCTAACAAGAATATCAAGAAGATTGTGCAGAAAATGGTTGTCACCTACAAGGATTGGCATGAGATGTTACCGTTTGCTTTGCATGGGTACCGAACGTCGGTCAGGACGTCAACAGGGGCAACTCCCTTCTCTCTAGTGTATGGCATGGAGGCAGTCTTGCCTGTTGAAGTAGAGATTCCTTCACTGCGCGTGATGATGGATGTCAAGCTGGATGAGGCTGAATGGGTGCGTGCTCGTTAAAATCAGCTATGTCTAATTGAGGAAAAGAGATTAGCGGTTATCTGTTATGGTCAGCTTTATCAGAGGAGAATGAAGCGGGCATTCGATCAACGAGTACGTACTCGAGAGTATCGAGTGGGAGAGCTTGTATTGAAGAGGATCGTTCCTCTAGGTTCAGATAACAGGGGCAAGTGGACCCCAAACTACGAAGGACCATTCATAGTGAAGAAAGTATTCTCAGGAGGAGCACTAATGCTCACCACTATGGATGGAGATGACTTCCCATCCCCTGTTAACTCAGACGCAGTTAAAAAATACTTCGCATAAAGAGACCCGCTGGACACCAAAACAGAATGTAAGTCCAGGCAAGAAGAGGGCATCCCGGCGAGCTAAAAACAGAATAAAAAGCTCGGGCAAAAATTAGGGAAATAAATATAAAAAAGGTACACCCGCTGAGTTGAAAAGCCATATTGGACAGCTCAGGCAAAAAAGGGTATCCCGGTGGATTGAAAACCCGAGAGGGCGATCCACGCAAAATAAGGGAATAAGCGAACAACTGTGATCCAAGTTATCTGAACCACATCATCGTTTTGTACAGTTCGACAATGTCAGAAGGATAGGAAACAGTCCCCTTGTCCACTCAGAAAGCCAAAGCAGAATGGAAAGTCTTGAAGACATGCAGGTCATAGCGGAAGTGGAACTCCTTGGAATGTCGTGTACATTGCCATTAGGATAGTTTCTTTTCTCAATTTTTATAGTGGCTACCTCTTTCCAGGTGGTTGCTCCCTGATGTAAAATCTTTGCCTATTTCAGAGGCCATTTAATAAAAACAATATTCAGTCAAAAAGCTGTGTGTGTTTATTTTTGTTTGCAAAATGTCCTGAATTTTTGGCAAAAATAGCATTGCATCTAAACATGGTGATAGTTTTGAAAAGAAAACTGACATGCAGGGAAACTGTAATCCTCTTTGAGTGTCGGGTGACGATGGATGAACCGATCATTCCATGCAAATCCCCGGGACACACGTGTGTTTTCTGTTGTTGCAGGTTGCGGGATGGCGTCACGTTCTCTCAAGCAATTTACTCTCCCCCAGTAGAGTATCTCCCCAAGCAGAGATTTCTTCTCCAGCAGGTATCTGAAGCCTGGCATCTCCAACAGAGATTTTCCTCCAACCAAGCCCTGGCAGCAGCCCAAGCAGGTTCTTCTTCCCCAGTGAAGTAGCAGTCCATTCTTCCCCAGCGGAGTATGCCTAGCAGGTACCTGAGAGCATATCATCATTAGAGATGGAATTAATAGTATCTTATCATCAGCAAGAGTCCTCCCCGGTAGGCGTGACTGAAAGCCTGATATCCCCTCAGAGTCTTGAATCATCAGATGCTCTCCCCATCCAGAGTAGTTACCCAAGAAGCTTCCCCAGCCAAGTCTGAAGATGTTCCTGTCCCCACAGAGTTCATATTTGATTTTCACCTCCGTCCGTGAAATATTTCCCAGCAAAGTTGCCCTATTGTTGGTTTATTTGATGATACAGCCAGGTATTCATCACCTTAGTCAGAATGGGTATCCGGACTTCTTGACTTGTCTTCCCCTGCAAAGTTGTATTTTGTTGCTGATCAGGCATTCGTTTGTTGCTCGTCGGCAATCTTCAACACTCGTATGGGTTATTCCTAAGCAAAGTTCCCCCAGCAAGGACATATTACTGCTTTATTGTTGCTCGTCTGCATCTCTCAACACTCGTCCGTGTTAGCCTGTTGGTATTGCTCATTTGCTTTCTCCAGCAGTGGTTCTTGATTACTTCGATTTAGCTTGTCTGCAATTTCAAACGCTCGTCTGTGTTTGATTATATCAGTGGTTGATTGCTCGTCTGCAAATTCCAGCACTCGTCTGTGCTTTGAGATGTATTATTTTGCTGTTGACTCTCAACACTCGTCTGTGTGGCGATACCTCTGTTATTGCTCGTCTACAATTTTCTAACACTCGTCTGTGTTTGGTTGTTGTTGCTCGTCCGCAATTCCTCAACACTCGTCCGTGTTCTGATATGATATTTGTTGTTGCTCGTCTGCAACCTCCCCAACACTCGTCTGTGTTTGGTATTGGATCCTTCGCTGCACTCGTTTGTGCCTTGATATGTATTCTCTGTTGTTGCTCGTCTGCAACTGTCCAGCACTCGTCCGTGTTTGTTTGAAGCTCGTCTACTTTTATTCCCCAGAAGTCGTTTGTGTTCTGAAGCTCGTTTGCTTTGCTTGGATACTCGTCTGTATCATCCCCAACACTCGTCTGTGCTAGCTTACACCTATATGTGAGGATTTGCTGTTTACCCTGGTATTTCTGTATTGCTACTTCAAATGCTCGTCTGTGTTTGAATTTCTGGTATTCGTCTATACCAGTGGCTGATACTCGTCTGTATCATTGCCTGGGACACTCGTTTGTGTTTCTCAGATCATCGTCTGATACTCGTCTGTATCATTGACCTATAACACTCGTCTGTGTTATCTTGATGATCATCCAATACTCGTCTGTATTGAAGAGGTTTCGAATCCTGATAGTGGGAATTAAATGTCGAAATGGTTACCGGTCCTGGCGTAACAGGTAAATCCGAAGGAGGCTCGTCTGTCTCAAGCACCAATTATGGTTGCTGCACCTGGCGTAACAGGTTTGCTTAGAAGACTCGTCTGTCTTATACCATATATCCGCGGATAATATATGAAGAAGGTTCGTCTACCTTGATTGCATGTCTATCCCACAGACTTAAGTGCATTACCGGTCCTGGCGTAACAGGTAAATCCGAAGGAGACTCGTCTGTCTCATGCTATATGCAGTGTTTGAGGACTCGTACGTCCAGCTCCTGGCGTCACAGGATGGTTTGAAGACTCGTCTGTCTCAGTCATTGTTATTGAAGTGTGTTGAGGACTCGTCTGTCCAGCTCCTGGCGTCACAGGATTTGTTTTTGAAGACTCGTCTGTCTCAGTTTATATGCTTGAAGTGTTTAAGGACTCGTCTGTCTAGCTCCTGGCGTCACAGGATTTTTTTTGTTTGAAGACTCGTCTGTCAGCATGCTCTTATTCCAGATATCAATTTCAACTTGGAAGAAGCTCATCTGCTTCTTCTCCCCTTCAGTCACCAAAGCGTCAGTTGGTCGGGTTTATTTCCCGGTGTTGCATTCTTCGTCAGAGTGCAAATTTCTGGTCTTCTTGGTATTCAATCACAGTTTATCTCGAATGGTCGATAGCTCGTGCTACCGTCCTTTTCAGATTAACAGATGATTGAATAGGGGCAGCTGTAACACCCCAAATTTGCCCTCTTCATATTTTAGCATCATATCATATCATAGGCATCATACTCATATCATTTCCTCAGCATCATATCATGGAAAGATGAAGCATAACATCCCTCATTTCCCAGCATGAGCATATGGCCATTCGTGGAGTTCCCAGAAGCCTTTCAAGCCATGGCAAGGGTCCCAATGAGTTTGTACAAGTTCTATGGTGAGTCTACACTCCTTTTACAAGATCAAGTCCTTTGGCAAAAGTTCAGAAGATTGTATGATCGTAGGAGATCTCAGGACAAGCTCCTATGCAAGGCACCCGAATTAGGGTCTTGAGATGCAAGTACCATAACCTCACAACTTTGGCCATTTAATTTGGGCAAAGTTTTCTATATGTCAAGAGAATCCTAGATGTTGATTTGGTGAGAAATTTCCTTAGGGAAGTCAGTTATTTCATCAGAAGTTCAAGAGTACAACTTTTCTCCTGTGTGAGGGAAATCCTGATTAGGGTTATGGGCCAGATCCTCCTATCCTCTTAACTTTGACCATTTCTTGTGGGCAAAGGATCTCATTTGGTCTGCATGGCTTATATATGAAGTTTGAGGAAAAAAGTTCATTAAAGAAGTCAAGATTTGGTCTAGTTACTTGAAGGTGAAGCAAGAAAGTCAACTTTGCAGTCAAAAAAGTCAACATGAAGATTTCAGGGTTTTTAATCAGGATTATCAATTTGTGAGATCATATCATGTCAAGGAATAATTCAGTTGAGCTCAAATGTCAAAAATCGGGAGTATGCAAAAAGTTGCTAAATTTGGAAGTTTAGAAATTTCCGTTTTTGGAAATTATTTGTCCCGAAACTTCAAGCTATTATTTCATGTGTGAAAAAGCTCCGAATGATTTTCCGGTGAACATAAAAGTTGTAGAGCATGATTTTCCCTTTCCGAAAAGTCATAGAATGCTTTCATAGCATTTTTAGAACTCAAGTTATGATTTTTTGAAGTTTGGAGCATTTTAGAGTTTTCTCTTAGTGGACACATGTCAACTTGTGATTGGTCCTTAATAATGGAATTTATGTTGAGTTTTATGTTATTTTTGTCACAATCTGTTTTAATAGGCCCATGGTGTTTGTTCATGTGACTAAATAAAGGAAATAGTTAAAGGTGGTGACACTTGTGTTGGTGAGTGAAAATGAAAAAAAGAAAAGTCAGTGTTTTCTCCTCATGTGCTATGAGAGCACGCCATACACACTCCCTCACATAATCTTCCACACACCCTTCTCTCCACTCATGTCACGCTTTTTCTCATTTTTTCTTTCCCTCACCTCACCAGCTCACGTGCACATCACCTACCTCTCCTCACACTCTCACGTTTTTTTTGCTCACATTATCACTCACTCACCTCACGAAGGACCACCACACGCTCACACACTCTCTCACGTACATTATTCCTCACACCCTCATATCTATCAGAGTGCAGGCACAAAAAGAAGAAAAAAAAGTCTCTCTCTCTTTCCATTTTTTCGCAAGCTCACTCTCACATCACACTCTTCAATCTCTCTCTCTTTTCTCATTGTGAGCTCAACGGCATAACAGAAAAAAAGAAGTTTCCAGATCTAAAATCCAGCATCTCATTCTTCATCCTCAAGATCTCTGCATCTTTCTCACCGAAAACAAGCTGTAGATCTTGATTGTTCTTCCATTCATTGCTGGATTTTGGCCATCACTAGCATCATAAAGAAGATCATTATCCTCTTAGCATCATCACCATCTTCAAGTCTTTATTTGACCAACGCGTGTGGGATCTTGGATTTTCCGGAGATTTCGAAAAAAAAGCTTCGAACAGGTTTGCATTCTCGATCTGTTTGCTGCGAGTTGAGTGTTGTTATAGTGTGCCTTGAAGTTGTTAATAACTGTTTATTTGTGCTTGAATTGATTGGTGTTAATAAGCATATAGTATTGAACTTGCGATTTCGGTATTCTTTCTTGTTCGTTAACCTGAATTGTGCGGGGTATTTTACAGAGTTTTAATGGCATATTTGTGATCCTTATGATCTATGCTTCATGTGGATAAGTGTTTTAGTAATTTCTGGAATTTTGTTCGCGGTGACGATCGAAACCGCACGTGGTGGTGTTACTTTGGCATGATATTTCTGTGTGTTCAAGCGTTTGTATCGGTTCTGTTTCAATCTAGCTGCATTGATCTCATTTCGTAGTTGAATTTTGGTGTTTACATTTTTTATTTTCGTTAAGTTTTGAGAGAGTTATGCTAAGGTGAAATTGGAAGGAAGTTGTTGCTTTGCTGCGTTTTCCACTGCTGTTGTTCGATTCTTCATGCATGGGGTTGGAGGAGACGATGACGTGTCTCCTCCTGGTTGGTCCGCAAGTTGCTTTGGCTTCTTTTTATTATTTTATGTTTTCCTTCACTTAAATGAAAAGTGCACCAATTGATATGGGATATACATAACTTTTGTTCAGTAAATATAAAAAAGGGAAAAGCTGATTTAAGTTTTTTTGACTTATTGTGTTTCGGATGGGCCTTAGCCCGGATTCGCTAGTAGCACCCCTCTATCATCCTGGCCCATTCGAATTCAGTTCAAGGCCTGCTGATCTCACCTCCCAAGTTCATCTCATTTTTTTTCTTTTCTTCATTTAATTTCCTTTATTTCAGTTTGCTTTTAATTCGTTAAAAATAGAATAATTCATCCAAAAATTCCCAAATAAATCATAGATGTTCCTTTGTGTCTCTAAAATTTTGTAGCATTTTTATTTTATTTTTTTCATTGATCCACGTGCCAGAAATAATTCATCATTGCACCTAGCTTCTTTTGATTCATTTCTTGACCAGTCTGTTTTGTTTATTTTCTATATACTTCAATATTTGGAGTTTTGATGCTATTCTTTTTGAATTGTGTTCCTAAGATCTTGTAGTTTTCATGTGATTTTTCTCAGAATTTTTAGAAAATTATTTCTTGAGTTTTGGTCTGGTATCTTGTGATGTAAGTTTTCTGTCCTAGCTTGTGTTTATACCTCCACTTGACCTAGTTCATTTCTGAATTTTTGAAAATCCTTTTGGCAGGTTAATATAATGTGTTTTAAGATCATTTGGTTTCAGTTGTAGAATTTTTAGATGGCTGGTTGATTATTTGTGGATTTTTGTTCTCACCTTGTCCCATTTTGCTTCTTTTGGTTCATTAGATCTCTTATAGGCTTAGAAGGGCACTTGTGCCAACTTCTTCTTCTCATTTGGGGTTCCTTTGGGGTATGGGTACCTTCCTAGTCCTAGGATAGGTCTTGTTTCTTCTGAATTTTTTAAGTTTGCTTCATATTCAAGTCATTTGTTTCTTTAAGTGTTTAAATTCCATCTTTTGGTTCCATGGCTTCTATTTTGACATTGTTTGGTATTGTGTGACTTCTCTCTTCATCTTGCTGGCCTCTTAGGCCATTCTTCATGTCATTTTGATTCTGGTCTTGAACTTTGTGCTTGCATTTTGTGTGTTTTGTATTACATCTTTCATAGGTGCGCACTTGTTTCCATATGTATTCATGTTGTCTCATTTTAAGTCATAAGCTTCTCATCTTTATTTCTTTGAGTTGAATTAGTATTAAACATTTGTTTACTTCATTTCACTTCTGATTGTTGGATGATGTTATGTTAATTTGTTCATTTTTGTTCACTTGTGCATGCTAACCTTGCAGGGGCTATGGTAAGTGTGAGATGTGGGAATTGAGTTCCACATCTCTAATTATTATCTCTTCCTTTTATGTTTATGTGAACTAACTCTCTTCTGTTGGGCCTAGGCCTTTCTCATCCCTTCTTCTATCCGCTTCTTTTCTTCTCCCTTCTTCATTAGGATAGAAACCTCACTAACCCTTAGGACATCCATGCATGTGAATACTTAGGATTATTTTAGTCCCCCTTTAGAATTTTTCCTTTGAGATCCATTTGGTTCTTCTTCTCTTCTCATCTCATAACTCTTAAAAGATACTTTAATAAATGTGAAGTGATGCATTGATCCATAGCCTTATCCCATGAGGTATGCTTGTAGTCTTCCCATCTTGGGATAGTACAAGTTTATCTTGTGATGCACAAGTCTGATCAAGGTATCTTCTTCATAAAAGAAAAAGCTAAAAAACACTTCTTCATGTAAATAATCAAAACATCTAATAAGTAAACAAGTTAGTGAGCCTAAGCCCTAGTCTTTGGGTTCATGTTTTGGGGATCTTCTCCTTACTTGAGTGTGCTTGTTCTATTATTCCATCTTGGAATGTAGTGACAAGTACACATTCCATGGAAAAGAGCTTGAGTTCACTTCCTTGTGACACACTCATAAAAGCTTCTAAAAAACACAAACAAACAATAAGCGTCTTTCCTTCGGGAATTCTTTTCTCATCTCATTCGCTCCGTACGCGAACTTGCTCCTACTTGTCACTTTGCAAGACGGTTACGCACTCGTCGTCCGAGTCTGCAACACCTGAGCAATGGCATAGGCAGTTCAAGCTTTAATTCACAAGCAATTTCTTTTCTACCCCTAGTTAGGGGAACTACGGCGTCTCTGATCCTCATTATCCTGATGAGGTACGTAGGCAGCGGGGTAGGGCCCGTTCGAGCACAATCTTTATTTTCCCTACATTTTTCCTTTTCTTTTCTTATTCAGTTCTTTTTCTAGTTCATTCTCACTTCTTTTGCTGCAGCTTTCATACCCTCACCCTTTGAAACAGTTTCTTTTGCAAGCGTGGATCCCGTCGGGTACGGCAGACGATCTGGGTGCTAATACCTTCCTAGGTCGTAACCGACTCCCGAACTCAGTCTCTTTGGTTCGCAGGACCTGTGTCCTTCCTCCTTCTTCCTCAGGTTTGTGCAACATTACCTTTCCCATTCTTTCGGGATAAAAATGTTTGGCTGGCGACTCTACCTTTTCCGCGCCACTTTCGCGTTTGTACTAGGATGAAAATCCCGGGAGCGACAATCTGTTACCAAGAATGTTGTGGCTCGATTCATTAAGAATAATCTTATATGTAGGTATGGCATCCCTGAAAGGATTATCACTGACAATGGATCTAATCTGAACAACACTATGATCATTGATCTCTGCACGCAGTTCAAGATTAAGCATCACAACTCTTCTCCGTATCGTCCAAAGATGAATGGGGCAGTTGAAGCTGCTAATAAGAACATTAAGAAGATTGTACAGAAGATGACTGTTACTTACAAGGATTGGCATGAGATGTTACCATTTTCTCTTCATGGTTATCGTACCACAATACGTACTTCAACAGGGGCAACCCCATTCTCCTTAGTCTATGGTATGGAAGCAGTTCTGCCCATTGAAGTTCAGATTCCCTCCTTAAGAATTATGAAGGATGCAGGCTTGGATGAAGATGAGTGGATTCAGACTCGATTTGACCAGATAAATTTGATTGATGAGAAGAGGTTGGCAGCAGTTTGTCATGGCCAGATGTACCAGAAGCGAATGATCAAAGCTTTTAACAAGAAGGTTAAGCCAAAGGTATATCAGGCTGGTGACTTGGTAATCAAGCGTATCATATTACCACAGGGTGATCCTAGGGGCAAGTGGACTCCAACATATGAAGGACCATTTGTAGTCAAAACAGTGTTCTCAGGAGGTGCCATGATACTTACTACTATGGATGGTGAATACTTCCCGCAACCTGTAAACGCAGACATAGTTAAAAAATACTACGCATGAAAGGAGACCCGATAGGTTGACAGGCCTAGGCAAAAATAAGGGCATCCCGGCAAACCAAAAGGGTTTGGGCAAAAATTAGGGATATATATAAAAAGATGTACACCCGGTAAGTCGAAAACCTGAAAAGGCGGCTTGGGCAAAAAAGGGTATCCCGGTGGATTGAAAACCTGAAAGGGCAATCCAGGCAAAAGTTAGGGATTAAAGCGTATGACTATGTCTCGTTTGGATCACCCATGAAACTGCAACCAGTTGTACTACTTACTCAAGCTCGAACAGATAAAACTCAATTCAATCGTTTCCGCCTCAACAGCTGAAGATGAGATACTTGAAGATAATGGCAATAGTAGAATTGAAACTCAATAAGGATTATTTCCCACATAGTTGATTTTCTTTGTTTTGTAAAACTTTATGACAAATTCCTCTTACTAGGACTTATGTCTCCTTGTACAAACTTACCCATGTATGGGTCACTTTTTGATATGAATAAAATTCCATTTTTGAATCCAGATTTACTTTTACCCTATTTACATAAGCGAAACGTCCATTGGTTGTGTTTGAATGTATGTATGCTCTTGAATACGATTGATGTTTACCAGAAATGCATGTATGCTTAATATGATTGATGTTTACCAGAAATGCATGAAAATGCAGTAATAGTATTTACTAAGGACGAACGAGGGAAGGATTCCAACGAAGCTTCACCAGGTTCACTCTTACAAGACAGTTACAAACCCTCAGTAGGACAAATCCATCTTCATAAAGTCACATCTCCCCTGGAATTTATATCCATCTCTTTTATCCTTATACGGATATTCGGGAATTTACTTTCCAATAAGAGTACGACGAACGAAGACGGGAGGTTATGTATACCTTGCTATCCCCAGCAGACGGGAGGTTATATATACCTTGCTATCCCCAGCAGACAGGAGGTTATGTATACCTTCTTATCAAACAAGACGGGAGCGAGCTCCCCATATTCTTCAACAACGAATCGGGATTTATTTTCCCTGGCCAGCAGTTGTTATACGAGGATATCCAGACGCTTCCGGCAGCATCATATCATACATGCATCATTTATATCATACCATGACATACATATCCATAACATACATATCCATAGATACATAATACATTACCTAAGTGCATCATATTATACATGCATACATAATACATAAGCTAATATTATCATATAGAATGCTACCTTGTTTTCAGGTTAATTCTCCAGCAGACAAACTTCATCAACAACTTGAGGCTATCAAGACTGCTTTATCCTCTTGAAGGCTATTCATCCCTCAGGACTGCTTTATTCTCCTGAAAGCTTCTTATACCTCAGAACGTGGTTCATCTTTCTGAAAGCATATTATCACCTCAGGACTGCTTTATCCTCCTGAAAGCTATTATCCCCTCAGGACTGCTGTATCCTCCTGAAAGCATATCATTTCCTCAGGATTGCTTTATCCTCCTGAAAGCATATCATTACTTTGGGCCATTGTTTATCTTCTCAAAGGTTCTCATCACCTCAGGATTGCTTTATCCTCCTGAAAGCTTACTCCCTCAGGACTGCTTTATCCTCCTGAAAGCTTCTTATACCTCAGAACGTTGTTCATCTTTCTGAAAGCATATTATTACCTTGGGCTGTTGTTTATCTACCCAAAGGCTATCCATCCCTTAGGACTGCTTTATCCTCCTGAAAGCATATTATCCATACCTCAGGATTGCTTTATCCTCCTGAAAGCTATCATTATATCTTCATATTTTGGACTGCTTTATCCTCCAAGAAATGTATTTGAAGAACTTTCCTCCGAGTGGCATCTTTAAGCCCACTCCAGCATATACAACCAAACATCAGTATCACTTTACGCACCGGTGAGTGCAAATTTTTGGGCTTTTGTGTTCAATCCCCTTCAACCTTCTAGGTCACGACTGGCAAATATACCAATCTAACCCCTCAGGTTTCATAAAATTGAACAGGGGCAGCTGTTGCACCCCAAAATTTGCCCTCACAATACAAGACTTTGTGTGCTAAGAGGTTCACAAGGTTCACAAGTCACTTTATGAGGTTCACAAGACTCACAATACTTACAAGACCTTTCATGAGGTTCATGAAGTCTACAAAATACTTTATGAAGTTCACAAGGTTCACAAGACCTCCCATGAGGTTCACAAGACATTTTATGATGGTTCACAAGGTTCACAAAGTTCACAATTGGTCAGAAGAGTTGACAATTCCCTCAGACAATGCACCTCCTAAGCAGTGCATCCAAAACTAGGGTTTTGACTTTAATCAGGCTAAATGAACTTCCAAGACTTCAAGTGAGCTTCATAACATCTTACATGTGTCTAAGAATCCCCATGGCAAGTTTCAAGACTTTTCTCAAAAGTTTGCTCAGTCAGATGATCAGATAAGTCAAAATCAGTCAAAACAGTTAAAAAGTCAAACTGAGGTCAACTGTGGTCAAACCAAGGTCAAACTTCATGATTTTTTGCCAAAATCAAGTATATGAAGTAAAATTCATCATTTGATCAAGGGTTGATCATGATTCATCAAGGAGATTTCAGATCATCAAGAATCAGGAGTTTCTAAATTAGGGTTTCCTCAGGGAAAGTCAACTGAACTTTGACCAGCCATAACTTTCACATGCTTCATCACCAAGTCTCCATCCAAAGCTCATTTTTAAGGAAATTGAATTCTCTACAACTTTGTGTCTCACAAGCCAAGCCCAAAAATGCTTCATTTGGAAGTTATAAGCTAAGACATTATAGGACCTTTTGAAAGTCAACAAAAAGTCAACAACTTCAAAAGGGCATAACTTGAGATTGGTGAATGATATGGACATGAAACTAGTGGGGTTGGTTAGAGGACTCTTCAAGCTTTCCAAAATGTCCAAGAACACCCTCATACCATTAAAATTGAAGGATATGTGCCCTTGCAAAGTTGAGAAATTTTTGGTTGGTTTATGAAGAAAATGGAGGTCTAAAACCAATTTCTTCCAAATGGGCTTGCCATATGATGACCCAATCCATACTATAACCTCATGCACGACCCAAGTCAACAAAAATCAGATTTTTTATCATTTTATTTTTATTTATTTTGATTTAATTCATTAAAAACCATTTTAAATTAAAATAAAATATGAAAGTCAAAGATTTAAATATGATTGAGCTTCTAGAAATTCATTAAGATGATTGGTATCAAAGTGGTAAGAAGATCATGTTGATTGGACTAAAATAGCAAGTGTTTATGCAAAAATATTTGATTTTCAAAGGCTATCTTTTTGAATCTTTTTAGATCAAATTCTCCATACAAATATCATATTTTTCTGACCTAAATCATTGCTCTATAAGTACATGAGGTAACCCTAATACAAAGCGACGAATTTCCAGCCCCAAGTGTAAGTTTCACAATTTCAAAAACCTCTCACAAACTCAAATTCGGATTTGGACATACAAGGCATTAGAAGGTATTTTGAGGACATAACAATGATCCTTGCACATCCCTGATTCAAAACCAATGCATACATACTCCTGAATCATGGCATAATGCATGTCCCGAAGCATTCTTGACCTTGAATTATTTTTTTTCGATTTCATTAATTCAATGCGTTTTGATGAATTTTGTTTGTCTAATCATGTTTGTGGTGTTGTATAGAACATTTATGGGCAAAGAAATCAAAGAAATAATGAATAACCCGTGAGATGCCATGTTAGGGTTTTGAGCTTGAAATTGGGGTTCTTCGATTTAGCCTATATAAATACCTTCTAAGGACATAAATAACATGAATGAACTGTATTGATCATGTTGGCATGATCAATTTGGCAAAATTGTATGTGTATCAAATATTATGAATTTCGTAGGTTTTTAAATGCAGGAAAAATCGCAGGTAAATTCGTAGCAATTTTCGCAGCAAAATTCAAATATACAGAGGTTGAAGATGACTCCATGCGCGCCAAGTTCTGTTTTTGAAAATGGTTATAATATTTTATTCTGTGTTGGTTGTGTTTTATCAACATTGCGTGGTAGCTCAGTTGGCAAGGGCAGGCGCGCGTATTGTTAGAGGGCTGCTGTTCGAATCCTGGCTCCAACCAGTTTTTATTGTCTTTTCCATTTTAATTGTTAAACATTATATATATTGTATTGTGGTGAGATTAATATCAGGTGCGCTCTCCCAGCTGGAATGGTTAACGTGTTTGTGTGATTGCTTGAAGGTCCTGGGTTCGATCCCCCAGGCCTTTTGCTTTTTTCTTTCTTTCTGATTTTCAGGTTTAGTGCATAAAACCAATTGGATTCACCTTTTAATCACCTGCGCGCGCGTTGGCCTGGTGGTGTGTGTTGTTGGTCTGAGTGTTGGCAAGCAAGGTGTCCTGGGTTCAATTCCCAGCCAGGTAAGTTCCAATTTTTTTTTTTTGTTTTATTTAATTTGTTTTGTTAATTATATTAATATTAATTAGATATAATCATGTTTAGTATATGTTTAAATAATCCTAGAAAAATAATATGTAAATATTTTCTAATTTGTTTTCTAAATTCTAAATCTATTTTATTTTATTTTATTATTATATATTTAAAATCAAAATATGTATATATTTATTTATTAAGTTAATATTATTAGAAACCCTAATTTATTTTTATAAACCCTAAAAAATATTTTTTTTTCCTAAAACCCTAATTTTTCATTCTTCTATTTTTGTTTAATATTATTATTGGTATATATTATATTTATAATGTAATTCTTAATCCAATTTTTATTAAATACATAAATTGTCTATAATTTGAATTTTTGTACATAAACATGTTTAAAGATTAAAATGCTTAGTTTATTTTTATAATATGGAAATATTCACTAATTGTTTATAATTAATTATTCATGTAAATAATTTCTAAAAATTGCAAATTTAATAATTATAATTTATTTCTCATAATATGTTCATAATTGATTTAATTTTATAATTTACATATAATTTTCAATTTTATAATAATTAATATAATTGTTTATACTTTCTTATTAATCATTAAAATTTTTGTTTATTATAATATTTTTGCTTATTATTATTATTACTAATCATGTTTATTACTAACCCCATTTATTTTTAAAATTGTTATTATTACTATTTCTACTAACCCTCTTATAATTACTTATTTACTTATTTTGCTTATTTTGCTTATTTATTTAAATTGCTTATTTATTATTATTGTAATTGCTCCTGGATGTAATATTTTTTAATGTTTAAATTATTTAATTTTGTGCCATGGTTAGTAAAAATAGGGAGTGTAACATGTATGTAATTTAAAATTAATTTAGATCATTTAAATCAAAAGATAAATATTAAATTGAACACTCACACACGTAAGTCGATCTTTGATCGCCATCTCACTTTCTAGGGTTACCTCTCATTGTTGCCTAATCAAAAGGTCAAGTAGGGTGTATAAAGCAAAGTCCCTCAAAATAAAGTCATTTAGTCCCTTAACAATAAAAGATCAAGTCCCTCTCGAATGTTGCCTTCGTAATGATCTTGTCCCTTTCGAATAAAGATGATACTCCCTCCAGAATTGCTTAATACACCCTACAGTTGCCTACATTAAACAGATGACCCTTATTTGTCCCACACATCCAAGGTAATGACTACCTATTCCTTAATAATAGGGATAGTCTTACCATTTAAAGGATTCAAGAACATAAAGACTTAATCTTTAGGGTAGGTTCCTCTTAGATACTTGCTCACTATTCAAAATTTTTTCAAACACTTCACAATTTCAAACAATTTTCAAATACAAGTTTTTTACGCATCCGTACATGGATCATTATCAAACTCTTATGAAAATTTCTATTCACACACTTCACATTTTCAAAAACATTTTAAAGTGAGCTAAGTAACTAAGAGCCCATGGATAACCATGGATGTAAAGGGTGCTAACACCTTCCCTTTACATAACCTACCCCCGAACCCAAAAATCTTTTAAAAAGGTCTTTCCTGTTCTTTTATGCCTTTCCTTTGGATAAAATAAAAGTCGGTGGTGACTCTTGCTATCCGCAACATAACTAAAGTCAGTTCTCCCACCGTGTTACAGGGACCAAAAACAATTTTTCCCCATAGGTGTGAGACCTATTTTGTGTGTGTGATTAATCACTGTAATTTGTGACATTTTGATGCCCCTTAGGCATTTTTTTCATAATTTTAGATGCCCTTTTTGATCAACTTTGTGGAGTTGTTTTTTTTGTGATCATGTTTTGTTACCTTGCTAATCAAGGAATTGTTTTGGCACTTTGGTGCATAATTTTGTAGAATCCTTTTGGACCATGTAAGATAATCACTATATCATTCCAGGGATTTAATTTCATAATTTTTAAAGGCTTTTTGCTATTTTTCCATGTCACCTAGATCCTAGGTTGATTCATATGTTTATGTGTCGCATAACCTAAATGTTAAGAAGGCATTCATGCCATTTGATTAAGGAACTTTTTGGTAGATTTTAGGAGTTGATTATAGGTCATTTGTATGTCTTTAATTCCAGTCATAGGTCATTTTTTGAACCATGCTCATTTGGTTTGTTTTGGTGCTTTAAAGTGTATGCTTATGTGAATTAACTTTAATCTAAACTAGTTTCTCTTCTCCTCTAAATAATAACATTAATTATGTGGAAATCATTAATGCCTATTCATGAATTCTAAGTGCATCTCATACCTTGTATGCTAATGACCCATAATCATTTCATTCACATTCACATGCCATTCTTCCTTAACTTTCATCATGTGCGATCTTATGCGATTTTTGTTCGTTTCTTCTCACATCTTCTTCTCATTGCTCCATATGCCTAATCCATTGCATCTATGTTTGTATATTCATTCATCCATCTTCATAAGAATTCACTACTGACTTTGATGTTCATTTCATGTATTAATTCATGCTTGTAAGCCATATGCATTCATACTTCATCCATAAACCCTAATTTGCATTTAGGTGAATTTATGTGAACTTTTTGTACATAGTTTGACATAGTTTGATCTTGTGAGGTATCCTAGTATCCTTAGGGACCTATATCATGTAGCTACTGACTTTAGAAGTCATGTAACCTTTAGGTACTTTCACCTTTAGACTTAGGTCTTATATTTGAACCCTAGTTCCATTCTAGGACGTTTATGGTACTTAATCGCTTTCATGCTTCGATTTTACTTTCAATATGCATTATCATGCTAACTTTTGTTTTGTAGGGGGGAAGATTGAGGTAAGCATTACTTCATTCCTATCTCTTATGCATCTTAATTGTGTTTTCCTTAGCACCTTGTGCTTTGCTTTTAGGTTTTCCCTTTCTTTAGAGACAACTTAACTTCCTTAGGAAGTAAGTTAGTTTCTAACTCTTTTTTCTTCTCTTCTTTTCTTTCTTAGGATTAGAAAACCTCACAAACCGTTAGGATCTCCTTTTGCATATAAATAACTTAGGGTTGTGTATTAGTCCCCCTTAGTTTTTTCCCTTTTTGCAATTTGAGTCATTCTCTTCTTATCTTCAAACAAAATCCAAAAAAACACTTAACAAATAAATGAAAGGATTCCTTGTGTATAGCCTTATTCCATGAAGCACTTGCATTCATTCCATCTTGGAGTGGTGTAAGCTTGTCTATCATGATGCACAAGTCTCATCAAGGGGTTGTTTCACAAAGAAAAACTTAAAAGATACTTCTTCACAAAAGCAACAAAAACACTTAATAAAGTTCAACAAGCCAGTGAACTTAAGCCCTAATCCTAGGAAACCAGTCTTGGATAAATTCTCCTTGCTGGATATGCTTGTTCTATTATTCCATCTTGGAATGTAGTGGCAAGTGTACATTCCATGGAAAAGAGTTTGAATTCACTTCCTTGTGCCAAATTCATATAAAAACTCATAAAAGACAAAAAAACAAATAACAAGCGACTATCCTGCGGGAACTTCTCTTCTCATCTCATTCACTCATAACGCGAACTCGCGACGACTTGTCTTTCATGCAAGATGGTAAACGCACTCGTACCAGACGAGCCTGCAACACCTGAGCATAGACATACGCAGTTCCAGCTGTAAAAAACACAAACAAATAGTTCCCGCCTTAGTTAGGCGAACTACGTCGACTCTGATCCTCATTATCCCGATGAGGTACGTAGGCAGCGGGGTAGGGCCCGTTCGAGCACATTCTTTATTTTCCCTACATTTCCCCTTTTATTCTCATTTTCTCTTTTCAGTTCTCTTCTCATTTATCATTTCCATTCCAGTTAGCGGTTTTATTCAGCAGCACTTTGTTTTTCTCACCCTTTGAAACAAACCAGCAAGCATGGATCCCGTCGGGTACGGCGGACAAATTGGGGTGCTAATACCTTCTCAATTCGTAACCGACTCCCGAACTCAGATCTTTGGTTCGCAGGACCTTGTCCTTTCCTTCTTCCTCAGGTTTGTGCAACATTACCTTTCCCATTCATTCGGGATAAAAATGTCTGGCTGGCGACTCTAACCTTTCCGCGCCACTTTCGCGTTTGTACTAGGATGAAAATCCCGGGAGCGCCAGCATGCGACTCTGCTGGGGACTTAACCTGATTCTTCCGGTTTCCCTTGTAGAGTCAATCCTAGCGCCTGTTTGGTTTTGTTTCTTTGGGTGTTTATCTGTTTGATGCTGAGTGCTTTAGTTTAGCTTTACTGTTTTTATTTACAGTTCTTTACAGCTTTACTTTACCGCATTTATTTATCGCTTTCAGTATTTTATTTTCCATGCATCATATTATACTGGACTGTCTGGCTGTGTTGGTTTTTATTTTTTCTGTGGGATGGGGTTACTGTGAGATGAGCTCGTAACCGGGGATCGAGTGCACCCTAGGACTTAGAGTGGTTCCACTTTGGCTTCATGGCATCTTGCTATGTTGGTAGTAGTGAGTTCCACACCTTGACTTGCGACCTTCTCGGGAATGTATTGATACCGGAATCTTTCTGGGTTAATATGCTACCTTGATAGTTATGTGCAGTCAGAGGGCCGATCATTGAGAACCTTAGTGGAAACAACCCTCTCCAGTGATGACAGTGGCAGACCACATTTGTTGGCAAACCCACTCGCATCCGAGGGCCCACTGGGAACTCGCATAGGATGCCTGGTTCTCTCATAGGAATCCAGTCAAAGAAAATTGTTCCTATGACGGTAGTATTGTACCCTTCGGGATGAATGTACTACTGTTTCTCGATTCAGTGCTTGAAGCTGAGGACTTATGAGGGATGCTTGTTTTTCCGGACTCAGCTGAGACCTCCCTGAGTAGTACATAATGCCAAACCGATTCCCTGATTTGGTCATGAGCCATTTCTCGGAAATGGTGAACGTATTATTGTTATTCGGCCTCGAGAGTCTGTGATGTTTGACCCGAGTAGCATACCCGTGAGATTGGGAGGGGTTTACAGGTTTGCAGGAACCTTAAACTTCAACATACCCGCTTTGCCAGCATTGTTTTATGATATTATTTGGTGTTATATGGTTCTTTGATTCTGAGATCCGGGATTTCTATTCAGAGAGGTTTGTTACTGTGATTACCATGGTGACCCTGATATTGTGACTGCTATTATGACTCTCCACAGACACTTGGCTCGTTGTTTAGCTTCAACACCATCAGTGACTGTTCAATTATGTGATCATATTCTACAATTATTGGGTTCTCAGTTATGGGGTTCTATACAGAGATGGTGTTACTATTATGGTTCTATTCAGACACTTGACTCATTGCTCAACACCAGCACCAATATCAGACCTTTGATCACACGCCTGTTGCATACATGACATCATAGCATTTCTGCACACATGTCCAGTTATTTCCGAGGATCACATATCTGAATCGTGCCATTGGACTTTTTCTGTGTCAAAACTTGAATCAAAGAAGATAGATTCCTCAGAAATAACTGAACATGGCATTTGCATACATCTTTGCATTCTTGACAGGTGTTCAGAGACAAATTCTTTTCCTGACTTGATTTCTCATCAGAGTGGACAACTTGAATCACATTCATCAAGGTATATATTTGAAGTAACTCCGGGCGGAGGTAATCGAAGGAAGACCCAGCTGAGGCCATTCAGGGCAGATGTGCAAGCTTTATTTCAGAACCAGAAATTTGATGAAAGTGGAAGTCAACCAGATGAAGACTCAGATGAGATTGGTTATGGAAATTCTGAACGAAGCTATTTTCATCCCTAGTGAGGGGAACTACGTTGCTCTGATTCTCCATTGGTCAATGGAGATACGTAGGCAGGAGATCATATGAGATCTTTCCGAGCAACCTTATCTATTAACTTTATCAACCTCTTCCCTTCAGATGTCGTTTGTCAGCATCCAACCTCAGCTTCCCAAGAGAGTCCTAGGACCAAAGCATATGGGTAAAGGCCAGAACAACTCAACTTGAAGTTTGATCATATTCTGATGTCGTACGTGCAACAAGTTTCATCATTTACGCAAATTCGGAGTGGTTGAGCTAATTGCATCAGGATCATCTCCGACAAAGTTTCCTTTGGGGTTTCAATGCCAAGTATGACTATCATTCTGGGGCACCTGGCCTTTTAATTGAAGATTGCAAGTCTTTCAGAGGCAAAGGTGAAGACAAGGTCCATAATTTGATCGACTCAAAGGTCATCATGCCAGAAAGTCTGCTCACATATTGAATTTTCCTCATCAAATGGACCTCCCAATTTGCAAATGCATCTTCAGAAGCAATAAGTCCAGACGGAGTCAAGTCTCCTCAATGACGGCAATGTTCAGCTTCTTTACTGCATTTTCATTTGTAATTTATATTATTTGTTTAAACATTTGTATGCATGCATGAAACTTATTTGTTTTTGAATGTTAACCATAATAAAATGCACATGTTTTTCTTGAAGTAATCCATTCGTATTCACTCATGATTTTGTGTATGTGCATTGCAATACCAATTGTTGTGTTTAAACCCTATGAGGGAGGATGACGAAATGAAAACGCAATAATCTCTAATTGTGTGCTTTTGAGAAAGACCTTATTGACGATGTACAGGCATTGTTTCAAATCCTAAACACCGGAGATATAAGGGAGATAGACCCTCGCCAACCCATTTGAGCCTTGAAGTAGGAGTTTCTTTTTGCATAAAAAAAACCCTTGCACTTAACCCAGGGGCAGGGTAGGTGTCAGCTAGTTGGACCGATTGTTCAAATTTCAAAAAGGAGTGCACATCTGAGGATCCATTGCCTTTCGTTGTACCAAATCAAGAGGTCCAAATACCAGAAACCATAATGGTTATCCCAAGAAAGAGGTCCAGAGATCGGAAACCACAATGGTTATCCCTCATCAACTAAAAAGTGAGACAGTCACGACCCTTTCAAAGCAATCAAGACAAACTGTGTCACATGCTTTGTTCAAAAAAGAAGAAGGAAAAAAAGAATGAAAAAGCCCGCTAAGTCGAAACTTGAAAACAAGTGACTTAGGCAAAAATTAGGGCATCCCACTGGACTTCACAATCAAAGATTCACAAGAATTAGTCCAGGAAAAAGTTAGGGATAAGAAAAAGAATGCAAAAGTGAAAAACGAAAAGGATTACACAAGAAAGATCCTCAAACAAGAACAAAGTCGTGTGGCACAGACACGAAAGACAGAGGGGTGACTGACTCCAAACAACTACTTGATTGGTGCTTAAACCGTTAGTGTAATTGGTTCCTCAACCATCACAAGACCCTTTTTGAGAGGTGAGCGCTTGTGAAAGCTAGCTGAACATAGGAATGGAGAACATCACGAAGAGGGGTGGGCACAAATAAACTTCGAGCCTATATCTTTTGTTTCTATAACCGTGAACCAGGCCACGATACAACCCTCAAAAGTCCTAACTGAAACAAGGTTATTTCAAGAGCGTACTACCACAAGATCGCGTTCCTGACTCCTATGAGTTGTGCTAAAAGATCTGGGTTGGTGTTGCATATGCATGTTTTCTTTTATCAAAAATCAATGTCGTATTTTAACCAATGATTCACTCACAAAGTTTGGCGACATCTTTTTACAGTAAAACTTCAAGATTAACATGTGTGTTGCATTAGAATTTTCATTCTTAGAATAAACATTTTCTGCTTACATACATTTGTTTGGCATCATAAAAGTCCATGTATGGAATCTCAGTCCAGAAGCTTAATCTTGCCAAGTTGAGAAGTCTGAAACTTCCGAAGGACAATCTGTCGAGGTGCACTTTTCAAGAAAACTCCATTGAGTAGGGATTTTCTCAACAGTCGTGGTAAGAGCCAACTAATCTGGGGAAATTATGTCGAGCAATCTCTTCAAAGTTTAGCCAAACTGGGGCAATCACTTCGAGATTCAAATCTCTCAAAGAGCCATCAGGCGGAGGCATTATTCAAATTTCAACCAAACTGGGGCAATCACTTCGAGATCAAATCTCTCATGAGTCTGATGCATGCATTCAAATTTCAGCCAAACTGGGGCAATTACTTCGAGATCCAATCTCTCAAAGAACAGTTGATCTGGATGTTTTCTTCAAAGCACAGTCATTCAGAGGTGATCACTTCAAGACTTGTACCGGGTAGGCCACCACAAGAGCATGAGAAGTCACTTTTTCCCGAAGACGGTAAATCCAAAGCACCTATCCAAAGTTCAAAATACGGGGGAAGAATATCTCACAGTGATATGAAGTTCTTCATGAATCCTTGCGAGACAATTTCTTTCACAGACCATGCAGTCTGGGGCAGTTATTTCGAGATCCAACGAATCTCTCCAAGAGTTTGAAGACACTGAGGCATTTCGTATGACATGTTTTTGTAAACACCCCAAATTTGCCCTCACCCATTCACACCATGGCTTTTGATCATTTCATATGCATAAACACCATCATAACATCTCATATCACATTTTTGATCCACTGCATAGATTCAAAGTCATCTGCATCTAGGGTTTGTGATCTGAGCAATCCAAGAGCTTCTTGAGCCACTCCAAAGGCCATCAATCACTTCAGAGGGGTCCATGTGTGCTCAAGCATCATATTATATCCTCTCAAAGTCAAAAATGTCAAAGAATCACAAGAACTGGGATTGGTGTGGAAGCAGAGCCAGGCTTGACTGCACAGTTGACCTAAAATTAGGGTTTTGGTTTCAGAGGCCATAACTCCAAATTTTTTGGTCATTCTTGTTTCTATTGGTCTCTATATGGTATAGGGAGTATGCATATCAATTTTCATGAAGAAATTCCTTGGGGAAGTCATCTGATCAAGAGTTGACTTTTCAAGCAAGTTAGTGTAAAATCAGGGCATCTGAGGCCCCCAATGACCCAACCAAAGGGCATTCTTCATCATTTTGATTGTATATGATCTTTATTTGATCATAGAAGAGGTTGGAAGTTCACAAAATTGGAGAATTTCAAGTCTTTTGCAAAGTTGACTTTTTGGGCAAGTTTGACTTTTAATGAATTTGTCATTTTAGGCAACTTTTCAACCCTTACTTTTTGATTCAAAAAAGCTTCAAATGGAAAAACTTTGGTCATGAAAGTTGTATAATAGATCATTCCCTTTTCAAAAAGTACAAGAACATGACCTAATTCATTTTGGATCAAAAGTTATGGTTTGTCAAAGTTGGCAAAAATCACTAAATTTCAAGTTATGCACCAAATGGAAAACTTGCAAATTCTTGTACCAAGGCAATTTGTGACTTCAAAATGATCTCTAATCATCATACCCTTGCTACACATGACCTAAAATCAGATTTGGCCCAAGAGATTTCTCACTTTTGTGCTTTGATTTTCAAAGGTCCATAAGTCATTTTTCATACAAGTGCAAAGAGGGATTCTTGGCAAAATCATTTTCCAAGGAGTTATGTGATCACTAATTGCTTTCTATGCATTGCCATAATCAAATGAAACACCATTCACCAAAATTCAGCAAGAAGTATCACATGTGCATAAGCAAAAATCATAAGAAAACACAAGTGGGCAAGTTGCAAAATCTATCATAGCTCATGATCCACATGCTGCAGACATCCACAAGCAATCCAAGGGTCATCCCTAACTCAAGCTGAAGCAAGACATGCCCTCAAACTGCTGCTGCCATAGCCCATGCTGCAAGTACAAAGCAACTTGACTTTTTGGCCAAAACCCCCATACTTTTGGAACAGTGAGCAGCCACCTCTACTGACCTGCTCCACAGGCTACTCATACATTTTGGGAGTGTTATAGCAATGCATTGGCCATTGAGACTCACCAGAACACAGCCTTCACAAAAATCTGTCAAGAACTCCTCTCCTTCGAATCTCTTTTTCCAGCCATCAAACACTCATTTTCTCTTCACCATTGCATCATACACACTCAAGAGAACCAGAATCCACCATTGAAGCAGCTTGAAACCCTACAAATCACAACTGTAAAACCTGTCATATCAGAACTCAAGCTTTCAAACTAGCCACCAACAAAGGATTGTGAGCATTCCAGTGGCTTTAGGGGGTTCAGAGGAGTCATTCTGCATCAAAGCAAGGTCTGGAGAGCTCATATCCATAGCTCATCACTTCAGGTAGCTTCGAATCTCCAACTTTTCAGAGCTTGCATTTTATGTTATAAATTGATAGTGTGTGTCTTGCTGATCATGATGATGCCTTTAGAATCAAATATAGTGAAGAAATGAGTATTTTGTTGCACTCTGAAATTTCACCCGTGAATCTTGTTGGCTTCGATTCTCTTTGTTTTTGAATGATAAATCTTGTTTGAGGGGTGATTCGAATGGGGTTTGGGTAGAGGATCATTTCCCTGCTTTCAATTTGATGAATGGTGGCCTGAATCATGATTTAGGGTTTTCAACCCGCCGGAGAAGATGACCGGAGCTTCCCTCCGGTCACCTGAAAGTTATTAACCCTAACCCTAATTAATTTGCCAGATGCGTTCACAGCCCTTGGATGATGATTAGTTTAAGATGTGCACGGCCCAGATTGATTCACTTAACCCTAATCCATGTTTATTAAATTAATTAAGTTTAATTAGTTTAATTAAATCAGAGTCCATCCTGGCCATTAAAAGACGCGCCAAGTCAACAGCCTCCTCCCAACTTTGAATCTGATGCATTGGATGTGAATACTTCTCATTTTTATTAGTTTTTATTTCAATTTTTTCTGATTTAATTTGTCCATTTATTTAAAATAGAAAAACAATCTTAAAAATTCTGAAATTTTTTATACAAACTTTTATTTAATTTCAGAAACCAAAAACATTTTTATTTTTATTTTTTGCATTCAAAAATATTTTTAAATCATTTAAAAGTTTATTTTTAATTAATTAATGAGAATTAATTAATTAAAAATACTTTTAAGTATTTAAAAATCACCAAAAAATTCATGAAACATTTAAAACCATTTAGAAACATTGTCCAACCCTCAAACCAAATTTATTTTTTGATCTTGATGCATTTTGATAATTTTCCATGGAATTAATTCATTTTCAAAGCATTATTTTGATCCAAACTTCCAAAAATCACTTCTGCCTAACCATTGAGAGTTGGACTTTGATTCTTTTTGCATTGTGTTGTGCATATCATGTATTTTGTGAGATTAAATTGGCATGATTTAATCTTTCATTTTCCATTTGTTTGACATTTTTCTTGTTAAGGAACCCTAAAACCCTAAAATTTTTAGGAAATTCATAACTTTTATTAGGATAAGAGTTGGAACTTCTCCTTTGGGCAGTGAGTTAGTATAGGTTTAGGGATCCTTTGAATGCATTTTCAATTTTTTATATTGATGTTTGCTTCTGATTTTGGTTTTTGTTTGATGCTTTGATCATAAACCCTAATTTGAGCTTCCATATGCATCCATCTTGCATTTGCATCCATACCTTGACTTGCCATAGCATTTTGTGCTTCCATTTGATTCATGTGACATCTTAAGACATATTGCAAACATCTTAAGACATCTTAAGTCATTGCATCTCATTTTGCATTGCATTGCATTTTCCTTTACTAACTTTTCAGGTGGTAAGCAACTTTGAGAAGTGAATTTGCCTTCACTTCTCACATTTTCTTTTCATCTCCTTTGTGAATCCATGCTGCATTTTGTTATGTGTTTGAGATTGAGCTTGCTCATTCTTCTTCTTCTTACCTTCTTTCTTCAAGAGACTTGACTTCTTAAATGAAGCAAGTTACTTTGCTTCTCTTTGCTCCATTCATCTGCTTCCTGGTGGTTCCATTGAAGATTTCTTTCTTAAAACCTCACAAACCTTAGGAACAACCAAGCATGACAATGATTACGGTTTTGATTAGTCCCCCATTTAGATTTTACCTTTGTGTCTCTTTGAGTCTTCTCTTCTCACCTCATAATCAGGGACCAAACCCTAAAGGCTTTAAGGCTTTGTGATTAAGCTTATGCCTGCATCCTTCTATTAGGATGGAGTGTATAACTTTAATCCTAAGTTTTAAACCCTTAATGTGTTTAAATCCTTTAATCAATTCACTTAATAATCAATCAAGACATCACACTTGTAACTTGGGCCTTGCATTAGGGTTCTAATTCTTCCTTAATTGGTTAAGAAGGACTAACCCTGAGGTTAATGGACAAGTCCCCCTCAAGTTGTCTTACAAATCATAAAACTCACTTCATCATCATATCATTAATTAAAATCCACTTAACCAAAGGCTTGTTTTGTCATGAGTTTAATCCCTAATCATGGATTAAGTTGAGGAGCTTTCCTCAGCTTAAACATTCTCATCTATTATCCTTCTATTAGGATGGTGTAATGAGTCTGTTTAATCCCTGATTATGGCTTAATCTCATTACTCAACACTAAACAAAAACACCAAAAACATCTAAATAATCACAAGTAGGTTAATGATCTTAATCCTGCATCAAAGGTGATTAAGTGTGAGAATCTGACTTCACACTTAAGGTATTCTCATTACCCCTAATCAGAGGGAAGATGTGATGAGTTTACTAACCCATTGGTTTAGGCTTAAGCTCATTAATTTATGACAAACTCTCAAAAGCAATAAAAGACTGAAACCACAAAAACAAACAATAATCGTCTCCTTCGGGATTCTTTTCTCATCATACTCACTCATAAACGAGAACTTGCTTCTTCCGTCTAATGCAAGACAGTTTGCATCTGTGTCAGACAGATCATACACTTGAGCATAGGCAAGTAAGCAGTTCACCAGTCAATTCATCTTTCAGTCTCTTTGGGTCGAACTACGGTGTTCTGACTTCCTCATTGCACGAGAGGATACGTAGGCATAACTTAACGGTTATCGAACAAAAGTCTCTGTATATCCCCCCTCTTTCCAGCCTTATTCTTTAAGCCTCATGATCTTGAGCATCTCATCTTTGTTCTTACACTGACACTGTACATATCACACATCACTTTCTTTTACACCGACATCTGTACATCCTTTTCCAGCTCTCTTTATACACAGATTGCACTGACACTACCCCTTTAAAACACAAATCTTTTAAGCGTGGATCCCGTCGAGTACGGCGGACAATCTGGGTGCTAATACCTTCCCAGGTTGTAACCAACCCCCTTTCTCAGTCTCTCTGGTTCGCAACCGTCTTATCCATATCTTTTCTAGGTTTATGCAGCATTACCTTTCCCTCGGGATAAAAATGCCTAGCTGGCGACTCTATTCATTCCCATGTGAGTTCACTCCTGTGTGTTCTCACATCCCTCTTTCGCCGACCGTTCGCGTCTGTACCTTTATCTGGGCCATTCCCATTTATCGGGAGCGACAGTTTTCTGTAAAATCCTCTTGAGACATTTTCTTCCGATGGACCTTAGTCGGAGGCGAGTTGAAAATTTCAGAGAACCATTATTCAATCATGGTTAGTTGGCGATCTATCAACCCAGAGGCTGGAAGCAAAGCCATTGTCAGCACAGTACTTCAAGAGTTATTTCATCAGCAAGCTTCATTGATCAAAATTACTTAGCAAGTCTCATTAGACAATCCCTTCTCTAGTAGTGCGGCAAATGGAAGGTTACTTCTTGAGCAGAAGGATATCATTGTCTCTCATCCCCAGCATGAGACGCCTTCCATCTCTCATTCACAACATGAGAGGATTTATCTCTTATCCCCAGCAAGTGGCAACTTGAGCTCTCATCTTCAGCGGGAAGCTTTATCATTGACATCCTCCATCATCCCCAGTAGAGGTGGAAGTTGAAATCTCAATAAGGCAACAGAAAGTTGGTGTCCTCCCCAAGCAGAGACTTCCCTTCAGACAGGGGCAATTCTTAGCAGTATAGGGAGTGTCATTCCTCCCAGCAATTTCTTCCTCAGCGGTGTCATGCCTTCGGTTCGCAGCCAAGTCAGGAGGTCTTCATTTCCCCATCAGAGTTCAAGAAGAGCCCTTCTCCAGCAGGGTCTTGATTCTCCAATCCCTAAGTCCAATTTATTTTTGGCAATAATGGCAGTTCAGAGCCCGTTTATCATCAACGACATTCCCCGTAGAGTTATCTTCTCCTCACAAGGATTAACCAGATCAATGCAGTGATCATCGGTTCCTCCCCAGTCAAGCCATCTGGGATATCTGTTATCTCCTCATAGGGAGACCCCTTTTGCATTTGTATTTGCATCTAGTAATCATTTGCATCCTCCAAAGCGTAGCATTTCCATCATCATGGAGCATTACGCCATAAATCCAAACATATGCATACCAGCATGGGTCAGTTTTGAGGTATATTACATAAGACCCATCACACCTCCAATCAGATTGAAGTGTTCCCCACAGAATACAACTTCGTTTCCCAGGGTGGTTACTTCTACCGAGTCTTGTTGTTATCCCCGGTTGAGTCTTGTTTCAGTACAACAGTCTCATTTTTTCGCGTCTCCGTTTCAGTACAACGGTCGCGTCTTGGGCTCTCGTTTAAGTACAACGATCCCGTTCCTTTCGAGTCTCCATTTAAGTACAATGGTCTCATCTTTGAGTCTTGTTTCAGTACACCAGTCTCATTTTTTCGCGTCTCCGTTTCAGTACAACGGTCGCGTCTTGGGCTCTCGTTTAAGTACAACGATCCTGTTCCTTTCGAGTCTCCATTTAAGTACAATGGTCTCGTCTTTGAGTCTTGTTTCAGTACAACAATCTCATTTTTTCGCGTCTCCGTTTCAGTACAATGGTCGCGTCTTGGGCTCTCGTTTAAGTACAACGATCCCGTTCCTTTCGAGTCTCCATTTAAGTACAATGGTCTCGTCTTTGAGTCTTGTTTCAGTACAACAGTCTCATTTTTTCGCGTCTCCGTTTAAGTACAACGGTCGCATCTCAGGTTATCATTTAAGTACAATTATCCTGTTCCTCTTGGTCTCGTCTCAGTGCGAAGATAATGGATCGGTTGATACCATTTCCGTGTTAGATCGGTTGATCTTATTTGAGTCGCAAATCAGTTGATGTTGCGTTAAGTCCTGTATCGATAACAGGCATCTTCCGTGGCTTGGTCCTGCCTAGCAGTCGCGTATTGTTTTCTTTATGGCTTGGTCCTGTCCAGCAGTCATATTGATTTGAGTTCCATTCCGCTAATGGTCTCATTAAGCCCGTTACGCCAACAGGCACCCTCGGTGTGGCTTTGATTCGCTCAGCAGTCACAGTGATTGCATTGATTCTATTCCACCTGGTTCTATCCCCGTTACCTGTTCAGAGGTCAAAATCAAAAAATATATAAATAAATAAATGGGCAGATGGCATTTCCATTACCCTCAGTGTGCAAATTTTCAGGTTTTATTCGGGTATTCAATCACTCCATACCTTGAACGTCTAAAAGCTGTTGCAATTAACCATTCAAGTCTGCAGTTGATTGAATAGGGGCAGCTGTAATACCTCAAAATTTGCCCTCACTCTTTTTACCTTAACTGGCTTACCGCTTTGCATTTCATCTGCATCTTCCACTAAGTCATTAACAACATAATAGTGCATTTCATTGTTTCCAATAAGGCATGAGATCAATGTCGTATGAAGAGCCAGGTTATCCCTTTACTTGGTGGTTTCTACTTCACGGGAATTTGTTTCGTGGATTATGGTATTAGGGTTTCACATTTTATGAATGGTCATCAGAGAAATTCAGGGCTTTGATTATATGATCGTCAATATCATCCTCTTGTTGTTTGATTAGGGTTTACCTTCCTAATCAAGCGATCTTCAGGGAATTCACTTAGGGAAATTCACGGGTGCACCTAATCCATCATTAAGGTGTTTTACTATACCTGTTTTGGATTAGGGTTTTGGTTTCTTCTTGACAGCTCAAGTTGTATTCCTTCTCATGGAAAGTCTCAAAGAGAATTTGGAATTCTTGTTCATGCTTTGGTTTGAGGGCACGTCACCAATTGAGGTCTTGTATGAAATCGAAGCATTGTCTTGTGATTGAATTTTTTATTCATGAGTGGTTTATCCGACTATTGCACTCAATTTAAGCAATTCAAGCATTCTCATCTCTGGTATGGCTTTCTTGATGATGTTAATTAATTGAAAATGGTGTTCAAGGTTTCATATCAAAGGTATCGTAATATTCATGGTACAAGGGATCAAGTGGCGAACTCGTGTGATAATCAGGTCATTATGATTCTCTTGGTTGTCCGTTGGCGAGGGTACAAGTTCATGAGGTTCGAGATTGAAATTGATTGAAGTTTGAAGATCCATTGAAAATAGAAGTTTGATATGGATTGAACATTTGAGTTGATTTAAACACGTTAAGTTGAATTGCATGGATTAAGTGAAATTCGAAGATGCGAGTTCATTGAAACCACACCCTATCCAAGCAATTATGTCATGCCCATTTCAAAATCAAAGTTAATATTCAAGAATTGTATCCATTGACCTTCATAATTCATTTTTTAGTCCATATCCATGTCCTTATTTCTAATCGATTAATTCGATGTCCATCATCATTTCTAATTATGTTTCTATCATCTTCATTTCAAATTTTATTTCGACTTAACCTTTTTAAGCCCATTACACATTATTTTTGTTCATGGAAACCACAAATCGTTGCTACCAAAAAACCATCATCCTTTCTAACACTAGTTTTAGGCCCATTTTCCTTTTGTTTTGCAACAATTGCCAAGAAAATAAAAGAGTCATCAAGTGCTGAAAAATTGAGTAACTTACAACTTATGCAGGAATTCAGTTACAGATAACTGTAACTAATTTAACAGAATCAGTTACAGGAAATGGGAAGAAAAGGAAAAGAATCAGAATATGGGAAAGGACTGAACGGGAAAACTGAGAATAAAAAAAAATCTCTTCATCAACCTCCAAGAGAACTTTCCACCATTTCACACCTTCATATTCACCACAACTTCTCACAAAAAAGTTCATCACCTGCAATCACTCATCGATCTCCCTGCAACAACAAAAAATTACAGAAGCAGAAACTCAGTCACAGAGAGGAAAACTATCAGAAAAACTCAGAAGGAAAAATCTCACAAACTTCCTCAAATCAATAAAGAAAGCCAGTGATAGAAGGAAAAATCCGGAAGCCAAAATTTTTTCCATCATAAAAACTTCGCTCTCCTTCAATTATCTCACTCCCGATTCAAGAGCTCAAGCTGTAAATTTCAAGCACGGCGCGCCATCCTCACAACCTCCATTAATCTTCTTCAAGAACGTATCAACAACATCAACGCTTCGACAATTTCTTCGTCGATCCACCCTTGCGATTGATTCAAACCTGCCAAATTTTCAGCATCAATCATCATCATCATCAATCTTCACGTATCAAACACCAATATTGCAAAGAGCCAGGAAATCACCTTTATGCACGAATCTGCAGAATCACAAGAGGTAGTGGAACATGAACAAACGCTCAGAAACATCACCATAACAAGAAGAACGAGCAATTTCAGGAATGAGAATAGGAGAAATTACCTCGAAACATTGAGTCATCTTCATCAATCGTAGATCGATCACAACCGACAATTGAAGGTTCAGCGAACTCATTCTCGTTTTCTCTACATCATCCTCAAAGGCCATACAATTCAAACTTCTCAAACTTTCTCTCCATTTGCATCACTCATCATTAAGCTTCGTCAGTTTACGGTGTGCAACAACCTTCTCCACAAGCCTTCATCATTTGCAACGGCGTCAATATCAACCTCAACAATCGCATCTGCATAATAATAGAACGCAACGCATCAACAAGCCTCGTCATCCAGTCGAAACAAAATCAAACTCGGATCAGCAAAGGGAAGAAAAGAAAACGGAGATGCAAAGTGAGAACAAAGCTCGAGATCGTCCGTTTGGTGGCTTTGAGAGGAATCGAAGAAAACTGATGTCGTCTCCAAATTGAACGATTATGGACATGTGCGATGCGACGGCGAATCCAAGAAATTGTCGAACAACACGAATCGACGGACAAAGGGATTCGATCGGATTGTTATTGGGATACAGTGAGGAGGATGAGATTTTCGTGTAGACGAAACCGCGAGCTTTAGCCGATGTATTTTTGTTGATGTAACCTGAGAGAGTGGCTCAGCTTTGTCCTTGAAGATTGAAGGCGAGCCGCATCGTGACGACAACTCGTGAGGAAGGGGAGTAGAGTTTGAAGCCGTGGTGCCTCGGGGAAGAAGAAGAGGTTCAAGTTTATCTCAGAGTTGAATTTAGGTCAAAGTTCCACAAAGAATTTGTAGGGTTGTTCGGTTTGGGCTTGCACTATCTTTTTTTTTCTTTTTGCAATTCTGGGTTCACTATCCTCACCCTCCCTGTACGTGGAAATTGGGCCGCAGGTCATTAATCCTCTTTTAGCACCTCCCTTCTCACTAACAAAACCCTTCCTGCGGGTACCCTCTTAGTGATGGGCCAAAGCCCCATACATTTTCTATTAGCACCATCCGTTTTCACTTATTACACCCCCTTCTGCGCCTTGAAAGAGAAAATTGGGCCTTGGGCCAGAAATTTATATTTGCTGCCATTTGATGCTTAATTCACCTCTCCCTATTCTCATATTTTTATTTAATTTGTTAATTATTTGTTCTTGACAAATTTGTGCGTTAATTCAATTGTTAAGGAAGTTTTGGTGATTAGCATCTTGATTATTAGCTTGGCAATTTTGATTAGTATTTCAATAATATTTTTGACAATTCTTTTGGATTCATTTTGGGATTAAAGTGTTCATGATGTTTTGATCGATATTGAATCGATTTCAATTACGGTGGATCTTCATGAAGTGATTATGGAAGATGTGCATTTATTTTGCTCATAGGAGACTACAAGACCTTGCTTAGGTTTTTTCGGATTTCTTTTATGTGAAGAATCGACACTTCGATCAAGTAAGTGATTTTGAGTTTTTTCGGCCTTTAAGCATCATTTTAGTCGTATGCGGCTTAGGACCATATAACTTAAGATGCATACTGAGCCCTCCCACCTGAGGCATTGGATATATTTGTGGTATATGTTGGTATGTATCGATTTCGGAGTTTAGGGATTAGGTTACGGATTAGAGAATTCGATTCCTTTCACTTTCCCTTAAAATCCACTTTTTTGCCCGTTTCGTCGCAATTATTAAAAATAGTTTTAGGTGGGATAAAATTCTGGAAAAATTCATGAGTAATCCTTATCCTCTTAATTAATTTGTGATATTTTTTGTTTCCATATTTGAGTGGTTTTAATAATTAATTTGGATTTTAGATCATAAGCTGTCCCAAAAAGGAATGTTTTGACATAAGGGACCAAAAACAATTTTCCCCATAGGTGTGAGACCTATTTTTTGTGTGTGATTAATCACTGTAATTTGTGACATTTTGATGCCCCTTAGGCATTTTTTTCATAATTTTAGATGCCCTTTTTGATCAACTTTGTGGAGTTGTTTTTTTTGTGATCATGTTTTGTTACCTTGCTAATCAAGGAATTGTTTTGGCACTTTGGTGGATAATTTTGTAGAATCCTTTTGGACCATGTAAGATAATCACTATATCATTCCAGGGATTTAATTTCATAATTTTTAAATGTTTTTTGCCGTTTTTCCATGTCACCTAGATCCTAGGTTGATTCATGTGTTTATGTGTCGCATAACCTAAATGTTAAGAAGGCATTCATGCCATTTGATTAAGGAACTTTTTGGTAGCTTTTAGGAGTTTATTATAGGTCATTTGTATGTATTTAATTCCAGTTATAGGTCATTTTTTGAACCATGCTCATTTGGTTTGTTTTGGTGCTTTAAAGTGTATGCTTATGTGAATTAACTTTAATCTAAACTAGTTTCTCTTCTCCTCTAAATAATAACATTAATTATGTGGAAATCATTAATGCCTATTCATGAATTCTAAGTGCATCTCATACCTTGTATGCTAATGACCCATAATCATTTCATTCACATTCACATGCCATTCTTCCTTAACTTTCATCATGTGCGATTATATGCGATTTTTGTTCGTTTCTTCTCACATCTTCTTCTCATTGCTCCATATGCCTAATCCATTGCATCTATGTTTGTATATTCATTCATCCATCATCATAAGCATTCACTACTGACTTTGATGTTCATTTCATGTATTAATTCATGCTTGTAAGCCATATGCATTCATACTTCATCCATAAACCCTAATTTGCATTTAGGTGAATTTATGTGAACTTTTTGTACATAGTTTGACATAGTTTGATCTTGTGAGGTATCCTAGTATCCTAAGGGACCTATATCATGTAGCTACTGACTTTAGAAGTCATGTAACCTTTAGGTACCTTCACCTTTAGACTTAGGTCTTATCTTTGAACCCTAGTTCCATTCTAGGACGTTTATGGTACTTAATCGCTTTCATGCTTCGATTTTACTTTCAATATGCATTGTCATGCTAACTTTTGTTTTGTAGGGGGAAAGATTGAGGTAAGAATTACTTCATTCCTATCTCTTATGCATCTTAATTGTGTTTGCCTTAGCACCTTGTGCTTTGCTTTTAGGTTTTCCCTTTCTTTAGAGACAACTTAACTTCCTTAGGAAGTAAGTTAGTTTCTAACTCTTTTTTCTTCTCTTCTTTTCTTTCTTAGGATTAGAAAACCTCACAAACCGTTAGGATCTCCTTTTGCATATAAATAACTTAGGGTTGTGTATTAGTCCCCCTTAGTTTTTTCCCTTTTTGCAATTTGAGTCATTCTCTTCTTATCTTCAAACAAAATCCAAAAAAACACTTAACAAATAAATGAAAGGATTCCTTGTATATAGCCTTATTCCATGAAGCACTTGCATTCATTCCATCTTGGAGTGGTGTAAGCTTGTCTATCATGATGCACAAGTCTCATCAAGGGGTTGTTTCACAAAGAAAAACTTAAAAGATACTTCTTCACAAAAGCAACAAAAACACTTAATAAAGTTCAACAAGCCAGTGAACTTAAGCCCTAATCCTAGGAAACCAGTCTTGGATAAATTCTCCTTGCTGGGTATGCTTGTTCTATTATTCCATCTTGGAATGTAGTGGCAAGTGTACATTCCATGGAAAAGAGTTTGAATTCACTTCCTTGTGCCAAATTCATATAAAAACTCATAAAAGACAAAAAAACAAATAACAAGCGACTATCCTGCGAGAACTTCTCTTCTCATCTCATTCACTCATAACGCGAACTCGCGACGACTTGTCTTTCATGCAAGACGGTAAACGCACTCGTACCAGACGAGCCTGCAACACATGAGCATAGACATACGCAGTTCCAGCTGTAAAAAACACAAACAAATAGTTCCCGCCTTAGTTCAGCGAACTACGTCGACTCTGATCCTCATTATCCCGATGAGGTACGTAGGCAGCGGGGTAGGGCCCGTTCGAGCACATTCTTTATTTTCCTTACATTTCCCCTTTTATTCTCATTTTCTCTTTTCAGTTCTCTTCTCATTTCTCATTTCCATTCCAGTTAGCCGTTTTATTCAGCAGCACTTTGTTTTTCTCACCCTTTGAAACAAACCAGCAAGCGTGGATCCCGTCGGGTATGGCGGACAGATTGGGGTGCTATTACCTTCTCAATTCGTAACCGACTCCCGAACTCAGATCTTTGGTTCGCAGGACCTTGTCCTTTCCTTCTTCCTCAGGTTTGTACAACATTACCTTTCCCATTCATTCGGGATAAAAATGTCTGGCTGGCGACTCTAACCTTTCCGCGCCACTTTCGCGTTTGTACTAGGATGAAAATCCCGGGAGCGACAGAAAGGCAGACTCCTGAAGAGCCCCACCCCGGAACAAGAGGAACCAACAATAATGAACGCGGGCAGCCTCGCATCAACCCACCAGAGTTCGGGCCCCATTTGAACCCAAATGTTAATGTCCCAAGGAATATTCAAGGAAACACTGCTGGAGGCAGGGTCTTGCAGGAAGATCCTCAGGAAGAGCAGTTCACAGTTATTGGGGATGGGGATGAGGTATATGACAGAAGGCTGGATGAGATTGCTGAAAAGCTGAGGTCTTTGGAATCCCAGAATTCTCTAGGCTTTGACGTAATGGATATGGGGTTGGTAGATGGGGTGAGGATTCCTCACAAATTCAAACCCCTGTGCTTTGAAAAATATAATGGTACCTCCTGCCCGCGAACTTATCTGCAATCTTTCATAGGGAGACTCAAGGCTTATACCATGGACGAGAAATTATGGATGTTCTATTTTGAGGACAGCCTGACTGGAGCATCAAGAGAATGGTATTCGCATCTGACCAGGGCCACCATAAGATGTTGGAAAGACTTGGCCGAAGCCTTCATCCGTCAATACCAGTACAACCTAGACATGGCCCCCAACAGAACCCTTCTAATGGGCATGTCTCAGTCTTCAAGGGAAAGTTTCCGGGATTATGCTCAGAGGTGGAGACAGCTTGCTGCTGCTGTCCAGCCACCCATGTCTGAACGAGAAATAGAGGACATGTTTATAAACACCTTGCAGGGAACATATATTGGCAGGCTTGCTACTTTATCTTCCACCAGTTTTGCTGATGTAGTTATAGCTGGTGAGAGAATTGAGAGTCTTTTGAAGATGGACAAAATCTCCGACAACGGTGCAAGTTCTTCCAATAATCCCAGAAAAACTTTTTCAGGACCCCGAAGGGCGGGTGAAACAAATGCTATTCATACAGGCAGGGGCAGACCCCAGTATTCTCACAGATCAATAGCAGCTGTTACTATCCCGGCTCCAGTTCCACAACAACAACATCACTATCAGCAACAATCTCATTTTCCGCAACAAAGAACGTACAACAATAACAACAACAACCAACAGCAACGCCCCTTTCAACAGAGGCCATCTCAAGAAAATAGGGTGATTGACCCCATTCCTATGCCCTATGCCGCTCTACTGCCACAACTCCTGAAGCTTAACCTGGTTGAGTTAAGGACGTTGGCTCCACCAGATCCTCTCAACCTCCCGAAGAATTATGATGCTAATGCTAGGTGTGCCTTTCATTCCAACGCACCTGGTCACAATACCGAGAAATGTAGAGCCTTACAAATGAAGGTTCAAGATCTGGTCGATTCCAAAGCTCTCAATTTCGCTCCTCCTCCAAATGTTAACAGAAATCCTATGCCTAATCATGGTGGGCCCAGGATTAATGCCATAGAAGAGGACCAACCATCTGCATTGATTGACAATGTTGCACAGATTAGGACACCGTTGGCAGAAGTCAAGGCTCAACTCTTAAAATGCCAGGTGTTCCCAGGCTGTGAGGCCTGCTGCGAATCGTGCAGAACTGCTATTAATGGCTGTGAGAGGCTAAGGTTTGGCATAGATGGCCTTATCAGATATGGAATTTTTCAAATTACCACAACGGCTCCTACAACATCAACAACTCTTTCTTTAGCAACAATGGATTCTCCTACAACATTAACAATTCTTTCTTCAGCAACAATAGATCCTCCTACAACTGCAACAACTATCATTCCCACGGATTCATCCACAACTCCAGCAATTACTCCATCCATTATTTCAGCAAACCAAAGTTCAGTTACGCTCACTTCTACAACATCAACGCCCATCTTATCAACAGAATTTCCTACAACACCAACAAACACTAATGAAGATGTCTCAACGGTCACAATCTATTATGACCCGGCAACTGTTCATCCCAACAACATTTTTCAACAACAAACTGCAACACCTACTGTCAGATCTCCAGTCACAATCTATTACGACCCGCATACCATCACAGTTCCTTCCGCTGCAGCAATCAGTCTGGTCACCATTACGGTGCCTGGACCCGTTCCTTATGAAAGCAGTAATGCCATACCTTGGCACTACGACTCTGATCTCTACTGCGACAGAAAGAAGATCACTCTAGATTCATCAACCTCTTCACCACAAGTTGACAATGTTGGGGGAGGCGGAGGCTTCACCAGAAGCGGACGCCTTTTTGCCTCAAAAACATTGAGACCCAACGCTAAAGCAGAGGCTGCTGCTAAGGCAAAAGGGAAGAATGTGGTACTTGAAGAGCCAACTGTTAAAGAAACTCTAAAGACGTTTTTTGAACAAGAGGTAGATGAGTTCATGAGAATAATCAAAAAGAGTGATTACAAAGTGGTGGACCAGCTTCATCAGACACCCTCCAAAATCTCTATATTATCATTGCTAATGTGTTCCGAAGCCCATAGGAATGCACTGTTGAGGGTCCTGCACGCAGCCTACGTGCCAGAAGAGATTACGGTTAATCAGCTAGAAACAGTGGTTGCAAATGTTAACACCAGTCATGGACTGGGCTTCACAGATGTTGATTTAACGACGGAGGGACGCAATCATAACAAGGTTTTACATATCACCTTAGAATGCAAACGTGCTGTTCTTTCTCATGTGCTGGTAGACATTGGGTCCTCACTCAATGTCCTCCCAAAGAAAGCCTTGGTGAAGCTGGAATATGATGGTTTGGCATTGCGTCCAAGTAACTTGGTGGTGAGAGCGTTTGACGGCTCTAAGAGATCAGTGCTTGGAGAGATTGATTTACCCGTGATGATTGGCCCACAAATCTTTAAAACTACTTTCTTTGTGATGGACATACAGTCGACCTACAGCTGTTTGTTGGGTAGACCCTGGATTCACGTCGTTGGCGCTGTTACATCTACCATTCACCAGAAATTAAAATTTGAGTGGGAAGGCCAGATCATCACAATCTGCGGGGAGGAAGACATTTTCCATGAGACTACGAGTCAGGGATTTGAGGCTCTTAACATCAATGAAGCAACTGTTATGTTTGGAACTTCCATCACTTCATATCAACAAGCCCGAAAGGTTGTTGAAGAGGGTACCGCTCAGGGATAGGGCAAGCTGCTGCCAGTAGAAAAGAAAGAAGACAGATTCGGGTTGGGTTACAGACCAACTCGACAAGATCAACCAGAGGCTGCAACGGAGCCCAAATTTGTCAGTGGGGGAATGCTTACCCCGGATGCTGTGAACAGTCTGGAAGACGAGGAAGAAGACGAACGCAACCTGGAAAACTGGATACGTCCAAGGATCCCGGGGAACCAAGTCTCCAACTGGTCTTCCCAGGAAATTATAAGAGTTACTCCTGCAGAGTAATTATTATTTCTTGTCTTTTAAGCATGCATCAATTCCTGCATCTTGCCCAAGGTGTCAGGACTCATTTTGTAATAGGGCCATCTTGTATTTTGTGCAAATGATTAATTAATGAATATCAGGACATCTTTTGCAAACGAGTCTCTTTTTCCGTTCACTATTTTTCATTTTCATTTTTTGTACAAAACAATAAAATGGCAATGTTTTCAAAATAATAACTTCATTTTCACTTTTTCTAAACAAGATAAAATTGATCACTAAAATGAACCAATCTAAACCCTTGCAGAAAGTGCCCTCCAGATTGCACCGACAACAACACTGCTATGACTCCGTATGGCTTCGACAATCCGATTAATCAAGCCGATGAAGGGGTTGAAGAAGATTATGAGCTACCTAAAGAACTAGCCAGATTGTTAAAGCAAGAGGAGAAGGTCATCACTCCTCATCAGGAAGAAGTTGAGACAGTTAATCTTGGTACCGAAGAAGACTTGAAGGAAGTGAAGATCGGGGCCCGTCTGCAAGATTCAGTGAAGGAACAACTTATTGACATGCTTCGAGAGTACGTTGATGTCTTTGCTTGGTCCTATCAAGATATGCCAGGTCTGGATACCGACATTGTTATGCATAAGTTGCCTCTAAAGGAAGACTGTCCTCCAGTAAAGCAGAAGCTACGCCGTACTCGTCCGGATATGGCCATGAAGATAAAAGAAGAGGTACAAAAACAATGGGATGCCGACTTTCTTGCTGTGACTAGTTACCTGCCGTGGGTCACTAACATTGTACCAGTGCCTAAGAAGGATGGCAAAGTACAGATATGTGTGGATTACCAAGATCTGAATAGAGCTAGCCCGAAAGATGACTTCCCATTACCTCACATTGATGTATTGGTCGACAACACAACTCAATTCTCGGTATTCTCCTTCATGGACGGATTCTTCAGGTATAATCAGATTAAGATGTCACCTGAAGACATGGAGAAGACAACTTTCATCACACCCTGGGGCATATTCTGTTATAAGGTAATGTCTTTTGGATTGAAGAATGTTGGTGCCACTTATCAACGGGCTATGGTAACATTATTCCACGACATGATCCACAAAGAAATTGAATGTTATGTGGATGACATGATTGCCAAGTCCCTCACAGAAGAAGACCATTTGGTAAATATGCTTAAATTGTTCAAGCGTCTGAGGAAGTACCAGCTGAAGCTGAACCCCAACAAATGCACATTCGGGGTACATTTCGGTAAGCTGCTAGGATTTATTGTAAGTGAAAAAGGAATTGAAGTTGACCCTGACAAAGTCAAAGCCATTCAAGAGATGCCTGCACCGAGGACTGAAAAGGAAGTTCGGGGGTTCTTAGGTAGATTGAACTACATATCAAGGTTCATATCTCATCTCACTACAACCTGTGAGCCCCTGTTCAAGTTATTAAGGAAGGAACAAACGGTCAGGTGGAATGAAGATTGCCATAAGGCTTTTGACAAAATCAAGGAGTACTTACAAGAACCTCCAATCCTTATGCCTCCAGTTGAAGGAAGACCTCTAATAATGTACCTGACAGTATTTGAAGGATCAATGGGGTGTGTGTTGGGCCAGCATGACGAGTCTGGTCGAAAAGAGTATGCAATATACTACCTAAGCAAAACGTTTACCGACTGTGAACAACGTTATTCACTGCTCGAGAAAACTTGTTGTGCTTTAGCGTGGGCTGCTCGCCGACTAAGGCAGTATATGTTGACTTACACTACCTTATTGATCTCAAAGATGGATCCAGTCAAGTACATATTTGAGAAGCCAACGCTTACCGGAAGGGTTGCTAGATGGCAAATGATTCTGACAAAATATGACATTCAGTAGACATCTCAAAAGGCCATTAAAGGCAGTGTACTGTCTGACTATCTAGCTGAGCAACCCATCGATGATTACCAACCAATGAGATTTGACTTCCCAGATGAAGACATCATGTTCCTAAAAGAAAACGATCATGAAGAGCATGTTCACACTGAAGGGCATGACCCAGAAGAAGAATGGACAATGATGATTGATGGGGCTGTTAATATGAATGGTCGTGGAGTTGGTGCAGTGCTTATTACACCTAAAGGAGTTCACATGCCTTTCTCGGCAAAACTCACCTTTGCATGCACTAACAATGAAGCTGAATATGAAGCTTGTATCATGGGTCTTGAGGAAGCCATTGACCTCAGGATCAAGACTTTAACTATAGTTGGAGATTCAGCTTTATCGCTCCCACCGAATGACACCTAAGTCAGAAGGGGTACAGACGCGAACGGTCGGCGAAAGAAGAGAGAACACACAAGGGTGAACTCAGAAAGAAAAGAGTCGCCAGCTAGGCATTTTTATCCCGAAGGAAAGGTAATGCTGCATAGACCTAGAAAGATATGGATAAGACGGTCGCGAACCAGAGAGACTGAGAAAGGGGGTTGGTTACAACTTTGGAAGGTATTAGCACCCAGATTGTCCGCCGTACTCGACGGGATCCACGCTTGAAAGATTTGTGCTTAAAGAGGTAGTGTCAGTGTTATTCTGTGTGCAAAAGCTGGAAAAGAATGCAAGTGTCAGTGCAAAAGAAATGTGAAGTGAAATAAAAGAAGTGTTAGTGCAAGAAAAGAGTGTGAAGCTCAAGACTATGAGACTTAAAGAATAGTGCTGGAAGAGGGGGGGTTATACAGAGACTTTTGTTCAATAACTGTCAAGTTATGCCTATGTATCCTCTCGTGCAATGAGGAAGTCAGAACACCGTAGTTCGACTCAAAGAGACTGAAAGATAAATTGACTTGTGAACTGCTTACTTGCCTATGCTCAAGTGTATAACCTGTCTGGCTCAGGTGAAAACTGTCTTGCATTAGACGGAAGAAGCGAGTTCTCGTTTATGAGTGAATGAGATGAGAAAAGAATCTCGAAGGAGTCGATTATTGTTTGTTTTTGTGTTTTCAGTCTTTTATTGCTTTTTGAAATTTGTCATAAGATAATGAGCTTAAGCCTAAACCAAGGGTTAGTAAACTCATCACATCCTCCCTCAGATTAGGGGTAATGAGAATACCTTAAATGTGAAGTAAGCACCTCACACTTAATCACCATGATGTAGGATTAAGATCATTAACCTACTTGTGATTATTTAGATGTTTTTAGTATTTTTGTTTAGTGTTAAGTAATGAGATTAAGCCATAATCAGAGATTTAATGGACCCATTACACCATCCTAATAGAAGGATAATAGATGAGAACATTTAAGCTGAGGAAGGCTCCTCAACTTAATCCATGATTAGGGATTAACCTCATGACAAAACAAAGCCTTTATTAAAGTGGATTTTAGTTAATGATAAGATTAAGAAGTGAGTTTTATGGTTGGTAAGACAACTTGAGGGGGACTTGTCCATTAACACTAGGGTTAGTCCTTCTTAACCAATTAAGGAAGAATTAGAACCCTAATGCAAGACCCAAGTTACAAGCTTGATGTCGTAGTGTTTATTAGATGGATTGATTAAAGGATTTAAACACATTAAGGGTTTAACACTTAGTATTAAAGTTATACACTCCATCCTAATAGAAGGATGCAGGCATAAGCTTAATCACTAAGCCTTAAAACCTTTAGGGTTTAGTCCTTGATTATGAGGTGAGAAGAGAGGACTCAAAGAAAACTCAAAGGAAAGAGTCTAAGGGGGACTAAACAATCCTAAAATGTTATCATGCTTGGAAGTCCTAGGGTTTGTGAGGCTTAAGAGGAGAAATCTTCAAGGAAGCCACCAAGGAGAAGCAAGGTAGAAAAGGGATGAGATGAGAAGAGAAAAGAGGGAAGAGAGGCACAAGTGAGCAAGCTCACTCAAATACAAGTAAAAATTCAGCAAGGATGTGAAATGATAAGGTGAGAAGAGGTGGGAGGTGAAGGCAAATCCACCTCCCAAACAAACTTACCATTAACCTGAAAAGTTAGTACAAGATGCATAAGGGAAGAAATGAGATGAAACAATGCATATGGATGGGCAAAGTCCAAAGTCAGAAACAAACACATGATGCAAATGATGTCAAGAGATGGTGAAAAGTCATACAAGATGCATATATGTGAGCATACAAGAGAATGGAGGCATATGGAGCATGCTTTGAACCATGAAAGTTCATGAAAGTTTATGAAATGCAATGAAAGTATGACATGTCAAATGAATGATGCAATGATCAAACATGATTCTAATATATCCTAAGGTGTCTTATGAATCATGTGGATGCACAAAATGTCATGGCAAGTTATTGAATGCAAGCATATGAGAGATGGATACAAGTGAAGTCACAAATTAGGGCTTATGCATAACATACAACACAAAATTCAAAAATCAGAAGCAAATGACATGATAAAAAATTGAAAATGGGATCAAAGGAACCCTAACCCTACACAAGTTCAATGCCCAAAGGAGGGGGCCTAACTCTTAACCTAATGGGGGTTATGAATTTTCTAAATCAACTAGGGTTTTGGGATACCTCACAATGAAAAATGCAAAACAAATTGAAAATGAAAGATAAATTCAAACCAATTTTACCCTAAAAACTACATGAAATGAAGGATGCAATGCAAGAAGAACCATCATCAAACTCTTCATGGTTAGGCAAGATGAATTTTTCTAAGTTTGAACAAAAATATTGCCTTTAAACAACTTTAATTCCAATGAAAATTGTCAAAATTGGTCAAGAACCAAAAAGAAATTTGTTTTGAGATTTTGATAATGTTTCTAAATGTTTTGGAATGCAATGTGAATTTTTTGTGATTTTTAAATACCTAAATGCATTTTTAATCAATTAACTTCCATTAACTAATTAAAAATAAACATTTAAATGATTTAAAAATAATTTTTAATGCAAAAATAAAAATAAAAATATTTTTGGATTCTGAAAAATTGATGAAATGTTTGACAAAAAAAATCAGAATTTTTTAACATGTTTTGCTATTTTTAAAAATTCGTGTAAATAAAATGCAAATAAAATGAATTAAAACAATAAAAAGGGAAAAGTCAACAGATCCAAAGGCTGGAATTTGAACTGGGGTGAGATTGGTTGACTGCGCGCGCTGACCATCGGCTGGGATTCCTTCTGGCTTAATTAATTTAATTATGATTTATTAAATAATAAAATCAGATTAGGGTTTAATGAATTGATCTGGGCCACTCAAAACTTAAGTTAATCCACATCCAATGGCCACGAATGCATCTGGCAAACTAATTAGGGTTAGGGCTTAATGACTTTCAGGTGACCGGAGGGAAGCTCCGGTCATCTTCTTCGGCGGGTCAAAAACCCTAAAACGTGCTACAGGCCACCCCACATCAAATTGAACACATGGAAATGATCCTCTACCCAAACCCCATTCAAATCACCCTTCAAACATCATTTATAACCCAAGAACAGAGGGAATCGAAACAAACAAATTTCACGGGTGAAATTTCAGAGAGCAACCAAATAGTCATTTCTTCACTATTTTTGATTCTAAAGGTATCAGCATGACCAGCATAACATGTACTTTCATTTTGTAACAAAAAAAAGCAAGCTCTGAAAAGTTTGAAGTTTGAAGCTACCTGAGATGATGAACTGTGACTATGAGCTTTCCAGGCCTTTCTTTTATGCAAAGTGTCTCCTCTGAACCTCCTGAGATCAATGGAGTGCTCAAAATCTTTTGTTGGTGGCTAATTTGGGAGTTTGTGTTTTGGTATACCAGGTTTCACAGTTGAGATATGTGAGGTTTCAAGCTGTTCCAATGGTGGATTTTGGTTCCATGGAAGATGTATGATTCATTGGTGAATGAAAAATGAAGGTTTGATGGTTGTGTGAAGGAATTTGAAGAGGAGAAGTTTTAGACAGTTTTTGTGCAAGCTGGATTGTGTCCTGTTTCAATGCTGAATGAGTTGCTATATCACTCCCATAATGTTTGAGTAGGCTATGGAGCAGGTTAGTAGAGGCTGCTGATCACTATTCCAAGAGCATGGGAGAAATTGCAAAAAATCAAGGTTTGGTGTACTTGAGGCATGGGCTGTGGCAGAGATGGTTTCCTGGCTTGTACTGCATCAGCTGAGTTCAAGGATGACTCTTGGATCAATTGTGGTGAGCTGTATGGCTTGGATCACAAGTTTGAAGTGATTTTGCATTTTGGCAACTTGTTACATTTTGTGACTTTTGGTCATAAACATGTGACACTCTTTGCTGAATTTTTGTTATGATAGGTTACATGATGTTATGGTGATGTCTTGAAATCAGTTAGAGATCATACAAAACCATGGGGATCAATTTTGCAAGAGTTCCTCTTTTTGGACTTTATGGAAAATGGCTTATGATAGCTTGGAATTCAAAGCATGAAAGTGAGAAACTTCTTGGGCAAATCTGAATTTTGGGCCATACATGATGTTTGTGTATTGGTTAGAAGCTGATTTGAAGTCACATAGATGCTTGGCATGAGAATTTGCAAGTTTTCCCTTTTGTGCAAAAGTGAAAATTTAGTGATTTTATCCAACTTTGCCAAGCCATAACTTTTGATCTAAAATGAATTAGTATGAGTTCTTGTACTTTTTGAAAAGGGAATGATCCAATCTACAACTTTCATGACCAAAGTTTTTCCATTTGAAGCATTTTTTAATCAAAAAGAGGAGGTTGAAAAACTTTCCCAAAATGGCAAGTTTACATTATAAGTCACTTTCCCAAAAAGGCAATTTTGCAAATGGCTTGAAATTCTTCAATTTTGTGAACTTATAACATCTTCTATGATCAAATAAAGATCATACACATTCAAAATGATGGAGAATGCCCTTTGTTTGGGTCATTGGGGGCCTCAGATGCCCTGATTTTGCACTGACTTGCTCAAGAAGTCATCTCTTGATCAGATGCATTCCCCATTGAATTTCTTCATGAAAATTGATGTGAATGATCCTTATAACATATAGAGACCAATAGAAACAAGAATGACCAAAAAATTTGGAGTTATGGCCTCTGAAACCAAAACCCTAATTTTAGGTCATCTGTGTAGTTAAACCTGGCTCTGCTTCCATGCCTTTCTCAGTTCTTGTGATTCTTTGACTTTCTTGACCTTGTGAGGATACAATATGATGCTTGAACATACATGGACCCCTTTGAAGTGATTGATGACCTTTGGAGTGGCTCAAATGGCTCAGGGATGGCTCAGATCACAAACCCTAGATGCAGATGACTTTGAATCAATGCAGTGAAGTAAAAATGCAATATGAGATGCTCATGATTGAACTTATGCACATGAAAAGATCACAAGACATGGTGAAATGAGTGATGGAAAATTTGGGGTGTTTACAGCTGCCCCTATTCAAGCATGAGTTAGTTGTGCAGGATGTAAGCGACAGCTTAACAGGCAAACAAGATAACTTGTGGTTGAATACCAAAGACAGTCCAAAATTTGCACTCACAGAATGAAGAAGAAAAGGGATATAGATTGTAAAAGAAAATAAAGTATAATTATAAAGTGCGGGCGACGGAGGACGACCGTCAAGCAGAGGACGACTGCTGGGGATAAAGCAATGACGGGGACGGCCGACATGCTGGGGATATAAGAGATTATGATGGGGATGGCCATAAAAATAAAGCAACAAAGATTCTCTGGGGATTAAAGGTAAATGATGGGGACGGCTATCGGGTTCAAGGAATAAATGAATTAAATGATGAGGTACGGTCATCAAAGGTGAAGGACGATCACCTAGCAGGGGACGGCTGCTCTGTTGGGGATAAGATGAGGGACGGTCATCTAGCGGTGAAGGACGATCACCTGGAAAGGTACGGCTGCCAAAAGTATCGCGACATAGGACGAATGCCGGATAAAAAGGTCGACGATGGGGACGGCCATCGGATAAGCATGATGAAGAACGATCATCAAGAGGTGAAGGACGATCACCTAGCAGGGGACGACTGCTCTCAGTATTTATCATGACATAGGAAGAATGTCAGATAACTGAATCAACGATGGGGACGACCATCGGGAAAAATGATGAAGGATGATCATCAATAGGTGAAGGACGATCACCTAGCAGGGGACGGCTGCTGAAAATATCACGACATAGGACGAATGTCGGATAGGAAGGGGTTCTAATGAATAGAGACTCCACTGGGGATGATGAAGGACGATCACCTGGCAGGGTACAGCTGCCGAAAAAATATCATGACATAGGACGAATGTCAGATAAAAAGGAAAAAGTTCATCAGGATTTGCTGGGGACTCTTCTGGGGAATAGTGGACACAGACGAGTGTCTAAATTCAAGAAAATACAAGTGTTTGACGCGGTGTATAGATTAAAGATGCGGACGAGCATCCTTAAGACTATGATACGGACGAGTATCAATAGAAACAAACGCTTGACGCATGTTCAGAGATGATGATACGGACGAGTATCAACTAGGAACACGGACGAGTGTTGATCCTGAGGGGATTTAAGTGGTATATACAAGATACGGACGAGTATCTGTATGAGTAAACATGAGTGGGACACATATGAGTGTTCAACTTGCTGTGGAGAACACGACATGGACGGGTGTCGGGAGAAGTGTATTATAAACAATGTATTTGGTTCTCAAAGTGTTTAGGCAACCGCTGAGGGAGGTGACACGGACGGGCGTCAAGGAAGTGTGTATATATATGTATCTGTATAGTGAGTGCAAAGGGGACGCTTTGGCTTTCTGCTGGGGGCATGACACAGACGAGTGTCAAGAAGCATCTGTAATATATCAGCATCTGTTTGGGCGACTTTACTGGGGAATAATGATACGGACGAGTGCCAAAAGGAGCATGTATTTGTATTTGTAAGGGAAACGCTTTGGCTCTCTGGTTGGGAATTAGGAAATACTCTGTATATTGTTGACGGATTGTCAGTATTTACAAGTGTTCAGTTCGACACATGGCTTATGATTATGCAATATGTTTGATTTTTGCCGTAATGCTCCGTATTAGACGGAATGCTACGCTCTGTGGGGAAAATATGATGTGAATGCTATGATTATGCAAAGATACCGATCCGGGATTCGGATCCCGATGCCGTGGAGATCTCTGGCTGATCTGCTTGAAGTGGATATCCCAGCCGGGGATGAGATCATTGGTAGATCTGACATATATGACTCTGCCTGGGGAAATAGATCTCTGATAGACCTATCTAGGTAATGAGGGATCCAGCTGGGGCCTGTAGAAGCTTTTTTACTCTGTTGTGAGATCTTCAAGCGTTGCCCTTCTGGACATAAGTTGAAACTCTGCGGAGAGATGGTTCCCTGTCTAGCACTTGGCTGGGGAAGAAGAAAGATCACTGAAAGATCTTCCTAGAGATTTCTGCGGGGATCCTGCTGAGGATGATACTTGACAACCCAGCTGGGGGTATGAACACCTTTTGGTGCTGCTCTTTGAAGGAAATGTTGGAGAAGTGATGCCTGGCAACTCTGATGGGGAGAAAGCAGCTCTGGTGCTGTTTGGAAGGTGTGCTGAGGAAATAATGATTTGACAGCCTACTGAGGAGAAGCTTTCATGCCCCATGTTGCGCTTTGGACATCTGCAATCCTGTAAAGACAAAGAAACGCACAAGTACCCCGAGGTATCCCTTACTAGATTCCATCATAGGATTTTAGACACTCCCAAGAGTAAGTATATTTCCTGCAAGCATGTAAGTTTTCAGAAAAGACGCACATGTATTTATGCAATCATTATATTAAAGATATCAGACATTTTTGCAAACGAAAATAAAATGTACGAGACGAAACATGACTGAAAATATGATTTTATTAATTTGTATGCCCTGAATTGGCAAGATACAGTCAAAGAAACGAATCCCCTGAAATGAGAAGATTGTTATAAATTGAGAAACAAAAGAAAATGCTGGCCATGTTGATGACGCTTCAAGGAGCTTCCCTTTGCTATGACCCGTATGACATTGACGTTCTTCTCATCCTTCTTTTTGAAGAAGGCTGATTCTGACCGAAGCTTGGGTCTTTCAAAGTTTGCCGTGTTGTAGGTGATACGGACGAATTCAGAATGCAGTTGTTCGCTTATTCCCCTATTTTGCGTGGATCGCCCTTTCGGGTTTTCAATCCACCGGGATACCCATTTTTGCCTGAGTTGTCCAATGCGACTTTTCAACTCAGCGGGTGCACATTTTTTATTATATTTTCCCTTATTTTTGCCCGAGTCTTTCATTCTGTTTTTGACTCGTCGGGATGCCCTATTTTTGCCTGGACTTACATTCTGTTTTTATGTCCAGCGGGTCATTTTATGCGAAGTATTTTTTAACTACATCTGAATTCACAGGGGACAGGAAGTCTTCACTATCCATAGTACTGAGCATCAGTGCTCCACCGGAGAAAACTTTCTTTACTATGAATGGACCATCATAGTTCGAAGTCCACTTGCCCCAGTGGTCTGTATGAGGAGGGAGGAGCCTTTTTAGCACAAGATCTCCTACTTGGTACTCTCGAAGCCTGACTTTCTGATCAAAGGCTTTCTTCATCCTTTTCTGATACAGCCGCCCATGACAAATTGCAGCCAATCTCTTTTCTTCAATCAGACTTAGTTGTTCGTATTGGGATCGGACCCATTCTGCTTCGTTTAGTTTAACATCCATTAGTACCCGTAGGGAGGGTAATTCAACTTCAACAGGTAGGACTGCCTCCATACCATACACAAGCTGATACGGTGTTGCCCCAGTGGATGTTCTGATCGATGTTCGGTACCCATGCAAGGCAAACGGTAGCATTTCATGCCAGTCTTTGTAGGTGACCACCATCTTCTGTACAATATTTTTGATATTCTTGTTAGCTGCCTCAACAGCGCCATTCATCTTAGGCCTATAAGGAGAAGAATTATGTTGTTGGATCTTGAAGTCCCGGCACAGTTCTGCCATCATTTTATTGTTCAAGTTGGAACCATTATCAATAATGATTCGCTCGGGCACTCCATACCGACAGATGATACCTCTCTTCAGAAATCGGGCTACCACTTGGCTTGTGACATTTGCATAGGAAGCCACTTCAACCCACTTGGTAAAATAGTCAATAGCAACCAGGATGAATCTATGGCCATTGGAAGCAGTCGGTTCGATCTGGCCAATCATATCAATGCCCCACATGGCGAAAGGCCAGGGTGAAGACATCACATTCAGAGGATTGGGAGGCACATGCACTTTATCCGCATAAATCTGGCATTTATGGCATTTTCTGGCATAAGCACAACAGTCTGCATCCATTGTGATCCAGTAGTAGCCTGACCTTAACAACTTTTTAGCCATTGCATGCCCTCCAGCATGGGTACCAAAGGATCCTTCGTGCACCTCGTGCATCAACAAGTCTGCCTCTGTCTTATCAACGCATCTGAGAAGTACCATATCAAAGTTTCTCTTGTACAGGGAACCGTCAGTATTCAGAAAGAAGCTACCAGCTAGCCTTCTTAATGTCTTCTTATCATTGGAAGATGCCCCAGGTGGGTATGTTTGATCCTCCAAGAAGCACTTAATGTCGTGGAACCAAGGTTTGTCATCTTTAACAACATCTGCTGAGAATACATATGCTGGTCTGTCAAGTCTGGATACTGAAATCCGAGGCACAAAGTTGGAAGCTTGAACTTTGATCATGGATGAAATGGTAGCCAGAGCATCTGCAAACTGATTTTCGTCTCGTGAGATATACTCAAGCTTGACCGTTGTGAATAAAGTCAGTAACCTCCTCGTATAATCCCGATAAGGTATCAGATGATCCTGGTGAGTGTACCATTTGCCATTGGTTTGATTAATTACTAGAGCTGAATCTCCGAATACAGTCAAAATCTTGATCCTGAGGTCAATGGCTTCCTCAAGACCCATAATACAAGCTTCGTATTCAGCTTCGTTGTTAGTGAAGTTAAAGGTGAGTTTTGCCGAGAAAGGCATGTGAACTCCTTTAGGTGTAATGAGTACTGCACCAACACCACGACCATTCATGTTAACAGCCCCATCGAACGTCATAGTCCATTCTTCTTCCGGGTCAGGCCCTTCAGTGTGAACAGGCTCTTCGTGATCTTTTGCTTTTATGAACATGATGTCTTCATCAGGGAAGTCAAATCTCATAGGCTGGTAATCATCAATAGGTTGCTCAGCAAGATAATCAGACAATACACTGCCCTTGATGGCTTTTTGAGACGTGTACTGAATGTCATATTCTGTGAGGATCATTTGCCATCTTGCAACCCGTCCAGTAAGTGTTGGCTTCTCAAAAATGTACTTAACTGGATCCATCTTCGAGATCAATAAAGTAGTGTGGGTCAACATATACTTCCTTAGTCGGTGAGCAGCCCACGCTAAAGCACATCAAGTTTTCTCGAGCAGTGAATAACGTTGTTCACAGTCGGTAAACTTTTTGCTTAGGTAGTATATTGCATACTCTTTTCGACCAGACTCGTCATGCTGGCCCAACACACACCCCATTGACTCTTCTAACACTGTCAAGTACATGATTAGAGGTCTTCCTTCAACTGGAGGCATAAGAATCGGAGGCTCTTGTAAGTATTCTTTGATTTTGTCAAAAGCCCTTTGCCAGTCTTCGTTCCACCTGACCGTTTGTTCTTTTCTTAACAGCTTGAACAAGGGCTCGCAGGTTGCCGTAAGGTGAGATATAAACCGTGAAATGTAGTTCAATCTACCTAGAAACCCCCGAACTTCTTTCTCAGTCTTCGGTGCAGGCATTTCTTGAATGGCTTTGACTTTATCAGGGTCAACTTCAATCCCTTTCTCGCTTACAATAAATCCCAGCAGCTTACCAGATCGCACCCTGAATGTGCACTTGTTGGGGTTTAACTTCAGTTGGTACTTCCTCAGGCGTTTGAATAGCTTCAACAGGTTTACCAAGTGGTCTTATTCTATGATGGACTTGGCAATCATGTCATCCACATAACATTCAATTTCTTTGTGGATCATGTCATGGAATAATGTTACCATAGCCCGTTGATAAGTGGCACCAACGTTCTTCAGTCCGAATGGCATCACCTTATAACAGAATGTGCCCCAGGGTGTGATGAAATTTGTCTTCTCCATGTCTTCAGGTGACATCTTGATCTGATTATATCCTGAAAATCCATCCATGAAGGAGAACACCGAGAACTGAGCCGTATTATCAACCAATACATCAATGTGAGGTAAAGGGAAGTCATCTTTCGGGCTGGCTCTGTTCAGATCCCGGTAACCCACGCACATCCTCACCTTGCCATCCTTCTTAGGCACAGGTACAATGTTAGCAACCCACGGCGGATAGCTAGTCACAGCAAGGAACCCGGCGTCCCACTGTTTTTGTACCTCTTCTTTAATCTTCATTGCCATATCTGGGCGAGTACGACGCAGTTTCTGTTTTACTGGCGGGCAGTCTTCTTTCAGAGGTAGTTTGTGCATGACAATGTCGGTGTCCAACCCTGGCATATCCTGATAAGACCAAGCAAAAACATCCACATATTCCCGAAGCATGTCAATCAGTTGCTCTTTTACTGAATCTTGTAGGCAGGCCCCAATCTTAACTTCTTTTACATCTTCTTTCGTACCAAGATTAACCGTTTCAATCTCCTCCTGATGAGGAGTGATAACCTTCTCCTCTTGCCTTAACAACCTGGCTAGCTCTTCAGGTAGCTCATAATCTTCTTCAACCCCTTCATTAGCTTGATTGATTGGATTGTCGAAGTCATACGAAGTCATAGCAGTGTTGTTGTCGGTGCAGTCTGGAGGGCACTTTCTGCAAGGGTTTAGATTGGTTTATTTTAGTGATCAATTTTAATATTGTTTAGAAAAAAGGTGAAAATGAAGCTATTTATTTTGAAAAACATTGCCATTTTATTTTTGTACAAAAAGAAAAATGAAAATACGGTGAGCGAAAAAAAAGAGACTCGTTTGCAAAAGATGTCTGATATTCATTGATTAATCCATTTGCACAAAATTACAAGATGGCCCGATTACAAAATGAGTCTTGTCATCTTGGGCAAGATGCAAGACTTGATGCATGCTTTTAAAATACAGGAAATAATAATTACTCTGCAGGAGTAACCCTTATAATTTCCTGGGAAGACCAGTTAAGGACTTGGCTCCCCGGGATCTTTGGACGTATCTAGCTCTCCAGGTTGCGGTCGCTTTCCTCCTCGTCTTCCAAATTGTTCACAGCATCCGGGGTGAGCATCCCCCCGCTGACAAAATTGGGCTCTTTTGCAGCCTCTGATTGATCTTGTTGAGTTGGTTTGTAACCCAACCCAAATCTGTCTTCTTTCTTTTCCACGGGCAGCAGCTTGCCCCAGCCTTGGGCAGTACCCTCTTCAACAACCTTCCGGGCTTGCTGATAAGACGTCATGGAAGTTCCTAGTACAGCAGATGCTTCATTAATGTTCAGGGCCTCAAACCCCTGGCTCATGGTTTCATGGATTTCTCCATCCATTTCTATGTACTTATACGTAGCCAGCTGGCTAACAAATATGTCCTCTCCCCACAGATGGTGATGATCTGGCCTTCCCACTCGAATTTCAGCTTCTGGTGAAGGGTAGATGTAACAGCGCCAGTGGCGTGGATCCAGGGTCTACCCAACAAACAGTTGTAGGCCGGCTAAATGTCCATCACAAAGAAGGTAGTTTTAAAATTCTGCGGGCCAATCATCACAGGCAGATCAATCTCTCCAAGCACCGATCTTTTAGAGCCATCGAATGCTCTCACCACCAAATTACTCAGACGCAGTGCCAAGCCATCATACTCCAGCTTCACTAAGGCTTTCTTTGGTAGAACATTGAGTGATGACCCAGTGTCCACCAGTACATGAGATAGAACAACACCCTTGCACTCCAGGGTGATATGTAAAGCCTTGATGTGGTTACGTCCCTCTGTTGTTAAGTCAGCATTGGTAAAGCCCAGTCCATGACTGGTGTTGACATTTGCCACCACAGTTTCTAGCTGATTAACGGTAATCTCCTCTGGCACGTATGCTGCGTGCAGGACTTTCAATAATGCATTCCTGTGAGCTTCAGAACACATCAACATTGATAATATGGAGATTTTTGAGGGAGTTTGGTGAAGCTGATCCACCACCTTGTAATCACTTCTTTTTATGATTCTCATAAACTCTTCTACATCTTGTTCAAAAGATGTCTTCTGAGTTTCTTTGGTCATTGGCTCTTCAGATACCACACTCTTTCCTTTTGCTTTGGCAGCAGCTTCTGCTTCGGCATTAGGTCTTTGCACTTGTGAGGCAAAAAGGCGTCCGCTTCTGGTGAAGCCTCCGCCTCCCCCAATATTATCAATTTGTGGAGAAGAGGTTGATGAATCCAGAGTGATTTTCTCCCCGTTGCAGTAGAGATCAGAGCCATAATGCCAAGGTATGGCATTACTGCTTTCATAAGGAACGAGTCCAGGCACCGTAATAGTAACTGGACTGACTGCTGCAGAGGAGGGTACTGTAACAGTGTGCGGATCATAGTAAATTGTGACTGGTGATCTGGTAGAAGGTGCCATGACTTGTTGTTGGAAATTGCTGCTAGGAGGAACATCTGATGGGTCATAGTAGATTGTGACTGTTGAAACATCTTCGTTGATTTTTGTTGGTGTTGTAGAAGATTCTGCTAATATGGATGCTGATGTTGTAGAAGAAAGGGTTGTTGACATTTGATTTGTTGAAGTGATAGACGGAGCCATTGCTGATGATATTGATGAATCGGTAGGAATGATTGTTGCTGCTGTTGTAGAAGAATCAGGGATTGTTGTTAAAGGAATTGCTGGATTTGCAGGCGCCGTTGTTGAAATCTGGAGGATACCATCCTTAATAAGACCATCTATGCCGCTTCTCAAATTTTCACACCCGTTGACCGCAATGTTGCAATACCCACAACCGAGCTCACACCCGGGAAACACTTGGCACTCTAGAAGCTGAGCTTTAATTTCGACCAAAGGTGTTCGAATTTGTGCAACACTGGTGATCAAGGTAGATGGTTTGTCTTCCTCAATGGCATTAATCCTCGGCCCTCCATGATTAGGCATAGGATTTTTGTTGACATTCGGAGGAGGTGCTAAGTTGAGGGCTTTAGAATCCACCAGATCTTGGACTTTCATTTGCAAGGCCCTGCATTTTTCAGTATTGTGACCAGGTGCATTGGAGTGGAAAGCACACCTGGCGTTGACATCATAATTCCTTGGGAGATTAAGGGGATCTGGTGGTGCCAACGTCCTTAACTCAACCAAATTGAGCTTCAGGAGTTGTGGCAATAAGGCAGCATAAGGCATAGGGATAGGGTCAATCACCCTGTTTACCTGTGATGGTCTTTGTTGAAAGGGACGCTGTTGTTGGTTGCTATTGTTGTTGTTGTAGGTTCTATGTTGCGGATACTGAACTTGTTGTTGGTAATGTGGTTGTTGTTGTTGTTGATAAGCTGATTGCTGAGGAATCTGAGCTGGAATGGTGACAGCTGCTACTGATATCTGGACATACTGAGGTCTGCTCCTATTGGCAAGAATGGCATTTGTCTCACCGGTCCTTCGGGGTCCCACGAAAGGCTTCCTGGGATTACTTGATGAACTTGCACCATTATCAGAAATTTTGCCCATTTTTAACAGACTTTCAATTCTTTCACCAGCTATGACGACATCAGCGAAGCTGGTAGAAGAAAAGGCAGCCAGCCTATCAATATATGTTCCTTGCAAAGTATTCATGAACATGTCGGCCATTTCTCTTTCCGACATGGGTGGTTGGACGGCAGCAGCAAGCTGTCTCCACCTTTGGGCATATTCTCTGAAGCTTTCTCTGGAGGATTGCGACATTCCCATCAGGAGGGTCCTGTTAGGAGCCATGTCCAGATTATATTGATATTGTCTGATGAAGGCTTCAGCTAAGTCCTTCCAGCATCTAATGGTAGCTCTGGTCAAGTGTGAATACCACTCCATTGAAGCCCCAGTCAGACTGTCTTCAAAGTAGAACATCCACAGCTTTTCATCCATGGTATATGCTTTAAGCCTTCCCAAGAAAGACTGCAGGTGAGTTCGCGGACAGGAGGTTCCATTGTATTTCTCAAAGTACGGGGGTTTGAACTTTTGGGGAATTCTCACCCCATCCACCAGCCCCATATCCATTACATCGAAGCCTAAGGAATTCTGAGACTCCAGAGATCTCAACTTCTCAGCAATTTCATCCAACCTCCTATCATAGACTTCGTCTCCTGCCCCCATAACAGTGAATTGCTCTTCTTAGGGATCTTCCTGTAAGATTCTCCCCCCAGCAGTATTTCCTTGCACACTTCCCGGGATGTTGACTTCCGGATCTAGATGAGGCCCAAATACAGGTGGATTAACATGAGGCTGACCCCTTTCATTGTTACTAGTTCCTCCAGTTCCAGGATGAGGTTCCTCGGGAGTTTGTCTTTCCACCAATGCCCTTAACCTTTCTTGGCTCTGGGCCAAGCCAGTCATTACATCCATGAATTGAGTCATTTGATTCCTCATATCCACTCTTTCATTAGTCATCTGGGTCCTGACCTCAGTCAGGTCCTGCTGTACTTGCTCCATTTGGATACCAGGAAGGTTGTTGCGAGTAGGGTACCGGTGCGTACGGTTGACAGGGAACACCCGACGGCGAGCAATATTTCCTGAGATCACAACAAAGTTAGAAATAAATAAATACAAAACCTACAAAACAAAACAAGGTTAGTATGCAATGCAGTATGCTTATTTGTTTTCCAAGGTATCCGGCTTGGTTCTTGGTTTTGACCTTTCCAGACCTCGAGGAAGATGCTTGATGTTGCTTGAGAAAAGAAACCCAATGAAAGCAAACTAATATATTACAAATGATGAATAATACATAGTTTTTTTACAACATATGCCCCTGAAGGGTCAAAATACAACAAAAAGAAAAGTACATAAAATGGAAATGAGCAACAAGCAAAGAAGTCAAACATCCAATCCAAACTCATCCTCTTTAACCTCCTTCAGAAGTGCTTCAGCCACTGGACCAGCTGGATGCTCTGTAATAGTCCTGATGAGGAGGTTCCTGGTGGCAATGGCAGTGGTCAGCTTCTTGTGTCTGTCCTGATCCTTTGATCTCTTCAATCCAGCCCTAAGCTTCAACTCTGAGATTTCCTTCTGGGCTGCCAGCAAAGCTTCCTGCTGCTTCTTTTCATTGGCCTCTAACTGTTCAATCTTGGCTTGAATTCTCTGATCTTCTTGTGTCCGGGCTTCAGTGATCCTGACCCACCTAGCCTGACTTTCTTGCAGATAGAGCTCAGTCCTAGCCTTCTGAAGCTTGGCTTCTTTACATGCATTCTTCAATATTTGCTCCCCGGCCCTTGCTTTCCTGATATAGTCCCCTGTTTTCTCAATCTTGGCCAGATGCTCCACCCTAAGCTTCTCCAACCTTTCAATGTCCAGACGACCATCACTCCTTTCCCAAAGGGTCTTCTTCAAAGCTTGAGACAAATTCTCATTTCTTTCCTTCAGCTTCTCAAATTCCTCCAGGATGACAGTTGCTGCAGGTTGTACTGTAGATGGTCCAGGTATGTCCTCAATGGTGAAAGGCATTCCAGTAATCTGAGCTCTAGCATGGGACCAGTCATAGTACTGAGCTGAAGCAACATTGTTACACCTTCCAAGAATAGCCATCCCTTTTGTCTGGATGTTTTCCCAAGCCCAAGATGCTTGTCTGACAGCAGCTAGATTAGGTTTTATTTCACAATACAGGGTCTCAACTGAATCTTGCACTCTGGGAGGGTGAACCAAAGCATAGCCCAGTTGTCTCTTAAACAGAAAAGGATTGTAGTTGATGCAACCCTTTACTCCTATCAGAGGTACATTTGGGTATTGCCCACAACTGGTGATAATGTCTTTGCCTTTGGTGCTCTGGGTGCACCATCTGATATCATCTGTAGTCAAAGCAATGAGCCTCTTAGCCCAATTCTTCTGCTGGTGAGGGTTCAAGAAGGCATCTGATTTGGGTAGGTGTTTGAGCAGCCAGGTATGAAACAAAGGAGCACAACATCTCACCAACTTCCCCCTTTGTTTCTCATTCATCTGATGAATGGAGTAATAGAAATCTCCCAGCAATGTGGGTACTGGGTTCCTCAGAAGAAACAAATGAATGGAATTCTTGCTGATAAATTTGGGCTCATCTGCAAACAGTATAACCCCATATATGCTGAGGGCTAACAGTGCACAGACTGCCCTCCATTCTCCCAAGGAGGCCTTCAGGAAGGCCTGAGAAATCAAGAAGTCCAAGTGAAGACCAGGGATTCCAGCTTTTGTTGTCATGCTTTGCTCAATCAAAGCAGGCTCCAGGTATAGTGCTTTTGCTACTTCTCCATTGCTGGGAAAAGTCATCTCTGGGTTGAAAGGGAGTCCACCCCTGACAGGTACTCCAATCAATGATGAAAACTCCTCCAGCAGAGGTCCTAGCTGAAAGTCTGGAAATGTGAAGCATCTCAAAGGAGGGTCATAAAACTGCAAGCATGTGTTAATCATGCTCCTCTGAGAAGGGTCAAGGTCTATAACCATATCCAGGATACCTCCATAATGCTCTCTGAATAATGGGATGTGGTCAGGTGTGATAAATGACTGGACCTGCCTGATACCAGTCAACACAGGCTCAAAGAAATGGTATGATATATTGCTCTTCCTGGGAGTAGTCATGAATGCTGCTGAAGATGATGAAGATAGGTGCTGATGAAGATCAAGACTGATACTGGAGATGGGCCACTGATAGGCTGATACTGGTGATGATGAGAATAACTGAAGCAGATAACTGATGAAGCAAAGGTCTATGCAGGAGAAGGGGTCAAAACCAAACCAGATATAATGTGGATACCCTGAAAAACAAATAAACAAATGTTAAATGATGCAATGATGATATATGCAAATGATATGCAAGGGCTTGTGATCAAGAGCTGGATCTGATTATCTGTCTTGATATAAGCCCATGTATGTTCAAGAAGTCCAGATGGAGGTTCAGAAATCCAGTAACCAAGGTGGGGGACTCAAATAAAGAGTCACATGTCCAGGGTTAATCACAAGAACTGTCCAAAATGAGGTACTCTTAATCCAAATAGGTAACAGGGTATGATTGGCCAATGGTACCTGCAAACCTGTAAACAACCCAACCCCCTCACAGGTAGTGTTCTAGAACAAGGATCATCATACTTGGATCAGTTATGAGAAGTGTAAACACTTCTAACCCGGAGGTACAGTGTTTACAATAACCATAAAAGATCCTCCTCTAATTCACCTCAGTTTCTGAAGGTCATAATAAGGGTCATCCAGACTTAGCAGGCTTCCCAGATATCCCTAGCACTACAGGAAATCTGTAGCACAGAGTTCTCAAGAAGAAACCCACATCTGAACCGTGTTTCATATTCCCGCACCAGACCGAAATGGAATGGGAAAGAATATGAACCACTCTAGCCTAGGTGTCACTCAGGTCCCAGGTATAGGACCTCAAACTCTCAATGGAACCCCACCCATCAAAACAACAAACCAGATCCAGCAAAATGATAGTATGAAAGTATGATGTATAAAACTATAAGGAAAGCAGTAAACAAGACTGTACATAAAGCAAATGAAATAAATACATAAACACATATAGCACATAATACCCCAGTAAACACAAATCAAACAAGCGCTAGGAGGAACCCACAAAAAGAACCAGAAGCCCTGGTTGTAATATAAGGGTCCCCAGCAGAGTCGCCAAGTTGTCGCTCCCACCGAAAGACACCTAAGTCAGAAGGGGTACAGACACGAACGGTCGGCGAAAGAAGAGAGAACACACAAGGGTGAACTCAGAAAGAAAAGAGTCGCCATCTAGGCATTTTTATCCCGAAGGAAAGGTAATGCTGCATAGACCTAGAAAGATATGGATAAGACGGTCACGAACCAGAGAGACTGAGAAAGGGGGTTGGTTACAACCTAGGAAGGTATTAGCACCCAGATTGTCCGCCGTACTCGACGGGATCCACGCTTGAAAGATTTGTGCTTAAAGAGGCAGTGTCAGTGCTATTCTGTGTGCAAAAGCTAGAAAAGAATGCAAGTGTCAGTGCAAAAGAAATGTGAAGTGAAATAAAAGAAGTGTTAGTGCAAGAAAAGAGTGTGAAGCTCAAGACTATGAGACTTAAAGAATAGTGTTGGAAGAGGGGGGGGGTTATATAGAGACTTTTGTTCGATAACTGTCAAGTTATGCCTACGTATCCTCTCGTGCAATGAGGAAGTCAGAACACCGTAGTTCGACTCAAAGAGACTGAAAGATAAATTGACTTGTGAACTGCTTACTTTCCTATGCTCAAGTGTATGACCTGTCTGGCTCAGGTGCAAACTTTCTTGCATTAGACGGAAGAAGCGAGTTCTCGTTTATGAGTGAATGAGATGAGAAAAGAATCCTGAAGGAGTCGATTATTGTTTGTTTTTGTGTTTTCAGTCTTTTATTGCTTTTTGAAATTTGTCATAAGATAATGAGCTTAAGCCTAAACCAAGGGTTAGTAAACTCATCACATCCTCCCTCAGATTAGGGGTAATGAGAATACCTTAAATGTGAAGTAAGCACCTCACACTTAATCACCATGATGTAGGATTAAGATCATTAACCTACTTGTGATTATTTAGATGTTTTTAGTATTTTTGTTTAGTGTTAAGTAATGAGATTAAGCCATAATCAGAGATTTAATGGACCCATTACACCATCCTAATAGAAGGATAATAGATGAGAACATTTAAGCTGAGGAAGGCTCCTCAACTTAATCCATGATTAGGGATTAACCTCATGACAAAACAAAGCCTTTATTAAAGTGGATTTTAGTTAATTATAAGATTAAGAAGTGAGTTTTATGGTTGGTAAGACAACTTGAGGGGGACTTGTCCATTAACACTAGGGTCAGTCCTTCTTAACCAATTAAGGAAGAATTAGAACCCTAATGCAAGACCCAAGTTACAAGCTTGATGTCTTAGTGTTTATTAGATGGATTAATTAAAGGATTTAAACACATTAAGGGTTTAACACTTAGGATTAAAGTTATACACTCCATCCTAATAGAAGGATGCAGGCATAAGCTTAATCACTAAGCCTTAAAACCTTTAGGGTTTAGTCCTTGATTATGAGGTGAGAAGAGAGGACTCAAAGAAAACTCAAAGGAAAGAGTCTAAGGGGGACTAAACAATCCTAAAATGTTATCATGCTTGGAAGTCCTAGGGTTTGTGAGGCTTAAGAGGAGAAATCTTCAAGGAAGCCACCAAGGAGAAGCAAGGTAGAAAAAGGATGAGATGAGAAGAGAAAAGAGGGAAGAGAGGCACAAGTGAGCAAGCTCACTAAAAGACAAGTAAAAATTCAGCAAGGATGTGAAATGATAAGGTGAGAAGAGGTGGGAGGTGAAGGCAAATCCACCTCCCAAACAAACTTACCATTAACCTGAAAAGTTAGTACAAGATGCATAAGGGAAGAAATGAGATGAAACAATGCATATGGATGGGCAAAGGCCAAAGTCAGAAACAAACACATGATGCAAATGATGTCAAGAGATGGTGCAAAGTCATACAAGATGCATATATGTGAGCATACAAGAGAATGGAGGCATATGGAGCATGCTTTGAACCATGAAAGTTCATGAAAGTTTATGAAATGCAATGAAAGTATGACATGTCAAATGAATGATGCAATGATCAAACATGATTATAATATGTCCTAAGGTGTCTTATGAATCATGTGGATGCACAAAATGTCATGGCAAGTTCTTGAATGCAAGCATATGAGAGATGGATACAAGTGAAGTCACAAATTAGGGCTTATGCATAACATACAACACAAAATTCAAAAATCAGAAGCAAATGACATGATAAAAAATTTAAAATGAGATCAAAGGAACCCTAACCCTACACAAGTTCAATGCCCAAAGGAGGGGGCCTAACTCTTAACCTAATGGGGGTTATGAATTTTCTAAATCAACTAGGGTTTTGGGATACCTCACAATGAAAAATGCAAAACAAATCAAAAATGAAAGATAAATTCAAACCAATTTTACCCTAAAAACTACATGAGATGAAGGATGCAATGCAAGAAGAACCATCATCAAACTCTTCATGGTTAGGCAAGATGAATTTTTCTAAGTTTGAACAAAAATATTGCCTTTAAACAACTTTAATTCCAATGAAAATTGTCAAAATAGGGCAAGAACCAAAAAGAAATTTGTTTTGAGAGTTTGATAATGTTTCTAAATATTTTGGAATGCAATGTGAATTTTTTGTGATTTTTAAATACCTAAATGCATTTTTAATTAATTAACTTCCATTAACTAATTAAAAATAAACATTTAAATGATTTAAAAATAATTTTTAATGCAAAAAATAAAAATAAAAATATTTTTGGATTCTGAAAATTGATGAAATGTTTGACAAAAAAAATCAGAATTTTTTAACATGTTTTGCTATTTTTAAAAATTCGTGTAAATAAAATGCAAATAAAATGAATTAAAACAATAAAAAGGGAAAAGTCAACAGATCCAAAGGCTGGAATTTGAACTGGGGTGAGATTGGTTGACTGCGCGCGCTGACCAACGGCTGGGATTCCTTCTGGCTTAATTAACTTAATTATGATTTATTAAATTAATAAAATCAGATTAGGGTTTAATGAATTTATCTGGGCCACTCAAAACTTAAGCTAATCCACATCCAATGGCCACAAATGCATCTGGCAAACTAATTAGGGTTAGGGCTTAATGACTTTCAGGTGACCGGAGGGAAGCTCCGGTCATCTTCTCCGGCGGGTCAAAAACCCTAAAACGTGTTACATGCCACCCCACATCAAATTGAACACATGGAAATGATCCTCTACCCAAACCCCATTCAAATCACCCTTCGAACATCATTTATAACCCAAGAACAGAGGGAATCGAAACAAACAAATTTCACGGGTGAAATTTCAGAGAGCAACCAAATAGTCATTTCTTCACCATTTTTGATTCTAAAGGTATCAGCATGACCAGCATAACATGTACTTTCATTTTGTAACAAAAAAAAAGCAAGCTCTGAAAAGTTTGAAGTTTGAAGCTACCTGAGATGATGAACTGTGACTATGAGCTTTCCAGGCCTTTCTTTTATGCAAAGTGTCTCCTCTGAACCTCCTGAGATCAATGGAGTGCTCAAAATCTTTTGTTGGTGGCTGATTTGGGAGTTTGTGTTCTGGTATAGCAGGTTTCACAGTTGAGATATGTGAGGTTTCAAGCTGTTCCGATGGTGGATTTTGGTTCCATGGAAGATGTATGATTCATTGGTGAAGGAAAAATGAAGGTTTGATGGCTGTGTGAAGGAATTCGAAGAGGAGAAGTTTTAGACAGTTTTTGTGCAAGCTGGATTGTGTCCTGTTTCAATGCTGAATGAGTTGCTATATCACTCCCATAATGTTTGAGTAGGCTATGGAGCAGGTTAGTAGAGGTTGCTGATCACTATTCCAAGAGCATGAGAGAAATTGAAAAAAGTCAAGGTTTGGTGTACTTGAGGCATGGTCTGTGGCAGAGATGGTTTCCTGGCTTGTACTGCATCAGCTGAGTTCAAGGATGACTCTTGGATCAATTGTGGTGAGCTGTATGGCTTGGATCACAAGTTTGAAGTGATTTTGCATTTTGGCAACTTGTTACATTTTGTGACTTTTGGTCATAGACATTTGACACTCTTTGCTGAATTTTTGTTATGATAGGTTACATGATGTTATGGTGATGTCTTGAAATCAGTTAGAGATCATACAAAACCTTGGGGATCTATTTTGCAAGAGTTCCTCTTTTTGGACTTTATGGAAAATGGCTTATGATAGCTTGGAATTCAAAGCATGAAAGTGAGAAACTTCTTGGGAAAATCTGAATTTTGGGCCATACATGATGTTTGTGTATTGGTTAGAAGCTGATTTGAAGTCACATAGATGCTTGGCATGAGAATTTGCAAGTTTTCCCTTTTGTGCAAAAGTGAAAATTTAGTGATTTTATCCAACTTTGCCAAGCCATAACTTTTGATCTAAAATGAATTAGTATGAGTTCTTGTACTTTTTGAAAAGGGAATGATCCAATCTACAACTTTCATGACCAAAGTTTTTCCATTTGAATCATTTTTGAATCAAAAAGAGGAGGTTGAAAAACTTTCCCAAAATGGCAAGTTTACATTATAAGTCACTTTCCCAAAAAGGCAATTTTGCAAATGGCTTGAAATTCTTCAATTTTGTGAACTTCTAACATCTTCTATGATCAAATAAAGATCATACACATTCAAAATGATGGAGAATGCCCTTTGGTTGGGTCATTGGGGGCCTCAGATGCCCTGATTTTGCACTGACTTGCTCAAGAAGTCATCTCTTGATCAGATGCCTTCCCCATTGAATTTCTTCATGAAAATTGATGTGCATGATCCTTATAACATATAGAGACCAATAGAAACAAGAATAACCAAAAATTTTGGAGTTATGGCCTTTGAAACCAAAACCCTAATTTTAGGTCATCTGTTCAGTTAAACCTGGCTCTGCTTCCATGCCTTTCTCAGTTCTTGTGATTCTTTGACTTTATTGACCTTGTGAGGATACAATATGATGCTTGAACATACATGGACCCCTTTGAAGTGATTGATGACCTTTGGAGTGGCTCAAATGGCTCAGGGATGGCCCAGATCACAAACCCTAAATGCAAATGACTTTGAATCAATGCAGTGAAGTAAAAATGCAATATGAGATGCTCATGATTGAACTTATGCACATGAAAAGATCACAAGCCATGGTGAAATGAGTGAGGGCAAATTTGGGGTGTTTACAAGCTTTAATAATCAATCAGACCAATGGCAAATGGTACACCCACCAAGAGCATCTAATTCCATACCGAGACTACACGAGGAGATTACTGACTTTCTTCACAACAGTCAAGCTTGAGTACATCCCTCGAGATGAAAATCAGTTCGCAAATGCTTTGGCTACCATTTCCTCCATGATCAAGGTTCAAGCTGCCACCTTTGTGCCTCGGATTTCGGTATCCATACTTGACCGACCAGCATACGTTTTCTCTGTAGACATTGTTGCAGATGACAAACCTTGGTTCCATGACATCAAATGCTTCTTAGAGGATCAAACATACCCACCTGGGGCATCATCCAATGATAAGAAGACATTAAGAAGGTTGGCTGGTAGTTTCTTCCTGAATGCTGATGGTTCTTTGTTCAAGAGAAACTTTGACATGGTGCTCCTCAGATGTGTTGATAAGAAAGAAGCAGACTTGCTGATGCACGAGGTGCATGAAGGATCTTTCGGTACCCATGCTGGAGGACATGCAATGGCTAAGAAATTGTTGAGATCAGGTTACTACTAGATCATAATGGATGCAGACTGTTGTGCCTATGCCAGAAAGTGCCACAAATTCCAGATTTATGCAGACAAAGTGCATGTACCTCCAAATCCTTTGAACGTAATGTCTTCACCTTGGCCCTTTGCCATGTGGGGAATTGACATGATTGGAAAGATTGAACCGACTGCTTCAAATGGACACAGATTCATCCTGGTAGCCATTGATTATTTCACCAAGTGGGTTAAAGCAGCTTCATATGCAAACGTCACCAGACAAGTGGTAGCCCGATTCCTGAAAAGAGACATCATATGTCAGTATGGAGTACCCGAGCGAATCATTACTGATAATGGTTCCAACTTGAACAATAAAATAATGGCAGAATTGTGTCGGGACTTCAAAATTCAGCATCATAACTCTTCTCATTACAGGACAAAGATGAATGACGTTGTTGAGGCAGCTAACAAGAATATCAAGAAGATTGTGCAAAAGCTGGTGGTCACATACAAAGGCTGGCATGAAATGCTACCATTTGCCTTGCATGGGTATCGTGCCTCAATCAGAACATCCACTGGGGCAGTATCAGTTTGTGTATGGTATGGAGGCAGTCCTACCTGTTGAAGTTGAATTACCCTCCTTACGGGTACTGATGGATGTCAAGTTTAATGAAGAAGAATGGGTCCGTTCTCGGTACAATCAACTGAATCTGATCGAAGAGAAGAGATTAGCTGCAATCTGTCATGGGCAGCTATATCAGAAAAGAATGAAGAAAGCCTTCAATCAGAAAGTCAGGCTTCGGGAATACCAAGTAGGAGATCTTGTGCTGAAAAGACTCCTTCCTCCTCATACAAACCACAGGGGCAAGTGGACTTCAAACTACGACGGTCCTTTCATAGTAAGGAAAGTTTTCTCTGGTGGAGTGCTGATGCTCACTACTATGGATGGTGAAGATTTCTTATCCCCTGTAAATTCAGATGCAGTTAAAAAATACTTCGCATAAATGACCCGCTGGACATAAAAACAGAATGTAAGTCCAGGCAAAAATAGGGCATCCCGGCGAGTCAAAAACAGAATAAAAGAGTCGGGAAAAAATAAGGGAAAAATCAAAGAAAAAAATGTACACCCGCTGAGTTAAAAAGCCGCATTGGACAGCTCAGGCAAAAATGGGGATCCCGGTGGATTGAAAACCCGAAAGGGCGATCCACGCAAAATAAGGGAATAAGCGAACAACTGCATTCTGAATTCTTCTGTATCACTCACAACATGGCAAGCTTCGAAAGGTTAAAGCATCAGTCAGAATCAACTTTCTTCAGAAAGCAAGATAAGAAGAACGTCAAGGTCATACGGGTCATAGCAAAGGGAAGCTCACTGAAACGTTGTCAACATTGCCAGCACCTTTATTTTTCTCAATTTATAGCAATCTACTCATTTAAGGGGATTTGTTTCTTTGACTGTATTTGCCCATTCAGGGCACCCAGATTAATAAAATCAGAGTTTTCAGTCACACTTCGTCTTGTACATTTTTGTTTCGTTTGCAAAATGTCCAAATATCCATAATGTTTGCATAAAAACAGATGTGCCTTTCTAATTACATGCTTGCAGGAAATGTATGTACTTTCAGGAATATCTAACTCCTATGACGGAATCCGGTAAGGGATACCTCGGGATACTTGTGCGTTTCTTTGTCTTAACAGGATTGCAGGTATTTAATGCGCAATGTGGGGTATGCCAAACAGCATCTGGAATGTTTTTCCCCAGCAAAGTTGCCAAGGCATCACTTCCCCAACACATTTTCTTCAAGCAACATCGGTAAATGCTCATTTCCCCATCTGAGCTGTCAAGTCTCCTCATCCTCAGCAGGATCCTCACAGAAAGCACTAGGAAGATCACCTAGTGATCTTTTCTCTCCCCACAGAGCTCCAGCCTCTCCCAAGAAGAACAATGCCTGAAACTCCTACACAACAAAGTGACGAAAGCTTCCTCACCCCCAGCCGGGTTATCTCCTCACCAGATAGATCTATCAGTGATCTAATTCCCCAAGCAGGACCATATGTGTTTATCAGATCTACCAATGATCTCGTCCCCAGCTGGGATATCCCTTAAGCAGATCAGCCAGAGATCTTCGCAGCAGCGGGATCCGAATCCCGAATCGGTTTCTTTTGCATAATCATAGCATTCACATCATTTTTCCCCCAAAGCGTAGCATTCCTTCTAATACAGAGCATTACGGAAAAAATCAAACATATTGCATGATCACAAGTCAGGTTCGAATCAGTCACCTGTAAAAATCAACAGTACCTCATCAGCAGTATAAAAAATACCTCCCTTGCACGTAAAAGCCAAAGCGTCCCCTTTGCACTCTCAAAGTACAGATACATGCTCCTTTTGATACCCGTCTGTGTCACCTTTCCCCAGTAAAGTAGCCAGAACACTTTCCTCTCGACACTCGTCCGTGTCACCTCATATTTCCCCACAGAAAGCCAAAGTGTCCCCTTTGCAAAACACAACACATGTTCATATATACTTTCGACACTCGTCCGTGTCATATCATCCCCTGCAGATATAAACCAAACCAAATGCTTATACACTCTCCTGACACCCGTCCATGTCACCTATCCCCAGCACAGTTGCCCAAATACTTGTCTATTATACACTCCTTTCGACACCCATCTGTGTCATCTTATCCCCACAGGTTGCCAGAGTACGCTTATAACTTGTACACTTTCTCTTCCAATACTCGTCCGTATCATGGTATTAAGGATGCTCGTCCGCATCCTTAATCTATACACAACGTCAAACACTTATACCTTTTATTTCGAAAAGCGTAAGCACTCGTTCGTGTTTACCATTCCCCAGCAAATCGCCAGCAAAACAACTTTTTCTATCTGACATTCGTCCTATGTCATGATACTTTCGGCAACCGTAACCTGCCAGGTGATCGTCCTTCACCCTCGGATGACCGTCCCTCATCCTTTCCCCCAGCGGAGTCTCCATTATTGGAACCCTTTTCTATCCGGAATTCGTCCTATGTCGCGATACTTTCGGCAGCCGTACCCTGCTAGGTGATCATTCTTCACCTTGGGTGACCGTCCTTCATCCTTATCCCCAACAGAGGAGCCGTCCCCTGCTAGGTGATCGTCCTTCACCTCTTGATGATCGTCCTTCATCATGTTTATCTGATGGACATCCCCATCGTCGACCTTTTCTACCCGGCATTCATCCTATATCGTGGTAAAGAGCAGTCGTCCCCTACTAGGTGATCGTCCTTCACCTTTGATGACCGTCCCTCATCATTATTTCATTTATTCTTTGAATCGATGGCTGTCCCTGTCGTTGTTTACCTTTACTTTGCAGACCTGATGGTCGTTCCCATCATTGCCTATACTTTAATCCCCAGAAAACATTTTTACCTTACTTGATGGCCGTCCCCGTCATGTTCTCTTTATTTCCCCAGCTTGTCGGCCGTCCCCGTCATTGCTTGGTTTACCGTTTTATCCCTAGCAGTCGTCCTCTGCTTGATGGTCGTCCTCCATCGCCCGCACTTTACAAATCATACTATACTTTCCTTTTACAATTTATATCTCTTTTCTTCTTCTCCCCAGTGAGTGCAAATTTTGGACTGTCTTTGGTATTTAACCACAAGTTATCTTGTTCGTCTGTTAAGCTCGTCGCTTACATCCCGCACAGCTAACTCATGCTTGAATAGGGGTAGCTGTAAACTCCCCAAATTTGACCTCACTAGGTTCACACCATGGCTTGTGATCTTTCATATTTGCATTAGTTTAAGCATACCATATCATATTTCATTTTTTGTTTCACTGCATTAGTTCAAGTTCATCTGCATCTAGGGTTTGTGATCTGAGCAATCCAAGGATCATCTGAGCTACTCCAAAGGCCACCAATCATTCCAAGAGGGCCCATGTATGTTCAATCATCATGTTATATCCCTCAAAGATCAAGGAAGTCAAAGAATCACAAGAACTTGCAAAGCATGGAAGCAGAGCCAGGGTTTAACTACACAGATGACCTGAAATTAGGGTTTTGGTTTCAGAGGCCATAACTCCAAATTTTTTGGTCATTCTCGTTTCTATTGGTCTCAATATGTTATAAGGATCATGTGTACCAAGTTTTATGAAGGAATTCATTGTGGAAGTCATCTGATCACTAGGTAACTTCTTGAGCAAGTCAGAGCAAAATCAGGGCATCTGAGGCCCCCCAACATGGAACCAAAGTCGATTTTTCATCAAATTAGTTGGGAGTTTACTCCAAATGGTACCTCATGCATATATAAGTTGAGTCACATTTGATTCGCATTTTATCTATGTTGTTATCGGTAGTTGGTTGCAAGTTATATGTTGATGTTGCTAGTTGTGTAAAGTGTGTGATTATATGATTTCTTTCTTATATATTGATTATCATATTCATGTTTATGTTATTCAATATCTCACCCCTTCTGTTTGAATGTTTCCCTCTGTTGGTAACGTGTAGGTAACCAAGATTCGAGCATCTAGTCGTCTCAAGTCGGTGTTTGTCTCTCTGATATGTAGCACTTCGGGGGGATGAACACATGTTTTGTTTTTGTGGATTTCTATCTAGTTTATGAACTCTTTTAAGTTTTTTTATGTTGAAAACCATGTTGAATATTTTAAGAAGTTGTTTTAAAAGTTGCAAATTTTGTGTTGAATCCACTGCGTAGTTTGTGAAGCATGATTATTAATGAAGTTTTGTTATTGGATTTTAAAGTTGAAAACATGATATCCCATGTTTGGTGATGAATTTTTGTAACTCTAATTTATAATTAAAGTCGGATAGAAATGGGGTGTTACATTAGTGGTATCAGAGCAGGTCGGTCTGTCTGACCAAGTTGTCAAGTTGTAGTTGTCTAACAATCGAGTATTGTTATGTGGTTCTAACTTTTGTTGTGTTGTAATCTTAATTTGAGATGGCTGGAAGAAATGATATTGCAATGATTGCTACAATGCAAGCAATGGCTCAAGTTGTGCAAAATTTACTGAATGTTGGCGAGAATGATGAGTCTCGTACTTTTGCGACTTTTCATATTGAGAATCCGCCTACATTCAAGGGCAAGTATGACCCTGATGCTGCGTTGGTCTGGTTGAAAGAAATTGAGAGAATTTTTTGTGTGATGGATTGCACTCCAGCACATAAGGTACGTTATGGAACTCACATGTTGGAAGTTGAGGTCGATGATTGGTGGTTGGAAACCAGAGAAGGGTAAGAAGATGCTGGTGAAGAGATCACTTGGGTTGTTTTTGTAGAGAGTTTATGAAGAAGTATTTTACTGAAGATGTGTGTGGCAAGAAGGAGATTGAATTTCTTACGTTGAAACAGGGGAATATGTCAGTGACGTATTATGCTGCAAAGTTCATAGAGTTGTCGAAGTTCTATACGCACCATTATGCAGCGACTGCATAATTTTCGAAGTATATCAAGTTTGAGAACGGGTTGCGCTCCGAGATTAAGAAAGTTGTAGGGTATCATAAGATTTGTGTTTTTGTTGATCTGAACAAAAGGGGATAAAAGAAATGAACGAAAATTAGGGATTCATATTGTTAAGTTATTCAATATTGTTTTAATTTCTAATTATAAAAATATTTTATTAATTAAAAGACTTTAAATAAAACATATTTTTGAATTAAAAATAATGTTAATTAATATGTTTTATTAAACAAATGACGTGGTGTCTAGTGTATCAAGACATATCAATGTGTCCACTTGTCACATGCAAAAATCTGGATGTACCATAAAAATCTCATTCAAAGTTGAATGTGGGGACTAAAAAGCTGAAAAATAAAATGGGGGAACCAAAACTTAAATAAAATGTAAATAGGAGGGTCAAAAGTGCATTTAAGTCACACAAAAAATTATAGAATGGATGAAATCAAAAGCAAAAGTTGTTGAAGGCATTGAGAAGTACGAAAGCAATACGACCACATGCAAAGGTCAAAGTCTAGTTACTTTAAGGAGTGGAAAAATTCAATCAATCTTACAAAGTAAGAAGCAAGAGAAGGAAAGAAATTTCAAAGGAAAAGAGAAAATTTCAAAGTGCAATTGCAATGAGAGAAAGTAGAATCATATTCAAGTAAGTCCCAACTTAAACTTTATATTGATTGAAAGTGAAATGAAATGGGCTTTCTCCATGGGTATGCTAAAGAGATAGCAAAAATATATGGGATTTAGTAAAAGAATGTGATATAAATCATAGAATGGAAGAATGGGAAATTTTACAGGAATTGTTAAATGAGGTGAAAGGAGAATCTAGAGACTCTTGTTTAATATGAAGATAATCAGTTCGGGGTTTAGGGGGTCGACAAAGAAAAAGAAAATTAAAAAAAAAAGATTAATTCAAACACAAAATCCAAATGTGATTTGTATTCAAGAAACTAAAATGGAATAGAAATGATAGATCCCGTCAGTCGATGGTGATTGTGAATTTGACTTTGTTTCGTCAGTCGATAGATCCTAAGGAATCTTAATAATTTGGGACAGCAAGTAAAAAATAAATTCACCATGGAACACTTTCTCTTGTTGGAAGGTGATTCTAGTGAAAAGAATAAACATGTGAATATTGTGAAAGTGTATGCACCGTGTGACACAAATATAAAACATGCACTCTAGCAGGGTTAAAGAACAATAATCTAAGAAAATATATAAGAAAGATGGTGTGTTACCGCCGTTGAAAACGAAATAACCCAAACATATGAAGGAATGAGATGGAGAATTTTGACGAATTCATTACGAAGACCGAAAATAGTCAATGGTGCATAATGAAGGAATTATCGGATCATTGTCTAATCATGTTCTGCGAATCAACCTAAAATTAGGGCCCAAAATTGTTTCAAATGTTAGCTTACTGGAAGGATAAAACATGTTACCATAACTTTATTAGAGAACATTCGAGAAGTTTATAAAATGTTACCATAACTTTATTAGAGAACATTCAAGAAGTTAATAAGAAGGGTGTGGTATGTCCTCAAAGAGAAGTTTAAAATCATAAAAGAAAAGTTTAGTAGCATAATAACCATTCTCAAAACCATGGTTTAAAATCGAAACAATAAAGGAAGAATTAAATAAACTCTAAGTGAGAAGAGATAACGGGCCACTCAAACAATGAAATCAACATAAAGGGAGTATGCGACTCATTTTTTCAAATTGTAGAATTCATTGATAAAAAAACTCACAAAATACATTAGGAGAAAAAGATAATTAAATTCTTTCGTTAGAGATGAATGGCAACAAGGACAAAGGGGAGAGAGACATAAGGAAAGTAATAGTAGAACATTTTACAATCAATTCAGAGCTAGATGAGCTTTAAGCAAGTCGGTGACTTTTGATTAGAAAGTGAAACAATTTGTAGAAAGCTCAAATATCCTATTTGAGTGTGGCCTACATCAACAAGTAAAACTAAAAACAATATGAATAATAGAGATATTTTTTAATTTATGCAAGTCCGCCAATTCATTTCATAATTTAGACTATGTTGTCACTCGATTTCCTTTCTTTAGAGAATAAAATACAGATTTTAGACAATTTGAAAAAAATATAATTAATTAAGCTGAAAACACTCAAGACAGAGACACAAATATTGATGTTGCAAACAATACCACAAAATTTAACACTAGCTCGTGCACAGATTGCAAAATAAGGTTCAAAAATAAAAATGACAAACAAATTGGGTTCATCATATCATCCTGAAAACAATCATTAATACAAAAATATCATGCAAGAAAATAGAAACTGAACAACAGATAAAATTTGGATGAAGAAAAAAAAGTGACTTCAATCACAGCAACATGACAGTCAGCTTACTGATCAGCAACTGCAAACGATAAGAAACAACAAATAAGTGAGAACTATAACTAACACCTTTAGAGCAAGAAATATACAGAGCAAGTAAAGAAGTAACTATAAAAGTCTAGAACCAAATCTAGATATGTCACTGCATAACAATGTACAATGTGACCAAATTTTACTTTTCAGTGACCAAATCTGCTTTTTCAATTTATAATAAGATCGCCGAAAGCATATCCTCTGCAAATTCATAAAAATCATTAGAAATAAAACATACATGGTGATACAATCAAATAGGAATCTCAGCTTCGGAATCAATCACCTGATTAACTGCAACATTTACCAAACAAGTTAGAATTAAACATAATCATTTTTAAACTGAAAAGAAAAAAAGAAAAGTAGTAACAAATCACACCAATGCCAAAGCAGGCCATGTGAACTTCAGCGTACAATTCATGATCTAAGTGAAGAATTCTCCTAAATCGAATCGTATCGAACCATTCCCTTAAAACAAGGGAATCAGCGTGAAGAGCACTAATTTCTTCATTAACCCCAATAGGTAATTCCTGAAATTTAAGCTCGACCAACTCTGAAAGACCTTCAACTCTAATATTCTTATATAGGAGGACTTTGGCTTTCTCAAGACCAAATATAAGAGCTTTGTACCGTGCAGTGAAGTCATCAGTTATATTATCAACATAACCTTGTAGCGTAATTGTTCTAAAACTAAGTTCTTTGGTGAGTTGCAATGCCAACTTAATGGCATTGAACTCAGACATAGCAAGAGATTGGTTGCCAAAACCCATGATGTAACGGTACAGCTGTTAAAAAAGGTCAATAATTATTAAATTATATACATATTTAAATTAAAATTAAACTACACACCTCTACATAACGTTGATTATCCGAAAGAGGGGGTATCGCTTGAATTCCCTCTTAAACATAATGGCACCCCTTGGTGGTATAGGAATATACAGTATGATCGTTTCCTTGGGAGGTTCTTTTATCTTCCTCTCTTTCAAGATGATAACAGCTCCGCCAGCAAGTCCATCCCTAAAAACTGCTCCACACCTAACAATGATACCCTGAAATGAAACAAATTAAAACTATCAAACAAATAAAATAAAACAAATTAAAAAACTTGATTAAACTAGTTAACAAGTGTAATTATAAATTAGAGTAGTTCCTCAGTGGAGGTGGTGAGAAACTCGTTAATAAGACCATACAAGGCCATTATGTTCGATAATCTCTTCTCTACAGTCAAAATCCCTGAAAACAAAAATAATCATAGAATAATACACAATAGTATAAGAATAATAGCAAAAAAAATGAATTAGTAAACAAATCAACCAAATTAAAATTATCAAACAAATAAAATAAAACAAATTAAAAAACTTGATTAAACTAGTTAACAAGTGTAATTATAAATTAGAGTAGTTCCTCATTGGAGGTGGTGAGAAACTCGTTAATAAGACCATACAAGGCCATTATGTTCGATAATCTCTTCTCTACAGACAAAATCCCTGAAAACAAAAATAATCATAGAATAATACACAATAGTATAAGAATAATAGCAAAAAAAAATGAATTAGTAAACAAATCAACCAAATTAAAACTATCAAACAAATAAAATAAAACAAATTAAAAAACTTGATTAAACTAGTTAACAAGTGTAATTATAAATTAGAGTAGTTCCTCATTGGAGGTGGTGAGAAACTCATTAATAAGACCATACAAGGCCATTATGTTCGATAATCTCTTCTCTACAGTCAAAATCCCTGAAAATAAAAATAACCATAGAATAATACACAATAGTATAAGAATAATAGCAAAAAAAAAATGAATTAGTAAACAAATCAACCAAATTAAAACTATCAAACAAATAAAATAAAACAAATTAAAAAACTTGATTAAACTAGTTAACAAGTGTAATTATAAATTAGAGTAGTTCCTCAGTGGAGGTGGTGAGAAACTCGTTAATAAGACCATACAAGGCCATTATGTTCGATAATCTCTTCTCTACAGTCAAAATCCCTGAAAACAAAAATAACCATAGAATAATACACAATAGTATAAGAATAATAGCAAAAAAAAATGAATTAGTAAACAAATCAACCAAATTAAAACTATCAAACAAATAAAATAAAACAAATTAAAAAACTTGATTAAACTAGTTAACAAGTGTAATTATAAATTAGAGTAGTTCCTCAGTGGAGGTGGTGAGAAACTCGTTAATAAGACCATACAAGGCCATTATGTTCGATAATCTCTTCTCTACAGTCAAAATCCCTGAAAACAAAAATAACCATAGAATAATACACAATAGTATAAGAATAATAGCAAAAAAAAATGAATAAGTAAACAAATCAACCAAATTAAAACTATCAAACAAATAAAATAAAACAAATTAAAAAACTTGATTAAACTAGTTAACAAGTGTAATTATAAATTAGAGTAGTTCCTCATTGGAGGTGGTGAGAAACTCGTTAATAAGACCATACAAGGCCATTATGTTCGATAATCTCTTCTCTACAGTCAAAATCTCTGAAAACAAAAATAATCATAGAATAATACACAATAGTATAAGAATAATAGCAAAAAAAAAAATGAATTAGTAAACAAATCAACCAAATTAAAACTAACAAACAAATAAAATAAAACAAATTAAAAAACTTGATTAAACTAGTTAACAAGTGTAATTATAAATTAGAGTAGTTCCTCATTGGAGGTGGTGAGAAACTCGTTAATAAGACCATACAAGGCCATTATGTTCGATAATCTCTTCTCTACAGTCAAAATCCCTGAAAACTAAAATAACCATAGAATAATACACAATAGTATAAGAATAATAGCAACAAAAAAATGAATTAGTAAACAAATCAACCAAATTAAAACTATCAAACAAATAAAATAAAACAAATTAAAAAACTTGATTAAACTAGTTAACAAAGGTAATTATAAATTAGAGTAGTTCCTAAGTGGAGGTGGTGAGAAACTCGTTAATAAGACCATACAAGGCCATTATGTTCGATAATCTCTTCTCTACAGTCAAAATCCCTGAAAACAAAAATAACCATAGAATAATACACAATAGTATAAGAATAATAGCAAAAAAAAAATGAATTAGTAAACAAATCAACCAAATTAAAACTATCAAACAAATAAAATAAAACAAATTAAAAAACTTGATTAAACTAGTTAACAAGTGTAATTATAAATTAGAGTAGTTCCTCAGTGGAGGTGGTGAGAAACTCGTTAATAAGACCATACAAGGCCATTATGTTCGATAATCTCTTCTCTACAGTCAAAATCCCTGAAAACAAAAATAACCATAGAATAATACACAATAGTATAAGAATAATAGCAAAAAAAAATGAATTAGTAAACAAATCAACCAAATTAAAACTATCAAACAAATAAAATAAAACAAATTAAAAAACTTGATTAAACTAGTTAACAAGTGTAATTATAAATTAGAGTAGTTCCTCAGTGGAGGTGGTGAGAAACTCGTTAATAAGACCATACAAGGCCATTATGTTCGATAATCTCTTCTCTACAGTCAAAATCCCTGAAAACAAAAATAACCATAGAATAATACACAATAGTATAAGAATAATAGCAAAAAAAATGAATTAGTAAACAAATCAACCAAATTAAAATTATCAAACAAATAAAATAAAACAAATTAAAAAACTTGATTAAACTAGTTAACAAGTGTAATTATAAATTAGAGTAGTTCCTCATTGGAGGTGGTGAGAAACTCGTTAATAAGACCATACAAGGCCATTATGTTCGATAATCTCTTCTCTACAGACAAAATCCCTGAAAACAAAAATAATCATAGAATAATACACAATAGTATAAGAATAATAGCAAAAAAAAATGAATTAGTAAACAAATCAACCAAATTAAAACTATCAAACAAATAAAATAAAACAAATTAAAAAACTTGATTAAACTAGTTAACAAGTGTAATTATAAATTAGAGTAGTTCCTCATTGGAGGTGGTGAGAAACTCATTAATAAGACCATACAAGGCCATTATGTTCGATAATCTCTTCTCTACAGTCAAAATCCCTGAAAATAAAAATAACCATAGAATAATACACAATAGTATAAGAATAATAGCAAAAAAAAAATGAATTAGTAAACAAATCAACCAAATTAAAACTATCAAACAAATAAAATAAAAACAATTAAAAAACTTGATTAAACTAGTTAACAAGTGTAATTATAAATTAGAGTAGTTCCTCAGTGGAGGTGGTGAGAAACTCGTTAATAAGACCATACAAGGCCATTATGTTCGATAATCTCTTCTCTACAGTCAAAATCCCTGAAAACAAAAATAACCATAGAATAATACACAATAGTATAAGAATAATAGCAAAAAAAAATGAATTAGTAAACAAATCAACCAAATTAAAACTATCAAACAAATAAAATAAAACAAATTAAAAAACTTGATTAAACTAGTTAACAAGTGTAATTATAAATTAGAGTAGTTCCTCAGTGGAGGTGGTGAGAAACTCGTTAATAAGACCATACAAGGCCATTATGTTCGATAATCTCTTCTCTACAGTCAAAATCCCTGAAAACAAAAATAACCATAGAATAATACACAATAGTATAAGAATAATAGCAAAAAAAAATGAATAAGTAAACAAATCAACCAAATTAAAACTATCAAACAAATAAAATAAAACAAATTAAAAAACTTGATTAAACTAGTTAACAAGTGTAATTATAAATTAGAGTAGTTCCTCATTGGAGGTGGTGAGAAACTCGTTAATAAGACCATACAAGGCCATTATGTTCGATAATCTCTTCTCTACAGTCAAAATCTCTGAAAACAAAAATAATCATAGAATAATACACAATAGTATAAGAATAATAGCAAAAAAAAAAATGAATTAGTAAACAAATCAACCAAATTAAAACTAACAAACAAATAAAATAAAACAAATTAAAAAACTTGATTAAACTAGTTAACAAGTGTAATTATAAATTAGAGTAGTTCCTCATTGGAGGTGGTGAGAAACTCGTTAATAAGACCATACAAGGCCATTATGTTCGATAATCTCTTCTCTACAGTCAAAATCCCTGAAAACTAAAATAACCATAGAATAATACACAATAGTATAAGAATAATAGCAACAAAAAAATGAATTAGTAAACAAATCAACCAAATTAAAACTATCAAACAAATAAAATAAAACAAATTAAAAAACTTGATTAAACTAGTTAACAAAGGTAATTATAAATTAGAGTAGTTCCTAAGTGGAGGTGGTGAGAAACTCGTTAATAAGACCATACAAGGCCATTATGTTCGATAATCTCTTCTCTACAGTCAAAATCCCTGAAAACAAAAATAACCATAAAATAATACACAATATTATAAGAATAATAGCAAAAAAAAAATGAATTAGTAAACAAATCAACCAAATTAAAACTATCAAACAAATAAAATAAAACAAATTAAAAAACTTGATTAAACTAGTTAACAAGTGTAATTATAAATTAGAGTAGTTCCTCAGTGGAGGTGGTGAGAAACTCGTTAATAAGACCATACAAGGCCATTATGTTCGATAATCTCTTCTCTACAGTCAAAATCCCTGAAAACAAAAATAACCATAGAATAATACACAATAGTATAAGAATAATAGCAAAAAAAAATGAATTAGTAAACAAATCAACCAAATTAAAACTATCAAACAAATAAAATAAAACAAATTAAAAAACTTGATTAAACTAGTTAACAAGTGTAATTATAAATTAGAGTAGTTCCTCAGTGGAGGTGGTGAGAAACTCGTTAATAAGACCATACAAGGCCATTATGTTCGATAATCTCTTCTCTACAGTCAAAATCCCTGAAAACAAAAATAACCATAGAATAATACACAATAGTATAAGAATAATAGCAAAAAAAAATGAATAAGTAAACAAATCAACCAAATTAAAACTATCAAACAAATAAAATAAAACAAATTAAAAAACTTGATTAAACTAGTTAACAAGTGTAATTATAAATTAGAGTAGTTCCTCATTGGAGGTGGTGAGAAACTCGTTAATAAGACCATACAAGGCCATTATGTTCGATAATCTCTTATCTACAGTCAAAATCCCTGAAAACTAAAATAACCATAGAATAATACACAATAGTATAAGAATAATAGCAACAAAAAAATGAATTAGTAAACAAATCAACCAAATTAAAACTATCAAACAAATAAAATAAAACAAATTAAAAAACTTGATTAAACTAGTTAACAAAGGTAATTATAAATTAGAGTAGTTCCTAAGTGGAGGTGGTGAGAAACTCGTTAATAAGACCATACAAGGCCATTATGTTCGATAATCTCTTCTCTACAGTCAAAATCCCTGAAAACAAAAATAACCATAGAATAATACACAATAGTATAAGAATAATAGCAAAAAAAAAATGAATTAGTAAACAAATCAACCAAATTAAAACTATCAAACAAATAAAATAAAACAAATTAAAAAACTTGATTAAACTAGTTAACAAGTGTAATTATAAATTAGAGTAGTTCCTCAGTGGAGGTGGTGAGAAACTCGTTAATAAGACCATACAAGGCCATTATGTTCGATAATCTCTTCTCTACAGTCAAAATCCCTGAAAACAAAAATAACCATAGAATAATACACAATAGTATAAGAATAATAGCAAAAAAAAATGAATTAGTAAACAAATCAACCAAATTAAAACTATCAAACAAATAAAATAAAACAAATTAAAAAACTTGATTAAACTAGTTAACAAGTGTAATTATAAATTAGAGTAGTTCCTCATTGGAGGTGGTGAGAAACTCGTTTATAAGACCATACAAGGCCATTATGTTCGATAATCTCTTCTCTACAGTCAAAATCCCTGAAAATAAAAATAACCATAGAATAATACACAATAGTATAAGAATAATAGCAAAAAAAAAAATGAATTAGTAAACAAATCAACCAAATTAAAACTATCAAACAAATAAAATAAAACAAATTAAAAAACTTGATTAAACTAGTTAACAAGTGTAATTATAAATTAGAGTAGTTCCTCAGTGGAGGTGGTGAGAAACTCGTTAATAAGACCATACAAGACCATTATGTTCGATAATCTCTTCTCTACAGTCAAAATCCCTGAAAACAAAAATAACCATAGAATAATACACAATAGTATAAGAATAATAGCAAAAAAAAATGAATTAGTAAACAAATCAACCAAATTAAAACTATCAAACAAATAAAATAAAACAAATTAAAAAACTTGATTAAACTAGTTAACAAGTGTAATTATAAATTAGAGTAGTTCCTCAGTGGAGGTGGTGAGAAACTCGTTAATAAGACCATACAAGGCCATTATGTTCGATAATCTCTTCTCTACAGTCAAAATCCCTGAAAACAAAAATAACCATAGAATAATACACAATAGTATAAGAATAATAGCTAAAAAAAATGAATAAGTAAACAAATCAACCAAATTAAAACTATCAAACAAATAAAATAAAACAAATTAAAAAACTTGATTAAACTAGTTAACAAGTGTAATTATAAATTAGAGTAGTTCCTCATTGGAGGTGGTGAGAAACTCGTTAATAAGACCATACAAGGCCATTATGTTCGATAATCTCTTCTCTACAGTCAAAATCTCTGAAAACAAAAATAATCATAGAATAATACACAATAGTATAAGAATAATAGCCAAAAAAAAATGAATTAGTAAACAAATCAACCAAATTAAAACTATCAAACAAATAAAATAAAACAAATTAAAAAACTTGATTAAACTAGTTAACAAGTGTAATTATAAATTAGAGTAGTTCCTCAGTGGAGGTGGTGAGAAACTCGTTAATAAGACCATACAAGGCCATTATGTTCGATAATCTCTTCTCTACAGTCAAAATCCCTGAAAACAAAAATAACCATAGAATAATACACAATAGTATAAGAATAATAGCAAAAAAAAATGAATAAGTAAACAAATCAACCAAATTAAAACTATCAAACAAATAAAATAAAACAAATTAAAAAACTTGATTAAACTAGTTAACAAGTGTAATTATAAATTAGAGTAGTTCCTCATTGGAGGTGGTGAGAAACTCGTTAATAAGACCATACAAGGCCATTATGTTCGATAATCTCTTCTCTACAGTCAAAATCCCTGAAAACTAAAATAACCATAGAATAATACACAATAGTATAAGAATAATAGCAACAAAAAAATGAATTAGTAAACAAATCAACCAAATTAAAACTATCAAACAAATAAAATAAAACAAATTAAAAAACTTGATTAAACTAGTTAACAAAGGTAATTATAAATTAGAGTAGTTCCTAAGTGGAGGTGGTGAGAAACTCGTTAATAAGACCATACAAGGCCATTATGTTCGATAATCTCTTCTCTACAGTCAAAATCCCTGAAAACAAAAATAACCATAGAATAATACACAATAGTATAAGAATAATAGCAAAAAAAAAATGAATTAGTAAACAAATCAACCAAATTAAAACTATCAAACAAATAAAATAAAACAAATTAAAAAACTTGATTAAACTAGTTAACAAGTGTAATTATAAATTAGAGTAGTTCCTCAGTGGAGGTGGTGAGAAACTCGTTAATAAGACCATACAAGGCCATTATGTTCGATAATCTCTTCTCTACAGTCAAAATCCCTGAAAACAAAAATAACCATAGAATAATACACAATAGTATAAGAATAATAGCAAAAAAAAATGAATTAGTAAACAAATCAACCAAATTAAAACTATCAAACAAATAAAATAAAACAAATTAAAAAACTTGATTAAACTAGTTAACAAGTGTAATTATAAATTAGAGTAGTTCCTCATTGGAGGTGGTGAGAAACTCGTTTATAAGACCATACAAGGCCATTATGTTCGATAATCTCTTCTCTACAGTCAAAATCCCTGAAAATAAAAATAACCATAGAATAATACACAATAGTATAAGAATAATAGCAAAAAAAAAAATGAATTAGTAAACAAATCAACCAAATTAAAACTATCAAACAAATAAAATAAAACAAATTAAAAAACTTGATTAAACTAGTTAACAAGTGTAATTATAAATTAGAGTAGTTCCTCAGTGGAGGTGGTGAGAAACTCGTTAATAAGACCATACAAGACCATTATGTTCGATAATCTCTTCTCTACAGTCAAAATCCCTGAAAACAAAAATAACCATAGAATAATACACAATAGTATAAGAATAATAGCAAAAAAAAATGAATTAGTAAACAAATCAACCAAATTAAAACTATCAAACAAATAAAATAAAACAAATTAAAAAACTTGATTAAACTAGTTAACAAGTGTAATTATAAATTAGAGTAGTTCCTCAGTGGAGGTGGTGAGAAACTCGTTAATAAGACCATACAAGGCCATTATGTTCGATAATCTCTTCTCTACAGTCAAAATCCCTGAAAACAAAAATAACCATAGAATAATACACAATAGTATAAGAATAATAGCTAAAAAAAATGAATAAGTAAACAAATCAACCAAATTAAAACTATCAAACAAATAAAATAAAACAAATTAAAAAACTTGATTAAACTAGTTAACAAGTGTAATTATAAATTAGAGTAGTTCCTCATTGGAGGTGGTGAGAAACTCGTTAATAAGACCATACAAGGCCATTATGTTCGATAATCTCTTCTCTACAGTTAAAATCCCTGAAAACAAAAATAACCATAGAATAATACACAATAGTATAAGAATAATAGCAAAAAAAAAATGAATAAGTAAACAAATCAACCAAATTAAAACTATCAAACAAATAAAATAAAACAAATTAAAAAACTTGATTAAACTAGTTAACAAGTGTAATTATAAATTAGAGTAGTTCCTCATTGGAGGTGGTGAGAAACTCGTTAATAAGACCATACAAGGCCATTATGTTCGATAATCTCTTCTCTACAGTCAAAATCTCTGAAAACAAAAATAATCATAGAATAATACACAATAGTATAAGAATAATAGCAAAAAAAAAATGAATTAGTAAACAAATCAACCAAATTAAAACTATCAAACAAATAAAATAAAACAAATTAAAAAACTTGATTAAACTAGTTAACAAGTGTAATTATAAATTAGAGTAGTTCCTCATTGGAGGTGGTGAGAAACTCGTTAATAAGACCATACAAGGCCATTATGTTCGATAATCTCTTCTCTACAGTCAAAATCCCTGAAAACTAAAATAACCATAGAATAATACACAATAGTATAAGAATAATAGCAACAAAAAAATGAATTAGTAAACAAATCAACCAAATTAAAACTATCAAACAAATAAAATAAAACAAATTAAAAAACTTGATTAAACTAGTTAACAAAGGTAATTATAAATTAGAGTACTTCCTAAGTGGAGGTGGCGAGAAACTCGTTAATAAGACCATACAAGGCCATTATGTTCGATAATCTCTTCTCTACAGTCAAAATCCCTGAAAACAAAAATAACCATAGAATAATACACAATAGTATAAGAATAATAGCAAAAAAAAAATGAATTAGTAAACAAATCAACCAAATTAAAACTATCAAACAAATAAAATAAAACAAATTAAAAAACTTGATTAAACTAGTTAACAAGTGTAATTATAAATTAGAGTAGTTCCTCAGTGGAGGTGGTGAGAAACTCGTTAATAAGACCATACAAGGCCATTATGTTCGATAATCTCTTCTCTACAGTCAAAATCCCTGAAAACAAAAATAACCATAGAATAATACACAATAGTATAAGAATAATAGCAAAAAAAAATGAATTAGTAAACAAATCAACCAAATTAAAACTATCAAACAAATAAAATAAAACAAATTAAAAAACTTGATTAAACTAGTTAACAAGTGTAATTATAAATTAGAGTAGTTCCTCATTGGAGGTGGTGAGAAACTCGTTTATAAGACCATACAAGGCCATTATGTTCGATAATCTCTTCTCTACAGTCAAAATCCCTGAAAATAAAAATAACCATAGAATAATACACAATAGTATAAGAATAATAGCAAAAAAAAAAATGAATTAGTAAACAAATCAACCAAATTAAAACTATCAAACAAATAAAATAAAACAAATTAAAAAACTTGATTAAACTAGTTAACAAGTGTAATTATAAATTAGAGTAGTTCCTCAGTGGAGGTGGTGAGAAACTCGTTAATAAGACCATACAAGACCATTATGTTCGATAATCTCTTCTCTACAGTCAAAATCCCTGAAAACAAAAATAACCATAGAATAATACACAATAGTATAAGAATAATAGGAAAAAAAAATGAATTAGTAAACAAATCAACCAAATTAAAACTATCAAACAAATAAAATAAAACAAATTAAAAAACTTGATTAAACTAGTTAACAAGTGTAATTATAAATTAGAGTAGTTCCTCAGTGGAGGTGGTGAGAAACTCGTTAATAAGACCATACAAGGCCATTATGTTCGATAATCTCTTCTCTACAGTCAAAATCCCTGAAAATAAAAATAACCATAGAATAATACACAATAGTATAAGAATAATAGCAAAAAAAAATGAATTAGTAAACAAATCAACCAAATTAAAACTATCAAACAAATAAAATAAAACAAATTAAAAAACTTGATTAAACTAGTTAACAAGTGTAATTATAAATTAGAGTAGTTCCTCAGTGGAGGTGGTGAGAAACTCGTTAATAAGACCATACAAGGCCATTATGTTCGATAATCTCTTCTCTACAGTCAAAATCCCTGAAAACAAAAATAACCATAGAATAATACACAATAGTATAAGAATAATAGCAAAAAAAAATGAATTAGTAAACAAATCAACCAAATTAAAACTATCAAACAAATAAAAAAAAACAAATTAAAAAACTTGATTAAACTAGTTAACAAGTGTAATTATAAATTAGAGTAGTTCCTCAGTGGAGGTGGTGAGAAACTCGTTAATAAGACCATACAAGGCCATTATGTTCGATAATCTCTTCTCTACAGTCAAAATCCCTGAAAACAAAAATAACCATAGAATAATACACAATAGTATAAGAATAATAGCAAAAAAAAATGAATTAGTAAACAAATCAACCAAATTAAAACTATCAAACAAATAAAAAAAAATAAATTAAAAAACTTGATTAAACTAGTTAACAAGTGTAATTATAAATTAGAGTAGTTCCTCAGTGGAGGTGGTGAGAAACTCGTTAATAAGACCATACAAGGCCATTATGTTCGATAATCTCTTCTCTACAGTCAAAATCCCTGAAAACAAAAATAACCATAGAATAATACACAATAGTATAAGAATAATAGCAAAAAAAAATGAATTAGTAAACAAATCAACCAAATTAAAACTATCAAACAAATAAAATAAAACAAATTAAAAAACTTGATTAAACTAGTTAACAAGTGTAATTATAAATTAGAGTAGTTCCTCAGTGGAGGTGGTGAGAAACTCGTTAATAAGATCATACAAGACCATTATGTTCGATAATCTCTTCTCTACAGTCAAAATCCCTGAAAACAAAAATAACCATAGAATAATACACAATAGTATAAGAATAATAGCAAAAAAAAATGAATTAGTAAACAAATCAACCAAATTAAAACTATCAAACAAATAAAATAAAACAAATTAAAAAACTTGATTAAACTAGTTAACAAGTGTAATTATAAATTAGAGTAGTTCCTCATTGGAGGTGGTGAGAAACTCGTTAATAAGACCATACAAGGCCATTATGTTCGATAATCTCTTCTCTACAGTCAAAATCCCTGAAAATAAAAATAACCATAGAATAATACACAATAGTATAAGAATAATAGCAAAAAAAAAATGAATTAGTAAACAAATCAACCAAATTAAAACTATCAAACAAATAAAATAAAACAAATTAAAAAACTTGATTAAACTAGTTAACAAGTGTAATTATAAATTAGAGTAGTTCCTCAGTGGAGGTGGTGAGAAACTCGTTAATAAGACCATACAAGGCCATTATGTTCGATAATCTCTTCTCTACAGTCAAAATCCCTGAAAACAAAAATAACCATAGAATAATACACAATAGTATAAGAATAATAGCAAAAAAAAATGAATTAGTAAACAAATCAACCAAATTAAAACTATCAAACAAATAAAATAAAACAAATTAAAAAACTTGATTAAACTAGTTAACAAGTGTAATTATAAATTAGAGTAGTTCCTCAGTGGAGGTGGTGAGAAACTCGTTAATAAGACCATACAAGGCCATTATGTTCGATAATCTCTTCTCTACAGTCAAAATCCCTGAAAACAAAAATAACCATAGAATAATACACAATAGTATAAGAATAATAGCAAAAAAAAAATGAATTAGTAAACAAATCAACCAAATTAAAACTATCAAACAAATAAAATAAAACAAATTAAAAAACTTGATTAAATTAGTTAACAAGTGTAATTATAAATTAGAGTAGTTCCTCAGTGGAGGTGGTGAGAAACTCGTTAATAAGACCATACAAGGCCATTATGTTCGATAATCTCTTCTCTACAGTCAAAATCCCTGAAAACAAAAATAACCATAGAATAATACACAATAGTATAAGAATAATAGCAAAAAAAATAACCACAGCTTCCACATATAAGGATTTTGAAATTGAATCCAAGTCAGGAAACAAATCAACAACATCGACATAACCTTGCAGCGTAATTGTTCTAAAACGAAGTTCTTTGGTGAGTTGCAATGCCAACTTAATGGCATTGAACTCAGACATAGCCAGAGATTGGTTGCCAAAACCGATGATGTAACGGTACAGCTGTTAAAAAAGGTCAATAATTATTAAATTATATACATATTTAAATTAAAATTAAACTACACACCTCTACATAACGTTGATTATCCGGAAGAGGGGGTATCGAATTCCCTCTTAAACATAATGGCACCCCGTGGTGGTATAGGAATATACAGTATGATCGTTTCCTTGGGAGGTTCTTTTATCTTCCTCTCTTTCAAGATGATAACAGCTCCGCCAGCAAGTCCATCCCTAAAAACTGCTCCACACCTAACAATGATACCCTGAAATGAAACAAATTAAAACTATCAAACAAATAAAAAAAACAAATTAAAAAACTTGATTAAACTAGTTAACAAGTGTAATTATAAATTAGAGTAGTTCCTCAGTGGAGGTGGTGAGAAACTCGTTAATAAGACCATACAAGGCCATTATGTTCGATAATCTCTTCTCTACAGTCAAAATTCCTGAAAACAAAAATAACCATAGAATAATACACAATAGTATAAGAATAATAGCAAAAAAAAAATGAATTAGTAAACAAATCAACCAAATTAAAACTATCAAACAAATAAAATAAAACAAATTAAAAAACTTGATTAAACTAGTTAACAAGTGTAATTATAAATTAGAGTAGTTCCTCAGTGGAGGTGGTGAGAAACTCGTTAATAAGACCATACAAGGCCATTATGTTCGATAATCTCTTCTCTACAGTCAAAATCCCTGAAAACAAAAATAACCATAGAATAATACACAATAGTATAAGAATAATAGCAAAAAAAAAATGAATTAGTAAACAAATCAACCAAATTAAAACTATGGATTTGGTTCCTATTACACGCGGAGAGAAGCGATTTCCGGCAGGGTGCGAGAGGTCTCCGGCGAACGGTGCAACCTGCAATTCTGACTGATCTATACCCATTGACAACTGAGACTGAAGCTAGATGGCGGTTTAAACTCCTATTTTTAGGAATAGGGACCAAAATCTAGTGAAGGTTTTAGTGGAAAAGGGGTAGCGGAGTATGGGGAGGGGGAGAGGACGGCCAAAACGGAAGAAGGTGTTATCTCCTGTTGTTCGAACTCTAGATCTTGAAAAGGGAACGGATAGTGGTAGCGCTTCGAGAAGTATCCAACAGGATGAGCAAGACATCATAAGGGAGGATCCTGAGATTATTAGGGTTACACAGGAAGCACTGATGAAGGAGAAACAAACAATTGAAGAGGAACAACCTAAGAAGTTATGGGTTGATGTGATTAGTGGTAATCGCGTGGCATCTAATGGAATGGCTATTGGTTTTATGGCTCCAAAGCTTGTCGATGGTGAGACTGTTGTGGAAATTGGAGAAGAAGATGTGGAGTCTGAAATCAAATATTGGGAAACGGCAGTCATTATGTATGCCATAGGGAGAGAGCTTAGTATGAATGCAGTAAAACAGTTCATGAGTAAGTACTGGAATTTTGTCAAACTTCCAGACATGTTTTACCATGAAGAAGGCTATTTCATACTGAAGTTCCATTCGTTTATTGAGCGAGATATGGTACTCACTAGAGGTCCCTTCACTATCCAAAACATGCCAATGATACTCAAGGAATGGTCTCCAGACTTTAACTTCAAAAGGGACATGCTGCGCACACTGCCTATATGGATCAAATTACCTCAACTCCCTCTGAAAATGTGGGGAGCTAGTAGCCTTGGGAAGATAGGAAGTGCAATTGGGAATCCCCTGTTTACAGATGAATGTACTGCTAACAAATTGAGGGTGTCATATGCTCGCATATTGGTAGAAGTTGACATAACTCAGCAGCTTAAGGAGTCAATTGCTATTGAGGATGGAGATGGGAAGAAAATACAGCAAAAGGTAGAATATGAATGGAAGCCTAAATATTGTGAGACTTGTCAAAAGATTGGGCATACTTGTGTCACTGAGAGGCAAACTGTGTTTAAGAAGTGGCAGCCTAAAGTGGTGGAGATAACTGAACAAAAGCCAAGTGAGGGTGTGTCTATACCAGCTGAGAAAAAGGCCCAAGTGGAAGTGGTTCAAAACAGGACAGAAGAAGTGACACCAAAGCAGAATGACGATGGGGCAGGCACCTCATGGACACATATCTCAGCCAGTAGGAAAGGTAGGAACAAACTGGTTGGGAACTCTAGCTCAGTCATATGTGGAAATGGTTTTCAAACTATTGGGGATTGGAATGGCCCTAATGGTAATGAAGGAGTAACATGATAGTGTCTTGGAATGTTAGAGGAATAAACAATGCAGGAAAAAGTAGAGAAGTCTTTCAAAGAATTAATAAGCTGAATCCTGTGTTAGCTATATTAGTGGAAACTAGAGTGAAAAAACAAAAAGCTCAAAATATCAGAAATAAGATGGGATCCAAGTGGCAATATTTAGATAACTATGAGAAGCATAGTAATGGGAGAATCTGGATTATGTGGAATGAGAATAAAATCAGGGTGAAGATGCTAGAAAACTCTGATCAATTCATACATTTGGAAGTTGAAAACTTGAAAGATAAGACTATAAGCTGGTGCACTGCTGTTTATGCTCAGAATGCCATTCATCAAAGAAGAAAATTGTGGGAAGATCTTGAGAAACTCCAATTCAATGGAGCTTGGTGTATTATAGGGGACTTTAACAATGTCTTGACATCCCTTGATAGAATTGGTGGCAAGGAAGTTCATGAAAATGAGTATGCTGACCTCAACACAATGATGGAGAAATTAGACATGGTTGAAAAAGATACAATTGGAGACCATTTTACCTGGTTTAACAAACATATTCATGGTGCCATCTACTCAAGAATAGACAGATGCATTGGAAACCTTGACTGAATGGTGAAAAATGCCAACAGAATTCTGAGAATAATGGAAGCAGGTGTATCAGACCATGCTTTATTATGCTTGGAGGAGGAGGAAAGGCCTATAGTTCAGAGATATGCTTTCAAATTCCAAAATGCTGCTGTCAACATAGAAGGGATAAAGGAGGTCATCAGTGCTCATTGGAATCAGCATGTGAGTGGAACTGCTATGTTCAGATTATGGAGAAAGTTGCTAATGCTTAGGAATCCTATCAGGAACATTTGCAGGCAGTTTAAGGGGATTGGTGATCAACTGAATAGTACTAGAAACCAGTTGAATGAGGTTCAATCTAAATTGAAACATGATAGGCTGAATTGTCATTTGATTGAGGAAACTAGAAAGCTTACTGAGGAGGTGATCAGACCGAATACCCTAGAGGAGCAATTGCTTTTTCAGAGAGCAAAAATTAACTGGATAAAAATGGGAGATGGAAACAATAAGTATTTCCATGCTGTTTTGAAAAGCAAAAACCAGCATACAAGCATGAGAGGATTGCTGAATAATGCTGGGGAGTATCAAACTGAGCAAGGGGAAATGGAAACTATTGTGGTGGACTTCTACAGGGACTTAGTGGGCAAGACAGCTCATCATTTGAAAGGCATTAACATAGTGGATATGAGAAAAGGTGCCCAGCTAACTGACATTCAGAAGCAGGAGTTAATCAGCCCTGTTACTGAGAAAGAAATAAAGGATGCCTTGTTTAGCATTGATGATAACACAGCACCAGGCATTGATGGCTATGGATCCAAATTTTTCAAGACCTATTGGGAGATAGTGAAAAAAGATGTTTGTGAAGCTGTCTGGGAGTTTTACAATGCAGGGAAAATGCTGACTGCCATCAACTGTACTCTTGTGACATTAATTCCCAAGATCTCTACTGCTGCCAAAGTTTCAGAGTACAGACCCATATCATGTTGCACCACTGTTTACAAGATTATCTCTAAAGTCATGACAAAGAGATTGAGTAAAGTGATTGCCAGCATTATTGATATGAGCCAAGCTGCATTTATACCTGGAAAACACATCCAAGATCACATCCTGCTAGCTTATGATCTTCTCAAAGGCTACAACAACAAACATGGACCTCCCAAATGCATGATACAAATGGATCTTCAAAAGGCCTATGATTCAGTTGAGTGGATAGCTCTGGAAAATATCCTGAAAGAGATGAACTTCCCTAACAGGTTCATTCAATGGATAATGTTAACTGTGACAACTGTTTCCTATAGATACAAAGTGAATGGAGAGGTGACTAATATTCTCAAAGCAAAAAAAGGGCTAAGGCAAGGGGATCCATTATCTCCCTTGCTCTTTGTAATTGTTATGGAGTACCTTCACAGAAAGTTGCAAAGACTCAAGGAGATACCAGATTTCAACTTCCATGCGAAATGTGAGAAGATCAACTTGATAGAGGTCAGTTTTGCTGATGATTTATTGCTGTTTGTGAGAGGGGATAGAGGATCAGTGGAGATTCTCATGAAGGCTTTCACAGAGTTCTCAGAGGCTACTGGGCTGACTGTAAATCCAAGCAAATGCAAAGTGTTTTTTAGCAATGTGGCAGGTGATGAACAGGAACAGATTCTGCACACAACTGGTTTTGTGCAAGGGAAAATTCCTTTCAAATATCTTGGGATTCCTATGTCTAACAAGAAACTGTCAGCTGGCCAATGCTTAATGCTTGCAGAAAAATTGACGAACCGTATTAGGCATTGGAGCACTAAATGTCTGAGCTTTGCCGGGAGACTGCAATTAATAAATAGTATTCTATTTGCTACTACTAATTATTGGTTGCAAGTAATGCCGGTTCCAAAAACAGTTGTCAAGAAGATAGAAGCGATTTGCCGGTCGTACCTTTGGTCTAACAGTGAGAACATAACCAGGAAATCCCCAATTGCTTGGAAGAAAATCTGTCAACCAAAGGAGAAAGGAGGGCTGAACGTTATTGACATTGAAACTTGGAATGTGGCGTGCTTAGCGGAACTGTTGTGGAATTTGAGCGGGAAGAAGGATAGCCTCTGGATAAAATGGGTGAATACTTACATTCTGAAAAACCAGGATATTATGCAGTCCCCCATTAGAAATTCCCAATCTTGGATTATGAAGGGGATACTGCATGTGAGGGGAAAAATTGAACATTTAGTAGAGTGGGAGAAATTAAAACAGAGAGAGAGATATAATACAAGCAGCATGTATAAAGAGCTACAAGGCGAGCAACCGAGAGTTGAGTGGCGTCATGTGATGATAAAGAACCAAGCTAGACCAAGGGCGATGTTTACGTTGTGGATGACATGCCACAAAAAGCTTGCTACGAAAGACCGGCTATTGAGATTTCACATGATTCATGAGGATAATTGCTGTTTTTGTAATGAGAAAGAGTCAATTAATCATCTATTTTTTGATTGCCAGGAAACAAATCGGATATGGAGGGCGGTGCTGAATTGGATTCAAATCCCACATGTGGCTAGTAATTGGAATGAGGAGCTAGAGTGGCTGAGCAAGAAATGTAAAGGGAAGGGTTGGAAAGCTATGGTGTTGAAATGCGCAATAGCTGAAACTGTCTATCATGTTTGGAATCATAGGAATACAATAGTTTTTGGGGGGGAGAGTAATACACAACATGTAATTGATAACATCATAAACTGTGTAAGCCAAAGGCTTTGGGGTAGCCCTAGAATGAGAAAGCACATTAGCTTGTTAATGTTGCCTTAGGGTTTGTTGGTTTGTTGGCTGGATCTTTGGATCGCCTTGTGTGTAATGGTTTTTGGTTGGTAATATATTTTACATTTTCCAAAAAAAAAAAAAAACTATCAAACAAATAAAATAAAACAAATTAAAAAACTTGATTAAACTAGTTAACAAGTGTAATTATAAATTAGAGTAGTTCCTCAGTGGAGGTGGTGAGAAACTCGTTAATAAGACCATACAAGGCCATTATGTTCGATAATCTCTTCTCTACAGTCAAAATACCTGAAAACAAAAATAACCATAGAATAATACACAATAGTATAAGAATAATAGCAAAAAAAAAAATGAATTAGTAAACAAATCAACCAAATTAAAACTATCAAACAAATAAAATAAAACAAATTAAAAAACTTGATTAAACTAGTTAACAAGTGTAATTATAAATTAGAGTAGTTCCTCATTGGAGGTGGTGAGAAACTCGTTAATAAGACCATACAAGGCCATTATGTTCGATAATCTCTTCTCTACAGTCAAAATCCCTGAAAACTAAAATAACCATAGAATAATACACAATAGTATAAGAATAATAGCAAAAAAATAATGAATTAGTAAACAAATCAACCAAATTAAAACTATCAAACAAATAAAATAAAACAAATTAAAAAACTTGATTAAACTAGTTAACAAAGGTAATTATAAATTAGAGTAGTTCCTAAGTGGAGGTGGTGAGAAACTCGTTAATAAGACCATACAAGGCCATTATGTTCGATAATCTCTTCTCTACAGTCAAAATCCCTGAAAACAAAAATAACCATAGAATAATACACAATAGTATAAGAATAATAGCAAAAAAAATATGAATTAGTAAACAAATCAACCAAATTAAAACTATCAAACAAATAAAATAAAACAAATTAAAAAACTTGATTAAACTAGTTAACAAGTGTAATTATAAATTAGAGTAGTTCCTCAGTGGAGGTGGTGAGAAACTCGTTAATAAGACCATACAAGGCCATTATGTTCGATAATCTCTTCTCTACAGTCAAAATCCCTGAAAACAAAAATAACCATAGAATAATACACAATAGTATAAGAATAATAGCAAAAAAAAATGAATTAGTAAACAAATCAACCAAATTAAACTATCAAACAAATAAAATAAAACAAATTAAAAAACTTGATTAAACTAGTTAACAAGTGTAATTATAAATTAGAGTAGTTCCTCAGTGGAGGTGGTGAGAAACTCGTTAATAAGACCATACAAGGCCATTATGTTCGATAATCTCTTCTCTACAGTCAAAATCCCTGAAAACAAAAATAACCATAGAATAATACACAATAGTATAAGAATAATAGCAAAAAAAAAATGAATTAGTAAACAAATCAACCAAATTAAAACTATCAAACAAATAAAATAAAACAAATTAAAAAACTTGATTAAATTAGTTAACAAGTGTAATTATAAATTAGAGTAGTTCCTCAGTGGAGGTGGTGAGAAACTCGTTAATAAGACCATACAAGGCCATTATGTTCGATAATCTCTTCTCTACAGTCAAAATCCCTGAAAACAAAAATAACCATAGAATAATACACAATAGTATAAGAATAATAGCAAAAAAAATAACCACAGCTTTGTCGCTCCCGATAAATGAAGCTAGTCAGATAAGGGTACAGACGCGAACGGTCGGCGAGAGGGACAATGAGAACACACAGCCGTGAACTCACTGGAAATGAAAAGAGTCGCCAGCTAGGCATTTTTATCCCGGAGGAAAGGTAATGCTGCATAGACCTAGAAAGATATGGATAAGACGGTTTGCGAACCAGAGAGACTGAGAAAGGGGGTTGGTTACAACCTGGGAAGGTATTAGCACCCAGATTGTCCGTCGTACTCGACGGGATCCACGCTTAAAAGATTTGTGTTTTTAAAGAGGTAGTGTCAGTGCAATTTGTGTATAAAGAGCTGGAAAAGGATGTACAGGTGTCAGTGTAAAAGAATGTGAAGTGTATAAGTGATGTGAAGTATGAAAGTGTCAGTGTAGGAACAAAGATGAGATGCTCAAGAATATGAGGCTAAAGAATGAAGCTGGAAGGAGGGGGAATGTACAGAGACTTTTGTTCGATAACTGTTAAGTTATGCCTACGTATCCTCTCGTGCAATGAGGAAGTCAGAACACCGTAGTTCGACCCAAAGAGACTGAAAGATGAATTGACTTGTGAACTGCTTACTTGTCTATGCTCAAGTGTATGACCTGTCTGGCTCAGGTGCAAACTGTCTTGCATTAGACGGAAGAAGCAGGTTCTCGGTTGTGAGTGAAGGTGATGAGAAAAGAATCCCGGAGGAGACGATTATTGCTTGTTTTTGAGTTTTCAGTCTTTTATTGCTTTTGAGAAATTTGTCATAAGTTAATGAGCTTAAGCCTAAACCAATGGGTTAGTAAACTCATCACATCTTCCCTCTGATTAGGGGTAATGAGAGTACCTTAAGTGTGAAGTCAGATTCTCACACTTAATCACCTTTGATGTAGGATTAAGATCATTAACCTACTTGTGATTATTTAGATGTTTTTTGGTGTTTTTGTTTAGTGTTAAGTAATGAGGTTAAGCCATAATCAGGGATTAAACAGACTCATTACACCATCCTAAAAGAAGGATGATAGATGAGAATGTTTAAGCTGAGGAAAGCTCCTCAACCTAATCCATGATTAGGGATTAAACTCATGACAAAACAAGCCTTTGATTAAGTGGATTTTAATTAATGATATGATGATGAAGTGATTTTTAGGGTTTGTAAGACAACTTGAGGGGGACTTGTCCATTAACACTAGGGTTAGTCCTTCTTAACCAATTAAGGAAGAATTAGAACCCTAATGCAAGGCCCAAGTTACAAGTGTGATGTCTTGATGATTATTAGATGGATTGATTAAGAGATTTAAACACATTAAGGGTTTAACACTTAAGATTAAAGTTATACACTCCATCCTAAGAGAAGGATGCAGGCATAAGCTTAATCACAAAGTCTTAAAGCCTTTAGGGTTTAGTCCCTGATTATGAGGTGAGAAGAGAAGACTCAAAGAAAGACACAAAGGTAAAAACTATGAGGGGAGACTAATCAAAACCCTAATTCATTATCATGCTTGGTTGATCCTAAGGTTTGTGAGGTTTCCAAGAACAATCTTCAGAGGAGCCACCAGGAAGCAGATGAACAAGATCAAGAGAAGCAAAGTGACTTGCTTCATTCAAGAAGTCAAGTCACTTGAAGAAAGAAAGTGGGAAGAACAAGAATGAGCAAGCTCAATCTCAAACACAAATAGAAATGCAGCAATAGATGCAAGGGAGATGAAAAGAAAAGGTATGAGAAGTGAAGGCAAATTCACTTCTCAAGTTACTTACCACCTGAAATGTTAGAAAGAAATGCAATGCAATGCAAGATGAGATGAAATGGTATGATGCAAAGCAAAACCAGAAGCATGTTGATGATGATTATGATGTTATGAAGTGCTGCAAACATGAGGCAAGACATGGAGATGTTCATACAAGATCATGGATGCAAATGATGCAAGCTAAGGAGCATGAACAAACATGAAAAGTTATGAAGCATACAAGACAAATGACATGGCAAATATGTGATGCAATGATCAAACATGCTTTCTATATGTCTTAAGATGTCAAATGGATCACAAGAATGCACAAAATGCAAAGACAAGTCATGTTATGCAAGGAAATGCAAGAAGGATGCAAGAGAAATCCCAAATTAGGGTTTATGGATCAAACACCAAACAAAAACCAAAAACAGAAGCAAACCCTAGGATAAAAAATGGAAAATTCTACCCAAAGAAACCCTAAACCTATACTAAACCAAGGTCCAAAGGGGAGGTCCCAACTCTTAACCAATCTCAAGATATGAATTTTCTAAGTTATTAGGGTTTTTTAGGGTTCTTAACAAAAGAAATGTCAAACAAATAGAAAATGCAAAATCAAATCATGGCCATTTTACCCTAGAAACTACATGCCAAACACAAAACAATGCAAGAAGAATCAATGTCTCAACCTTCTCCAATAGGCAGAAATGAATTTTTGAACTCATGATCAAAATAATGCATAAAAAATGATTTAATTCAATGAAAAATTCTTAAAATGCATCAAGATCAAAAAAGAAATTTGGTTTGAAGGTTGGACAATGTTTCTAAATGTCTTAGAACATTTCATGAATTTTTTTGTAATTTTTAAATACCTAAAAGTATTTTTAATTAATTAATTCCCATTAATCAATTAAAAATAATCTTTTAAATATTTAAAAATACTTTTTAATGATAAAAAATAAAATAAAAAATGTTTTTGTGTCATAAAAATTAATAAAACTCAGAGGAAAAAGTTTCATAATTTTTATGTATTTTTTGCTATTTTAAATTAAATATGCAAGTTAATTGAAAAGAAAATGAATAAAAATTAAATAAAAGTGAAAGTAATCAGAATGAGAGGCTGAGATGCAATCTGGGGAGGAGATGGTTGACTTGGCGCGTGATCTTGTGGCTCACATTTGAACTGACTTAAACTTAATTAATTAAATAAATTATAGTAATTAGGGTTTAATGACCACATCTGGACCCTTCATGCGCGCGGCAAGTCAACGGGTCAGAGCAATCCTACGGGTGAAATTCAAACTAACATTAATGACCTGAGATTAGGGTTTAATGACTCAGGCTGCCGGAGAAGACTTCCGGTCGTCTTCTCCGGCCAGCTTCTCACCTGAAAACTCCCCAACTCCCTTAAAACGTAACGAAAATGAAAACTAAGCACACCAAAATGATCCCTATGATCCCCTGAGCTAAAACCCTAAGTCCAAACAAATTTCTTCTTCCTCAAAACCAAGAATCGAACAGAACAAGTTTTAGGGCAAACCAGCTTCAGAGTTCAATTAAATGCTTATTTCATCACCATTTTAAAAACCAAAGACATATTCATGATCAGGATAACACAAAGAACAAGTTTGGAACAAAAGAAATGATTTCTGGAAAAATAATTTTCGAGCTACCTGAGATTTGGAGCTTTCAAACTGAGGACTTTCTGGCCACTTCTCCTTGTGAAATCTACTCCACTTGATCCCCAGAAGATGTTTGAATGCTCAAAAGAAGTTTGTGTTGGCTGGATAGTGAGTTTCGAAAGCTCCTGCTCAAGCTTGGTCAGAAATGGCAATGGAGTTTCTGGAGGTTTCAGGCCATTGTGAATGATGGTTTGTGGTCCTGAGGATGAATGGAGAAGGTCTGTGGTGTTTGTTGGTGTGTTTGTGAGCTATGGTGAGAGTTTCAAATGAAACTGCAAAATGAAGTGAGAAATGGCAGTGAGATGTTCAGGCTGTTTCAGGCTTGTGTTCTTGGTGCTTTGTGGTCTATGGAACAAGGTGAGTTGAATGGTGAAAATGGTTGAAGTGTTTGCAGGCTGTGGAGAGGAATTCGAAGGCTTATGCAATGTGGGGTGATTTTGTGAATGTGATGGTGTGAAGTGTTTCAGGCCTGCTTAGTACATGGAATGGCTTGCAAAATGATATGTTATTTTAATCCAAGTGGCCAGAGGATGTGACATGGCCTGTGGTGATAGGTAAGTTTACTTTTGCAAAAAGGTCAACTTTTGTGTAAGGCAAGTATGGTGAGGTGCTAGGCAAGTACATGGGCTGGTTCTGGCGCAGCAAAGTGAAGGGAAAGGCTAGGCTTGGTCCAGCATTCAAGGCAGCAAGTTGGTGAAATGTTATGAGTGCTTTTGCAAGTTGTTGTAACTTTGGTTCACATGTGATTTCTTGTTCAAAAAGTCATGAAACTTGAGCAATGCCTAGTTCATTCTGAATTTTAGGACTTACATGATGTTTGTGTGCTGGTTTATAGTGAATTAGAAGTCACATAATGCATTGGTTCATGACTTTGCAAAATTTCCATTTGAGGCATGCCTTAAAAATTAATGATTTTAGCCAACTTTGCCTTGCCATAACTTTTGATCCAAGAAGAGTTTGATCATGTTCTTGTACTTTTTGAAAAGGGAAAGATGAGATCTACAACTTTCATGACCAAAGTTTTTCAATTTGAAGCCTTTTTGGATCAAGAATCAAAGCTTGAAAAATGACCTAAAATGAAACATTCTTGAAAAGTCAACTATGCCCAAAAAGTCAACATTTGCAAAAACCCTAAATTCTTGATTTTTATGAACTTGAACCTTCTTCCATGATCAAATAAAGATCATATACACTCAAAATGATGAAGATCACCCATTGGTTGGGTCATTGGGGGCCTCAGATGCCCTGATTTTACACTGACTTGTCTGAAAAGTCAACCCTTGATCAGATGACTTCCCCATGGAATTTCTTCATGAAAATTGATATGCATACTCCCTATACTATATAGAGACCAATGGAAACAAGAACGACCAAAAAATTTGGAGTTATGGCCTCTGAAACCAAAACCCTAATTTTAGGTCAACTGTGCAGTTCATCCTGGCTCTGCATCCACTCAAACCCTAGTTCTTGTGATTCCTCTGCAATTTTGGCTTTGAGGAGATGGAATATGACACAAGAACACACATGGACCCCTTTGAGATGATTGGTGGCCTTTGGAATGGCTCAAGATGCTTTGGGATTGCTCAGATCACAAATCCTAGGTGCAGATGCCCTAGAAACCATGCAGTGAATCAAAAATGAGATGTGAGATGATATGATTGTATTTATGCATATGAGATGATCATAAGCCATGGTGTGAATGGGTGAGGGAAAATTTGGGGTGTTTACAGCTGCCCCTATTCAAACATGAGTTAGCTGTGCAGGTTGTAAGCGACGGCTTAACAGGCAAACAAGATAACTTGTGGTTGAATACCAAAGACAGTCCAAAATTTGCACTCACAGAATGAAGAAGAAAAGGGATATAGATTGTAAAAGTATATTGTAAAGGTGCGGAAAACAAAGCGATGACGGGGACGGCCGACATGCTGGGGATAGGAGGTAAAGCCAAGACGGGGACGGCCGACTAGCTGGGGAAATAAAATCATGATGGGGACGGCCATCAAGATAAAGCTGTAAAATTCTCTGAGGATTTAATGAAACGTGACGGGGACGGCCATCAAGTTCATAAAGGTAAAGTAACCAACGATGGGGACGGCCATCGGGCTAAAAGGAAAAGGGACCACGACGGGGACGGCCATCGGGTTAAAGAATAAATGAAATAAACAGATGATGGGGTACGGCCATCAAAGGTGAAGGACGATCACCTAGCAGGGGACGGCTGCTCTGTTGGGGATAAAAGGAATATGATGGGGACGGCCATCAAAGGTGGAGGACGACCACCTGGCAGGGTACGGCTGCCGAAGATATCAACGATGGGGACGGCCATCGGATAGAAAAGGTCAACGATGGGGACGACCATCGGACGAGCATGATGGAGGACGACCATCAAGAAGTGGAGGACGACCACTCAGCAGGGTACGGCTGCTCTCGAGGTTTCTCATGACATAGGACGAATGCCAGATAACCAAAAATCAACAATGGGGACGGCCATTGGATAAAATGATGAAGGACGATCATCAAAAGGTGGAGGACGACCACCTAGCAGGGGACGGCTGCTAAAAACAACGATGGGGACGACCATCGGATGAGCATGATGGAGGACGACCATCAAGAAGTGGAGGACGACCACTCAGCAGGGTACGGCTGCTCTCAGGGTTATCATGACACAGGACGAGTGTCAGATAAAAGAAAATTGCTTTGTTGGTGATCTACTGGGGATATAGTGAACACGGACGAGCGTTCACAACCAAGAAAATAAAGTATAAGCGTTTGGTATTGTGTATAGATTAAAGATGTGGACGAGCATCCTTAAGACTATGATACGGACGAGTATCACGTAGAAACAAACTGACACATGTTCAGAGATGATGATACGGACGAGTATCAACTGGTTAACAAAGAACACGGACGAGTGTTGAATCTGAAAGAATTCTTCTGGGGAATAACAGACACAGACGAGTATCTATATTCAAGAAGACACAAGTGTTTGACACGGTGTATGGATTAAAGATGCGGACGAGCATCCTTAAGACTTATGATACGGACGAGCATCATGTAGAAACAAACATTAGATGCAATGTTCTGAGATGATGATACGGACGAGTACCAACTGGTTAACAAAGAACAAGGACTACTGTCGAATCTGTGGGGATATAGATGATGTATACAAGATGCGGACGAGTATCTGCATAGGTGTACCAATGAATAGTGAGTATATATATATAAGTGTTTATCTGCTGGGGAGAGTGACACAGACGAGTGTCAAAAGAGAAAAGTAGCATTATCAAGTATATGGGTGGTAAAGGTGTAAGCGACTGCGCTGGGGATATGACACGGACGGGTGTCGAGAAAGTGTATATATAAGTATATGTGAGTGCCAAGAGGATGTCTTTGGCTTTCTGCTGGTGATTTGACACGGACGGGTGTCAGGAAGTATCTGTAGTACGGGTGATTTTGTTTGTAAAGTGTATTCAGGCAACCTGTTTGGGGAAGTGATGACACGGACGGGTGTCAGAAATATATACTGGTGTTTGGTGATTGGAGAGGCAACTGCTTTTGCTGGGACTCTGGTGGGGATTTTTGTATAATGATGATGAACGGTTTGTTATTCACAAGTGTTACTTCAGAACATGGCTTATGATTATGCTATGCGTTTGATTTTTGCCGTAATGCTCCGTATTAGACGGAATGCTACGCTCTGAGGGGATATTATGATGCAAATGCCATGATTATGCAAAGGTACCACACTGGGATTCGGATCCCGTCACTGCGAAGATCTCTGGTCGATCTGTTGGAAATGGACCTCCCAGCTGGGGATGAGATCATTGGTAGATCCAATAAGAGGATATTTGCTTGGGGATATAGGTCACTGGTTGACATCCTTATAATACGGGACCCAGCTGGGGTTTGTAGAAGCTTTCTTCACTCTGTTGTGATCTTCTATGCGCTGCTCTTCTGGATAGAGGCTGAAGATTCTGTGGGGAGATGATTTCCTGACTCCCGTACTCAGCTGAGGATAAAATGGCAGCTCGGCTGGGGAATTATGAGAGGCAACTCAGCTGGGGATAGCAACAAGAGGCCACTCGGCTGGGGATAGAGCATTTCGGATGCCGAGATTGAGTGTATGTTGATTTGGCAACTTTGCTGGGGAAGTGGGCACCCTCCAGTGCCACGTGGAAGATAGACCGAGTTGATAATGATTCGCCTGCTTGCTGAAACGTAACTTGCATGCCCCAGGTTGCGTCCTGGATACCTGCAATCCTGCAAAGATAAGGAAACGCACAAAAGGTCCCGAGGTATCCTTCGCTGAATTCCGTCAAAGGAGTTAAGCATTCTCACGAGTAAGTATATTCCCTGCAAGCATGTGTTTCATTTTCTTTCTTTTTAGTGAAAAACATCTGTACTTATGCAATTAGTTTTTTAGAGACATCAGACATTCTTTGCAAATAAAATGTACAAAACGAAACATGACTGAAAAATCTGATTTTATTAATTCATGTGCCCTGAATTGGCAAGATACAGTCAAGGAAACATATCTCCTGAAATGAAGAGATTGTTACAAATTGAGAAACAAAATGCTGGCGATGTTGACGAGGCTTTCAAGGATCTTCCTCTTCTGCTATGACTCGTATGACAATGACGTTCTTCTCGTCTTGCTTTCTGGAGAGAGTTGATTCTGATTGAAGCTTGATCCTTTGTAGCTTACCAAGTTGTAGATAATACAGACGAATTCAGAATGCAGTTGTTCGCTTATTCCCTTATTTTGCATGGATCGCCCTTTCGGGTTTTCAATCCATCGGGATACCCATTTTTGCCTGAGTTGTCCAATGCGGCTTTTCAACTCAGCGGGTGTACATTTTTTTGTTTATTTCCCTTATTTTTGCCCGAGTCTTTTATTCTGTTTTTGACTCGCCGGGATGCCCTATTTTTGCCTGGACTCACGTTCTGTTTTTATGTCCAGCGGGTCATTTTATGCGAAGTATTTTTTAACTGCATCTGAATTCACAGGGGACGGGAAATCTTCACCATCCATGGTGCTGAGCATCAGCGCTCCACCAGAGAAAACTTTCTTTACAACGAATGGTCCTTCATAATTTGGAGTCCATTTGCCCCTGTGGTCTGTATGAGGAGGGAGGATTCTTTTCAACACAAGATCCCCTACTTGGTACTCTCGGTGCCTGACTTTCTGATCGAAGGCCTTCTTCATTCTCTTCTGATATAACTGCCCATGACAGATTGCAGCCAATCTTTTCTCTTCGATCAGACTCAGTTGTTCGAATCGGGACCGAACCCATTCTGCTTCACTCAGTTTAACATCCATCAATACCCGTAACGAGGGTAGTTCAACTTCAACAGGTAGGACTGCTTCCATACCATATACAAGCTGATACGGTGTTGCCCCAGTGGATGTCCTGATTGACGTGCGGTACCCGTGCAAGGCAAATGGTAGCATTTCATGCCAGTCTTTGTATGTGATTACCATCTTCTGCACAATCTTCTTAATATTCTTATTCGTTGCCTCAACAGCGCCATTCATCTTTGGCCTGTAAGGAGAAGAATTGTGATGTTGGATCTTGAAGTCCCGGCACAGCTCTGCCATCATTTTGTTGTTTAAATTGGAGCCATTATCAGTAATGATTCGCTCGGGCACTCCATATCGACAGATGATATCTCTTTTCAGGAATCGGGCTACCACTTGCCTTGTGACGTTTGCATATGAGGCTGCTTCGACCCACTTAGTGAAATAATCAATGGCGACCAGGATGAATCTGTGACCATTCGAAGCAGTTGGCTCAATCTTGCCAATCATATCAATGCCCCACATGGCAAAGGGCCACGGTGAAGACATTATGTTTAAAGGATTCGGAGGTACATGCACTTTGTCTGCGTAGATCTGGCATTTGTGGCATTTTCTGGCGTAGGCACAACAGTCCGCATCCATTGTGATCCAATAATAGCCTGATCTTAACAACTTTTTAGCCATGGCATGCCCTCCGGCATGGGTACCAAAAGAGCCTTCATGCACTTCATGCATCAGCGAATCTGCTTCCGTCTTGTCAACACATCTGAGGAGTACCATATCAAAGTTCCTTTTGTATAAAGACCCATCAGTGTTCAGAAAGAAACTACCAGCAAGCCTTCTCAAAGTCTTCCTATCATTGGAAGATGCCCCAGGTGGGTATGTTTGATCCTCCAAGAAGCATTTAATGTCATGGAACCAAGGTTTATCATCTTTTACAACATCCGCTGCAAATACATATGCTGGTCTATCAAGTCTAGACACTGAAATCTGGGGTACAAAGTTAGCAGCTTGAACTTTGATCATGGATGAAATGGTAGCCAGAGCATCTGCAAACTGGTTCTCGTCCCGAGGGATATACTCAAGCTTGACTGTTGTAAAGAAAGTCAACAACCTCCTTGTATAATCCCTGTAAGGTATCAGATGATCTTGGTGTGTATACCATTTTCCGTTGGTTTGATTAACTACCAGAGCTGAATCTCCGAATACAGTTAAAGTCTTGATCCTGAGGTCAATGGCTTCCTCAAGGCCCATAATGCAAGCTTCGTATTCAGCTTCGTTGTTAGTGCAGTTGAAAGTGAGTTTTGCCGAGAAAGGCATGTGAACTCCTTTAGGTGTAATGAGTACTGCACCAACACCACGACCATTCATGTTAACAGCCCCATCAAACATCATAGTCCATTCTTCCTCCGGGTCAGGCCCTTCAGTGTGAATAGGCTCTTCATGATCTTTTGCTTTAATGAACATGATGTCCTCATTGGGGAAGTCAAATCTCATAGGCTGGTAGTCATCAATAGGTTGCTCAGCAAGATATTCAGATAGTACACTGCCTTTGATGGCTTTCTGAGATGTGTACTGTATGTCGTATTCTGTGAGAATCATCTGCCATCTTGCAACTCGTCCGGTAAGAGCTGGCTTCTCGAAAATGTACTTAACTGGATCCATCTTTGAGATCAATAAAGTAGTGTGGGTCAACATATACTGTCTCAGTCGGCGAGCAGCCCACGCTAAAGCACAGCAAGTTTTCTCGAGCAGTGAATAACGCTGTTCACAGTCGGTAAACTTTTTGCTTAGGTAGTATATTGCATACTCTTTTCGACCAGACTCGTCATGCTGACCTAGTACACACCCCATTGACTCTTCTAATACTGTCAAGTACATTATCAGAGGTCTTCCTTCAACTGGAGGCATAAGGATTGGAGGTTCTTGCAGATATTCTTTGATCTTGTCAAAAGCCTTCTGGCAATCTTCGTTCCACCTGACCGTTTGTTCCTTTCTTAACAGCTTGAACAAAGGCTCACAGGTTGCTGTAAGGTGAGATATGAACCTTGAAATGTAGTTCAACCGACCCAAGAACCCTCGAACTTCTTTCTCAGTTTTCGGTGCAGGCATTTCTTGAATAGCCTTGACTTTATCAGGGTCAACTTCAATCCCTTTCTCGCTTACAATAAAACCCAGCAGCTTACCGGATCGCACCCCGAACGTGCATTTGTTGGGGTTCAACTTTAGTTGGTACTTCCTCAGGCGTTTGAACAACTTCAGCAGATTTACCAGGTGTTCTTCCTCTGTAAGGGATTTGGCAATCATGTCATCCACATAACATTCTATTTCTTTGTGGATCATATCGTGGAATAATGTCACCATAGCCCGTTGATATGTTGCACCAGCATTCTTCAGTCCGAATGGCATCACTTTGTAACAGAACGTGCCCCAAGGTGTAATGAACGTTGTCTTCTCCATGTCTTCAGGTGCCATCTTGATCTGGTTGTATCCTGAAAATCCGTCCATGAAGGAGAATACCGAGAACTGAGCCGTGTTATCCACCAATACATCAATGTGAGGTAATGGGAAATCATCTTTCGGGCTGGCTCTGTTCAGATCCCGGTAGTCAACACACATTCTTACTTTGCCGTCTTTCTTAGGCACAGGTACTATGTTAGCAACCCACGGCGGATAGCTAGTTACAGCAAGGAACCCGGCGTCCCACTGCTTTTGTACCTCTTCTTTGATTTTCATAGCCATGTCTGGGCGAGTTCGGCGCAGCTTCTGTTTAACTGGTGGGCATTCTTCTCTCAAAGGCAGCTTGTGCACCACAATGTCGGTATCCAACCCTGGCATATCTTGATACGACCAAGCAAACACATCAACATACTCTTGAAGCAGATCTATCAGTTGTCTCTTCACTGAGTCTTGCAGGCAGGCCCCGATTTTAACCTCTTTCACGTCTTCCTCCGCACCAAGGTTAATCACTTCAATCTCCTCCTGGTGAGGAGTAATGACCTTCTCCTCCTGTCTCAACAACCTAGCTAGCTCTTCAGGAAGCTCATATTCTTCTTCAACCCCTTCATCAGCTTGATTGATCGGATTGTCAAAGTCATACGATGTCATAGCCGTGCTGTTGTCGGTGCTGTCAGGAAGGCACTCTCTGCAAGGGTTAAGTTGTTCATTTTAGTGATTGATTTTAATCTTGCTTTAGAAAAAAGGTGAAATGAAGTTATCATTTTGAAAACACCGCCATTTATTTTTGTACAAAAAGAAAAATGGAAAAACAGTGAGCAGAAGAGAAAAAGACTCGTTTGCAAAAAGATGTCTGATATTTCATTAATTTAATCTTGTTTGCACAAAAGTACAGATGGCCCTGATTACAAAATGAGTCTTGTCATCTTGGGCAAGATGCAAGACTTGGATGCATGCTATAAAAATACAGGAAATAATAATTACTCTGCATGAGTAACTCTTATAATTTCCTGGGAAGACCAGTTCGAGACACTGCTCCCCGGGATCTTTGGACGAATCCAATTCTCCAGATTGCGCTCCTCTTCCAGCTCGTCTTCCAGACAGTTGATAGCATCGGGGGTAAGCATTCCCCCACTGACAAAACCTGGCTCTGCAGCAGCCTTCGCTTGATGTTGAGTTGGTTTGTAACCCAACCCACACTTGTCCTTCTTCTCCTCCACAGCTAAGACCTTGCCCCAGCCTAGGGCAGTTCCTTCCTCAACAACCTTCCGGGCTTGTTGGTAAGACGACATGGAGATCCCTGACACAGCAGATGCTTCATTGACATTCAAGGCTTCAAAACCTTGGCTCATTGTTTCATGGATCTCCCCATCCATCTCAATGTATTTATAAGTAGCCAGATGGCTAACAAAAATATCCTCTTCTCCACAGATTGTGACAACTTGACCTTCCCATTCAAATTTTAACTTTTGGTGAAGGGTAAACGTTATTGCGCCGGCGGCGTGAATCCAGGGTCTACCCAACAAACAGCTGTAGGCGGGCTGAATGTCCATCACATAAAAGATAGTTTTAAAGGTTTGCGGGCCAATTGTCACGGGCAGCTCAATCTCTCCCAGAACCGATCTCTTCGAACCATCAAAAGCTCTCACCACCAGGTTGCTGGGTCTCAATGCCAATCCGTCATATTCTAGCTTCACCAGAGCCTTCTTTGGTAAAACATTCAGGGAAGAACCTGTGTCCACCAGCACATGAGAAAGGACAGCTCCTTTGCATTCCATGGTTATGTGCAAGGCTTTGTTGTGGTTGCGGCCATCCACTGTCAGGTCAGAATTGGTAAACCCTAGCCCATTGCTAGCAGTAACATTTCCAACCACGGTTTCCAATTGGTTGACAGTAATCTCCTCGGGCACGTAAGCTGCGTGCAGGACTTTAAGTAGTGCATTCCGATGGGCTTCGGAGCACATAAGCAGTGAGAGGATAGAGATTTTGGATGGCGTCTGGTGAAGCTGATCCACAACTTTATAATCACTCTTTTTGATGATTCGCATAAACTCATCAACTTCCTGATCAAATGGAGTCTTCAGGGTTTCTTTGGCAACTGGATCTTCCTGCACCGAGCCTTTTCCTTTTGCCTTGGCAGCAGCTTCTGCTTCGGCAGTGGGTCTTTGAACTTGTGAAGCAAAGAGACGTCCGCTTCGAGTGAAGCCTCCGCCTCCCCCCACGTTATCTACTTGTGGTGCAGGTGTTGATGTTTCAAGAGTGATTCTTTTCCCTTCACAGTACACGTCAGAGCCATAGTGCCAAGGGATGGCCCTATTGCTTTCATATGGTACTGGTCCAGGCACCGTGACAGTGACTGGACTGATTGCTGCTGCTGAAGGGACTGTAATTGTTTGTGGATCATAAAAGATTGTAACTGGTGCTCTGGCGGGAGCAGCACCTTCCGAATGGTAGGCGGAGTTATTTTCAGGATCGTAGAATATGGTAACAGTAGAGACATCTTCATGATTGATTGTTGGTGTTGTAGGAGGTATTGTTGGAAGGACTGTTGTTGTTGTTGATGGAGATTCGAAATGGAATGAAGCTGAAGTTGTAGCAGGAGAAACTGTTGAAAACTGATCATTTGGAAGGACAGGTGAAGTACTTGTTGATGGTGCTGATGAATTGTCGGGAACAATAGTTGCTGCAGTTGTAGGAGGGTCTGAAACCGTTGCTGATGAAGTTGTCGGATTTGTCGGGAATGATGTAGTGATCTGTAGCAGGCCACTCTGAATAAGGCTGTCAATGCCATTCCTCAGGTCCTCACACCCATTCCATGAAATATTGCAATAGGGACACCCTAGCTCACACCCCGGAAATATTTGGTTTTCACGGAGTTGAGCTTTGATTTCCACCAATGGTGTCCTGATCTGATCCACACTAGTTATTAAATAAGACGGTTGGTCTTCTTCAATAGCATTAATTCGGGGACCACCATGATTTGGCATAGGGTTTTTATTGACATTGGGCGGCGGTGCAAAATTCAGAGCCTTGGAGTCTACCAAGTCTTGTACCTTCATATGCAGAGCCCTGCATTTTTCTGTACTGTGACCAGGTGCGTTCGAATGAAAAGCACACCTAGCATTGGAGTCATAGTTTCTTGGTAGGCTATTGGGATCCGGGGGTGCCAACGTTCTTAGCTCAACTAGGTTGAGTTTCAGAAGTTGTGGCAGCAAGGCAGCATACGGCATTGGGATCGGGTCGATCACTCTGTTAGCTTGGGATGGCCTCTGTTGGAATGGCCTTTGTTGATTGTTGTTGTTGTTGTTGTTGTTGAAGTTCCTTGGAGGATACTGATTCTGATGATACTGAGGTTGCTGTTGGAAGTTTTGTTGAGGAGGTTGATAGACAGGTTGAGGATGAGCTGGAGCAGGAATGGTGACTGCTGCTATGGACCTCTGAGCATATTGGGGCCTACCCCTGTTTGAATGGATGGCATTGGTCTCGCCAGTTCTTCTCGGACCTGCAAAAGGCTTTCTTGTACTACTGGACGAGCTTGCACCGTTGTCTGAGATCTTTCCCATTTTTAACAAGCTTTCAATTCTCTCCCCAGCTATGACAACATCTGCGAAGCTAGTAGAAGAGAAAGCAGCCAACCTGTCAATGTATGTTCCCTGAAGGGTGTTCATGAACATATCTACCATTTCCCGTTCAGACATAGGTGGTTGAACAGCAGCAGCCAGTTGCCTCCATCTTTGGGCATATTCTCGGAAACTCTCCCTTGAAGACTGTGACATTCCCATCAGGAGAGTCCTGTTGGGTGCCATGTCTAGATTATACTGATACTGTCTGATGAAGGCCTCTGCCAGGTCCTTCCAGCATCTAATTGTTGCTCTTGTCAGATGGGAATACCACTCCCTCGAAGCTCCAGTCAAGCTATCTTCAAAATAGAACATCCACAATTTCTCATCCATTGTATAGGCCTTCAGCCTTCCCAGAAATGATTGTAGATGAGTCCGGGGGCATGAAGTCCCATTATACTTTTCGAAACAAGGAGGCTTGAACTTATGGGGGATCCTGGCCCCGTCTACCAAACCCATGTCCATGACGTCGAAACCCAAAGAATTTTGAGATTCTAAGGACCTCAACTTCTCAACTATTTCTTCCAACCGTCTATCATAAGTTTCCTCTCCAGCACCCATTACTGTGAACTGGTCTTCTTGAGGGTCTTCTTGAAGTACCCTGGCTGCTGTGGCTGTCCCCTGAACGTTTGCAGGAATATTAATCTCAGGATGTAGATGTGGGCCAAACACAGGAGGGTTAACATGGGGTTGCACCCGTTCATTGTTACTTGTGCCAGCAGTCCCCACATGGGGCTCCTCTTGATTCCTCCCTTCTACCAAAGCTCTGAGCCTCTCCTGGCTTTGAGCTAAATTGTTCATCACTTCCATGAACTGTGTTATCTGCGTTCTCATCTCCAACCTTTCGTTGGCCATCTGGTTTCTGACCTCCGTAAGGTCCTGCTGCATCTGATCCATCTGAATTCCCGGAAGGTTGTTTCTAGTTGGGTACCTGTGTGGCCTGTTGAGGGGAAATACCCGGCGGCGAGCAATAATTCCTGAATATCACAACAGAGGTTAGCAACAACAAAACAAAAACCTACAAAACAAACAAAGGGGTTAGTATGCAATGCAGTTATGCTTATTTGTTCTCAAGGTATCCGGTTTGGCTTTCAGTTTTGACCCTTCCAGACCCTTGAAGATGATGCTGTTGAAGTTGCTTTTGAAGTAACCTCAGGTGGAACAAACCAACACAAATATATTACATAAGATGAAATAATACAACTTGTTCATTTTACAACACAAGCCCTTAAAGGGGTCAAAATACATCACAAAAAGCAAAAGTACATGAAATAGGAACAACAACAAGCAAATGATCAAACTCCAAGGCCAAACTCATCCTCACGAACTTCCTTAAGAAGTGCTTCGGTCACAGGATCAGCCGGACGCTCCGTGAGACCTCTGATGAGAAGGTTTCTTGTTGCAACAGCTGCAGTCAACTTCTTGTTCTGACTTTGGTCCTTAGACCTCTTCACTCCAGCTCTGATTTCTAGCTCTGATATTTCCTTCTGGGCTGCTGCCAGGGCTTTTTCTATCTGCTCCATCTTGTCCTGAACTCCCTTGTCTTCTAGAGTACGGGCCTCAGTGATCCGGACCCACCTGGCCTGACTCTCCTTCAGGTACAGGTCTGTTCTTGCTCTCTGGAACTGGGCTTCTTTACAAGCATTCTTCAGAATTTGCTCACCAGCTTTAGACTTGTTGATATAATCTCCAGACTTCTCAATTTTAGTCAAGTGTTCCACCCTCAACTTCTCCAATCTTTCAATCTCCCTCACACCTTCACTCCTCTCCCGGAGGGTCTTCTGCAAAGCCTGGGTTAACTTCTCATTTCTTTCCTTCAAGCTCTCAAACTCCTCCAAACTGATGGTGGCAGGGGGTGGTGCTGAAGATGACTCAGGCATGTCTTCTATGGTAAAGGGCATTCCAGAGAATTGGGCCCTGGCATGGGACCACTCATAATATTGTGCTGATGCCACATTATTGCACTTCCCCAGAATGGTGACTCCCTTGGTTTGAACATTATCCCAGGCCCAGGCAGCCTGCCTAACAACAGCCAAACTAAACTTGTTCTCACAATAGAGAGTCTCCACCAAGTCCTGTGCCTTAGGAGCATGGACCAGTGCATAGCCCAATTGCCTCCTGAACAGCAGAGGGTTGTAATTGATACTTCCCTTAACTCCTATTAAGGGCACATTGGGAAAGTGCCCACAGCTTGTAATGATATCTCTACCCTTGGTGCTTTGAGTACACCATCTGATGTCTGCTGAAGTGAGAGTAGTGAGCCTCTTAGCCCAGTTGCTTTGCTGATGAGGATTTAGAAAGGCATCTGTCCTGGGTAGATGCTTTAGAAGCCAAGCATGGAATAATGGAGCACAACACCTCACTAGCCTTCCCCTCTGCTTCTCATTCTTCTGATGTACTGAGTAATAGAGATCTCCTAGCAAAGTTGGCACTGGGTTCTTCAGGATGAACAAATGGATTGCATTCTTGCTGATGAATCGAGGCTCATCTGCAAACAACACAATTCCATATACACTTAAGGCCAACAGAGCACAAATAGCTCTCCACTCCCCCAGGGAGGCCTTCAGACTAGCTTGGGAAATCAGGAAGTCAAGATGAAAACCAGGGATCCCAGCCTTAGAGGCCATATGCTGCTCAATCAAAGCAGGTTCCAGGTGCAGAGCTTTTGCCACCTCTCCATTGCTGGGAAAGACCATTTCAGGGTTGAAAGGGATTTCCCTCTTGATAGGCAAACCAATCAAAGATGAGTATTCTTCTAAAAGAGGCCCCAACTGAAAGTCTTGAAAGGTGAAACATCTCAATGGGGGGTCATAAAACTGAATGCAGGTGTGGATCAAACTCCTCTGGGATGGGTCCAGATCCATGACCAAATCAAGTATATCCCCATAATGCTCCCTGAACAAAGGTATGTGATCTGGAGTGATCAGGGTTTGGATCCTCCTGATGTCTGATAAGTCTGGTTGGAAGAAATGATAAGTGATGTTGCTTTTCTTTGGAGCCATGATGCTAAAGACTGAGTTGAGTGCTGATGAAGATGCTGAGGAGTGGGCTACTGGCTGGCTAGTGCAAGTATTTGAAGTATATGGCTGACAAGCTGAAGCTAGTGCTGGTGGAGATAGGTCAGTAATGCAGATGGGGTCAAAACCAAAACCAGATGAAGGTGGATACCCTGAAACACAAATAAGCAAATGTTAATATGATGCAATGGGTATGTATGCAAATGAAATGCAAGGGTTTGTGACTGAGCTGGATCTGATTAACTGCCTTGGTATAGATCCATGTGTATTCAAGAATTCCAGATGGAGGTCTATAAATCCAGTAACCAGGGTGGGGGGACTCAAATAAAGAGCCACATGTCCAGGGTTTTAGAATCACAAGAACTATCCAACATGGAGCATTCTTAACAAAGTCAAAGTAACAGGGTATTCTGAGGTCAAGGTACCTGCAAACCTGTAAACAGCCCAACCCCCTCACAGGTGGTGATCTAGAACAAGGATCCTCAGACTTGGATCAGTTATGAGAAGTGTAAACACTTCTAACCCGGAGGTACAGTGTTTACAATAACCATAACAATTCCTCCTCTAATTCACCTCAGTTTCTGAAGGTCAATACTAAAAGGTCATCCAGACTTAGCAGGCTTCCCAGATAGCCCTAGCATTGCAGGAAATCCGCAACACAGAGTTCTCAAGAAGAAACCCATATCTGAACCGTGTTTCATATTCCCGCACCAGACCGAAATGGAATGGGAAAGAATATGATTCACTCTAGCCTAGGTGTCACTCAGGTCCCAGGTATAGGACCTTAACTCTCAATGAATCACCCACCCACCAAAGCAAACAACAGATCCAGCCAGCAACAATGACAGTATGATATATGTAAAGCTATAAATAAAGCAAATAAACAACTGTACATAAAGCAAAATAAATACAAATATACAAACACAAATAAGCACATAACACCCCAGTAAACACAAATCAAACAAGCGCTAGGAGGAACCCACAAAAAGAACCAGAAGCCCTGGTTGCAGTATAAGGGTCCCCAGCAGAGTCGCCAAGCTGTCGCTCCCGATAAATGAAGCTAGTCAGATAAGGGTACAGACGCGAACGGTCGGCGAGAGGGACAATGAGAACACACAGCCGTGAACTCACTGGAAATGAAAAGAGTCGCCAGCTAGGCATTTTTATCCCGGAGGAAAGGTAATGCTGCATAGACCTAGAAAGATATGGATAAGACGGTTTGCGAACCAGAGAGACTGAGAAAGGGGGTTGGTTACAACCTGGGAAGGTATTAGCACCCAGATTGTCCGTCGTACTCGACGGGATCCACGCTTAAAAGATTTGTGTTTTTAAAGAGGTAGTGTCAGTGCAATTTGTGTATAAAGAGCTGGAAAAGGATGTACAGGTGTCAGTGTAAAAGAATGTGAAGTGTATAAGTGATGTGAAGTATGAAAGTGTCAGTGTAGGAACAAAGATGAGATGCTCAAGAATATGAGGCTAAAGAATGAAGCTGGAAGGAGGGGGAATGTACAGAGACTTTTGTTCGATAACTGTTAAGTTATGCCTACGTATCCTCTCGTGCAATGAGGAAGTCAGAACACCGTAGTTCGACCCAAAGAGACTGAAAGATGAATTGACTTGTGAACTGCTTACTTGTCTATGCTCAAGTGTATGACCTGTCTGGCTCAGGTGCAAACTGTCTTGCATTAGACGGAAGAAGCAGGTTCTCGGTTGTGAGTGAAGGTGATGAGAAAAGAATCCCGGAGGAGACGATTATTGCTTGTTTTTGAGTTTTCAGTCTTTTATTGCTTTTGAGAAATTTGTCATAAGTTAATGAGCTTAAGCCTAAACCAATGGGTTAGTAAACTCATCACATCTTCCCTCTGATTAGGGGTAATGAGAGTACCTTAAGTGTGAAGTCAGATTCTCACACTTAATCACCTTTGATGTAGGATTAAGATCATTAACCTACTTGTGATTATTTAGATGTTTTTTGGTGTTTTTGTTTAGTGTTAAGTAATGAGGTTAAGCCATAATCAGGGATTAAACAGACTCATTACACCATCCTAAAAGAAGGATGATAGATGAGAATGTTTAAGCTGAGGAAAGCTCCTCAACCTAATCCATGATTAGGGATTAAACTCATGACAAAACAAGCCTTTGATTAAGTGGATTTTAATTAATGATATGATGATGAAGTGATTTTTAGGGTTTGTAAGACAACTTGAGGGGGACTTGTCCATTAACACTAGGGTTAGTCCTTCTTAACCAATTAAGGAAGAATTAGAACCCTAATGCAAGGCCCAAGTTACAAGTGTGATGTCTTGATGATTATTAGATGGATTGATTAAGAGATTTAAACACATTAAGGGTTTAACACTTAAGATTAAAGTTATACACTCCATCCTAAGAGAAGGATGCAGGCATAAGCTTAATCACAAAGTCTTAAAGCCTTTAGGGTTTAGTCCCTGATTATGAGGTGAGAAGAGAAGACTCAAAGAAAGACACAAAGGTAAAAACTATGAGGGGAGACTAATCAAAACCCTAATTCATTATCATGCTTGGTTGATCCTAAGGTTTGTGAGGTTTCCAAGAACAATCTTCAGAGGAGCCACCAGGAAGCAGATGAACAAGATCAAGAGAAGCAAAGTGACTTGCTTCATTCAAGAAGTCAAGTCACTTGAAGAAAGAAAGTGGGAAGAACAAGAATGAGCAAGCTCAATCTCAAACACAAATAGAAATGCAGCAATAGATGCAAGGGAGATGAAAAGAAAAGGTATGAGAAGTGAAGGCAAATTCACTTCTCAAGTTACTTACCACCTGAAATGTTAGAAAGAAATGCAATGCAATGCAAGATGAGATGAAATGGTATGATGCAAAGCAAAACCAGAAGCATGTTGATGATGATTATGATGTTATGAAGTGCTGCAAACATGAGGCAAGACATGGAGATGTTCATACAAGATCATGGATGCAAATGATGCAAGCTAAGGAGCATGAACAAACATGAAAAGTTATGAAGCATACAAGACAAATGACATGGCAAATATGTGATGCAATGATCAAACATGCTTTCTATATGTCTTAAGATGTCAAATGGATCACAAGAATGCACAAAATGCAAAGACAAGTCATGTTATGCAAGGAAATGCAAGAAGGATGCAAGAGAAATCCCAAATTAGGGTTTATGGATCAAACACCAAACAAAAACCAAAAACAGAAGCAAACCCTAGGATAAAAAATGGAAAATGCTACCCAAAGAAACCCTAAACCTATATTAAACCAAGGTCCAAAGGGGAGGTCCCAACTCTTAACCAATCTCAAGATATGAATTTTCTAAGTTATTAGGGTTTTTTAGGGTTCTTAACAAAAGAAATGTCAAACAAATAGAAAATGCAAAATCAAATCATGGCCATTTTACCCTAGAAACTACATGCCAAACACAAAACAATGCAAGAAGAATCAATGTCTCAACCTTCTCCAATAGGCAGAAATGAATTTTTGAACTCATGATCAAAATAATGCATAAAAAATGATTTAATTCAATGAAAAATTCTTAAAATGCATCAAGATCAAAAAAGAAATTTGGTTTGAAGGTTGGACAATGTTTCTAAATGTCTTAGAACATTTCATGAATTTTTTTGTAATTTTTAAATACCTAAAAGTATTTTTAATTAATTAATTCCCATTAATCAATTAAAAATAATCTTTTAAATATTTAAAAATACTTTTTAATGATAAAAAATAAAATAAAAAATGTTTTTGTGTCATAAAAATTAATAAAACTCAGAGGAAAAAGTTTCATAATTTTTATGTATTTTTTGCTATTTTAAATTAAATATGCAAGTTAATTGAAAAGAAAATGAATAAAAATTAAATAAAAGTGAAAGTAATCAGAATGAGAGGCTGAGATGCAATCTGGGGAGGAGATGGTTGACTTGGCGCGTGATCTTGTGGCTCACATTTGAACTGACTTAAACTTAATTAATTAAATAAATTATAGTAATTAGGGTTTAATGACCACATCTGGACCCTTCATGCGCGCGGCAAGTCAACGGGTCAGAGCAATCCTACGGGTGAAATTCAAACTAACATTAATGACCTGAGATTAGGGTTTAATGACTCAGGCTGCCGGAGAAGACTTCCGGTCGTCTTCTCCGGCCAGCTTCTCACCTGAAAACTCCCCAACTCCCTTAAAACGTAACGAAAATGAAAACTAAGCACACCAAAATGATCCCTATGATCCCCTGAGCTAAAACCCTAAGTCCAAACAAATTTCTTCTTCCTCAAAACCAAGAATCGAACAGAACAAGTTTTAGGGCAAACCAGCTTCAGAGTTCAATTAAATGCTTATTTCATCACCATTTCAAAAACCAAAGACATATTCATGATCAGGATAACACAAAGAACAAGTTTGGAACAAAAGAAATGATTTCTGGAAAAATAATTTTCGAGCTACCTGAGATTTGGAGCTTTCAAACTGAGGACTTTCTGGCCACTTCTCCTTGTGCAATCTACTCCACTTGATCCCCAGAAGATGTTTGAATGCTCAAAAGAAGTTTGTGTTGGCTGGATAGTGAGTTTCGAAAGCTCCTGCTCAAGCTTGGTCAGAAATGGCAATGGAGTTTCTGGAGGTTTCAGGCCATTGTGAATGATGGTTTGTGGTCCTGAGGATGAATGGAGAAGGTCTGTGGTGTTTGTTGGTGTGTTTGTGAGCTATGGTGAGAGTTTCGAATGAAACTGCAAAATGAAGTGAGAAATGGCAGTGAGATGTTCAGGCTGTTTCAGGCTTGTGTTCTTGGTGCTTTGTGGTCTATGGAACAAGGTGAGTTGAATGGTGAAAATGGTTGAAGTGTTTGCAGGCTGTGGAGAGGAATTCGAAGGCTTATGCAATGTGGGGTGATTTTGTGAATGTGATGGTGTGAAGTGTTTCAGGCCTGCTTAGTACATGGAATGGCTTGCAAAATGATATGTTATTTTAATCCAAGTGGCCAGAGGATGTGACATGGCCTGTGGTGATAGGTAAGTTTACTTTTGCAAAAAGGTCAACTTTTGTGTAAGGCAAGTATGGTGAGGTGCTAGGCAAGTACATGGGCTGGTTCTGGCGCAGCAAAGTGAAGGGAAAGGCTAGGCTTGGTCCAGCATTCAAGGCAGCAAGTTGGTGAAATGTTATGAGTGCTTTTGCAAGTTGTTGTAACTTTGGTTCACATGTGATTTCTTGTTCAAAAAGTCATGAAACTTGAGCAATGCCTAGTTCATTCTGAATTTTAGGACTTACATGATGTTTGTGTGCTGGTTTATAGTGAATTAGAAGTCACATAATGCATTGGTTCATGACTTTGCAAAATTTCCATTTGAGGCATGCCTTAAAAATTAATGATTTTAGCCAACTTTGCCTTGCCATAACTTTTGATCCAAGAAGAGTTTGATCATGTTCTTGTACTTTTTGAAAAGGGAAAGATGAGATCTACAACTTTCATGACCAAAGTTTTTCCATTTGAAGCCTTTTTGGATCAAGAATCAAAGCTTGAAAAATGACCTAAAATGAAGCATTCTTGAAAAGTCAACTATGCCCAAAAAGTCAACATTTGCAAAAACCCTAAATTATTGATTTTTATGAACTTGAACCTTCTTCCATGATCAAATAAAGATCATATACACTCAAAATGATGAAGATCACCCATTGGTTGGGTCATTGGGGGCCTCAGATGCCCTGATTTTACACTGACTTGTCTGAAAAGTCAACCCTTGATCAGATGACTTCCCCATGGAATTTCTTCATGAAAATTGATATGCATACTCCCTATACTATATAGAGACCAATGGAAACAAGAACGACCAAAAAATTTGGAGTTATGGCCTCTGAAACCAAAACCCTAATTTTAGGTCAACTGTGCAGTTCATCCTGGCTCTGCATCCACTCAAACCCTAGTTCTTGTGATTCCTCTGCAATTTTGGCTTTGAGGAGATGGAATATGACACAAGAACACACATGGACCCCTTTGAGATGATTGGTGGCCTTTGGAATGGCTCAAGATGCTTTGGGATTGCTCAGATCACAAATCCTAGGTGCAGATGCCCTAGAAACCATGCAGTGAATCAAAAATGAGATGTGAGATGATATGATTGTATTTATGCATATGAGATGATCATAAGCCATGGTGTGAATGGGTGAGGGCAAATTTGGGGTGTTTACAAGCTTCCACATATAAGGATTTTGAAATTGAATCCAAGTCAGGAAACAAATCAACAACATCGACATAACCTTGCAGCGTAATTGTTCTAAAACGAAGTTCTTTGGTGAGTTGCAATGCCAACTTAATGGCATTGAACTCAGACATAGCCAGAGATTGGTTGCCAAAACCGATGATGTAACGGTACAGCTGTTAAAAAAGGTCAATAATTATTAAATTATATACATATTTAAATTAAAATTAAACTACACACCTCTACATAACGTTGATTATCCGGAAGAGGGGGTATCGAATTCCCTCTTAAACATAATGGCACCCCGTGGTGGTATAGGAATATACAGTATGATCGTTTCCTTGGGAGGTTCTTTTATCTTCCTCTCTTTCAAGATGATAACAGCTCCGCCAGCAAGTCCATCCCTAAAAACTGCTCCACACCTAACAATGATACCCTGAAATGAAACAAATTAAAACTATCAAACAAATAAAAAAAAACAAATTAAAAAACTTGATTAAATTAATTAACAAGTGTAATTATAAATTAGAGTAGTTCCTCAGTGGAGGTGGTGAGAAACTCGTTAATAAGACCATACAAGGCCATTATGTTCGATAATCTCTTCTCTATAGTCAAAATTCCTGAAAACAAAAATAACCATAGAATAATACACAATAGTATAAGAATAATAGCAAAAAAAAAATGAATTAGTAAACAAATCAACCAAATTAAAACTATCAAACAAATAAAATAAAACAAATTAAAAAACTTGATTAAACTAGTTAACAAGTGTAATTATAAATTAGAGTAGTTCCTCAGTGGAGGTGGTGAGAAACTCGTTAATAAGACCATACAATGCCATTATGTTCGATAATCTCTTCTCTACAGTCAAAATCCCTGAAAACAAAAATAACCATAGAATAATACACAATAGTATAAGAATAATAGCAAAAAAAAAATGAATTAGTAAACAAATCAACCAAATTAAAACTATCAAACAAATAAAATAAAACAAATTAAAAAACTTGATTAAACTAGTTAACAAGTGTAATTATAAATTAGAGTAGTTCCTCAGTGGAGGTGGTGAGAAACTCGTTAATAAGACCATACAAGGCCATTATGTTCGATAATCTCTTCTCTACAGTCAAAATACCTGAAAACAAAAATAACCATAGAATAATACACAATAGTATAAGAATAATAGCAAAAAAAAATGAATTAGTAAACAAATCAACCAAATTAAAACTATCAAACAAATAAAATAAAACAAATTAAAAAACTTGATTAAACTAGTTAACAAGTGTAATTATAAATTAGAGTAGTTCCTCATTGGAGGTGGTGAGAAACTCGTTAATAAGACCATACAAGGCCATTATGTTCGATAATCTCTTCTCTACAGTCAAAATCCCTGAAAACTAAAATAACCATAGAATAATACACAATAGTATAAGAATAATAGCAAAAAAAAAATGAATTAGTAAACAAATCAACCAAATTAAAACTATCAAACAAATAAAATAAAACAAATTAAAAAACTTGATTAAACTAGTTAACAAGTGTAATTATAAATTAGAGTAGTTCCTCAGTGGAGGTGGTGAGAAACTCGTTAATAAGACCATACAAGGCCATTATGTTCGATAATCTCTTCTCTACAGTCAAAATACCTGGAAAAAAAAATAACCATAGAATAATACACAATAGTATAAGAATAATAGCAAAAAAAAAATGAATTAGTAAACAAATCAACCAAATTAAAACTATCAAACAAATAAAATAAAACAAATTAAAAAACTTGATTAAACTAGTTAACAAGTGTAATTATAAATTAGAGTAGTTCCTCATTGGAGGTGGTGAGAAACTCGTTAATAAGACCATACAAGGCCATTATGTTCGATAATCTCTTCTCTACAGTCAAAATCCCTGAAAACTAAAATAACCATAGAATAATACACAATAGTATAAGAATAATAGCAAAAAAAAAATGAATTAGTAAACAAATCAACCAAATTAAAACTATCAAACAAATAAAATAAAACAAATTAAAAAACTTGATTAAACTAGTTAACAAAGGTAATTATAAATTAGAGTAGTTCCTAAGTGGAGGTGGTGAGAAACTCGTTAATAAGACCATACAAGGCCATTATGTTCGATAATCTCTTCTCTACAGTCAAAATCCCTGAAAACAAAAATAACCATAGAATAATACACAATAGTATAAGAATAATAGCAAAAAAAAAATGAATTAGTAAACAAATCAACCAAATTAAAACTATCAAACAAATAAAATAAAACAAATTAAAAAACTTGATTAAACTAGTTAACAAGTGTAATTATAAATTAGAGTAGTTCCTCAGTGGAGGTGGTGAGAAACTCGTTAATAAGACCATACAAGGCCATTATGTTCGATAATCTCTTCTCTACAGTCAAAATCCCTGAAAACAAAAATAACCATAGAATAATACACAATAGTATAAGAATAATAGCAAAAAAAAATGAATTAGTAAACAAATCAACCAAATTAAAACTATCAAACAAATAAAATAAAACAAATTAAAAAACTTGATTAAACTAGTTAACAAGTGTAATTATAAATTAGAGTAGTTCCTCAGTGGAGGTGGTGAGAAACTCGTTAATAAGACCATACAAGGCCATTATGTTCGATAATCTCTTCTCTACAGTCAAAATACCTGAAAACAAAAATAACCATAGAATAATACACAATAGTATAAGAATAATAGCAAAAAAAAAAATGAATTAGTAAACAAATCAACCAAATTAAAACTATCAAACAAATAAAATAAAACAAATTAAAAAACTTGATTAAACTAGTTAACAAGTGTAATTATAAAATTAGAGTAGTTCCTCATTGGAGGTGGTGAGAAACTCGTTAATAAGACCATACAAGGCCATTATGTTCGATAATCTCTTCTCTACAGTCAAAATCCCTGAAAACTAAAATAACCATAGAATAATACACAATAGTATAAGAATAATAGCAAAAAAAAAATGAATTAGTAAACAAATCAACCAAATTAAAACTATCAAACAAATAAAATAAAACAAATTAAAAAACTTGATTAAACTAGTTAACAAAGGTAATTATAAATTAGAGTAGTTCCTAAGTGGAGGTGGTGAGAAACTCGTTAATAAGACCATACAAGGCCATTATGTTCGATAATCTCTTCTCTACAGTCAAAATCCCTGAAAACAAAAATAACCATAGAATAATACACAATAGTATAAGAATAATAGCAAAAAAAAATGAATTAGTAAACAAATCAACCAAATTAAAACTATCAAACAAATAAAATAAAACAAATTAAAAAACTTGATTAAACTAGTTAACAAGTGTAATTATAAATTAGAGTAGTTCCTCAGTGGAGGTGGTGAGAAACTCGTTAATAAGACCATACAAGGCCATTATGTTCGATAATCTCTTCTCTACAGTCAAAATCCCTGAAAACAAAAATAACCATAGAATAATACACAATAGTATAAGAATAATAGCAAAAAAAAATGAATTAGTAAACAAATCAACCAAATAAAAACTATCAAACAAATAAAATAAAACAAATTAAAAAACTTGATTAAACTAGTTAACAAGTGTAATTATAAATTAGAGTAGTTCCTCAGTGGAGGTGGTGAGAAACTCGTTAATAAGACCATACAAGGCCATTATGTTCGATAATCTCTTCTCTACAGTCAAAATCCCTGAAAACAAAAATAACCATAGAATAATACACAATAGTATAAGAATAATAGCAAAAAAAAATGAATTAGTAAACAAATCAACCAAATTAAAACTATCAAACAAATAAAATAAAACAAATTAAAAAACTTGATTAAATTAGTTAACAAGTGTAATTATAAATTAGAGTAGTTCCTCAGTGGAGGTGGTGAGAAACTCGTTAATAAGACCATACAAGGCCATTATGTTCGATAATCTCTTCTCTACAGTCAAAATCCCTGAAAACAAAAATAACCATAGAATAATACACAATAGTATAAGAATAATAGCAAAAAAAATAACCACAACTTCCACATATAAGGATTTTGAAATTGAATCCAAGTCAGGAAACAAATCAATAACATCGACATAACCTTGCAGCGTAATTGTTCTAAAACGAAGTTCTTTGGTGAGTTGCAATGCCAACTTAATGGCATTGAACTCAGACATAGCCAGAGATTGGTTGCCAAAACCGATGATGTAACGGTACAGCTGTTAAAAAAGGTCAATAATTATTAAATTATATACATATTTAAATTAAAATTAAACTACACACCTCTACATAACGTTGATTATCCGGAAGAGGGGGTATCGAATTCCCTCTTAAACATAATGGCACCCCGTGGTGGTATAGGAATATACAGTATGATCGTTTCCTTGGGAGGTTCTTTTATCTTCCTCTCTTTCAAGATGATAACAGCTCCGCCAGCAAGTCCATCCCTAAAAACTGCTCCACACCTAACAATGATACCCTGAAATGAAACAAATTAAAACTATCAAACAAATAAAAAAAACAAATTAAAAAACTTGATTAAACTAGTTAACAAGTGTAATTATAAATTAGAGTAGTTCCTCAGTGGAGGTGGTGAGAAACTCGTTAATAAGACCATACAAGGCCATTATGTTCGATAATCTCTTCTCTACAGTCAAAATTCCTGAAAACAAAAATAACCATAGAATAATACACAATAGTATAAGAATAATAGCAAAAAAAAAATGAATTAGTAAACAAATCAACCAAATTAAAACTATCAAACAAATAAAATAAAACAAATTAAAAAACTTGATTAAACTAGTTAACAAGTGTAATTATAAATTAGAGTAGTTCCTCAGTGGAGGTGGTGAGAAACTCGTTAATAAGACCATACAAGGCCATTATGTTCGATAATCTCTTCTCTACAGTCAAAATCCCTGAAAACAAAAATAACCATAGAATAATACACAATAGTATAAGAATAATAGCAAAAAAAAAATGAATTAGTAAACAAATCAACCAAATTAAAACTATCAAACAAATAAAATAAAACAAATTAAAAAACTTGATTAAACTAGTTAACAAGTGTAATTATAAATTAGAGTAGTTCCTCAGTGGAGGTGGTGAGAAACTCGTTAATAAGACCATACAAGGCCATTATGTTCGATAATCTCTTCTCTACAGTCAAAATACCTGAAAACAAAAATAACCATAGAATAATACACAATAGTATAAGAATAATAGCAAAAAAAAATGAATTAGTAAACAAATCAACCAAATTAAAACTATCAAACAAATAAAATAAAACAAATTAAAAAACTTGATTAAACTAGTTAACAAGTGTAATTATAAATTAGAGTAGTTCCTCATTGGAGGTGGTGAGAAACTCGTTAATAAGACCATACAAGGCCATTATGTTCGATAATCTCTTCTCTACAGTCAAAATCCCTGAAAACTAAAATAACCATAGAATAATACACAATAGTATAAGAATAATAGCAAAAAAAAAATGAATTAGTAAACAAATCAACCAAATTAAAACTATCAAACAAATAAAATAAAACAAATTAAAAAACTTGATTAAACTAGTTAACAAAGGTAATTATAAATTAGAGTAGTTCCTAAGTGGAGGTGGTGAGAAACTCGTTAATAAGACCATACAAGGCCATTATGTTCGATAATCTCTTCTCTACAGTCAAAATCCCTGAAAACAAAAATAACCATAGAATAATACACAATAGTATAAGAATAATAGCAAAAAAAATGAATTAGTAAACAAATCAACCAAATTAAAACTATCAAACAAATAAAATAAAACAAATTAAAAAACTTGATTAAACTAGTTAACAAGTGTAATTATAAATTAGAGTAGTTCCTCAGTGGAGGTGGTGAGAAACTCGTTAATAAGACCATACAAGGCCATTATGTTCGATAATCTCTTCTCTACAGTCAAAATCCCTGAAAACAAAAATAACCATAGAATAATACACAATAGTATAAGAATAATAGCAAAAAAAAAATGAATTAGTAAACAAATCAACCAAATTAAAACTATCAAACAAATAAAATAAAACAAATTAAAAAACTTGATTAAATTAGTTAACAAGTGTAATTATAAATTAGAGTAGTTCCTCAGTGGAGGTGGTGAGAAACTCGTTAATAAGACCATACAAGGCCATTATGTTCGATAATCTCTTCTTTACAGTCAAAATCCCTGAAAACAAAAATAACCATAGAATAATACACAATAGTATAAGAATAATAGCAAAAAAAATAACCACAGCTTCCACATATAAGGATTTTGTAATTGAATCCAAGTCAGGAAACAAATCAACAACATCGACATAACCTTGCAGCGTAATTGTTCTAAAACGAAGTTCTTTGGTGAGTTGCAATGCCAACTTAATGGCATTGAACTCAGACATAGCTAGAGATTGGTTGCCAAAATCGATGATGTAACGGTACAGCTGTTAAAAAAGGTCAATAATTATTAAATTATATACATATTTAAATTAAAATTAAACTACACACCTCTACATAACGTTGATTATCCGGAAGAGGGGGTATCGCTTGAATTCCCTCTTAAACATAATGGCACCCCTTGGTGGTATAGGAATATACAGTATGATCGTTTCCTTGGGAGGTTCTTTTATCTTCCTCTCTTTCAAGATGATAACAGCTCCGCCAGCAAGTCCATCCCTAAAAACTGCTCCACACCTAACAATGATACCCTGAAATGAAACAAATTAAAACTATCAAACAAATAAAAAAAAACAAATTAAAAAACTTGATTAAATTAGTTAACAAGTGTAATTATAAATTAGAGTAGTTCCTCAGTGGAGGTGGTGAGAAACTCGTTAATAAGACCATACAAGGCCATTATGTTCGATAATCTCTTCTCTACAGTCAAAATTCCTGAAACCAAAAATAACCATAGAATAATACACAATAGTATAAGAATAATAGCAAAAAAAAAAGAATTAGTAAACAAATCAACCAAATTAAAACTATCAAACAAATAAAATAAAACAAATTAAAAAACTTGATTAAACTAGTTAACAAGTGTAATTATAAATTAGAGTAGTTCCTTAGTGGAGGTGGTGAGAAACTCGTTAATAAGACCATACAAGGCCATTATGTTCGATAATCTTTTCTCTACAGTCAAAATCCCTGAAAACAAAAATAACCATAGAATAATACACAATAGTATAAGAATAATAGCAAAAAAAATGAATTAGTAAACAAATCAACCAAATTAAAACTATCAAACAAATAAAATAAAACAAATTAAAAAACTTGATTAAACTAGTTAACAAGTGTAATTATAAATTAGAGTAGTTCCTCAGTGGAGGTGGTGAGAAACTCGTTAATAAAACCATACAAGGCCATTATGTTCGATAATCTCTTCTCTACAGTCAAAATCCCTGAAAACAAAAATAACCATAGAATAATACACAATAGTATAAGAATAATAGCAAAAAAAAATGAATTAGTAAACAAATCAACCAAATTAAAACTATCAAACAAATAAAATAAAACAAATTAAAAAACTTGATTAAACTAGTTAACAAGTGTAATTATAAATTAGAGTAGTTCCTCAGTGGAGGTGGTGAGAAACTTATTAATAAGACCATACAAGGCCATTATGTTCGATAATCTCTTCTCTACAGTCAAAATCCCTGAAAACAAAAATAACCATAGAATAATACACAATAGTATAAAAATAATAGCAAAAAAAAATAACCACAGCTTCCACATATAAGGATTTTGAAATTGAATCCAAGTCAGGAAACAAATCAACAACATCGACATAACCTTGCAGCGTAATTGTTCTAAAACGATGTTCTTTGGTGAGTTGCAATGCCAACTTAAAGGCATTGAACTCAGACATAGCCAGAGATTGGTTGCCAAAACCGATGATGTAACAGTACAGCTGTTAAAAAAGGTCAATAATTATTAAATTATATACATATTTAAATTAAAATTAAACTACAACCCTCTACATAACGTTGATTATCCGGAAGAGGGGGTATCGCTTGAATTCCCTCTTAAACATAATGGCACCCCTTGGTGGTATAGGAATATACAGTATGATCGTTTCCTTGGGAGGTTCTTTTATCTTCCTCTCTTTCAAGATGATAACAGCTCCGCCAGCAAGTCCATCTCTAAAAACTGCTCCACACCTAATAATGATACCCTGAAATGAAACAAATTAAAACTGTCAAACAAATAAAATAAAACAAATTAAAAAACTTGATTAAACTAGTTAACAAGTGTAATTATAAATTAGAGTAGTTCCTCAGTGGAGGTGGTGAGAAACTCGTTAATAAGACCATACAAAGCCATTATGTTCGATAATCTCTTCTCTACAGTCAAAATCCCTGAAAACAAAAATAACCATAGAATAATACACAATAGTATAAGAATAATAGCAAAAAAACAATGAATTAGTAAACAAATCAAACAAATTAAAACTATCAAACAAATAAAATAAAACAAATTAAAAAACTTGATTAAACTAGTTAACAAGTGTAATTATAAATTAGAGTAGTTCCTCAGTGGAGGTGGTGAGAAACTCGTTAATAAGACCATACAAGGCCATTATGTTCGATAATCTCTTCTCTACAGTCAAAATCCCTGGAAAAAAAATAACCATAGAATAATACACAATAGTATAAGAATAATAGCAAAAAAAAATGAATTAGTAAACAAATCAACCAAATTAAAACTATCAAACAAATAAAATAAAACAAATTAAAAAACTTGATTAAACTAGTTAACAAGTGTAATTATAAATTAGAGCAGTTCCTCAGTGGAGGTGGTGAGAAACTCGTTAATAAGACCATACAAGGCCATTATGTTCGATAATCTCTTCTCTACAGTCAAAATCCCTGAAAACAAAAATAACCATAGAATAATACACAATAGTATAAGAATAATAGCAAAAAAAATGAATTAGTAAACAAATCAACCAAATTAAAACTATCAAACAAATAAAATAAAACAAATTAAAAAACTTGATTAAACTAGTTAACAAGTGTAATTATAAATTAGAGTAGTTCCTCAGTGGAGGTGGTGAGAAACTCGTTAATAAGACCATACAAGGCCATTATGTTCGATAATCTCTTCTCTACAGTCAAAATCCCTGAAAACAAAAATAACCATAGAATAATACACAATAGTATAAGAATAATAGCAAAAAAAAATGAATTAGTAAATAAATCAACCAAATTAAAACTATCAAACAAATAAAATAAAACAAATTAAAGAACTTGATTAAACTAGTTAACTAGTGTAATTATAAATTAGAGTAGTTCCTCAGTGGAGGTGGTGAGAAACTCATTAATAAGACCATACAAGGCCATTATGTTCGATAATCTCTTCTCTACAGTCAAAATCCCTGAAAACAAAATTAACCATAGAATAATACACAATAGTATAAGAATAATAGCAAAAAAAAATAACCACAGCTTCCACATATAAGGAATTTGAAATTGAATCCAAGTCAGGAAACAAATCAACAACATCAACATAACCTTGTAGCGTAATTGTTCTAAAACGAAGTTCTTTGGTGAGTTGCAATGCCAACTTAATGGCATTGAACTCAAACATAGCCAGAGATTGGTTGCCAAAACCGATGATGTAACGGTACAGCTGTTAAAAAAGGTCAATAATTATTAAATTATATACATATTTAAATTAAAATTAAACTACACACCTTTACATAACGTTGATTATCCGGAAGAGGGGGTATCGCTTGAATTCCCTCTTAAACATAATGGCACCCCTTGGTGGTATAGGAATATACAGTATGATCGTTTCCTTGGGAGGTTCTTTTATCTTCCTCTCTTTCAAGATGATAACAGCTCCGCCAGCAAGTTCATCCCTAAAAACTGCTCCACACCTAACAATGATACCCTGAAATGAAACAAATTAAAACTATCAAACAAATAAAATAAAACAAATTAAAAAACTTGATTAAACTAGTTAACAAGTGTAATTATAAATTAGAGTAGTTCCTCAGTGGAGGTGGTGAGAAACTCGTTAATAAGACCATACAAAGCCATTATGTTCGATACTCTCTTCTCTACAGTCAAAATCCCTGAAAACAAAAATAACCATAGAATAATACACAATAGTATAAGAATAATAGCAAAAAAACAATGAATTAGTAAACAAATCAAACAAATTAAAACTATCAAACAAATAAAATAAAACAAATTAAAAAACTTGATTAAACTAGTTAACAAGTGTAATTATAAATTAGAGTAGTTCTTCAGTGGAGGTGGTGAGAAACTCGTTAATAAGACCATACAAGGCCATTATGTTCGATAATCTCTTCTCTACAGTCAAAATCCCAGGAAAATAAAATAACCATAGAATAATACACAATAGTATAAGAATAATAGCAAAAAAAAATGAATTAGTAAACAAATCAACCAAATTAAAACTATCAAACAAATAAAATAAAACAAATTAAAAAACTTGATTAAACTAGTTAACAAGTGTAATTATAAATTAGAGTAGTTCCTCAGTGGAGGTGGTGAGAAACTTATTAATAAGACCATACAAGGCCATTATGTTCGATAATCTCTTCTCTACAGTCAAAATCCCTGAAAACAAAAATAACCATAGAATAATACACAATAGTATAAAAATAATAGCAAAAAAAAATAACCACAGCTTCCACATATAAGGATTTTGAAATTGAATCCAAGTCAGGAAACAAATCAACAACATCGACATAACCTTGTAGCGTAATTGTTCTAAAACGAAGTTCTTTGGTGAGTTGCAATGCCAACTTAATGGCATTGAACTCAGACATAGCCAGAGATTGGTTGCCAAAACCGATGATGTAACAGTACAGCTGTTAAAAAAGGTCAATAATTATTAAATTATATACATATTTAAATTAAAATTAAACTACAACCCTCTATATAACGTTGATTATCCGGAAGAGGGGGTATCCCTTGAATTCCCTCTTAAACATAATGGCACCCCTTGGTGGTATAGGAATATACAGTATGATCGTTTCCTTGGGAGGTTCTTTTATCTTCCTCTCTTTCAAGATGATAACAGCTCCGCCAGCAAGTCCATCTCTAAAAACTGCTCCACACCTAACAATGATACCCTGAAATGAAACAAATTAAAACTATCAAACAAATAAAATAAAACAAATTGAAAAACTTGATTAAACTAGTTAACAAGTGTAATTATAAATTAGAGTAGTTCCTCAGTGGAGGTGGTGAGAAACTCGTTAATAAGACCATACAAGGCCATTATGTTCGATAATCTCTTCTCTACAGTCAAAATCCCTAAAAACCAAAATAACCATAGAATAATACACAATAGTATAAGAATAATAAAAAAAATGAATTAGTAAACATATCAACCAAATTAAAACTATCAAACAAATAAAATAAAACAAATTAAAAAACTTGATTAAACTAGTTAACAAGTGTAATTATAAATTAGAGTAGTTCCTCAGTGGAGGTGGTGAGAAACTCGTTAATAAGACCATACAAGGCCATTATGTTCGATAATCTCTTCTCTACAGTCAAAATCCCTGAAAACAAAAATAACCATAGAATAATACACAATAGTATAAGAATAATAGCAAAAAAAAAATAATTAGTAAACAAATCAACCAAATTAAAACTATCAAACAAATAAAATAAAACAAATTAAAAAACTTGATTAAACTAGTTAACAAGTGTAATTATAAATTAGAGTAGTTCCTCATTGGAGGTGGTGAGAAACTCGTTAATAAGACCATACAAGGCCATTATGTTCGATAATCTCTTCTCTACAGTCAAAATCCCTGAAAACAAAAATAACCATAGAATAATACACAATAGTATAAGAATAATAGCAAAAAAAAATGAATTAGTAAACAAATCAACCAAATTAAAACTATCAAACAAATAAAATAAAACAAATTAAAAAACTTGATTAAACTAGTTAACAAGTGTAATTATAAATTATAGTAGTTCCTCAGTGGAGGTGGTGAGAAACTCGTTAATAAGACCATACAAGGCCATTATGTTCGATAATCTCTTCTCTACAGTCAAAATCCCAGGAAAATAAAATAACCATAGAATAATACACAATAGTATAAGAATAATAGCAAAAAAAAAATGAATTAGTAAACAAATCAACCAAATTAAAACTATCAAACAAATAAAATAAAACAAATTAAAAAACTTGATTAAACTAGTTAACAAGTGTAATTATAAATTAGAGTAGTTCCTCAGTGGAGGTGGTGAGAAACTTATTAATAAGACCATACAAGGCCATTATGTTCGATAATCTCTTCTCTACAGTCAAAATCCCTGAAAACAAAAATAACCATAGAATAATACACAATAGTATAAAAATAATAGCAAAAAAAAATAACCACAGCTTCCACATATAAGGATTTTGAAATTGAATCCAAGTCAGGAAACAAATCAACAACATCGACATAACCTTGTAGCGTAATTGTTCTAAAACGAAGTTCTTTGGTGAGTTGCAATGCCAACTTAATGGCATTGAACTCAGACATAGCCAGAGATTGGTTGCCAAAACCGATGATGTAACAGTACAGCTGTTAAAAAAGGTCAATAATTATTAAATTATATACATATTTAAATTAAAATTAAACTACAACCCTCTATATAACGTTGATTATCCGGAAGAGGGGGTATCCCTTGAGTTCCCTCTTAAACATAATGGCACCCCTTGGTGGTATAGGAATATACAGTATGATCGTTTCCTTGGGAGGTTCTTTTATCTTCCTCTCTTTCAAGATGATAACAGCTCCGCCAGCAAGTCCATCTCTAAAAACTGCTCCACACCTAACAATGATACCCTGAAATGAAACAAATTAAAACTATCAAACAAATAAAATAAAACAAATTGAAAAACTTGATTAAACTAGTTAACAAGTGTAATTATAAATTAGAGTAGTTCCTCAGTGGAGGTGGTGAGAAACTCGTTAATAAGACCATACAAGGCCATTATGTTCGATAATCTCTTCTCTACAGTCAAAATCCCTAAAAACCAAAATAACCATAGAATAATACACAATAGTATAAGAATAATAAAAAAAATGAATTAGTAAACATATCAACCAAATTAAAACTATCAAACAAATAAAATAAAACAAATTAAAAAACTTGATTAAACTAGTTAACAAGTGTAATTATAAATTAGAGTAGTTCCTCAGTGGAGGTGGTGAGAAACTCGTTAATAAGACCATACAAGGCCATTATGTTCGATAATCTCTTCTCTACAGTCAAAATCCCTGAAAACAAAAATAACCATAGAATAATACACAATAGTATAAGAATAATAGCAAAAAAAAAATAATTAGTAAACAAATCAACCAAATTAAAACTATCAAACAAATAAAATAAAACAAATTAAAAAACTTGATTAAACTAGTTAACAAGTGTAATTATAAATTAGAGTAGTTCCTCATTGGAGGTGGTGAGAAACTCGTTAATAAGACCATACAAGGCCATTATGTTCGATAATCTCTTCTCTACAGTCAAAATCCCTGAAAACAAAAATAACCATAGAATAATACACAATAGTATAAGAATAATAGCAAAAAAAATGAATTAGTAAACAAATCAACCAAATTAAAACTATCAAACAAATAAAATAAAACAAATTAAAAAACTTGATTAAACTAGTTAACAAGTGTAATTATAAATTAGAGTAGTTCCTCAGTGGAGGTGGTGAGAAACTCGTTAATAAGACCATACAAGGCCATTATGTTCGATAATCTCTTCTCTACAGTCAAAATCCCAGGAAAATAAAATAACCATAGAATAATACACAATAGTATAAGAATAATAGCAAAAAAAAAATGAATTAGTAAACAAATCAACCAAATTAAAACTATCAAACAAATAAAATAAAACAAATTAAAAAACTTGATTAAACTAGTTAACAAGTGTAATTATAAATTAGAGTAGTTCCTCAGTGGAGGTGGTGAGAAACTTATTAATAAGACCATACAAGGCCATTATGTTCGATAATCTCTTCTCTACAGTCAAAATCCCTGAAAACAAAAATAACCATAGAATAATACACAATAGTATAAAAATAATAGCAAAAAAAAATAACCACAGCTTCCACATATAAGGATTTTGAAATTGAATCCAAGTCAGGAAACAAATCAACAACATCGACATAACCTTGTAGCGTAATTGTTCTAAAACGAAGTTCTTTGGTGAGTTGCAATGCCAACTTAATGGCATTGAACTCAGACATAGCCAGAGATTGGTTGCCAAAACCGATGATGTAACAGTACAGCTGTTAAAAAAGGTCAATAATTATTAAATTATATACATATTTAAATTAAAATTAAACTACAACCCTCTATATAACGTTGATTATCCGGAAGAGGGGGTATCCCTTGAATTCCCTCTTAAACATAATGGCACCCCTTGGTGGTATAGGAATATACAGTATGATCGTTTCCTTGGGAGGTTCTTTTATCTTCCTCTCTTTCAAGATGATAACAGCTCCGCCAGCAAGTCCATCTCTAAAAACTGCTCCACACCTAACAATGATACCCTGAAATGAAACAAATTAAAACTATCAAACAAATAAAATAAAACAAATTGAAAAACTTGATTAAACTAGTTAACAAGTGTAATTATAAATTAGAGTAGTTCCTCAGTGGAGGTGGTGAGAAACTCGTTAATAAGACCATACAAGGCCATTATGTTCGATAATCTCTTCTCTACAGTCAAAATCCCTAAAAACCAAAATAACCATAGAATAATACACAATAGTATAAGAATAATAAAAAAAATGAATTAGTAAACATATCAACCAAATTAAAACTATCAAACAAATAAAATAAAACAAATTAAAAAACATGATTAAACTAGTTAACAAGTGTAATTATAAATTAGAGTAGTTCCTCAGTGGAGGTGGTGAGAAACTCGTTAATAAGACCATACAAGGCCATTATGTTCGATAATCTCTTCTCTACAGTCAAAATCCCTGAAAACAAAAATAACCATAGAATAATACACAATAGTATAAGAATAATAGCAAAAAAAAAATAATTAGTAAACAAATCAACCAAATTAAAACTATCAAACAAATAAAATAAAACAAATTAAAAAACTTGATTAAACTAGTTAACAAGTGTAATTATAAATTAGAGTAGTTCCTCATTGGAGGTGGTGAGAAACTCGTTAATAAGACCATACAAGGCCATTATGTTCGATAATCTCTTCTCTACAGTCAAAATCCCTGAAAACAAAAATAACCATAGAATAATACACAATAGTATAAGAATAATAGCAAAAAAAAATGAATTAGTAAACAAATCAACCAAATTAAAACTATCAAACAAATAAAATAAAACAAATTAAAAAACTTGATTAAACTAGTTAACAAGTGTAATTATAAATTAGAGTAGTTCCTCAGTGGAGGTGGTGAGAAACTCGTTAATAAGACCATACAAGGCCATTATGTTCGATAATCTCTTCTCTACAGTCAAAATCCCTGAAAACAAAAATAACCATAGAATAATACACAATAGTATAAGAATAATAGCAAAAAAAAATGAATTAGTAAACAAATCAACCAAATTAAAACTATCAAACAAATAAAATAAAACAAATTAAAAAACTTGATTAAACTAGTTAACAAGTGTAATTATAAATTAGAGTAGTTCCTCAGTGGAGGTGGTGAGAAACTTATTAATAAGACCATACAAGGCCATTATGTTCGATAATCTCTTCTCTACAGTCAAAATCCCTGAAAACAAAAATAACCATAGAATAATACACAATAGTATAAAAATAATAGCAAAAAAAAATAACCACAGCTTCCACATATAAGGATTTTGAAATTGAATCCAAGTCAGGAAACAAATCAACAACATCGACATAACCTTGTAGCGTAATTGTTCTAAAACGAAGTTCTTTGGTGAGTTGCAATGCCAACTTAATGGCATTGAACTCAGACATAGCCAGAGATTGGTTGCCAAAACCGATGATGTAACAGTACAGCTGTTAAAAAAGGTCAATAATTATTAAATTATATACATATTTAAATTAAAATTAAACTACAACCCTCTATATAACATTGATTATCCGGAAGAGGGGGTATCCCTTGAATTCCCTCTTAAACATAATGGCACCCCTTGGTGGTATAGGAATATACAGTATGATCGTTTCCTTGGGAGGTTCTTTTATCTTCCTCTCTTTCAAGATGATAACAGCTCCGCCAGCAAGTCCATCTCTAAAAACTGCTCCACACCTAACAATGATACCCTGAAATGAAACAAATTAAAACTATCAAACAAATAAAATAAAACAAATTGAAAAACTTGATTAAACTAGTTAACAAGTGTAATTATAAATTAGAGTAGTTCCTCAGTGGAGGTGGTGAGAAACTCGTTAATAAGACCATACAAGGCCATTATGTTCGATAATCTCTTCTCTACAGTCAAAATCCCTAAAAACCAAAATAACCATAGAATAATACACAATAGTATAAGAATAATAAAAAAAATGAATTAGTAAACATATCAACCAAATTAAAACTATCAAACAAATAAAATAAAACAAATTAAAAAACTTGATTAAACTAGTTAACAAGTGTAATTATAAATTAGAGTAGTTCCTCAGTGGAGGTGGTGAGAAACTCGTTAATAAGACCATACAAGGCCATTATGTTCGATAATCTCTTCTCTACAGTCAAAATCCCTGAAAACAAAAATAACCATAGAATAATACACAATAGTATAAGAATAATAGCAAAAAAAAAATAATTAGTAAACAAATCAACCAAATTAAAACTATCAAACAAATAAAATAAAACAAATTAAAAAACTTGATTAAACTAGTTAACAAGTGTAATTATAAATTAGAGTAGTTCCTCATTGGAGGTGGTGAGAAACTCGTTAATAAGACCATACAAGGCCATTATGTTCGATAATCTCTTCTCTACAGTCAAAATCCCTGAAAACAAAAATAACCATAGAATAATACACAATAGTATAAGAATAATAGCAAAAAAAAATGAATTAGTAAACAAATCAACCAAATTAAAACTATCAAACAAATAAAATAAAACAAATTAAAAAACTTGATTAAACTAGTTAACAAGTGTAATTATAAATTAGAGTAGTTCCTCAGTGGAGGTGGTGAGAAACTCGTTAATAAGACCATACAAGGCCATTATGTTCGATAATCTCTTCTCTACAGTCAAAATCCCTGAAAACAAAAATAACCATAGAATAATACACAATAGTATAAGAATAATAGCAAAAAAAAATGAATTAGTAAACAAATCAACCAAATTAAAACTATCAAACAAATAAAATAAAACAAATTAAAAAACTTGATTAAACTAGTTAACAAGTGTAATTATAAATTAGAGTAGTTCCTCATTGGAGGTGGTGAGAAACTCGTTAATAAGACCATACAAGGCCATTATGTTCGATAATCTCTTCTCTACAGTCAAAATCCCTGAAAACAAAAATAACCATAGAATAATACACAATAGTATAAGAATAATAGCAAAAAAAAAATGAATTAGTAAACAAATCAACCAAATTAAAACTATCAAACAAATAAAATAAAACAAATTAAAAAACTTGATTAAACTAGTTAACAAGTGTAATTATAAATTAGAGTAGTTCCTCAGTGGAGGTGGTGAGAAACTCGTTAATAAGACCATACAAGGCCATTATGTTCGATAATCTCTTCTCTACAGTCAAAATCCCTGAAAACAAAAATAACCATAGAATAATACACAATAGTATAAGAATAATAGCAAAAAAAAATGAATTAGTAAACAAATCAACCAAATTAAAACTATCAAACAAATAAAATAAAACAAATTAAAAAACTTGATTAAACTAGTTAACAAGTGTAATTATAAATTAGAGTAGTTCCTCATTGGAGGTGGTGAGAAACTCGTTAATAAGACCATACAAGGCCATTATGTTCGATAATCTCTTCTCTACAGTCAAAATCCCTGAAAACAAAAATAACCATAGAATAATACACAATAGTATAAGAATAATAGCAAAAAAAAAAAGAATTAGTAAACAAATCAACCAAATTAAAACTATCAAACAAATAAAATAAAACAAATTAAAAAACTTGATTAAACTAGTTAACAAGTGTAATTATAAATTAGAGTAGTTCCTCAGTGGAGGTGGTGAGAAACTCGTTAATAAGACCATACAAGGCCATTATGTTCGATAATCTCTTCTCTACAGTCAAAATCCCTGAAAACAAAAATAACCATAGAATAATACACAATAGTATAAGAATAATAGCAAAAAAAAAAATGAATTAGTAAACTAATCAACAAAATTAAAACTATCAAACAAATAAAATAAAACAAATTAAAAAACTTGATTAAACTAGTTAACAAGTGTAATTATAAATTAGAGTAGTTCCTCAGTGGAGGTGGTGAGAAACTCGTTAATAAGACCATACAAGGCCATTATGTTCGATAATCTCTTCTCTACAGTCAAAATCCCTGAAAACAAAAATAACCATAGAATAATACACAATAGTATAAGAATAATAGCAAAAAAAAAATGAATTAGTAAACAAATCAACCAAATTAAAACTATCAAACAAATAAAATAAAACAAATTAAAAAACTTGATTAAACTAGTTAACAAGTGTAATTATAAATTAGAGTAGTTCCTCAGTGGAGGTGGTGAGAAACTCGTTAATAAGACCATACAAGGCCATTATGTTCGATAATCTCTTCTCTACAGTCAAAATCCCTGAAAACAAAAATAACCATAGAATAATACACAATAGTATAAGAATAATAGCAAAAAAAATAACCACAGCTTCCACATATAAGGATTTTGAAATTGAATCCAAGTCAGGAAACAAATCAACAACATCGACATAACCTTGTAGCGTAATTGTTCTAAAACGAAGTTCTTTGGTGAGTTGCAATGCCAACTTAATGGCATTGAACTCAGACATAGCCAGAGATTGGTTGCCAAAACCGATGATGTAACGGTACAGCTGTTAAAAAAGGTCAATAATTATTAAATTATATACATATTTAAATTTAAATTAAACTACGCACCTCTACATAACGTTGATTATCCGGAAGAGGGGGTATCGCTTGAATTCCCTCTTAAACATAATGGCACCCCTTGGTGGTATAGGAATATACAGTATGATCGTTTCCTTGGGAGGTTCATTTATCTTCCTCTCTTTCAAGATGATAACAGCTCCGCCAGCAAGTCCATCCCTAAAAACTGCTCCACACCTAACAATGATACCCTGAAATGAAACAAATTAAAACTATCAAACAAATAAAATAAAACAAATTAAAAAACTTGATTAAACTAGTTAACAAGTGTAATTATAAATTAGAGTAGTTCCTCAGTGGAGGTGGTGAGAAACTCGTTAATAAGACCATACAAGGCCATTATGTTCGATAATCTCTTCTCTACAGTCAAAATCCCTGAAAACAAAAATAACCATAGAATAATACACAATAGTATAAGAATAATAGCAAAAAAAATGAATTAGTAAACAAATCAACCAAATTAAAACTATCAAACAAATAAAATAAAACAAATTAAAAAACTTGATTAAACTAGTTAACAAGTGTAATTATAAATTAGAGTAGTTCCTCATTGGAGGTGGTGAGAAACTCGTTAATAAGACCATACAAGGCCATTATGTTCGATAATCTCTTCTCTACAGTCAAAATCCCTGAAAACAAAAATAACCATAGAATAATACACAATAGTATAAGAATAATAGCAAAAAAAAAAAAGAATTAGTAAACAAATCAACCAAATTAAAACTATCAAACAAATAAAATAAAACAAATTAAAAAACTTGATTAAACTAGTTAACAAGTGTAATTATAAATTAGAGTAGTTCCTCAGTGGAGGTGGTGAGAAACTCGTTAATAAGACCATACAAGGCCATTATGTTCGATAATCTCTTCTCTACAGTCAAAATCCCTGAAAACAAAAATAACCATAGAATAATACACAATAGTATAAGAATAATAGCAAAAAAAAAATGAATTAGTAAACTAATCAACAAAATTAAAACTATCAAACAAATAAAATAAAACAAATTAAAAAACTTGATTAAACTAGTTAACAAGTGTAATTATAAATTAGAGTAGTTCCTCAGTGGAGGTGGTGAGAAACTCGTTAATAAGACCATACAAGGCCATTATGTTCGATAATCTCTTCTCTACAGTCAAAATCCCTGAAAACAAAAATAACCATAGAATAATACACAATAGTATAAGAATAATAGCAAAAAAAAATGAATTAATAAACAAATCAACCAAATTAAAACTATCAAACAAATAAAATAAAACAAATTAAAAAACTTGATTAAATTAGTTAACAAGTGTAATTATAAATTAGAGTAGTTCCTCAGTGGAGGTGGTGAGAAACTCGTTAATAAGACCATACAAGGCCATTATGTTCGATAATCTCTTCTCTACAGTCAAAATCCCTGAAAACAAAAATAACCATAGAATAATACACAATAGTATAAGAATAATAGCAAAAAAAATAACCACAGCTTCCACATATAAGGATTTTGAAATTGAATCCAAGTCAGGAAACAAATCAACAACATCAACATAACCTTGTAGCGTAATTGTTCTAAAACGAAGTTCTTTGGTGAGTTGCAATGCCAACTTAATGGCATTGAACTCAGACATAGCCAGAGATTGGTTGCCAGAACCGATGATGTAACGGTACAGCTGTTAAAAAAGGTCAATAATTATTAAATTATATACATATTTAAATTTAAATTAAACTACACACCTCTACATAACGTTGATTATCCGGAAGAGGGGGTATCGCTTGAATTCCCTCTTAAACATAATGGCACCCCTTGGTGGTATAGGAATATACAGTATGATCGTTTCCTTGGGAGGTTCATTTATCTTCCTCTCTTTCAAGATGATAACAGCTCCGCCAGCAAGTCCATCCCTAAAAACTGCTCCACACCTAACAATGATACCCTGAAATGAAACAAATTAAAACTATCAAACAAATAAAATAAAACAAATTAAAAAACTTGATTAAACTAGTTAACAAGTGTAATTATAAATTAGAGTAGTTCCTCAGTGGAGGTGGTGAGAAACTCGTTAATAAGACCATACAAGGCCATTATGTTCGATAATCTCTTCTCTACAGTCAAAATCCCTAAAAACAAAAATAACCATAGAATAATACACAATAGTTTAAGAATAATAAAAAAAATGAATTAGTAAACAAATCAACCAAATTAAAACTATCAAACAAATAAAATAAAACAAATTAAAAAACTTGATTAAACTAGTTAACAAGTGTAATTATAAATTAGAGTAGTTCCTCAGTGGAGGTGGTGAGAAACTCGTTAATAAGACCATACAAGGCCATTATGTTCGATAATCTCTTCTCTACAGTCAAAATCCCTGAAAACAAAAATAACCATAGAATAATACACAATAGTATAAGAATAATAGCAAAAAAAAATGAATTAGTAAACAAATCAACCAAATTAAAACTATCAAACAAATAAAATAAAACAAATTAAAAAACTTGATTAAACTAGTTAACAAGTGTAATTATAAATTAGAGTAGTTCCTCAGTGGAGGTGGTGAGAAACTCGTTAATAAGACCATACAAGGCCATTATGTTCGATAATCTCTTCTCTACAGTCAAAATCCCAGAAAACAAAAATAACCATAGAATAATACACAATAGTATAAGAATAATAGCAAAAAAAAAAATGAATTAGTAAACAAATCAACCAAATTAAAACTATCAAACAAATAAAATAAAACAAATTAAAAAACTTGATTAAACTAGTTAACAAGTGTAATTATAAATTAGAGTAGTTCCTCAGTGGAGGTGGTGAGAAACTCATTAATAAGACCATACAAGGCCATTATGTTCGATAATCTCTTCTCTACAGTCAAAATCCCTGAAAACAAAAATAACCATAGAATAATACACAATAGTATAAGAATAATAGCAAAAAAAAATAACCACAGCTTCCACATATAAGGATTTTGAAATTGAATCCAAGTCAGGAAACAAATCAACAACATCGACATAACCCCTTAGCGTAATTGTTCTAAAACGAAGTTCTTTGGTGAGTTGCAATGCCAACTTAATGGCATTGAACTCAAACATAGCCAGAGATTGGTTGCCAAAACCGATGATGTAACGGTACAGCTGTTAAAAAAGGTCAATAATTATTAAATTATATACATATTTAAATTAAAATTAAACAACACACCTCTACATAACGTTGATTATCCGGAAGAGGGGGTATCGCTTGAATTCCCTCTTAAACATAATGGCACCCCTTGGTGGTATAGGAATATACAGTATGATCGTTTCCTTGGGAGGTTCTTTTATCTTCCTCTCTTTCAAGATGATAACAGCTCCGCCAGCAAGTCCATCCCTAAAAACTGCTCCACACCTAACAATGATACCCTGAAATGAAACAAATTAAAACTATCAAACAAATAAAATAAAACAAATTAAAAAACTTGATTAAACTAGTTAACAAGTGTAATTATAAATTAGAGTAGTTCCTCAGTGGAGGTGGTGAGAAACTCGTTAATAAGACCATGAAAAGCCATTATGTTCGATAATCTCTTCTCTACAGTCAAAATCCCTGGGAAAAAAAACCATAGAATAATACACAATAGTATAAGAATAATAGCAAAAAAAAAAATGAATTAGTAAACAAATCAACCAAATTAAAACTATCAAACAAATAAAATAAAACAAATTAAAAAACTTGATTAAACTAGTTAACAAGTGTAATTATAAATTAGAGTAGTTCCTCAGTGGAGGTGGTGAGAAACTTGTTAATAAGACCATACGAGGCCATTATGTTCGATAATCTCTTCTCTACAGTCAAAATCCCTGAAAACAAAAATAACCATAGAATAATACACAATAGTATAAGAATAATAGCAAAAAAAAATGAATTAGTAAACAAATCAACCAAATTAAAACTATCAAACAAATAAAATTAAAGAAATTAAAAAACCTTGATTAAACTAGTTAACAAGTGTAATTATAAATTAGAGTAGTTCCTCAGTGGAGGTGGTGAGAAACTCGTTAATAAGACCATACAAGGCCATTATGTTCGATAATCTCTTCTCTACAGTCAAAATCCCTGGAAAAAAAAACCATAGAATAATACACAATAGTATAAGAATAATAGCAAAAAAAAAAATGAATTAGTAAACAAATCAACCAAATTAAAACTATCAAACAAATAAAATAAAACAAATTAAAAAACTTGATTAAACTAGTTAACAAGTGTAATTATAAATTAGAGTAGTTCCTCAGTGGAGGTGGTGAGAAACTCGTTAATAAGACCATACAAGGCCATTATGTTCGATAATCTCTTCTCTACAGTCAAAATCCCTGAAAACAAAAATAACCATAGAATAATACACAATAGTATAAGAATAATAGCAAAAATAAATAAATTAGTAAACAAATCAACCAAATTAAAACTATCAAACAAATAAAATAAAACAAATTAAAAAACTTGATTAAACTAGTTAACAAGTGTAATTATAAATTAGAGTAGTTCCTCAGTGGAGGTGGTGAGAAACTCGTTAATAAGACCATACAAGGCCATTATGTTCGATAATCTCTTCTCTACAGTCAAAATCCCTGAAAACAAAAATAACCATAGAATAATACACAATAGTATAAGAATAATAGCAAAAAAAAAATGAATTAGTAAACAAATCAACCAAATTAAAACTATCAAACAAATAAAATAAAACAAATTAAAAAACTTGATTAAACTAGTTAACAAGTGTAATTATAAATTAGAGTAGTTCCTCAGTGGAGGTGGTGAGAAACTCGTTAATAAGACCATACAAGGCCATTATGTTCGATAATCTCTTCTCTACAGTCAAAATCCCTGAAAACAAAAATAACCATAGAATAATACACAATAGTATAAGAATAATAGCAAAAAAAAATGAATTAGTAAACAAATCAACCAAATTAAAACTATCAAACAAATAAAATAAAACAAATTAAAAAACTTGATTAAACTAGTTAACAAGTGTAATTATAAATTAGAGTAGTTCCTCAGTGGAGGTGGTGAGAAACTCATTAATAAGACCATACAAGGCCATTATGTTCGATAATCTCTTCTCTACAGTCAAAATCCCTGAAAACAAAAATAACCATAGAATAATACACAATAGTATAAAAATAATAGCAAAAAAAATAACCACAGCTTCCACATATAAGGATTTTGAAATTGAATCCAAGTCAGGAAACAAATCAACAACATCGACATAACCTTGTAGCGTAATTGTTCTAAAACGAAGTTCTTTGGTGAGTTGCAATGCCAACTTAATGGCATTGAACTCAGACATAGCCAGAGATTGGTTGCCAAAACCGATGATGTAACGGTACAGCTGTTAAAAAAGGTCAATAATTATTAAATTATATACATATTTAAATTAAAATTAAACTACAACCCTCTACATAACGTTGATTATCCGGAAGAGGGGGTATCACTTGAATTCCCTCTTAAACATAATGGCACCCCTTGGTGGTATAGGAATATACAGTATGATCGTTTCCTTGGGAGGTTCTTTTATATTCCTCTCTTTCAAGATGATAACAGCTCCGCCAGCAAGTCCATCCCTAAAAACTGCTCCACACCTAACAATGATACCCTGAAATGAAACAAATTAAAACTATCAAACAAATAAAATAAAACAAATTAAAAAACTTGATTAAACTAGTTAACAAGTGTAATTATAAATTAGATTAGTTCCTCAGTGGAGGTGGTGAGAAACTCGTTAATAAGACCATACAAGGCCATTATGTTCGATAATCTCTTCTCTACAGTCAAAATCCCTGAAAACAAAAATAACCATAGAATAATACACAATAGTATAAGAATAATAGCAAAAAAACAATGAATTAGTAAACAAATCAAACAAATTAAAACTATCAAACAAATAAAATAAAACAAATTAAAAAACTTGATTAAACTAGTTAACAAGTGTAATTATAAATTAGAGTAGTTCCTCAGTGGAGGTGGTGAGAAACTCGTTAATAAGACCATACAAGGCCATTATGTTCGATAATCTCTTCTCTACAGTCAAAATCCCTTGAAAAAAAATAACCATAGAATAATACACAATAGTATAAGAATAATAGCAAAAAAAAATGAATTAGTAAACAAATCAACCAAATTAAAACTATCAAACAAATAAAATAAAACAAATTAAAAAACTTCATTAAACTATTTAACAAGTGTAATTATAAATTAGAGTAGTTCCTCAGTGGAGGTGGTGAGAAACTCGTTAATAAGACCATACAAGGCCATTATGTTCGATAATCTCTTCTCTACAGTCAAAATCCCTGAAAACAAAAATAACCATAGAATAATACACAATAGTATAAGAATAAAAGCAAAAAAAAATGAATTAGTAAACAAATCAACCAAATTAAAACTATCAAACAAATAAAATAAAACAAATTAAAAAACTTGATTAAACTAGTTAACAAGTGTAATTATAAATTAGAGTAGTTCCTCAGTGGAGGTGGTGAGAAACTCGTTAATAAGACCATCCAAGGCCATTATGTTCGATAATCTCTTCTCTACAGTCAAAATCCCTGAAAACAAAAATAACCATAGAATAATACACAATAGTATAAGAATAATAGCAAAAAAAAAATGAATTAGTAAACAAAAAAACCAAATTAAAACTATCAAACAAATAAAATAAAACAAATTAAAAAACTTGATTAAACTAGTTAACAAGTGTAATTATAAATTAGAGTAGTTCCTCAGTGGAGGTGGTGAGAAACTCGTTAATAAGACCATACAAGACCATTATGTTCGATAATCTCTTCTCTACAGTCAAAATCCCTGAAAACAAAAATAACCATAGAATAATACACAATAGTATAAGAATAATAGCAAAAAAAAATGAATTAGTAAACAAATCAACCAAATTAAAACTATCAAACAAATAAAATAAAACAAATTAAAAAACTTGATTAAACTAGTTAACAAGTGTAATTATAAATTAGAGTAGTTCCTCAGTGGAGGTGGTGAGAAACTCGTTAATAAGACCATACAAGGCCATTATGTTCGATAATCTCTTCTCTACAGTCAAAATCCCTGAAAACAAAAATAACCATAGAATAATACACAATAGTATAACAATAATAGCAAAAAAAAAATGAATTAGTAAACAAATCAACCAAATTAAAACTATCAAACAAATAAAATAAAACAAATTAAAAAACTTGATTAAACTAGTTAACAAGTGTAATTATAAATTAGAGTAGTTCCTCATTGGAGGTGGTGAGAAACTCATTAATAAGACCATACAAGGCCATTATGTTCGATAATCTCTTCTCTACAGTCAAAATCCCTGAAAACAAAAATAACCATAGAATAATACACAATAGTATAAAAAAAATAGCAAAAAAAAATAACCACAGCTTCCACATATAAGGATTTTGAAAATGAATCCAAGTCAGGAAACAAATCAACAACATCGACATAACCTTGTAGCGTAATTGTTCTAAAACGAAATTCTTTGGTGAGTTGCAATGCCAACTTAATGGCATTGAACTCAGACATAGCCAGAGATTTGTTGCCAAAACCGATGATGTAACGGTACAGCTGTTAAAAAAGGTCAATAATTATTAAATTATATACATATTTAAATTAAAATTAAACTACAACCCTCTACATAACGTTGATTATCCGGAAGAGGGGGTATCGCTTGAATTCCCTCTTAAACATAATGGCACCCCTTGGTGGTATAGGAATATACAGTATGATCGTTTCCTTGGGAGGTTCTTTTATCTTCCTCTCTTTCAAGATGATAACAGCTCCGCCAGCAAGTACATCCCTAAAAACTGCTCCACACCTAACAATGATACCCTGAAATGAAACAAATTAAAACTATCAAACAAATAAAATAAAACAAATTAAAAAACTTGATTAAACTAGTTAACAAGTGTAATTATAAATTAGAGTAGTTCCTCAGTGGAGGTGGTGAGAAACTCGTTAATAAGACCATACAAGGCCATTATGTTCGATAATCTCTTCTCTACAGTCAAAATCCCTAAAAACAAAAATAACCATAGAATAATACACAATAGTATAAGAATAATAAAAAAAATGAATTAGTAAACAAATCAACCAAATTAAAACTATCAAACAAATAAAATAAAACAAATTAAAAAACTTGATTAAACTAGTTAACAAGTGTAATTATAAATTAGAGTAGTTCCTCAGTGGAGGTGGTGAGAAACTCGTTAATAAGACCATACAAGGCCATTATGTTCGATAATCTCTTCTCTACAGTCAAAATCCCTGAAAATAAAAATAACCATAGAATAATACACAATAGTATAAGAATAATAGCAAAAAAAAATGAATTAGTAAACAAATCAACCAAATTAAAACTATCAAACAAATAAAATAAAACAAATTAAAAAACTTGATTAAACTAGTTAACAAGTGTAATTATAAATTAGAGTAGTTCCTCAGTGGAGGTGGTGAGAAACTCGTTAATAAGACCATACAAGGCCATTATGTTCGATAGTCTCTTCTCTACAGTCAAAATCCCTGAAAACAAAAATAATCATAGAATAATACACAATAGTATAAGAATAATAGCAAAAAAAAATGAATTAGTAAACAAATCAACCAAATTAAAACTATCAAACAAATAAAATAAAACAAATTAAAAAACTTGATTAAACTAGTTAACAAGTGTAATTATAAATTAGAGTAGTTCCTCATTGGAGGTGGTGAGAAACTCGTTAATAAGACCATACAAGGCCATTATGTTCGATAATCTCTTCTCTACAGTCAAAATCCCTAAAAACAAAAATAACCATAGAATAATACACAATAGTATAAGAATAATAAAAAAAATGAATTAGTAAACAAATCAACCAAATTAAAACTATCAAACAAATAAAATAAAACAAATTAAAAAACTTGATTAAACTAGTTAACAAGTGTAATTATAAATTAGAGTAGTTCCTCAGTGGAGGTGGTGAGAAACTCGTTAATAAGACCATACAAGGCCATTATGTTCGATAATCTCTTCTCTACAGTCAAAATCCCTGAAAACAAAAATAACCATAGAATAATACACAATAGTATAAGAATAATAGCAAAAAAAAATGAATTAGTAAACAAATCAACCAAATTAAAACTATCAAACAAATAAAATAAAACAAATTAAAAAACTTGATTAAACTAGTTAACAAGTGTAATTATAAATTAGAGTAATTCCTCATTGGAGGTGGTGAGAAACTCGTTAATAAGACCATACAAGGCCATTATGTTCGATAATCTCTTCTCTACAGTCAAAATCCCTGAAAACAAAAATAACCATAGAATAATACACAATAGTATAAGAATAATAGCAAAAAAAAATGAATTAGTAAACAAATCAACCAAATTAAAACTATCAAACAAATAAAATAAAACAAATTAAAAAACTTGATTAAACTATTTAACAAGTGTAATTATAAATTAGAGTAGTTCCTCAGTGGAGGTGGTGAGAAACTCGTTAATAAGACCATACAAGGCCATTATGTTCGATAATCTCTTCTCTACAGTCAAAATCCCTGAAAACAAAAATAACCATAGAATAATACACAATAGTATAAGAATAATAGCAAAAAAAAATGAATTAGTAAACAAATCAACCAAATTAAAACTATCAAACAAATAAAATAAAACAAATTAAAAAACTTGATTAAACTAGTTAACAAGTGTAATTATAAATTAGAGTAGTTCCTCAGTGGAGGTGGTGAGAAACTCGTTAATAAGACCATACAAGGCCATTATGTTCGATAATCTCTTCTCTACAGTCAAAATCCCTGAAAACAAAAATAACCATAGAATAATACACAATAGTATAAGAATAATAGCAAAAAAAAAATGAATTAGTAAACAAATCAACCAAATTAAAACTATCAAACAAATAAAATAAAACAAATTAAAAAACTTGATTAAACTAGTTAACAAGTGTAATTATAAATTAGAGTAGTTCCTCAGTGGAGGTGGTGAGAAACTCGTTAATAAGACCATACAAGGCCATTATGTTCGATAATCTCTTCTCTACAGTCAAAATCCCTGAAAACAAAAATAACCATAGAATAATACACAATAGTATAAGAATAATAGCAAAAAAAAATGAATTAGTAAACAAATCAACCAAATTAAAACTATCAAACAAATAAAATAAAACAAATTAAAAAACTTGATTAAACTAGTTAACAAGTGTAATTATAAATTAGAGTAGTTCCTCAGTGGAGGTGGTAAGAAACTCGTTAATAAGACCATACAAGGCCATTATGTTCGATAATCTCTTCTCTACAGTCAAAATCCCTGAAAACAAAAATAACCATAGAATAATACACAATAGTATAAAAATAATAGCAAAAAAAAATAACCACAGCTTCCACATATAAGGATTTTGAAAATGAATCCAAGTCAGGAAACAAATCAACAACATCGACATAACCTTGTAGCGTAATTGTTCTAAAACGAAATTCTTTGGTGAGTTGCAATGCCAACTTAATGGCATTGAACTCAGACATAGCCAGAGATTGGTTGCCAAAACCGATGATGTAACGGTACAGCTGTTAAAAAAGGACAATAATTATTAAATTATATACATATTTAAATTAAAATTAAACTACAACCCTCTACATAACGTTGATTATCCGGAAGAGGGGGTATCGCTTGAATTCCCTCTTAAACATAATGGCACCCCTTGGTGGTATAGGAATATACAGTATGATCGTTTCCTTGGGAGGTTCTTTTATCTTCCTCTCTTTCAAGATGATAACAGCTCCGCCAGCAAGTCCATCCCTAAAAACTGCTCCACACCTAACAATGATACCCTGAAATGAAACAAATTAAAACTATCAAACAAATAAAATAAAACAAATTAAAAAACTTGATTAAACTAGTTAACAAGTGTAATTATAAATTAGAGTAGTTCCTCAGTGGAGGTGGTGAGAAACTCGTTAATAAGACCATACAAGGCCATTATGTTCGATAATCTCTTCTCTACAGTCAAAATCCCTAAAAACAAAAATAACCATAGAATAATACACAATAGTATAAGAATAATAAAAAAAATGAATTAGTAAACAAATCAACCAAATTAAAACTATCAAACAAATAAAATAAAACAAATTAAAAAACTTGATTAAACTAGTTAACAAGTGTAA